>JAAGEH010000393.1:38974622-39041351 GCA_011751065.1 Lasiurus cinereus | reverse complement strand
GAAGTGTTTCTCAGTAAATGTATTTATATTGACAGCAAACTAAAATAAAATTGAATTATAAATGATCAAAAGAATATTTAGAAATTCTATATTTAGAATTACATATTCAAATATCTATCTAGAAATGTGTGATTTTATTGTTGGAAGCCTGAAGTCTATGCTTTGTTGAGTTTTATTTTCCATTCCTATAGCAGTGATAAATATTTTTTTATTGAGATAAGTTTGTAATAATGAAAGTTAGAGTAAAAGTTATAGTTATGCAAACTGAAACTGTCCAAGTCGGATAAAGTGACTTTGTCCAATGGTACACAGAACAGAGTTATGAAAATGGTGGGTTACCTATATACTCTCAGATGCTTCTCAAAACAAATTGTCTTGATATTTAGGAAGAAATATGAAATGAGGGTTATATGCTTTGTAATATTCAAAGACATTTTAAAATTGAGAAACAATTCTAAAAAGTTATTGAGATTTTGTTTTTTTCAAAAATAAAGTAGCCAAATAGTCCTAGATGTTCATTAAATTCAAATTTTATTTGATTCTAATATTTGAAAAAATGTGGATAGAAGACATGAGATAGGTAGATAGGTATATAGATAGATAGATAGATAGATAGATAGATAGATAGATAGATTTTTTTTTCCTTTTCCAGATTTCCCTCTGTCATTTAAAAGATAAACTCACTCTAGTTAGTCAGTTTTACATTTTATGTCATTAACAAACGTTCAGGTCAAATCAACAACTGCTTCAACATTATTACTCAACTAGTGCCCCTGTGCATGAAAATCGTGCCATGGGGGGAGGGTGTCCCTCAGCTTGGCCTGCACCCTCTCCCATCTGGGACCCCTTGGGGGATGTCAGACATCCTTCTTGCAATCTGGGACTGCTGGCTCCTAACTGCTCACCTGCCTACATGACTGATTGTCCCTAACCACTCTGCCTGCAGGCCTTCTCACCCCCACCTGCCCTCCCTACCAACCTGCTTTCCCCAACTGCCCCCTGCTGGCCTATTCATCTCCAACTGCCCCCCTCACCAGCCTGATTGCCCCCAACTGACTCCCACTGATGGCCTGCTCACCCCGAACTGCCCCCCTGCTGACCTGATTGGCTCCAACTGCTCCCCTGTTGACCTGCTGACCCTCAATTGCCACCTCCCACTGGCCTGATTACCCCCAATATCTCCTGTCACTGGCCTGATCACCCAAACCTGCTCTCATCCTGGCCTGATCACCCACAACTGCCCTCCCCACCTCTACCTCAGCCTTGCCACCATGGCTTTGTCCAGAAGAACATCTGGAAGGCCTCCTGGAAGGTCTCCCAATCTAATTAGCATATTACCCTTTTATTAGTATAGATAGAGGCTTGATGCATGGTTGGGGGCCAGCTGGTTTGTCCTGAAGATTGTCTCGGATCAAGGAGGGGGTCCCCTTGAGGGGTAGGGCAGCCTGAGTGAGGTACCTGTGGTGTTTGCAGGCTGACCATGCCCCATTGGGGTGGAGGTCCCCACTGAGGACAGTGCCAACCTGGGCTAGGGGCTGGAGCAGTTTGCAGGCCAGCCACACCGCCATTTAATTCAGATATCTTATATAATAAAAGCCCTGCAACTGAATGGTGGAATGACCAGAACAACTGGTCAACCAGTTGCTATGACATTCACTGACCACCAGGGGCAGATGCTTAATGCAGGAGCTGCCCCCTGGTGGTCAGTGTGTTCCCACAGTGAGGGTGCTGCTTGGCTGACAAGGATAAGCAGCTCTCTTACATCAGGAGCCACTGCTCAGAGGGCGGGTCCACAGCTGCTCGGCTGACCAGAATGAGCAGCTGCTCCCACAGCAACCAGTCTCCACAAGTCACACTCCCCACCAGTGCATAATCCCATGGACCAGGCCCCTAGTTCTGTGATAATTAAGAACTCACAATGTGCACATGAAATGTGTTCCTTTGCTAAAGGCTACCTAAGTCTTCACTTTTTTTTCTGCTCCTTTTTTTTCCTTTTAGCTATCACTTTAACCTTGATTAGGCCAACCAAGTATTTCTTCCTTTTAAAAGCTTAAACATGAACTACATTATGTGAGCTACTTCACATCTAATATTGCATTTGAGGAGAGAAAATATTTCCCAAGGAAGTGCTTTAATGCCTTCTCATTATCAGATTCTATAGAAGAACAAATTCTTTGCTCCAATTTAAACATTGAATATTTTGTATATTTTATAATTGCCAAAGCAATGAGGTCATTTCATTGAGTATTTTAATGTTAAATTACTTTTGGTTTTAAATTAGAGGCCCTTGAGATTCTACATACCTGATCTTGATCTTTTTCCATTTCACTTCTGATAAATTTTATTTTAATATTTGATTTCCAACCTCACTTGAAATAAGGCCACTATTTCTTATCTGTGTTCAGATGTTTTACGCATTTGATATGCATCTGCCTATTCCAGAACTGAAGCATTTCCATTTCTGCAACACATTCTCTAACACCACTTTTACCAAAGAATTTTCATATTTCAAAATCTACTATTTTGATAAACAAATAATAAGTTAGTTAACTATTATAGCATTTGGAGGATGAACAATTCTCATGAACCCTAAGTATGAAAAAATTGTTTCAATAAACTTAAAATTATAGTCAAGGAATAGTATATATATATGTACATATGTATATATGTAAAGACAGTTATATAAAAGCATAATAGAGATAAATAATGGCTATGCATTTTATTTTATTCTTCCACTTGAAAATGAAATGTAAGTAGAATCCTTAATTTACTATAACTAATTGTGTAAAAAGCAATTTTCTAGAGAAAATCTCTTACGTTCTGCATATAATTTTGAAAAGGGCACTAGATGTAACACCTAATCTTCAGTATTTCTATTAAAAGACTACACCCCCCTGTGTCTGTATGTATTAGCATCCATCCTGGGTTGTAATCAAATACTTGTATAATTATTCTTGGCATTGCTAGAAGTTTTGCAAACCACAAGATAATATAAAGTTGTAGTGGCATGTTTTTCTTAGTGAATTTGTAAAACCTGGGGTATTTCTCTATTGAGTTTCATACTGAAATTGATACTATAAAGATTTCCAGAAAATTTATGATGCCCAATCCTGATTTTTAATTATCTACTTCCTCCTTCCTCCTAAATTTGGTTGATATTGATATCTTCTGTGGCTGTCCCCACTTACTCTACTACACATTTAAGAGTTAGATAATTTGGTTTTCTCTGCAGTTCCTAATTGAATTGAAGCATATCTATCTAATCTTTTTAATAGATTGTATTTTCTACAAATACAAGTTAATGTCTTATGTCCCTTGAATCTCCCACAGTTTCTAGCACAGTTCTAAACATGAAAAAAATATTAAATAATTGCATACTTATTTACTCCAGATAGTTATGCAATCCTAACTGATTCTCTCTCTCTCTCTCTCTCTCTCTCTCTCTCTCTCTCTCTCTCTCTCTCTCTCTCTCTCTCTCCTCTCCATATATATATATGTAAAAGCCTAAGCAACTATTACAACTGGAGGGCCAGATGACCGGCCAGTAGCTATGATGCTCACTGACCACCAAGGGGCAGACACTCAATGCAGGAGCATTGACCTCGTGGTCAGTGTGCTCTCACAGCCAACCTCCCACAGCCACCAACCTCCTGTGGCTGCTCCCCGAGTTGGCCATCCAACCTTCTATGGTCCTCCCCTCCACCCCCAGCCAGCTGGCCCCAGTCAGCCCTGATTGCTGGCCAGGCCAAGGGACCCCGCCCGAGCACGAATTTGTGTACCAGGCCTGTAGTTAAGAAATATAATACAGTTCATTTAATGGTGCTGGAAGTGATAAACTAAACACAAACTTCTGGCATTACCCAAAGGAAAAAAAAAATATTAGGGAATCTATTTTGCATGGTTTTTATTTGGTGTTAGATGTGTTCAAGATCCCATGGCTGCTAATGGGAGCAATTACTATCATTCAGGTTGATTCTGTTAGTAAATGGGATCAACATCATGGCTTCAAAGTGAAAGGAACTAGGATCCTGAGGCCAGGTGCTGCAGAGAGGTTTGGAGTAAAACACAGGCACTTCATCTTGCCTTATCCGCTTCACTGAGATAAGAAATGATGACTGAAAAGGGCAGCAGCAGTTCTCAACTTGTGGGTCGCGAAAACTGCTAACATTATGATTCATTAACAGTAGCAAAATTACAGTTATGAAGTAGCAACGAAAATAATTTTAACATGAGAAACTGTATTAAAAGGTCACAACATTAAAAAAGGTTGAGAACCACTGCTCTAGTGCATGGTGCTAGCATTTTACCTACGTGAAATACCCTGAGATGTAAAATTAAGGAAGATATCTGAATAAATAAGTTTTTTTTTCTATTTCATTTGCTTCTATCTAGAAATTATATCAAAGACTGAAGCTTTGACGAGAAGCACACATTTTTGAGAATCCCAAACCTTATAAAAGAATTTTTAAGAAAGAATTTAAAAGTATAATCTAGCCCTAGCTGTTTTGGCTCAGCCTGTATACTGAAGGGTCCCAAGTTTGATTTGTTCAAGGGCACATGCCCAGGTTGCAGGCTTGATCCCCAATAGTGGGCATGCAGGAGGCAGCTGATAGATGATTCTCTGTCATTATTGATCTCTCTCTCTCTCTCTCTCTCTCTCTCTCTCTCTCTCTCCCTCTCCCTTCCTCTCTGAGATCAAGAAACATATATTTAAAAAATATATATATGATATATTATGTTTAAATGTTTGTTAAATATTTACAGACTAGTAAAGTTATATTTTAAGCAACTTTTGAATTTTACTATACAGACTTCATAAAAGCACCAAATTCCTGATCTTGATAATATTCCTAAAATGAGAAAAGTTTATCTGAGTCAACAAATAATTCATTTTATTGAAATATTCTGGAATTCTACAAATTTAGGCATAAAGAAGTCAAGATATACTTTAACTTCAAATGACTTTGGACCCTTTCTTTTCTCCTGTTTTATTCTTTATTATAAAACATTTATAAAATATAGCAAGCTTATCGCTGATAGTTGATAAGGTGAGTTTGGGCAATATATGAAGAGATTTTATTACTTAAAAATTGCAAGAATTGCCCTAGTTGATTTGGCTCAGTAAATAGAGCATCAGCCAGCAGACTGAAGTGTCCCAGAGTCGATTCCAGTCGAGGGCACATACCCAGGTTAAGGGCTTGATCCTTCGTAGGGAGTATGCAGAAGATAACCCATCAATGATTCTCATTGTTGATGTTTCTATCTCTCTCTCCCTCTCCCTTTCTCTCTGAAATCAATAGAAACATATATATATATATATATATATTAAGTTGCAAGAATTGACATTTACATTACATCCTATATAATAAAATCCTAATATGCTAAGTGTCCAGTTAGGCTGCTCAGCCACTCAGTATGATGTGCACTGAACACCAGGGGGCAGTTGAACCATCCACCAATAGCTATGACATGCATTGACCACCAGGGGGTAGATGCTCTAATCGATAGGTTAGCTTGCTGCTGAGGTCTGGATGATTAGGACTGAGCAAGGAGAGCTGGACATGTCCTGGAGCCCTCCTGTGGTCCCTCCCTGGCTGGTCAACCTCCTGCATCCCTCCCTGGCCCCAATTGTGCACCAGTGAGGTCTCTCAGCCTGGTCTGCACCCTCTAGCAATCTGGGATCTCTTGGTGGATGTCAGAGAGCTGGTTTTGGTCCAATCTAACAGGCCAGGCCGAGGACCCCAATGGTGTACTAGGCCTCTAGTGCATTATAAAACAATGCATTAAAAATACCTTAGTTATTAATGCTTAGGGATATATTTATTATCTAAGTAATATAAATATTTAATACTTTTAAATCATATTATTTAAAGAAAAATATTAAATAAATACTACTATAGGTGGCATAATCCTGGTTAAGAAAATAAATAAATAAAGGTGGAGAGAAGTTTCTAAAATTGTGGAGACACTGTCCATGGTACTCATTGTTCTCCTTCCCAAAGACAAGTAATCTCATTTTTGAATCCAGGTAGACCTATCATCCTTTGAAGGACTCTATTATCTATAAATATAAAGAGGTAACATATAAATTAGGCCAGGACGTGATAACAGGTCACAACTGGACAGGAGGAGTTTGCATGCAGAGGTGAGACCAGAGTGAAGATGGAGACAGAGACCAGTCTGGAGCAGACACAGGCAGGGGGCAGAAGAGCCCTGGGACAGAAGTCAGGCATGGGTCCCGGCCTCCCATGGCACTGGTCCAGCCTGACACTTGCTGTAGGGTGCCTCCTTGTGTAATATCAATCATGGGCTGAGCCTCTAGTCTCAGTATAAATATCTTCAACAATCTCCAATGACTCTATATTACAAATCAAGATGTTTGCTACATTATGAAATCAACTGCTATGTGATATTAGGAAATAACACTAGTGAAATATTTTGGTTTTTATTCCATTGTTAGAAAAATTTTTACTTGTTTTTCTTACAGAATGTCCTGTATATATGCTGCATAGCTTCTCATTCCACTGTGGTTTTGAGATTTCATCTTAAAACACTAATTAAAAGTGTAAGCAGGATGGGTTTTTACTTTGTGATGTATAAACCTGCATCACTATCTCATTCTCATATTTTTCTGTGATATTGCATGATATATTCAATCAATGGCTTCCATGCTGATTAATCTTTGAAAAAGCCTCTTCTGCTAAAGATCATTATTTTAACAGAAGTTTTGACAACAGTTGCTATATCTTAGGCCCTATCTAAATACATAGAATATCTAATTTATATCATCTCTGTATACCAAGCCTCATAAACACAGATGAGGAATCTGTGACAATAAAAAGTCAAGTCAAGTGGCCACCCAGGAACTTACAATCAGCTGGTTTTTAGAACCCATAGCTTTTGCCAGTACATTAAATTATGTTAATATACAAATCTAATAGTGAAACATTTCCTTTCATATTTCTCTAGCAATCCTCTCTTAATTTTGAGTGCCTATTTTGCTTGATCTTGTGATGCTCTACCTTATTTGTTTCCTTTACACTTTCCTCAAAAATTATGTTCTCCTTTGCTAATTCATCTTTTTTCTTATAGTTTATATGAATGAACCTTGCACAAGATAACACAACTGGACAAATACTCATTATTTGTCAGGTATTGAAAACCAGCTCAAGACCTGGAAAAATAGAATAAAGACATTATCAAAATACAATTTTCACCCTTTAAGTAGTCTGTAAAATAAATAATGTGTAACTAGGGTGATCACTAGCATAGGTACAAGAAAACATTCTATCTTTTAAATTAATCATTTAGATTTATATATGTTTACAAGGAACTATAGTTAATATTTTTTTTTTGTTTAACTGCACTTCTAAACACCAGGAGAGAGAGAGAAAAGAGAGAGAGGAAAGGGGAAGAGAGAAGAGAATAAAAGAAAAAGAAAACTAAGATATTCTTTTCATTGTTACTTCAATGATTTGGAACTACAATGCACAATAGCAGCAGTGTTGTTACTAATCATGTTCCCTACTGAGGCCAAATGCCACTCCAATGTGTGCTACTAAAATTAAAATTACTTCATACTAAAAAGTTTAGTCATTCTCCCAAAGGCATAAGCACTAAGTAAAGGTCTCAGGATTTTCTATCTTGGTCCCCAATATGAGCAGTCATATTCTGATTTTTGAGCACAGGTAGTAACTTTATATATTACCTTCTCATATTATGATTTCTTTTCTATGGACTTAGTATCCTTTCCTGGACAGCAAAATGTAATTAGGAATGTTACAGTTAATCAGAGAAGTCCAATAAGCATTGGGTCTCAAAAGGAATGTGTTAGAATCTTTATTATAGACTCTCAAGAGGCTCAATGTTCATTATGCAAATATAACGAACTAGAAACCTGGTGCACAAAATTCATGCACTGGGGGGAGGAGTTGTCCCTCAGCCAAGCCTGCACCTTCTTCAATCTTGAATGCCCCCAACCACCCTCCCCTCCTGTCCCAATTGCCCCCAACTGTCCTCCCCTGCTGGCTTGGTAACCCCCAACTGTCCTCCCCTGGCGGCCTGGTTTATCCCAACTGCCCTTCCCTGCTGACCTGGACACCCCTAACTGCCCTCCCTGGCAGGCCTGGTCGTCCCCAACTGCCCTCCCCTGTGAACCTGGTCAACTCTAACTGCCCTCCCCTGCCAGCCTGGTCACCCCTAACTTCCCTCCCCTGCAAGTCTGTCACCCCCAATGGCCCTCCTCTGCAACCCCAGTCATCCCCAACTGCTCTCCCCTGAAAGCCTGATTGCCCACAACTACCCTCTCCTGCCAGCCATCTTGTGGCAGCCATCTTTGACCACATTGGGTAGCCATCTTTGACCACATGGGGGCAGCCATCTTGTGCAAGGACATGAGTTTCAATTTGCATGTTACCTCTTTATTATATAGGGTTTCTTTCCAAATAACAGAGAGGACTGATAGAGCTATTCCAGACCAAAAACAAAACAAAACAAAAGACCCTATTACCTACTTCTCTAGGGCAATGGGATCCATTCAAATGTTGAGAAAATAATCAAAGTACACTTGCTCCAATATGGTGGACTGTATTTGCTTAGTATCTTACTGTTGTCTCTTGGGGGGAAAAATGTAGCCTCCTTTTCACTAGGACCTATTAAAATTTCTGCATTAAGTAGGGAATGTTTGTATAATAGTGGGAAGCACTGTTATATCAACTTCCTGCCTCAGAGATGTTCTCTATTGGGATAACAGTTTGATTAGGAAACACTTCATGGACAAACACTACTATGAATCAAAAAAAGAAATAAATAACTGCTCAGTATTTGAACTTTAAATGAATTAAAAGGTCAAGTTAGAGAGTAAAAGAGTTTTGGAGAGAGAAGGTAAGCTATGAAACTTACTGGAAGACTAAAGCTTGTGCTGAAATATTGCATGCTGAAAGCTTCTAATCATGGAAATATCTGAGTACTTTTAAGAAATGTGATTTTCAATTATTAAAATGTAACTGGTTTGCAGTTCTCTCAGTCCCTTGTTGTCCTCATCCTTAAGAAAATCTTCCTAACTCAGCATTAAGATCCTTACTGGAGGCTTTCATTTCTTCATGGTCCCAGAAAAATGTACAGGATGCTTCCGAAGGACAAAAATCAGGAGTGCTCTGACCACTGGCTTCTGTTTCCCATTGAATGAGGCTCATCCCTAAAGATGTTCATTCTTGTCTATTCTTGAACTGTACTTGTGACGGGGTTAGTGAGCCCCACATCATCAAAAATCTTGTGACAGAAAATAGAGAAACTTAAAGTGGGTACTGGAATGGACTATGGCAGCTTCAGGTGAATGGGTAAAATCTGACATTGGCTATGGAGATATGATGTGGACACCAGAGTAAGCTAGAATGAGTAAAGTTGTCACAATGTAATATACAGTAATATGAGATAAATGATTAAGAATTACAACTTTATATTCAGCAAAAGCAAGAATTCAGAGCCAAATGTAACTAGAGCAATGGTTCCCAACCTTTTTTTGGCCATGCTTCCCACTAAGCATCTCTAAAACCCTGATGCCCCTTGTGACATATAATTCTTATTATTCAAAAAATGAACTCCTATTCAAGTGGAGGAATGCTAAAAAGCCATTAATTTGGTCTAAACAAGCTTCCAAAGAACATGGCATCCATGAAAGAGAGACAATAAAAGAACAAAAGGACAGCTGAAGTACTGAGGAAGAAATCACTAATAAGTCGTTTAAAAAATAATACTAATATGGAGTGATATGAAAAAATAGCAAATAAAGTTTCAAAACATATAATAGAGAACTGAAATGCATAAATATGTCACCATATATATTTATATACTGTATATGAGGCCCTTAGAACCATAAGAAATACAAGAAACTCACTGTTAATAACTCATTCTCAAATTTCCCCCCTTAAAAATCAAATTGCCCCCTGTGGGGGGTGTGTCACACATTAGAAACCACTGGTCTAGAGGAAATGTCAATACTATGCCCAAAGGTTTATGGAGAGTTTCATTGAAACACTGGCTCTTCCCATACTACCTAGCATGGTGGCCATCATGAGTGTCTCTACTAGGTGACACTCAAGTTTTATCTTATTGTAGAATTCAGAAGTTGTTTCTTTCAACAGGCAACTCCTACTTAAAAAAGGTAGTTTCTCTACTTTCAAAATAAATAAATGAAAGAGTAATTGGGGCAATGATGTTTCTAAATGTATTATATGTCACTAGTTAATCTGAGTTCCCAGAACTTGTTCTGTCTTTCTTATAAAATTGCCTCTTCATTTATCACTAAGGCATAGTATAAGCAATTCATGACTGACAGCTGTTTTTCTTAAATAATAATACATGACAATTATTAAGCATGTCTCACGTCCTACCACTGTTTTAGTTTTACCTATGTTTACTCATTTGATCTTTATGACAATTCTTTGACATAGGTGCTCTTATTACCCCCATTTTTCATATATGAAAATTAAGGCACAATGAGGTTAAGTAACTTGCCCAGCTAATAAATGGCAGAACTGGAATTCAGGCCTGAGAGTCAGAGCACATACCGACCTCTTAACCTTTGCATGCTTATGCCTCTTAAGACAAGACACAAAGCACTTAGCAATCAAGATCCCAATTCTTGTTTGCAGTGTTTATTATATTACAACCAAAATTTTTAGGAGACATCTAAATATTTTTTTATTTTATAGTCATAATATCAACTTTTAAAATGATCTAATATTCCTCATCAGCTCTACATGCAAAACACATTTAGATTTCATTCATTAAAAAAGACACACACAAAAAAAAAAACTAGCAATATCAAAAATAGCTCAAGCACCTTTGTTAATTAAGTTCATTTCATTAAATCATGACCGCTGATTTAAAATGCCTTTACTCTTGTGTGTTAAATTTATGTGGATAGCCCATAAACAGTCCCTAATTAGTCACATGTGTATTCAGATGTGGGCTTGTGTGTTATAAACTAACACTGAAGTGTATAAGGAACTGTCAGTCAGATCAAAAAGTCAACTGAAATCATCCCGTTTGCAAAGCCAAGAGCCTGTCACAGTTAGTTAGTCATAAATGTTTAAAACAGCAACCAAACTTTTATTCTAATTGAGCATGAATTGAAAGACTACCCACTTTGATGTCTTTGCTTTTATCATTTGTATATAGCTAGAAAAAAAACAAAAAACTATTATGCTTTTTTTTTAATCCCCCCTTGGAGTGGTAGACATTACTTGGTTCTGAAAATATACAGGTAGATCAATCTATAATTGCAAGGCCTTTGTACACTTTCCAGTTATCCCTATAATCTTCCACGTGCAAATGTTCAAAAGTAAAATTCTTCCCTCTTTTTTTTTCTTTATTTGATCTCTTTCTCCACATATTTGTGATTCAAGACATAAGGAACACATCTTTACAATGATATTTAGAAGGGGCATTATTTAAAGTAAAGTATTGCACTTAATCTATATTCTTACACCTTTATGAGAGTCAAGTCACAGATTTTTTTAACATTTTTATTACATATATTATTAGTAAAATTCATTAATGGTCCCATTTTAGAGGCTTAGATATTGAGACTCAGAAATGAAGTGATTATTAGGCTCTAGGGCAATCTATCTGGCAATATGGCAAAGATCTCAAATAGTCAGGTCTGTACACATTTCCATCCTTTCAGTTTAGAATTTGGAATCAAGGCCTGCATTCCGGGTCAAAATCCTATAATTTTCTTCCAAGAATATTATCAGTTAGGATAGTTAAATATGAAACATTACCTAGACTACCAAAAGGAAAATCACAGTTGTATTTCATTTTTCATGATATTAACTCCTCATTCCTCTTTATGTTCAGTCAATTATCCTTTAAAGCTATTTAAACAATAAGAAAATAAATACTCATTTGCCCACATGATTATCACCTTTTATCTGCTTTACTCTTTTGTGTAAATCTTGATTTCCATCCACTATCAGTTACCTTTTGTCTGAAAGACCTACAATAGAGCAGGTATGCAGGCCATTGATTTCCTCATGTTTTGTGTATCTAAAATGTCTTTATTTTACTCTGTTTTTGAAAAATATGTTTTGCAGCCTGGAATCTTAAATTGACGATCTTTGTTTTTTAGTACTGTAATGTTCTGATTCTATTAGCTTCTCACTTGCTTTGTTAATGCCATTTTTATCTTTGTTCCTTTCTATATATCATGTCTATTTTTTAATGTTTTTAAGAGTTTCTTTTTATACAAGTTTTCAGCAATTTTATGATGTGCTTTAGAATAGTTTTCTTCATGTTTCTTTTTTTTTACAAAGAAAATTTTATTGAAACATAGTCAAATCCATCCATTTATGTATTGTCTATGGCTATTCTCATGCTATACATGGTGACCTGTATTTTATCGGATCCCCTGAGCTGTAATGGCAAAGTCAAATAGTTGCAACAGAAACTATATGACTCACAAAGATCCAAAAAATACTAATTGTTTTGCCCTTTGAAGAAAAGTACCTATCCCTAATCTGTACAAATGGTACCCTTTGGAATTGCACAGTGCCCAGACTAGACAGGTATGAATAGTGGCACTGTGGCTGGCCAGTGGCCTCCTGGAAGTTGCTCTTTTTCAACTGCTTGTTTTCCCATTGCATTTATTTTTATTTTTATTTTTATTGTGTTACATGTATACATATCTTCCCTTTGCACGCCCCCTTCCCAGACATACCCTAACTTCCTAGTGTCTTGTGTTCATTGGTTATGCATATATGCATGCATACAAGTCCTTTGCTTGATCTCTTATCTACCCCACCTCTCCTTAATCTTCCTGCTGTACTTTGACAGCCTGTTTGATGCTTTACTGCCTCTGTATCTATCCTTTTGTTCATCAGTTTATAATGTTCTTTATTATCCACAAATAAGTGAGATCATGTGGTGTTTCTCCTTCATTACCTGGCTTATTTCACTTAGCATAAGGCTCTCCAGTTCCATCCAGGTTGCTGCAAATGGTAAGAATTCCTTCTTTTTTATGGCAGCATAGAATTCCATTGTGTAGATGTACCACAGTTTTCTGATCCACTCATCTGCTGAGGGGCACCTAGGCTGTTTCCAAATTGGAGCTATTGTAAATTGTGCTGCTATGAAAATAGGGGTGCATAAATCCTTTCTGATTGGTGTTTCTACTTCCTTATATTCCTAAGAGTGGGATTGCTGGGTCAAATGGAAGTTCCTTTTTTAGTTTTTTGAGGAAACTCTATACTGTTCTCCACAGTGGCTGCACCAGTCTGCATTCCCACCAACAGTGCACAAGGGTTCCTTTTCCTCTGCATCCTCGCCAACACTTGTCATTTGTTGATTTTTTGATGATTGCCATTCTGACAGGTGTGAGATGGTATCGCATTGTCTTTTTGATTTGCATCTCTCAGATAATTAGTGACTTTGAACATGTTTCCATGTGTCTCTTGGCCTTCCTTTTGTCGTCTTTTGAAAAGGTTCTATTTAGGTCTGTTGCCCATTTTTTTTTTTTGGATCATTTATCTTTCTTTTATCAAATTGTATAAATTGGCTGTAGGTGTTGGAGATTAAACCTTTATCAGTGATAACATTTGCATATATGTTCTCCCATACAGTGGGCTTTCTTGTTCTTTGTTAATGGTTTCCTTTGCTGTGCAAAAGCTTTTTATTTTGATGTAGTCCCATTTGTTTATTTTTTCTTTAGCTTCCATTTTCCTTGGAGCAGTATCAGTGAAGAAGTTCTTTGGGCATATGTCTGAGATTATGTTGCCTGTGGATTCCTCTAGTATTTTTATCGTTTCCCATCTAATGTTTAAGTCCTCTATCCATTTTGAGTTTATTTTTGTATTTGGTGTAAGTTGGTGGTCCAGTTTCATTTTTTTGCATGTATCTGTCCAATTTTCCCAACACCATTTATTGAAGAGGCTGTCTTGGCTCCATTCTATATTCATGCCTCCTTTGTCAAATATTAGTTGAGCATAGTGGTTTGGATGGATATCTGGATTCTCTATTCTATTCTATTAGTCTATATGTCTGTTCTTGTGCCAGTACCAGGCTGTTTTGAGAACAGTGGCTTTGTAATATAACTTGAAATCTGGAAATGAGATTCCACCTACCTTATTCTTCTTTCTCAGGATTGCTGTGGCTATTTGCGGTCTTTTTTTGTTCCAGATGAATATTTGAAGAGTTCTTTCTAGGTGAAATACGTCCTTAGTATTTTAATGGGTAGTGCATTGAATCTATAGATTGCTTTAGGTAGTATGGACATTTTAATGATGTTGATTCTCCCAATCCATGAGCATGGTATGCTCTTCCATCTGTTTACATCTTCCTCTGTCTCTTTTTTCAGTGCCTGTAGTTTTCTGCATATAGGTCTCTTACCTCCTTAGTTAGATTTATTCCTAGGTATCTTAATTTTTTTGGTGCCATGGTAAATTGGATTGCTTTTTTAGTCTCTTTCTGTAATTTCATTATTAGTGTATAGAAATGCCACAGATTTCTTGGCATTAATTTTGAGATTTTTAAATTTGTGAATGTACACTTTTTATTATGTTTGGAAATTTGGTTGCTATTATTTGCCTTTTTAAATAAATCTTTATTGTTCAGTTTATTACAATGTTCCTCTTTTTTTTTCCTATAGCTCCCTTCCACCTGATTCCCCACCCCCACCCCATACCCTTATCCCCTGTCACTGTCCTCATCCATAAGTGTAAGATTTTTGTCCAATCTCTTCTCACACCCCTCACACCTCCTTCCCCCTGAGAATTGTCAGTTCATTCCCTTTCTGTGCCCCTGATTCTATTATATTCACCAGTTTATTCTGTTCATCAGATTTTTTATTCACTTTATTTTTAGATTCACTTGTTCATAGGTATGTGTTAGCACTTTGTTGTTCATAATTTTATCTTTACCTTTTTCTTCTTCTTCCTCTTAAAGAATACCCTTCAGCATTTCATATAATCCTGGTTTGGTGGTGATGAACTCCTTTAGTTTTTTTCTTGTGTGTGAAGCTCTTTATCTGACTTTCAATTCTAAATGATAGCTTTGCTGGATAGAGTAATCTTGGTTGTAGGTTCTTGCTATTCATCACTTTGAATATTTCCTGCCACTCCCTTCTGGCCTTCATAGTTTCTGTTGAGAAATCAGCTGACAGTTCTATGGCTGCTCCCTTGTAGGTAACTAACTGTTTTTCTCTTGCTGCTTTTAAGATTCTCTCTTTGTCTTTTGCCTTGGCATTTTAATTATGATGTGTCTTGATGTGGTCCTCTTTGGATTTCTTTTGTTTGGGGTTCTCTGCACTTCCTGGACTTTTAAGTCTATTTCTTTCACCAGGTTGGGGACATTTTCTGTCATTATTTCTTCAAATAGGTTTTCAGTATCTTGCTCACTCTCTTCTGGCACCCCCATAATTCTGATGTTGGTACACTTGAAGTTATCCTAGAGGATCCTTACACTATCTTCACATTTTTGGACTCTTTTTTCTTTTTGTTTTTCTGGTTGGGTGTATTTTGCTTCCACATATTTCAAATCCTTGGTTTGATTCTTGGGGTGTTCTAGTCTGCTGTTGGATTTCTGTACATTATTCTTTATTTTAGACAATGTATGTTTAATTTCTGACTGGTCCTTTTCCATTGTTTTAGCATTCTCATTAAGATCCTTGCAGGTCTCATTAAGTTTCTCAGTGGTTTGTAGAAGATTCTTGAGTAACCTTATAAATTTGGTTTTGAATTCTATGTCCAGTAATTTGCTTTCCTCCATTTCTTTCATTCATGACATGTTTCTTTGTCTCTACATTTTGTCTGCTTCCCTGTGTTGATGGAGTGGTTTGGTGTGCTAGTTGTCCTTTCGGGCCCAGCAGCTCTTGAGGTGGACAATCCTGGTCCACCCCTTTGTGGGCTGGGTACACAGTCTTGTTGTAGTTAAACCTTGATTGCTATTGGTACACTGAGAGGAATTGACCTCCAAGCTTATTGACCATGAGGATTAGCTATGTCTATAATGGAAGAACTATTGTATTGGAGACACCCCTTTGGGGCACGACTTGCTTCAGTGAGGATATGGTGCTCAATGAGTCTGCCTCTTGAGTGTATCACTTATGTATGTGAGAAGTTGAAATCTGGTGTCATCTCACACTGACCTCTAGGAACACTGGTTTCTGGATTTCCAAGAAGGTGCAATTCAGCTAGTGTCTGAGGCTACCCCGCAGGAGCTACAGGGAGCTCTGCAGATTTTTCCTCTTTTCTTGGAGTTTGGAAGTTTTGGAGTTGTCTGACCCAGTTGCAATTTATTAGATTAAGTTGCTAGAGGGCAGGCCATTCATACGCAAAAGCGCTGCACACGGCTCCGTGGGTTTGTAAATTGGGTGATTTGGGGTCTTAGGGAATCCCTAGGGTGTGGCAAACAGCACTGGCTGCCAGTCAGCCCTCTCTGAGTCTCTGTGTTTCCATGTCCCCATTTCCCACATCCTGTGCCCCAGCACAGTGAACAATGATTCTTGTGTGCACCTCTGTGAGAAAGCCACCCACCCTTTCCAACCCTATGGCAGACAGTACAGTTTCTCCCTGTATGAATCTGGGTCCCCAGAATCTAGCTGGAAACTGGAGTTCAGAGCATTCAAAAACTGGTAACTCCCTCCCAAATGGAAAAAAACAAAACAAACAGCACATGCCAATTTGTATGTGTCTCCATACATCTGCTTTTCTGAGCATTTGCATGTCTTACCAGGTCTCAATTCACTTTTTTCTTTCCTTCTAGTTGTAAAATTTCCACTCTGCCAGCTTTCCCATGGTTCTGGGCAATAGTTGTTTTGTCTTTAGTTGTAGTTTTGGTGTAGTTGTGAGGGGCAGCAAGTACAGATATATACCTTTTGCAGCCATCTTGGTTCTTCCAATTATTATTTCTTTATATATTTATCATATATATTTATCTCCTCTCTTTCTCATCTTTATAGGATACCAAATATTCCCAACCTAAGCTACTTGAAATTGTTCCACTGATCACTAATTCTTTTTTAAGTTTTTCTTTTCTTCCTGAGTTGTATTTTGGATAGTTTCTATTGAAAAATCTTTAAGTTCACTAACATTTTATTCTGCAATGTCTAATCAGTTATTAACCCCATAGAGTATTGTGTATTTTTTTTAATTTGTTTGTTTGTTTAATTTCAAACATTTTAACTGTCACATATTAGATTTCAGTCAGGATCTTCTTATATTTTCTGTGTCTCCACATAACTTTTTAGACACTTAATAAAGTTGTAATGACTGTTTGTTTTGTAGTAAATATTTTAATGGCATTCCTATTAATGATTTGATATCTCTGTTCATTCTCGGTCAATTTCAATTCTCTAATCATTTTTGTAATTATAGGTCATATTTTCTTCCTTGTTGTAAGCCTGTTGATCTTTAGTTTCATGCCCAATCTTAGGTGTCTTACTTTACTGGATATTGGATATTTTTAATTCCTATAAATATTGTGCTTTGCATTGGAATGCAATTTAGTAATTTGGAAACAATTTGAATCTTTTAGTTCTTACTTTTATGGTTTGTTACTGAGGTCCAGAGGAGTGTTCAGTAAGAGATAATTTTTCCCAACACTGAGGAAAGACTTTCCTGAATACTCTCTCCAATGCTCAGTAAATTAAGTTTTTTCCCAGTCTATTATATGAGGACAATAACTGTTATTGGCCCTGTTTTCAGGAACTGTTTCAGATGACTTTTTTTCTCCAGCCTTGGGTGATTTTTTCATATGCATGTGCTGAACATGCTGAATCCTGGAGGAGGACCCGCTTCACTTGCCCAGGATTCTCTTTCTGTACCATTTCCTCCATGAACTGTCCCATGAACTCTAACTGCATAGGTTTCCCACTACTCTCAGCTCAGCAATTTCCCTGAGCTCTGACTTAGTTTTCCCTCTCTGTGTTGTGTCTAAGAAACTAATTAAGGCAGTAGATGGGAAAAAAAAAAAACTTCATGGATCACTTAGTATAGTTTCCATCTCTCAGGAATCCATGTCTTTCACCACCTGATAGCCAGTTTCTTGAATCTTACTCTTTCATTCATTTTGCCAGAATTTTTGTTGTTCTTGTTGGATATTTTAGGTAGGAGGGTACTCTGATTCCTATTACTTTATCTTGGCCAGAATGATTATGTTTTGAGGATGAAAAATGTAAAATTTATTAGGTACTCAATACATTCTAGACACTGATCTAAATGCTCAACGTATACTAGCACATTGAGTCCATATAATATCTCATGAGGTAAACATTATTATTACCTCCTAGTGGCAGACATTGTTGGTTATCTGTAAAATATCATTACTATCTCCTATTTCATTGATATAAGGAGCTCCGAATAACTCCTGGGACATCATTCTTTTTCTTATGTATGTCTATGAAAAATGACATTTACTTTAGGTTAAATGTATATCTTATTCCCTAAATTCATTTCATAGTGTCTATTTTAGACTATTAGTGAAAAACAAAAACAAACAAACAAAAAACAGAATTTTTTCATAGATTGTTTTTAAAGGATATTAGAATAAAATCCTTAGGAGATAAATTTCAGAAACTAGAATGACTGGTGAAAGCATAGTCCTCAAAAGCCATTTTAATATTATTCCCTAAGATTTGTGCATGGATGACACATACAAATTGCATTCCTGTTTCTTGATTTAAAAAGAAAATCAGTTATTGTCTTGCTTTTAAAGACATTTTAAAAATATTTTAACAAAAAAAACACTTTTGTATCATAAGATAGTATACTGCATAACCATAATGTATTCAAGGAATAAGTAAGCCGTCAAGAAAATACTGCTTTGATACTGTAAAATGTACTCTCAGTTAATCCCACACTCTATAATATCTAACTATACAAAGTTTAAAAGAATAGAAAGATATTCATTTAATCCTGCACCATTCTGATACCCATTAAATAACAAAAGTAGAAAAATAGAGACAGTAAGAAGAGTATCCTATCTAATAAAAGAGTGATATACAAATTGACCATAATTCTACTACAGCGGTTCTCAACCTGTGGGTTCCGGGTCACTCAAGACCATCAGAAAACACAGATATTTACATTATAATACATAACAGGAGCAAAATTACAGTTATGGAGTAGCAACGAAAATAATTTTATGGTTGGGAAATCACCACAACATGAGGAACTGTATTAAAGGGTCAAGGCCTTAGGAAGGTTGAGAACCACTGCTCTACTACAAGCATAAGCCACACCCACCAGCCAATCGGGAGCGAGTATACAAAATAACCCAACAAGATGGCTGCAGTTACAGAGAGAACAGGAGACTTGGGTTTCTGTGGTGATAGAGAAAGGCAAGCTTCTTGCACACTCTGGCTGGCACAGGCCTCTGCTGGAGGTTACAAAATTTCAATTATAGAAGATAAATAAATTCCAGATACCAGGGCTTCCACTTGGGTCACTAGGAGGTGTGGCTGGCCTAAAAAGCACCACAGGCCCCTCACTCAGTCCACCCATGTCCCAGACACTCTTCACAGCAAATCAGCTGGCCTCCACCCATGCAGCAGGCCTCTATCTTATCTAATAAAAGATTAATATGCAAATTGAGCATCACTCCAACACACAAGATGGCTGACCCCTTGTAGACACAAGATGGGAGCTACAAGTTGGCCAGCAGGGGCAGGAAGTTGGGAGCGACTAGGCCTGCAAGGGAGAACACTTGAGGGCAGGGAGGGCAGTTAGGGGTGACCAGACCAGCAGAGGAGGAAGTTGGGGATGACTGGGCTTTCAGGGAAGGAAAGTTGGGAGGGAACCAGGCCTGCATGGGAGAGCAGTTAGGGGAAAACAGGCTGACAGTTAGGCATCAATCAGGCTGGCAGGGGAGTGGTTAGGGGGTGATCAGGCTGGCAGGCAGAAGTGGTTAGATGTAATCAGGAAGGAAGGCAGTAGCAGTTAGGAGTCAGCAATCCTGGATTGTGAGAGGGATGTCTGACTGCCCGTTTAGGCCCAATCTTAGTAGGATTGGGCCTAAAAGAGCAGTTGAACATCCCTTGAGGGGTCCCAGATTGGAGAGGGTGCAGGCTGGACTGAGGGACACACACTCCCATGCATGAATGTCATGCACTGGGCCTCTAGTTAAAGTATAACTATTAATGATTAAAGGTATTTTTCTGGTTTCTCCTCCTAGAAATATCCATAAAGAGAAAATTTAGAATAAATGTAGAGTATCTGCAGACCAGTTGAGAAATATTTTGTCATAAAAATTAAATATAGACAAAGATTCAACAAAAACCATAATGTAGAAAATGTTAAATAATAATATATAAAATTTGCTCACCAAGATTTTTCTATGATGTAAGTCTCCAGTGTGAAAATATTTGTCAGAAGCTTTCATATTAGAACTATATGTGTTATATTTAAGTAAACCACACAGAGATAATGATATATAATTACTGGAAAGAATTGTTAGTTGCAGTTAGAATGGCACCTGAAAGAAACTACATATTTAGGAACTAAATGGTTGGCTCTGCATCAATTTTATTGCATTTGGAATTAAAATTAGAAGAATATAAAAATGTGATGTTATTAGAAGATGATAAAAACAGAAATAAAGTTACCTATACATATATTTTTTATTATAAAGCTATGATATTTATTAATGTTGACCTCTAGTCTCTTACATCTATGAAATGGTACACCATGGTTAAGGTTGGGTGGGTTGGATCACATTATCCCACTTCCCTGCATCACCCAAGCCAAATAAATCTGTTACCTCACTGGAATGTTTAATTTTAGTGAAACTGGAGGAAAAAGACTATCTTGCGTCTTTCATGACCAAAGTACAAGGATATAGGTAGGGTTACCAATACTTTTTTTTTGCATAAGTGAGTGAAAGCTAATTAAGTAACAAGCAATTATGTAAAAGGAGAAAGAGACCGAGAAAGTTAAAAATATGGAGATGAAAGTAGTTTTATCAGTATTGACTCACTTTTTACTGAGGTTCTTTGGGTTTCTCTGGTTCTCTCAGATCTTCCTTTGGTTCAACAGCTTAAATTACTCTGGTGTGAGGTGAATTTCCTTTACTTAAACTGAAAGAATTTTGGACCAAGGGAAAACCTGAGCAAGTTGATCATTTTGTTATGCAATAGCATTAAGCTTTCTAGAACACTTAGGAATAATCTATATATATAAAATCTAAGCAACCATTGCAACTGAACAGATGATCGAACAGGCTGCATGGGGTGACCAGGCCTGCAGGAGGGCAGTGAGGGATGACCAAATGACAGAGCAGCAGACTGCATAGGGTGGCGAGGGGGTGCAGTTGGGGACAACCAGGCCAGCACCGGGGGCGGGGGGGAGGGCAGTGAGGGACAACCAAACTGGCAGAAGGGGGAAGTTAGGGGCAACTAGGCTGGTGTGGGGATGGGGGAGGATTAGGCATAATATGTCAGGCAGACAGGTGAGCAGTTAGGAGCAATAGTCCCAGATTGTAAGAGGGATGTCTGACTGCTGGTTTAGGCCCAATCCTCAGGATCGGGTCTAAATTGACAGTCCAACATTCCCCAAAGGATCCTGGATAGGAAAGGGTGCAGGCTGGGCTGAGGGGATTCCTCCCCCATACACTATTTTCATGCACCAGGCCTCTAGTAGTTTAATAATAAACTGTTCATGGGATTCCACTATGGACCAAGTCAATTCCAAGTGACTAAATACTATTCTAAATACTATGTTCCTCTGAAATCTACACATTTAGTGAAATGTAAAGAATTTCAAAAATCGGGGACTAGAAATGTGAACTAGATACATTATTTTGAGGTACCTTTATATTTTAGCTTTATTAAAAATGACCATTTCATATATTATATAAAAGTATTGACTTCTACAATGAAGTTAGTTTTACCTAAATAATAATTGAAAAAAATGAACCCTAGGGACTGAATAGAATTGGTAAGACTAGACCAGTGGTTGGCAAACTGCAGGCTCACGAGCCAAATGCGGCTCTTTGGCTCTTCCACAAAATACCACGGCCTGGGAAAGTCTATTTTGAAGAAGTGGCATTAGAAGAACTTTAACTTTAAAAAATTTGGCTCTCAAAAGAAATTTCAATATTTTACTGTTGATATTTGGTTTGCAGACCACTGGACTAGACCAAGGGTTATATGTTCAGTTTACTTTATCTCTCCACATTTCACTTTTCTTGTTTGTCAGAGGAGTTCTAGGAAAAAATTAGGTATGGTAATGCCTGTGACTCTTGATCCATCATAATATCTTGTTAAATGTTATTTTCTCCTCTTTATTGTAATTCTATATCTGGAGGAGCCCTTTTGGAATATGGTAGCTGGAAGAGAGCAAGAAGAGATTTCTGAACTCAAAAAGATATTGCTAAATTGCTTCTAGAAGTCATATACTCTGAAGTTCTTCATAGTAATTTGCTAACAAAAATGTTTGAATACTAAAACTATGTGAGAGAACCTCTAGTTCTGGCCCTACCTTGCTTCACCTGTGAAAACCCAGCTTTCACTTAATCTCCCATTAGTCATGACAGATTACAGATTTTCTTAACCTCCCATTCAAGCCACAGTCTTCCCATCAACTAAAATGTAGTTTAAAACTCAACCTTAAATGTCCTTCCTTGATCTTTCAACTGGCATGTATAGTATAGAGAAAAACAAAAACAAAAAACTTCCAAGAAGCACCCAAAATTGCTCCAAGGACAATGGATCAGTGTTAGAAAAAGGGGAAATTTTGAATTCTCTATGGGACAGGGTATTGGTTACTTATATTGTCCTCTGACTCTGTTGTTGGCCTTATGCCTGTCTCCCAGGGAAGTGGGGGGAGATTACAAAGATTGACTGAAAGCTGAAAGAACTCTTTCATTAGAATAGCTGAAAGATTTTGGAAGCCCAAGGCAATGGTACTTTAAAACCTCTGTCCTAGTGGGATCAAAGCGGGTGGGGTGAATAGAAGAGTGTGGAGTACTTTTCCTATTCAGGGTTTCTATGGAGCATGAAAATGTCACAGTGTCTGAGCAGTGGATCAGCTGACAACTGGAATGCAGAATTTGGAGATGGTACTTTACTGTGGAGATTTTATTTTAGCATTGATGATCTGGGATAAAATCAAGAACATAGTAGCTAGTTGGAGATGGGAGATCTTTATAATGGCTTTGATATCACTGAAAGATCCAAATCAGGAGAAAATGAAATAGTGTATGCATTCAGTAGCTCAGAGGACTACTTTCTTTGCACAATAAGATAATTCTGGACCTATTTTGGAGGAGTGATTCTGTTGTAAAAGGTCTGTAACACACTAAAGCCCCCAAGAAGTTGAATTGTGTGTTGTGAGAAAAAGAACGTGATACAATGAATATTCAAAAGCAAGAACTTTAGCAGAATTTTGCAGAAGCTGAAGTTGGTGGAAGTCTGGATCATTAGAAACTATGAAAACCTTAATTCAGGTATCTTTACTGTAAAGCTTCCTAATTTGAATTATTGTTCAAATTCTGAAGGATTCCTTATTTCTATTCAGCCACCAAATAGCTTCCTCAGATACAGAAACTTACAGTTTGTTAATCTCCTCATCAGACAAATTTGGGTTTGGATCCCAGGTATCTCACTTAGATGCTCCTAATGTTGGGCTAATCACTTTCATCTCTGAGCTTCCCCTTCCTCATTTTTACAGATAGAATAATGATTTTATCTATGTCATAGGATTTTTGTGAGGATCAAATGAGCCAGAGTACTTTAGTGCTCAGTAAGTGTCAATTAAGAATCATTTTATAACATTACTTTATACCTATAACCATGGTTCACATGCACTTTGCTGGATTCTTTCTTACCTCTTCTATATCATGTTCTTTCTGTTTCTCTCTCTCTAATGAACGTCATAACCACTCTGTATTTATTTTATATTCTTTAGAAAATTGTGATTGGCCTGAATATATTTTCAAGATTGAACAATTATTCAGATTCTTAAATGTAATTAGATATAGGTACAATTAGGGGAGAAGAAATATATAATCATATCTATATATCTATGTATCTATATTTTGTTCCTTTATTTCTTTCTTTTCTTTCTTTCTCCTTCCTTCCTTCCTTTCTTCATTCCTTCCTTCCATCCATCCTTCCATCTCATGGCTCACCTTGATAGTCAGCAAGCTAGCCACCCTATATAATAAAAACCTAGTATGCTAAGTGTCTGGTCGTCCAGTCCCCCATTCAACCAATCAAAGTGTAATATGCTAATAATATGCTAAGGTCACTCAACCGCTCCCTATGACATGCACTGACCACCAGGAGCAGACAGTTGACTGGTCAACAAGTAGCTATGATGTGCACTGACCACCAAGAGGCAGATGCTCAAAGCAGGATCTGCCCCCTGGTGGTTAGTGGGCTCCCACATGGGGAGTGCTGCTCAGCCAGAAACTAGGCTCACAGCTGGTGAGCACAGCTGTGGTGGTGGGAGCCTCTCCTGCTTTCATGGCAATGTTAAGGATGTCTGACTGCTGAGGTAGGCCTGCTCCTACTGAGGGCTCTCAGACGCAAGAGGAAACAGGCTGGGCTGAGGTACCTCCTTCCACCCCACCCCCCGAGTGCACCAATTTTGTGCACCAGGCCTCTAATATAACGTAAGTACCTATTTTGTATCAGATAATATACTAAGTTCTGGAATGCAGAATTTGGAAATGGTATTTTACTGTGGTGAGTCTTGAGTTATAAATCTCAGCTCAAAATACAGAGTGTCCTCCAAGACTGAAGCTCCAATAGGTCAGTTGGGAATACATATTTCAAAATACTTTCTAATGCTGTTATTTTGATCTCATAACCCTCTAAGTACTCATGATCTGTGAAACATAGATTTCAGTTTGTAAAGCTGAGGAAGAGAGTATTTAGAAGAAAGAAACATTTGTGTTTTTGAGATCTAAGTGGAGACACACAAAAACCTGTTTACAACTTTAACTTTGAGTGGGAACTTGGACCAAATGTGGCATATGACTCATGGCTGTAGAGAAAAAGTTATGACATCAGCACTTGTGATGGATAATACTATAGAATTTTGCTAATATTTAGAGGTGTGCAAGTATCTAAAATTGCTTTAGTTTCTAAGCAATAGTAAAAGGCATATGTTTGTTATTGCTTAATGTATTACAGAAAAAAAAGTATTAAAATAAAATATATCAGCACAATTATTTTTATGGAATATACTAGAGTATGAAACAACTCTGGATCCTATTGATTAGGTGAAAAAAGTTTGAAAAATAAATAAAGCTATGTTCTGCTAGTTTAGTAATTTAAAAACATTAAAAAGTATCTCTTAGCAGTTCTAATAGTATTATTAAAAGAATGACTAGAATTTCTTGTGGTAAAGTTAAGGGGGGCTATATCAAGAAATCAAACGACTTGAAAAAAAACTCAATATATATAATATACTTAAATTTGAGGAACTCATTTGTTTCATTTTATAGAATGTATATTTGTCATGCATAAAAATTAATTTGCAAAATGAAAAGTGAACAAAAACATAAACCAACTAAATATCAGGGTGACTTATTGCCAAAATGTTAGAGCATTGTTTTTCAAAATTTTATGTGCACATCAATTTTCAGAAGACTTTGTAAAAAGCAATTTCCAAGTCAGTAGGTCTAGGGGATGGTCTAAGTTTCTGCATTTCAAGCATGCTGCTGGGAGATGCTGATGTTGCTGGTCTATTGATCATAATTTTGTTTTATTAAATTTTTTATTTTAGGTTTGCATGCATTTGTAAGAAATAATACAAAGAGATCTCATATACCCTTTATGCAGATTGTCCCAATGATAATACTTTGCACTTTTATAGAAAAATTAGTTAGGCATATTTATATGAGTCTATTTCTGTATTCTCCATCCTATTTCATTAATCTATGTAATTATCCCTTCATCAGTACCATGCAGTCTATCTGCTGTAGCTAAGTGTTAGAGCAAGTTCCTCTTATTGTTGAAGTACTTACTCCTCGATTTTTGCTCACTGTGCCAATTGTTAGGAAGTACTTATTCCTTTATCCTGCTAAACTAGGCCAAGTATTGGGTCCAAGTCCCTCTGTCAGGGGCTGAACCTCCTTGAATGACAAGGAACCAGACAGAGAAGACAGAGAAGTCATAGAATAGAAGAGAGTCTTTATTGTAGGAGCCAGTGGCCATGTAGCCATTACTATGAAGGAACTATTAGACAAAGCAATCCAGTAAAGCAGTTCTTGCTAATACAGTAGCAAACACAGAAGCCATCCTACCAAAAAGAGCCAGCACTGACTGATTAGTAATACATCTTCCCTATAACACAGCCCCCAATATAGGAACTATACAGGAGCCAGCCTAAGTAGCCTCACATAACAGTAGCCACTCACTGGCTGGTAAATAACATACTTTACACTAACATAGACAAAAGAAGCTTCTAGTGAAACAGAGACATCAATCTTTTGGGTTATAGAAGGGCGTGCTTGTGCAGTGTATGCAGTGAAACTGCTGTGTCATTACATCTGTTCATGGCAACTTGGCCTTGAACATCCTGATTAGGATTCTCATGCTCAGAGTGGCCTTGAACATCTGACAGGGCACTCAAACTATGTAATGAATTTTGAAATTGGGTAGACTGATTTCTTCCAATTTTATCTTGTTTTTCAAAATTGTGTTAACCTATTGCAGTTTCTCTGCTGAGTCATATACATTTTAGAAATATATTTTCTATATTTATACACATTTCTGCTGATATTTTGATAGAAATTGTATTAAAGCTATCTGCAGAGAATTGACATCTTTAGTATCTTATGTCTTCCACAACATGAATAAAATGCGTCTCTATTTATTTAGAACTTCTTTTAATTATTTTATCAGAATTTTATAATTTTAAGCATGAATGGTTTGTATGTACTTCATTAGATTTATACCTAACCATTGTATTTTTTATTTCAGTATTCACATTTGGCTATTTTATAGAAATATTGTTATTTTTGTATATATCCTATAGCCTTTTGTATATATCATATATCCTATAGCCTTGCTTAACTTGCTTATTATGCAATTATTTTTTTATATATTTCTTGGAATTTTGCAATCATGTCTCTTGCAAACAACAATATTGTATTTTTCTTCCTCTATCATTTGTATTCCTCTCCTTTCCTCCTTCCTTCCTTCTGTCCTTCCTTCCTTCCTTCCTTCCTTCCTTCCTTCCTTCCTTCCTTCCTTCTTTCCTTCCTTTCCCTTCATTTTTTTAAAAACCTGGTTATACAGGCTACAATTTCAGTACTATAATGAGAAAAGGAAAATAAAGGTAAGCCCTGGCTGATGTGGCACAGTTGGTTGGGCATCATCCCATTCACCAAAAGGTTTGGTTCTTGGTTGGGGTACATGTCTAGGTTGTGGGCTCAATCACCAGTGGGCGCCATGTAAGAGGCAGCTGATCAATATTTCATTTTCACATCCATATTCCTCTCTCCCTCTTCCTTGCTGGGGCTGACCAACAGACCCTGAGCCATGGATGAATGATTACTCTAACACAGGATTGCTATGAAAGAGAAGACGAAGGGACTGCCTGGCTAAAGGAACCAGATAGCTTTGATCACCTGCTTCTTCAGGCTTTTATTGTAACAGCAATTTGAGATAAAGTTTATCTTTTAGATATAATCAATAGAGTAAGTAATCTTGAGAGAACACATGTGTCTTCAGTGTCCTTTAAGCAAGGACACCTGAAGATTAAGCATAAAGATTCTGGTAAATACCCAGCACATACACAGACTTGTTTGGAAAAGTCAAGGGACAATTAGTGACAGTCACTTTCAGCCAACTTCCTTTTGTCATAATTCCCTCCTTACAGACTTTCCAACCAAGTCTCTTGTGCTCCCCCACATTCCCTTTCCCTCTAAAAAAATAATATTAACTGTAGATATTGTATAGATGCTCTGGATAAAGTTGAAGAAATTCTCCTCTCTTCCTATTTTCCCAAGACCTGGGGAGTCCATGTAACTTTCCCAAGGCCACACTTGTAAACATAAGAGTTTAATTGGGAAGATAAATCTCTCCAAATCCCATTCTCTACAGGATTCTAATACATATGTAAAACTAAGAAGGTTTAAAAAGCATGGTCAAAAAGTGGTGAGGACACAATGTGGCTCAATCATATGTGTATCTAGGAGTGTAGAAGAGTGTAAGTTGCTGTGGGAAGACATGTTTAGGGCTTGGAGAACAGGCTGGGCCAGGATGGACTGGAATCAAGGTTCTAAATTGGAAGATGTATATTCTTCTGGCAAGAAATTTTTGGCATCCTAAAGTAAGAAAGTAGTAGTAGAGAGCTCATTGTTTCTGAGTTTTAATTAGTCTTTGATCCCAAATAAAATTAACTTTAATATCTACAAAAAATACTTAGGGTGGTGGTACTTACTGTAACAAATATGCCTACACATGTCAGTCCTCAGCACAATAGATTATTTCTTGCCTGTGGAACTGTCCAGTGTTCATAGTCAACATGCAGCTTTCCACCATGAGACAATTCAGAAACCCAGGCATCTTGCAATAAATTAGCATCCTGTTTATGTAAGTGGAGAGAGGAAGGAGCACGGAATTCTTCTTATAAACCTTGGCCAGGTGATGAAATGCATGACTTCTAAACATATCCCACAGCCTGACACACCATTACTTGGTCAGATATGGCCACAAAGGAGACTAGGAAATACATTGCACTGTGGACCAGGAGGTGGGCGGGACAAAGGCTGAGGGTGGAGGCAGGCAGAGGTTTTGGTGAAAAGTATTTGGTGAGAAGTCCTTTCCACAATAAAGGTGAAGTAAGTAATAAAATTATCTAGTACATAAACATTCCCAAAATGCCAAAGAGTTATTATTTTAACCCATGAATTACTTTCCTGTTGCTTCTATAACAAATCACCATAAACTTGGTAGCTTAAAACAACACACGTTGGTTATTTTACAGTCCTGAAGGTCAGAGGTAGAAATGGGTCTCCCAAAGCTCAAAGTACCAACAGAGCTGCATTCTCCTCTGGAGGTTCTAGCTTTACCCTCTGAGGCTGCCCACTTTTCTGGGGCCATAGTCCCTTTTCATCTTTAAAGCCAGCAGTTCCTGGTTGAGTCTTTCTTATGACTCTCTGGTTATGACTCTTCTGCCTCTCTCTTGCACCTGACATTCCTCACATAATTGCACTGAACCCATTAGGAACATCCAGAATAATGTGTTATTTTGTTATTTTATGGTTAGATGATTAGCAAACTTAATTCCATATAAAACTTTAGCAACCCTCCCTACTCCACCATGTAAACTGTAAAATAGTCACAAGTTCTGGAGATTAGGACATTTTCAGGGAGAGGAGACATTATTCTAACTATGACAAAACAGTAGAGTTTTACAGACAACTGTGAATGGGTATTGTAATTTTATTTTATTATCTATTAAATTATGAAATGCAGCCTTGTGTAAATGGAAAAGAGTTAAATAACTCTGCATTCACATTTTAGAACTATCACTTAGTAGCTATGTAAGCTTATTAGTTCAGCCAAGTTACATAGCATCTGCATATTTTCTTACATGTAAGTCATACTCTTGCCATAGATATGTTGTTGGGCTTAAAAGAGATACAGTATGTTTAAGATAGTCCCTGAGTCATTGTCCATACTTCTTTTTGTTATTGTTGTTAACCCTCACTGAGAATATTTTTCCCTTTTTTGTTTGTTTTTGTTTTTACAGAGAGTGAAAGGGAGAGAGGGAGTAGAGAAAGAGATAAAGAGAGAGAGAAAGAGTTCAATGTAAGATAGGCACATTGATTCATCCATTGGATGCCTCCCATGCACACCTGGGATGAAGGATCAAATCTGCACCCCAGCTATGTGCCCTTCACTGTGAATTGTACCTGTAGCCTTCAGTGTGCAATCTGAGGCTCTAACTACTGAGAAAACCCAGCCAGGGCTCAATATATTTCTTTTATTCAGGTTTGGAGAAGACCAGTACAGCCTTACATAAAGGCATTATTTTTTTCAACTTTGAATTTAAAGGCTAGCTGGGTTTTGTTTTTTTGTTTGTTTGTTTGTTGTTGTTGTTGTTTTATAGATATATTTCTTTATTGATTTGAGAGAGGAAGAGAGAAAAAGAGAGAGATAGAAACATCAATGATAAGAGAATCATTGATTGGTTGTCTCCTGCACATCCCCTACTGGGGATCAAGCCCACAATCCAGGTATGTGCCCCTGGCCAGAATCAAACCTGGAACCCTTCAGTCCACAGGCTGACACTCTATCCACTGAGCCAAGCCAACTAGGGCTGTTTTTGAGTTTCTAGTGACAAAAGATGGTTGTAATTGTCAAGAGCTAGAATAGCATCTGAACTCCAAAGCACCTTTTACTATCAAAAGCATTTGGTCCTATACAGTACATAGAAATTGATAAACTGAGAAAGGAAAGTCTTTGCCTACTGGGAATGAGGTTAGAGCTCACTGTGCTCTATGGGAAGAAAGATTTGGGACAGTGAGAATCAGGTAAAGATGCTACAAGGGTCATTCAGAGATGCTGGCCCAAAAAGGAAAAGTTAAACAAAAAAGAAAAAAAAAGACAATTTCAGAAGAATAGAGAACTTCTAATTCCAAGTCCACTTGAAACCCTGAGATGAAATTGTTTTAAAGAATATCCCTATATCTACAGATATGAATGGAATAAGAATGTCAATAAAATGAGTTAAAGCAGATAACTGTTATTTAAAACAAAATATTTATTGTTGAAAGTATTGCACATGTCCCCTGTTTTTTCCCTATTGTCCCCTTCTAGCCCATACACAACCCCAGGCCTTCTACACATTATTGTCTGTGTTCATGGGTTATGCATATATGCATACAAGTCATTTGGCTTATCTCTTTCCACCTTCCCTCTAAGATTTGACAGTCTGTCCCATGCTTCCATGTCTCTGGATCTATTTTGTCATAAGTTTATTTTGTTCTTTAGATTCCACACAGAAGTGAGATCATATGATACTTGTCTTTCTTTGACTAGCTTATTTCACTTAGCATAATGCTTCCTAGGTCCCTCCCTTCTATCTTAAAGGGTAACAGGGCCTACCGTTTAACTGCTGCATAGTATTCCATGATGTAAATGTATCACAGCTAAGGCAGAGAAAAATTTGTCAGAGATTGTATCCTGATTCTTTTGCCCTATCGGATGTAGATATTAAGCAATTATTGTGTGCCTCCACTAGGGGCAAGGAAGGTGACATTCAGATTCACCAGTAGCTATGAGGGACAAATTAGCAGGCTAAAGCCAGGGACTAGCTGGAGGTTTCATTACCAGTGAGAGTGGAAGTAAGAGTAGCAAGGTGGGGACCCTTGCACTCGATCATATTAGGAAAACAGACTTCTAATTACATCATCAGTGAGAACTGAAACAGTAAGTACTACAAGAATAGGGTCAACACCAGAGACCAGGGAAGAGTAGTTACACTCAGAGATATGTCAGAGAATGACTTGTTAGTTAAAACATAGCTCTCATATAGACATAAAATGACCATGTTTCAAACGTTTTATGTAACTAATTAGTGAGAGAATGAGGAATATGTTACAGCATTTAAAAGAAGATTTCAAAGGACACACACCTACTTAAGTAATCAGAATTGCTAAAATAAATTTGCAACAAAGGCCAAAATCTTCAATATCAGAGTAATAATCAATTTCATTCCACTAGACAAAACACAATTTAGCAAAATTTTTATTTCTGTGGACAAGACCCATCCCCATTACTACCACTTTTCTGTATCTTACAGAGTTATAGCTCAGATACAGTGGATGGATGGGTGAGTGTGGGATTCTTCCTGAGTCATATAACCCAGAAAGGTGTACTGCACAGGACAGGTAGCCAATGAGAGTTTGGGCCATGTTAAGATCATTTCTTTCCATTTTGCCTGCCCAATCACATGTGGGCCAGTCTTGTGATGCTTTGTCGCTTTGTTCCCACACTTATGCATCATCTTGAAAAGCAGAATGGAAATAAGCAATCCTGAGTCTGAAGAGATTGAGTGTCCCTGGGAGGCACCATTTAAATGAAAAGAAAATAGCATTTCTCGAATGAGTCAATACGTTTTCTGTGTTCATCAGTGAAACTTAAGACACTCAGAAATTTTGGTTCAGTTATAGAGGAATTAATGGAATTTATATATTTTCTACATTTGGAGGGAGACCTGGACATTTTAAACCTGATAAACAGGCTAATGAATAATACAGTTTCTGTCACAAAATAAAGTGCTTTAGCAAAAGTATCCTTTTGCTATGCATTCAAGAAAGATAGGCTCTGTTCCTTTATGGTGAAGGATGCAGAATGAGTAGCACTAGGATTGAGAATGCAATGGGAATTGTTCTACTTTTTAAAAAATCATATTTCCTTTTACTGAGTCAAAATAATGGCACTTTGTATTATTCTGCCACATAATTAAAGTTTCTCTAGGGTCAAAAAGGAAGTGATAATGCAATTTCTAGCCATCTAAGAGGGGTCTTCTCTCTCTTTGATAACCTCTTTTTTAGCTCCACCTTGCTTCTCCCGCAGCTATCAAGTCTCTTTACAAAGCATTTAGGTTTTTCCAGAAGTAACCAGAGGTACTAACTATCCAGGGCCTCATGCTTGGAACTGCCCTGATCATTCACTCTCCCCTAAAATAGGATCCCCAGCAGAGAACATTAGTTGACTTCTATTTTGTAAATGGTGAATAGATTTACTCCATTACAATGAGAATGATGAGTAAGAGTTTAAATAATTTTTTTTCTAAACTGCAAATGGATGTAGGGCAAAAATAAATGATTCTGAAGGAACAAAATATTAATGTTAATATGTTCTGAAAGGAAGAGGCTAGAGCGGGGTTTAGGAGATATTTGTAGTATTGTATGGACTCTACAGGTGATATTGTATGGATTCTCCAATGTGTGAGAATGATCCATCATCTGTGTATATATTTAGATATCACACGTTATTCTAGACTATTTCCCATTAGCTAGACCACAGGTTATGTGGTGAAGCCAGAGCTACACCATCTTGAGGAACAAAATTCAGTAGCAAAGTTTGCATGCACTCTAAAAGTACTTGCCAGATAATTAGAAAATGTTCCACTGCTCCGAAACCCTCCTATATAATACACAGTTAAATTATTATTTTGGAGCTTATTTTGGAGTATTATTACCTTTGAGAAAGCATTGTTATTGGACACTTTTTTCTGGGAGACATTAATGTGTATAATTAAAAACATACAATTCACCCTCTCTGCAGGACATCTATAAAACCATTTACGGATTGTTTTTTCTTATCCTTCTAGGTGTTGTTGACTGTGGACTCAAAGTAATGAGAACAAAGTTATTTTTAGGTTGGCATAAGTGTTTTGGTTGCTCAAAACTAAAAAGCCTTATTTAGAGTTTGCATATACTACTATGGTACATTGTGTTCTATATAAACCTAATTGCTTTCCTTAGTGTTGCCTTATCCATTTTTTTCTAATAAGCCTTCCCCACTAAAGAAATGAAAATGGAGTCAATTGGTATTGCTTGTTGGGGAAAACAATAAAGTGTTCAAAATGAAACAGTATGCTAAAAATGTTTTTCTACCAGTACAACCCCTGTTTATAAAAACTTTACTTTTCCTTAAGTACTGAAAATAAAACATAAGAAACACCTATGTGTCCTATATACACTCATGTGACTAGATGGCTCCGAATGATCATTATTTGTTTGCATATTGGCAAAACCTATAGATTAAAGAAATGTTTGTAACCCTTCTGATCACATGTATCCCAATATTCAAATTCATCACTCCATACTTTTATGAAGCACTTACTTTTGCTCTCATTTCTGTTGGTTGTTGAACAAAGCAATGTAACTCTTCATGGAACTTGAACTTAAGAACTTACTATCTAAAACAGTAAAATGAGAGACCATTGGTTAAATAGTTGCTTGAAGTCTCACCATCAAGTTTCAAGCCCGATTTAACCTGACAAATGGATGCTAAATTGAATATAAAACCCAAACCACTGTCCCTAGGCCATTGAACATTTGATAGTATATGGAAATGGGGTTCTGAATAACTAATTCAGGATATGATTGCACTAGCCACACAAGTATGAAAATGGTTCTGATTCATTTGAACCTGAAGCTTTCTGATGCCCAGCCATAGGCAGATGAGAACTGTGTCAGTTGTAAGATGGACAGATATATTTTTATCAGATGGTATTTAAGCACTTCAGGGTGAATTGAGGAGCCAGATGCAGGCAAGCAGGGTTGTCTCCCCAGGAGTCTAGGTATGAGGGAATAGGGGAGCAAAAGTATAAAAGGAGGATGCAAACGTATCTTCCTTTTGCCAATTTCTGATACTAGTTAATTTGAAAAGATCATTCAGAATGTGCTTTTTTTGGATGTTTTAGAAGCATTTGAAGTTCTCTGTTAGGTTTGTAACTTCACAATGATGATCTGTGTGTTAGATAGAGGAAGTGAGACTGAGCATAGAAAAAACATTGTAGCCAGAGGGGATCTTCAAAAACATCTGCCCTCTGCCATCTCTTTCTCTGGGTGGCTGTTAAGCCATCATGACCAGATAACCTGTGCTGCCATTCTCTCCTTTCCCAAACTTTCACACTTTCACTGGTACTTTGCCATAGCTCCTTCTCAGGCTAAACCTTCTGTAGCTCCTAATCTGCCCAGAGACAATAACTGGGCCAAATCTGCCTACCATCCATTCTCTGAGCCCAGCCTTAAATTGCCTTCCAAAGGATCGTCCCTTTTCCAGTGGAAGAATACAAGATTCTTTTCCTAGGCACCTCAGCCATCCTTAGTTGAAACATTGCAAGTCTCCTAATTTTAAATGTTAAAGAGAAGAGGGTGGAGAAGGTCAAGGAAACAGGAGAAAATATATTAGAACACCCTTACCCTTAAGAAAACAGGCATCAGAAAAGTCCATTGCAATATATATAGCCCTAGCTGATAGCTTAGTTGGTTAGAGTGCCATCCCCAAAGTTGTAGGTTCAGTTTCCCAGCAGGACACATATAAGCATCAACCAATTAATGTATAAATAAGTAGAACAACAAATCTCTCTCTCTCCTCCCCATTCCTATAAAATCAATCAATAAATTTGAGAAACACACACACACACACACACACGATACAAGTATGATTACCTGAAGTTAGTGGAAGGGAATCTTGATGCAGAAAGTTTTTACTCTATGTTATGGTAGGCTGAAGTTTGGTCCCCATGATCTTTGTTCTTTGGATCACACACAGCTCTGGTTGATACGTTATATGGCAAAAGGTTTTTTTGCATATGTTATTAAGATTACTAATCTGCTTACCTTAGGATAAGGATATCTTGAGTGAGCCCAATCTAATTACAAAGTAGACAACTTTCTGGCTGGGGTCAGAAGAGAAGCAGCAGAACAGAAAGACATATTGAAGGTAATTCACTGAGCTGGCTTGAGATGGAAAGAATGACAGGATAAGGAATGTGGTGACCTGAAGGAGCTTGGAGAGGCTCTTTGTTGGCAGGGAGCATGGAATTGGAGACCTTGCACTCCCAACTACTAGGAACTGGATCTGCTATGAGCACATTTCCCTGCCTTTACCTCATAGACTTAAGAGACAAAAGCCCAGGATGGCTGAGGCCTCATCTTTAGCCTTGAGAGACCTGAAGTAGAAGAACAAATTAAGCCTCCCCAGACTTCTGACCTACACAACTGATTTATGTCATTGATAGGAAAGTAATATTGGATATGTAATGAACCATATTCTCTAAAAATTAACACACACACACACAATTACTGTGTACTCTATGCCAATCTACTGTTTAAATTTTTTTTAAATATATTTTTATTGATTTTACAGAGAAAAGGAGAAGAAGAGATAAATAGAAACATCAATGATGAAAGAGAATAATTGATCAGCTGCCTCCTGCACAACCCCTACTGGGGAATGAGCCGGCAACCACAGGCATGTGCCCTCGGTCAGAATCCAACCTGTGACCCTTCAGTCTGCAGGCCCATGCTCTATCTATTAAGCCAAACTGGCCAGGTCCTACTTTTTAAATTTTGTAGATCAGTAAACACAGGAAAAATTAGGACAATTCATCTTACCCCTAATTTAGGTAGAGAAAATGATGGAAGGAAAAACATTTCCCCTGTGATTAAAATGCAATGATAAGGCCTACTTCTAAGCATTTTGTGAGAGTTAAATGTGATTAAAGAATAAAGAATGTGGTCCATTCCTTAGCACACGTTCAGTACTCTGTATATAGTATTCTCCCTTCATCCTCCTGCTGCCCAGCTGAGGTTGTGACTGAGTATCACCGTATCTGAAGGTTTTCCAGAATTACACACCCTGAAACAAAATGCAGTACTGTATCCTGGGCAGTAAATCAGTACCATCTGTGATGCTTGTTCACAACAGCCTCCCATAACCCACACCAGAACTATTGACCATCAGTCTCCAGGGTTGAGTTCCTGGGGATAGATATGAACATGCTCCCCAGGTGAGTTCCATGTAGTTCCGTAGCAGGCATTCAAGAATCCTGCAGGGTGGGTGTGGCCAGTCTTGATTAGATCGGGTTAGCAGCAGCTGAGTTATGGAATCTTCCAGATGGGAATGCAGCCCCACAACATGGCTGAGGGCAGAGTTATTGCTTCTGTTGGAAGCAAGGCAGCCTGCCCCTTCTGCTCTTCACAGAGATTTCATCGGTGAGCTAGGGAAACGCAAAGAAGCTATATTCTTCCTACCGCTTAGTTGAGAAGATCTATAAAAGAAGAAGGAAAGATAATGCCATGGTGTGACTACATGTATTGATACCTGGAGCTGCTGAGTTGCTAGCTGCCCTTGGAACTCGGCTGTGGTTGAAGTAGGAAAACCTGCTGGGTTTATGAGAACTGGCCTCTAGTAGCAACTGTGACCATTATTCTTTTCTTTTATGGTGTTTCCTTTTCAACTGAGTTGGAGATCTTTGTTGTAGGCCTATACCCTGGGGCACCTATGGTGTGTGAGACTTCAGTGATGGAAGCAGATGAAAGGACACAGTGTAAGTGTGACGAATCACAATGACAAGGCTGAGTTGGAGGTAACTTGTGAATGATAAAGTGAATTGAAAACTCCCTTCCTAGGACAATGCAAATAGGATGTGAGGGGGTGACCTGAGGACATAGACCATGATCTGGTCTCTGCAAAATGTGCCACAGATGCTATGTACCACCATACCCTGATCAAACCCTCAAGTTTTTTTGTTTGTTTGTTTTTACATCCTGTCCAAAATAAATATCATCTGCTATCAAGTGCACACATTATTAGCAATAGGTTACATCAGCCAATCATTCATGAAGGTGGGGAATGTGGCATTGATCCAAAGTTGAGCCATGTGTGAGTAAGATGAAAGAGCATTGCCTAGGTACTCAAAAGAAAGACCAGTACAAATAGGTCACAAGTTCAACAAAGCAACACTGCTATTAAAACCCTTTTCGGGTGAATGAGTGAAAACTCACCAGTGACAGTTAAAAATAAAACTTTCCCTTGTTGTGACCCCTTCATACCCCTTCCTCTTTTTGATTTAAGAAGCAAAGTTTATAAAAATTAAAGATTAAAATCAAATGATATCCCAAACCCTTAACAAAACTCATTTAAGTAATACATTGGGTCTCATTTTTCACTTGTGTTTGATATTAAAAAATAGTAATGTCTGTTTGTTGACATTTTTCCAACTGTACTTTCTTACAGGACTTCCAGGATACAGTTAATTAGTAAAAGAGTTACAAAATAAAGGGGATTTGGATAGAAGAAACTACAACTATGGTGCAAACATATTGAATCTTTCTGGCCATTCTCTGCTGTATCACTTGTCCAAAGCATCACTTAGGAGCCCGGTATGAAGAAGATGCAGTAACATGATACGGTGGATTTTTTGGTTTTACAGTTGAAAACACACTTTTGTACTCCCCCTTATCTTGTACACACTTGAATTGATCGACAGCTTTCTGCCACACACAAAAGGAAAACACTCTTTCAGACTTGTCAAACTGTCTGTGCAATATTTTAGAATTATGAGAAAATAATACAGTATATTAAAGTGTATTAGATATTTAGTTTTCATTGCATCTCAAGAAGCACTGTGATGTCTCATGATGCTTGGAAAACAATGATGATGCTTGGAAAACCACCCTGAACCTTGCATAGCGATGAGAGCTGCAATAGGAATCCTCCAGACTCTGGAACTCTGAAGCCATCTTCTACTGTTAACCCTGCTTCCTGATGCAATCTGTTTTTAAATACTTTTTCAGCTGGGATTCTCTGATGTCACCTCAGTAGCTAGTGGTTCTTTTGTTTTCAGTGAAGCCAGGTATTTGAAGTTATTTCTGAATATCTGTTCAGGAGGTACCACTACCTTCGGCACTAGTTCATCCCACTCCACTTTATGTATGTATGTATGCATATATGTATTTATTTATTTTTAAAGACTCATAGTGGGCACTATTTTTTATTATTATTTTTATTTATTGTCTAAAGTTTTACATATGTCTCCTTTTCCCCCCATTGATTTTCCTGCCCCCCCCCCCAGCCGGTCCCACCCTGAGCAAGCCCTCACAGCCTCAATATCTGTGTCCATTGGTTATGCTAATATGCATTCATACAAGTCCTCTGGTTGCTCTCTGACCCCCTCTCCACCTCCCCTGCCATCCATGTCCCACTTTATTTTTTAATGCTCTAGTACTGCTAGAATTCTGAAGAAAATTTATCATCAAATGTATTTTTTATTGAATATATTGGGTTGACATTAGTAAATAACATTTTATAGGTTTCAATAACCAAATTCATTGATCCTTTCCATTACTATTTCCATTTCTAATGTTTACCAACATATCAATATCAGTCAGAATTCTCCAGTAAATCAAAGATATGTATATAGTTCGATTTTAAGAAATTGACTCACATGATGATAGGGGCTGGCAAGTCTGAAATCTGTAGGTCAGGCAGACTTGAAACACAAGCAAAGGTTGATATTGTAGTCTTGAGGCAGTTTACTTTATTCTCTGGCAAAACTCTTAGTTTTGCTATTAATGCTTTCAATTGATTGAATGAGGAACCACCCATTTTATGGAGGATAATAGTCTCTATTTCAAGTAAATTCATAGTATATGTTAACTTTACAAAATACCTTAATAATATCTAGATTCGCATTTAATTAAGTCTTTGGCTACTATTACATTAAAGTTGACATAAAATCAGCCATCACAATACTTATCTAGGAAAAAAACCAACCAACCAACAAACGAACAGACAAACAAAACAGCCCTGGCCAATGTGCCTCAGTGTCAGCCTGCACACTAAAGGTTCTCAGGTTGGATTCCTGGTCAAGGGCATTGCAGGTTCCATCCTAGACCTGGTTGGAGCTTGTGCAGAAGGCAATCTGTCGATATATCTTTCTCACATCCATGTTTCTCCCTCTACCCCTCTGTCTCCCTTCCTCCTTACCTCCCTCCCTCACTTTTACTGTCTCTAAAAAATCAATGGGAAAAATAGCCTCCAGTGAGGATTAACAAAAACAACAATAGCTATTCTCTACAACATTCTTAAGAAATCTGTTTGCCTAGTCTATGAGTTCCTTCTATTTTTTTCCCTTCCCCCCAGGCTGCCCCCACAAAAGCTGTAAGCCTGCTTTCTATCTATTAGACTATCTCTATTTTGCTTTTTTAATGCATTTTATTCATTAGATTCCATATTTGAGTGAGATCATATGGTATCTGTTTTTCTCTGACTGGCTTATTTCACTTAGCATAATGCTTTCCAGGTCCAACCATGTTCTAGTAGTATTCCATTGTATAGCTTTATTATACACTTATCTACTGATGGACACTTGGGCTGCTTCCAAATCTTGCCTATCTATACTAATAATAGAGGAATATGCAAATTGTTCAGGATGCTATCGCAGTAATGACCGAACAGCAGGCTGCATGGGGCAACTAGCCTGGCAGGGAGGTTAGTGAGGGATGACCAAACAACTAAACAGCAGGCTGTGTGGAGCGGCCAGGCCAGCATGGGGTGCATTTGGGGGCAACCAGGCCAGCATGGGGGGCAGTGAGGGGAGATCAGGCTGGCAGTGGGGTGCAGCTGGGGGTGACAAGGCCAGTAGGGGGGCAATTAGGTGTACCCAGGCCAGCGTAGTGATTGAAATTGGGAACTACTGAGGAATCCCCTCACGGCTAGGCTTGACACTTCCTCCCCTAAAGCCAGGAAAGAAGGGGGAGGGGAAGGTTCAGAATCAGGGTTAAAAGTGTGAACCTGCCTCTGATTAACTGCAATCTTGAGCCCCTTATCTTCGGTTAGACCACAACACCTGACCTGAGTTTGTTAGGCTAACTAGGTCAATCAGCCTTATTAGGAACCTCCTGGGTTAGCTGGTTCCTTACTGCCTGAGAACCAATTAGAGATTGCCAATCAGCATCTATGAACCAATAGGGGAAGGCAGAATGGGTATAAAAAGAGGGACTGCCCTTTTGTTGGTGCTCTTACCAGGCGAGCCCCGGGCAACCCGGCAGCCAGGCCCCGCCTGACATGACATTGTCTTTAAGCCTGCGTGGCAATCCATGACGCACTGCCGTGATGCCCAGGGAAGACAGGGCGACCTGGAAGTATACAACTGGAAGAACCAGAACCCTCCTGTCTCGCTCGCTTCGTCCAGAGAAGTAAGTTCTACCAGAGGAGCCAACATGTGATACTGTATGTGCGAACTTTGGAACATGAAGTCATCGCTTCTATCAAATTGTCACTCTGAGGATGAGGGTTCTCAGTTGGTTTGAAAAACACCAGCTGATGCTGGTTCTCTGCTCTGTGGGCTCAGGAGAGGCTGCCCTGGGCCAGGCCAGTGAGTGATGTTGGCTAATTCTGGTGAGCTGGGTTTGCTGTGCTGGAAGTACCCATCAACCCAGCTGGGACGATTGCCAATAGCTGGTGAACTGTGTGGATTGCAAAGAGGGCATTATCGTGAGCGGCTCCAGGGACAGAATGGCCAAGGTATGGTCTTTGGCCTTAAGACCTCAACAGTGGGCAGCTGATGATGCACTTGGGCAGTGACTTTCCCCCAGGGGCTGGGGTGCTGGACCTCATGTCCCCTTTCAAGCTCCTGTCCTGTGGACCTCCGAGCCAGCGTCAGGAACCACTTGCTGGCCACAGGTTCCTCCTACTATGGGGTTGTACGACTATGGGATCGGTGCCAAAGGGCCTGCTTAAATTGAGATGTGGTATACTCAGAGTCTGTTAATCGCACATCACAAACCAGGTTCTGGAAGTGATAAAAGACAGCATGTAAATTTGAGCTATGGGACTGTAGTGGCGATCCAAAGTTCGAGTCTTACTGGCCAGCCCTGATGACACTCCTTCCCGCTGACATCGACACCCCTGAGCAATCCGGTGTATTGCCTGCGCTTTACTACCAAGCATACAGGCAGGGCCATCCCAGCTCTGGGCCAGGGAAGCCAGCTACTCAGGGACCTCTCTTGCTTGGAGGGTGCAGTGATGATGCTCTCCATCTGCACCCACAGTACTTGTCTGCCGTAGACACCCTAGACTCTGTCATCTGGGCGCAAGCCCTAGGACATGGGACCTCTGCCCAAAAGGCCGAGCTGATTGCCCTAACTCAGGCACTCCGATGGGGAAAAGGAGCCAGGCTGCTGCGTCAGCTAAGGTTTGAGCCCAGATTCGAATCTGTAATAAATTTAGGTCTGTTTGAATTCGATTGGTCTTTGTGGTCTGTCTTGTGGGGACTCGCTCCGTTACAGCCAGCAGAGGGGGTGACCAGACTGGCAGGGGGGAGCAGTTGGGGGATCAGGCAGGTAGACAGGTGAGCAATTAGGAGTCAGTGGTCCTGGATTGTCAGAGAGATGTCCGACTGCCGGTTAAGGCCCGATCTCTGGTCAGGCCTAAACCAGCAGTGGGACATCTCCAGAGGGGTCCCGGATTGGAGACGGTGCAGGCTGGGCTGAAACCCCCCTCCTCCCATGTGCACAAATATGCATTGTAAATAACACTGCAATGAAAATAAGGGTGCATAAATTCTTTTGAATTTCTATTTTGGGTTTTTTGGATAAATTCCAAGAAGTGGAATTTCTGGGTCATAAGACATATTCATTTTTAATTTTTTGTCATAACTCCATAGTGCTTCCCACAATGGCTGCACTAACTTGCATTTCTACCAACAGTGCAGGAAGGTTCCCTTTTCTCCATATCCTCGCTAACACTTGTTTATTGATTTATTGATGATAGTCATTCTGACAGGTGTGAGGTGGTATCTTATTGTGGTTTAAAAATGCACTTATCTGATGATTAGTGACTTTGAGCATTTTTCATATGTCTATCAGCCATCTGTATGTCCTCCTATGGTGATTACTTAGGGAAGGGAGTGGGAGGAGGTGGAGAAGGATATAGGGGAGAAAAATGGTGATAGATGGAGACTTCCTTTGGGGTGGTGAACACACAATACAGTGTACAGATGATGGGTTTTAAAATTGTGCACCTCAAACCTGTATAATTTTTAGCCAGTGTCACAACAATAAATTAAATAGAAAAAAAAACTGCACTCTTAACTAATCTGCTTTCTAATTTCTCATAGAAATATGGGCAGAACCTTGAACCACTCTCTCTGTTTAACTCTCTTCTCTAGAAAAGATTCTTTATTGAGAAGAATGACTTTTTAACTTCATATTTTCATGGATTTCTCTTGAGAATTATGGAAAACTTTGGGCCTTGACCTTGGGAAAAGAAAAGTCCACATGTACAATTTTAATATTTTACAAAATCCTCAGATGTTTATTAGTGAACTTTGTGCATCAGTTTATAAGTCATTATGCCAGATTAAAGATTTGAAAAATGGGATATTCTTCACTTTATTTGGGGGAATTTTTATTTTCTCATTGTGTGAGTTGAATAATAATTAATTTAAAAATAGACAAGATCGATTGAAGCAACAAGCAAAGCTTAGTCTGTATCATTGTAGATAATTTAAGACATGGAGTCAATTAATTTAAAAGAAAAAACATTCTCAAGAAGTTATTTTTGTCCCCAAGACCCCTAGGGAACTGTCATAATCATTGTTATCTCTGGAAAGAAGAATCATATTTAATGTACCATTGAAGGAACATAATTTTTAAAAGGGCTTCTTTTTAAATCTAGAATCTCAGATATACCTGAACTATGAAGTCACTAGGAATTTCAATTGCCTGTCATGCTGCTTTCAGCTTGATTATTGTTAACTGCATTAATCTTATTATTATTATGAGATAAGGCTAGTCTTTGCATTACAGCATATCAAAATGAATTGTAATGAACCAAAGATTTAATTTTAAATGTTTATCAGAGAACATTCCACCTGAATTTGAGTGATTTTATGCCAAATATTGATAGTTTAAATCATTTTAATATCCTTTAGTACAGGATGTTTTATAAACAAAATATTGTTTCAAAAAGTCTGTTTTGTGTAGACAGTATCTAAATAAAGTGTTGTGCTTAATAACTATATTATTATACCAGAAACAAAGAGGATTTAAATGAATGTTCACAGTGGTCTTTATTTTTCAAGATAGTACTGAGTTTGGGGCACTAAAAAAAGAAGTATCTGTCTAAAGGCAGTGAGAAATATGAATAACTATAAATATAGTTATAAATAGGTAGATATATATAAATAGGTTTTTATATTTTATATATAAAATAGATTTTATGTAAAATTCAAGAAGTAGGCTGTGACCTAGCCAGTTTGGCTTGGTGAATAGAGAGTCAGCTTGCATACTGAAAAGTCCCCGGTTTGATTCTGGTCAAGGGCACATACCTCGGTTGCAGGCTCCTCCCCAGACCAGACCTGGGTCGGAGTGTATGCAGGAGGCAACCAATCGATGTCATCTCTCACATCGATGTTTCTCTCTCTGTCACTCCCCCTCCCACTCTCTCTAAACAAATCAATGAGAACATATCCTCTAGTAAAGATTAAAATAAAAAAAGAAAAACAGGACTGTATGCATACTTTGTCACAACTTGTGTCAAACAAGAAAATGTGCATGTGAGATGTATGTTTATGTGTTCACAGACTGATTACACAAAAATCTGATAATAGTAGTTGTTCATAGGAACTTGTTTTTTCACTGAATATGTTTTGTAGTGCTTGAATTTTTAACCAGGGTGTATATTACCTAATCAAAAATTTTAATTAAAATAAAATTGCTATAATGTGCATAAGGAGTCCCAGTTATAGATATTTGTTATAGGGTTTATTCCAATGATGAAAATGAGAGAAAAATAAATATTATGTGCTATGTGTAAAAAAATTCAAAACATTACCTCTGATGTTCCTATAAGTAGGGTTTCCTATTTCCATTGAAAAGAATTATGTTGAGACTCAGCAAACTTAGGAACCTATTCAGTGTAACTCCCATAATGTAAAATAGAGGTAGAATTTAATTTCAGTTCTGTTTGATTTTGTGTCTGCTGATTAAAGTTGGATGGAAAGTTATAGGAGATGATCCTTAGGGTCAATCCTAGTACTAATCTATCATGACTTTTGACAGGCTGGAATTAAAAAAATGATGTTTTGTGTTGTTTTGGTTATTGTTACATAGTCAAAAAGACCAACTAGTATGTAAGCAAGTACTTCTTTGCTTTTGAAATTTGAATGTTGAAAATGTTAAAGTTAATAAGAGGAAAGGCTAGAAAAGGGTTTTAATAAAGAGGTTATGAAAAATAATACAGGCATATAGGGCTCTTTGGCAGACAACCTATATTGGCATTTAGAGTAAAGACAAAAGTATAGAGTTTCCTGAAAGATAGAGGGCCTGTGAAGATATTCAGAAAACAGCATGAAGTAATTACAATTGGGAAATAGAGAGATGAGCTCAGGCTCTTGTTTTAGACATCAGTAGAAGGGTCGCTGAGAAAAGCAACAATTTCTGTGGTTCACATGATCAATCCCAATAGTCTTTCCAACTCCTTTCCCAATTTCATTCACATTCTCACGATTTCTTCCAACCACTTGGCTGATTTTAGTAGAAATGACATATATTTCATTGAACTCCCAGAATGCTCTTATTAAAGATATTCCCTTAACAATAACTGTTGTAGTTTTTGTTGGAAAAATTACAGCTACGCAAGCGAACCAATTACTATATCTGATAATAGACAAGATTGAGCTTTGGGTAAATATGCTGAACCATAACAGAATTAACATTTTTGCCTCCTATTTTTTTATTGTTCAAACTATAACATAGCTTTCCAAACCTTTGTTTAGACAAAGATACTAATAAGATCTGATTGATAGGGACTAAAAATATTATAAATCTATCTGAATCTCTCGTTAATGCAATGTTTAATAGGTTTATAAAATATTAAGTTAGACTATATTAATTTGGAATTTGAGACTGTTCACTTGGAGTCTGGGCTATGTGAGCCTCATAAGTATTAAGCAGATGTTTGCTGAGTCAATTAATAAAGTAAACCCCACATAAAGTAGCATTAAAATATTTAATGTGGAATGAAAGCTATTTCCAAGCATCTTCTAAACCAGTGGTTCTCAAGCAGCAATGATATGTCCCCCAGGGAACATTGGCAATGTTGGATACATTTTTGGTTTTTACAGTAAGTTGGGGGATGCTACTGGTATCTAGTAAGTGGAGGCCAGGATTGCTTTGAAACATCCTATAATGCATAAGACAGTCTCCAACAAAAGGAATAATCTACCAAAATGTCAATAGTGGTAAGATTGATAAACCTCTAAAAGCACCCATTTATTTTATGTCAGTATGGTTATTGCAAACTATGTTTATCCGATCATTAAAGGAGGTCCCCTAAACTTTCCACCAGGATATCTTTTGTTGCTCCAGGTTAGTTAATTCCATAAAAATAATTTAATGTGTCTACCTGTTATCCTTTTTCTGTACTGGGACTCTAATGGAGACACTGAGGCTATCTTATTATGCTATATAATAGATGCTGCCATAATATTAACTCTAATATGGCAACCAAAATGCTTAAAAATGATCAAACTAAAGTTTCTTTTAAAATGTGTATTGTAACACAACTCACAAATTTATACGTGTTTTTTCTTCCTCAGACCAAATGTAATCTAAGAAAAAATTGAATTCATTTTTATCTGCTTTCATATTATGTATTGAATTTGAAGTTGTGGATTTATTTGAGAAAACAACATTTAATGAAAATTAATACTCTAACAGTTGAGTTTAAACTACATATTGTATAATATATATTACTTAAAAAATATTCTGGGTGATCAAACTATAGCCATTATAATTATGATTTATTATTTAGTAAAATGACTTACGTTGTCTAAACTAATTGTGTATGTTTATAAAATGTACTTTGTGTTAAGTTACAAAATTAAAATTGAAGAAAGAAATCAAGATGTTTAGACAAAAGGCAAAGAGTCTCTAAGTAGTTTTGCTATGGTATATAAAAGCTACAAGACCTTGGGACAGCTTTATATTAATTAATGTAGCTTTGTTTTAAAGATATACATTTGTAATTATGAACTTGTAACTATCCAAACAACCTAATGTGTTTTGAATGGAAAAAAAAATCAGACCTAAGAACATCCTTTACAAATTAAATTTAATTCTTTTTTATAAAGAAATTAGAAAAATAAGTGAAGGTAAAAGATACAGATTTTTTTTGTTTCCAACATTCTTTTTTAATTTCTCTAAGAATGAAACAGTTATTTGCTTATGCATTAAAGTTAAGAGAAAAACAAGAAAATCCCTACAGAATAGACCTAGAGGTTAGATGGTACAACAGAACTAAACCCAGATCATCTAATCACTTCTACCACAAACCAATGGGCTTTAGGCAGGGGATCAAAACAATCCCCTCCTCTTCAATTGTTGAGAATCCAGAAATGATTTTGTCTTGTAAAGTAAACTTAAGTAAAATAACAGAGGTTATGAACCAGTTCTAAAAAGCATAAGAACATTTTATTTAAGAAAGGATAGAATGGCATAAAAGTAAACAAAAGGATAAAAACGACCAATTTAGGACCTTGTAATTAACCCTTCAAAACCTTTTTTTTCTAGATGCTTTTGTATCAGTATTAATAATAAAACATGAGACTTTTGATCCAGTTCTGCTCCTGGCTTTCTGAGTAAACTTAGAAAATCACGTAAGTAATGTTTTGCCAGTTTCCTATGCACAGAGATAGCATCTGTACCTTACATCTTGTTTCTTCTAAGTAGAGCATCACTCATCAGCCAAAGATGAAGCAAACAGCACATCCAATGGTTACCTAATGTGTGATGCTTCCTGTGGTTTCCTAGAACACCAACCTGTATTCTTGTAGTTCCAATGAGCACAGTCACTTTCTGCTTCAGTGGAAATGATCCTTATCTGGAGAATGCCACCAGGTTTTGGAGTAGATGACATTTGTTGATTTGCATGAAGCATGATGTAAATGTAAATTCTCTAGCTTGAGAATTTTTTAAATTATAGCTTTTAAAATAGATTTATTACCAACACCACTGCACTTATTTAAATCAAGAAGGAAGTGACTTTGAGAGCAAATGGCTTTCATTTCATTTCACTTAAGCATTATCTAGTTTGCTTAAGTGTCCCACAAAGTCACTACAAACCTGGTCAGATTTCTCACTAATATTGATGGCTCTGGCTTTATTTGAATACCAGGAGACAGTAATACCAAGAATCCAACTAACATATAAGAGAGATATGTTATATAATAAAAAAATTTGGTTTTGTCCTGGATTCCTGCCATGGAGCTTCTACAACACTTGAAATGACCTCAGTGATAGAAATGTCTTGGTCATTCATGATTACATCTGAGTTTATGCTGATGAGGTAACTCAGAGTGGAACTCTATATATAGCATAGATGTGGGGTCAGTCAAAGAAAGACCAATCACTGATTACAGGATTGGTATTTGACACCAGCCCAAACCGCAGAGAGGAGAGAAGGGCTGAAGATTGAGTTTAGTCATGTGGTCATTGATTTAAACAAGCATACTAACATAATAAAACTCCAATAAAAACTATGAACATTCAAGCTCTGTGGTATTCCCTGATTAACACGTTGCTATCCTGGGAGGATGATATGCCCTGATTCCACAACGAAAAGTCACAGAAGTTCTGAGATCAGGACCTTCCTGGACCTTGACCCTATATGTTTCATTAGGCTCTTCCGGAATTGAATTGTTTATAATAAAATTATCATAAGAATAGAAGTTCTCTGAATTCTGTGAGCCATTCAAGTGAACTATTACACATTAGTATGTTATGGAAACTCCTAAATTTGTAGCCAGTTGATCAAAAGTGTGGGTGTCCTGCCCGGCCAGTGTGGCTCAGTGATTGAGCATTGACCTATGAACCAGAAAATCACAGTTTGAGTCCTGGTGAGGCACATGCCCGGGGTGCGGACTCCATTCCCAGTGTGGGATCTGCAATCAAAGATTCTCTCTCAGCAGTGATGTTTCTATCTCTCTTTTCCTCTCTCTTTCTCTCTGAAATTATATTATATATATATATGGTCCTGGAGATACCCTGAACTGGCTCTGGCATTTGCAGTCTTGTGGGGGATTGAGCCTTATGATAAATAGGGGTCTATGATAAATTAGGATATTCAGTGCCAGAACTGAATCACAGTACACCAGCTGGGCAGCTGGGGTTAAAACAGAATAGGGGCTCCTGGGGCTGCACGTGGACATCAGGAATAGATGAAGTACTGTACCTCTTCACCCTCTCCCTGCTGATTCAGCTGCTAGGAACCTTCCAGACATACCTCTCTTCTGAAAAATTCTGAGCCATGCTACCCATCTGGTTTTAAGAGAGAACAAGTTGCTTTCACTTTGCTTCTCAGTTCCAAGGCTGGAAGTGTTCCTCTTTATCAAGATGGACATCCCTGAAGGCTTAAAATGGATGAGAGAAAGTACAGTGCAGAGAGCCTTAGGATGATCCTATTTTCCAAATGGTCACCAATGGCAACGCCAACAGAAATGGCTTGAAGCAGGCTTGCTTTTCCCATTAATCAAGTCCTAGCTCAATGAGGTTCAGAAAAAGAAAAGTACTTCCTTCTAACTCCAGTCTAAGGTCTTCCTCTCAAGTCTTTATTTCTTAGCCTCAGGTAGACCTTTTCCTAAAATGGTTGGCAGGGGAACTTATTCACTTATTCACTTATTTGATGCAAAGGAGTAAAATTGCATCTAGAAATATTCCAAAAAATAAGAATAGAGACCTAGATTTACTAATCTATATTTCTATATGCAGAGAATCCATAGCCCAGCCAGTGCCTCTCCCCACACCCCCCCCCCCAGGTCATCTTTTCCCAGATCTTTCCTTTCATATCCTTCTTTCAGTTGTGGTAAAATTCATACATTTAGTCTTAAGCAAAAATGCAACAATATTAATTATGTAGCATCAGGGTAATCTAATTCATACAGAGTTAAGACACTTTTTTTTTAAGTTACAATGCCTACAGAAGCTCTGTTAAACCTATACTCAACCAACTTCCATTATGAAATAGAACAGTTAGCTCCACCAATTGAACATCTGCATTCGGTTCAGTGGTCACTTCAGAGTTGTTCTCAAGAATAATGTGGCCATGCTATCTGCCCCATTTTATTGATTGATGAAAGAGAAAGAAGAGAGAGAGAGAGAGAGAGAGAGGAGAGAGAAACATGGATCTGTTTCATTTATCCATTAGTTGATTCTTGGATGTGCCCCACCCAGGGATCAAACCCATAACTTTGGTGTATTGGGATAATTTCTAACCAACTGAGCTACTGACCGGGTCCATACTTTCTTTAAAGTTGTCACTAAAGGGCCAACTTGCATGTTTTGCTCAGAACAAGATAATTCTTCCCCAAAACTGAATTAAAAGCCTCTCCATTTAGTAAGTAGAAACTGCTTTCAATATTGTTAAGTGATTTTGTCTATGCTTTACATATAAATGTATATGTTTACTAAATATACATATATATATATGCAACATACAGACAAATATATATACCACTCAATGTATTGTTGTCTAAGAAACATAAGGGTCATCAACTTTATTATTATGTCATCAAAAGACATCATGGAGATTATATATATACTAGAGGCCCAGTGCACGAATTTGTGCACCATTGAGGTCCGTTGGCCTGGCCTGTGGGATTGGGCTGAAACTGCCTCTCCAATATCGCCCAAGAAGTCTCAGATTGCAAAAAGGCACAGGCCAGGCCCAGGGACCCCATTGGTGCAAGATCAGGGCCAGGGAGGGACACAGGAGGTTGACCAGCCAGGGAGGGACCGTGGGAGGACTCCAGGGCATGTTTAGCCTGTCTTGCTCACTCTCCATCAGCCAGATCCCAGCAGCAAGCAAACCTGCCAGTTGGACTATCTGCCCCCTGGTGATCAGTACACCTCATAGCAAGTGGTTGAGCGGCCTTAGCATATGATTAGCATATTATGCTCTGATTCGTTGAATGGACAACCAGACACTTAGCATATTAGGCTTTTATTATATAGGATATGTGTGTGTGTGTGTGTGTGTGTGTGTGTGTGTGTGTATGACATTGTGGTTATATTTTATAGACATGATATATTTTACCCAATGTAGCTGAGTCACATCTAAGTTTAAGGACCACTCACCTCTTAGATTTTCTGCATTTTATGCAGAAAACTTGTTCTCGTTCTTCGGGCTGAAAAAAGAACACCACTGTCTGAATTTAAGGCCATCAGTGTAGAAATACGAGCTTGTTTTAAAATTAATATTGCTTTAAAATTATAAAGGGGATAGACCTCAAAATAAGTTCAATTACTCTTTATTTGTAGTAGTGATGAATAGCATCTTTACCTTTTGAACTCTCAAATAGTTTCAACAGTTGTTTATTTAACCACTGCAGTAGCAATTTAATACCTTGTATCTAAAATGTTAATGTTCATTTGCTTGCAACTACAGACCCTGGAGGTTCTACATACCTGGCCCTGGTCATTTTCTACTCTTGATAAATCACTCTTTCCTATCTTTGCTTCCATCTTATTTGAAGCAAGGCCAATATTTTCTTATCTGCTTTCAGATGTTTATGTACATTTGATAGGCATCTGCTTATTCTTATCATTAAAACAATCATATCTGTCAGCATTTTCTTTGCTTAACAATAATCTCACCAAGTAACATTAATACACACATTCCAATGTGTAGATACTAATATAAAAAATAACTGGATAGTTCCTTCACTCTTATTTGGTTATGAACCATGACATTTCCTGTGCTGTAAGCCACATGTGCCTTCAGTGGCTATACTTGCAAATAATGGTTTCTTTCCTCAATAAGAAAATTAGCAAAAATGTTCTTTCCTATTTTAGAGGGAGTTTGCAAAATAGTCCTTAGGAAAAGATGGAAGAAATCTGGCTTCCTTTCCTGCTCCTCCGAGTTCTCTGGTTCTCAGGGAGGGAGGCTGAGCTTGGCTGATGGTAAAGGAATATTTTGTGAATCAGCATGGCTTAAACAATGCTGCCTCTGTGACAGCACCCTGGCCTGGCAGGGTGGAATGACTGCTCAGAGTGAGCTCCACCCAGGACACTAAGTCCTTCTTCCTTTCAGGTGAGTGTCACACGTGCTTCCTCAGAGCACAGGAGAGTTTGTCCCTGTTGCCCTGAACCAGGGAGGGAGCCATTTATTTTTATTTTTATTTTTTTGCTAACAACACTTGGCAAAGCCAGCTGTCCTTTTAGCCATCTGTCTGTCCTTCCTCCCCCGCAACAGCCCCCACCCCCAACACTGGGAGTCCATCAGGCCGACCACTAACCTTAACTAAACATGCAGACAGCCTGGCCAGTGGCTCAGTGTTTGAGCTTCGAACCTATGAACTAGGAGGTCATGGTTCTATTCCATGTCTGGGCATATCCCTGAGTTGTGGGCTGGATCCCCAGTCGGGGGTGTGCAGGAGGCAGCACATCAGTGATTTGCTCTCAGCATTGGTATTTCTATCTTTTCTCTCCCTCTCTCTTCCTCTCTGAAATCAATAAAAATATGTTAAAAACAACAACAACATACCAACAGGCCTCTTTGTTGATTGTTGCATTTTTAAACATGCTGTTAACATTATTTACTGTCTTCTGCACTTCCTAACTGAAAGCAGAAAAGAAAAAATGAGATGTTACAAAAGAATATAGCCTGTTTTTATTAGAGTTGTGATTTAAGCAAAATCAGAACATTTTAAAAGTCCTTCAAGAAAGAATATTTTTCTTCTCTAAGAGATTCAACTATGTTTAGAAAATAATCTGTTCTCATGCTCTTATCTGTGCAAAATACTTAGTTCCTTTGAATTCTATCAATTTATATATCTATTTCATATCTGTATTTAAGAAGGTGTACATATCTTATAGGTGTATACATACATACATATCTCATATCTTTTTATAAAATTCTCAAAGTGTATCTTACAGATCTATATAGTTATTTACATCCTTAATTAATATCTGTTGCAGAGTAAATGATTGTCCTTTCATTTGTAACCTATGTGATCATCACTAGCTATTTTTCTCATAAATAAATGTGTGGATTGTGCTTCAGAATCATGACTTTAGACAGGAGAGAAGAGCAGGAACTCCCCTTTTCTCTTCACCAAAATGATGAAAAGAACGGCTTTGAATTCTGCCTTGTGTTTGTATGTGAATCTTTGCAACTTCTCTAATCATTTTTTTTCATAAGGATTTTCACAACTTCAGTGAAAATAACAATTTCGGGGAAAATAAGAATCCTGTAAACTGTGCACATTATTAGTCTCCCTTTGAAAACCTTTGCTGCGAATGTCTCAGTCCAGCTAGTGGACAATGGAAAGTGTGTGAATAGGAGGCAGCTTCTTATCAGACAAATGAGTGGGAGAGCATTTCCTTGTAGCGACTGTAACAGCAGTGGTGATTATGGGCAAAAAGGCCATAATGATAACATCTACAAAATGGTACACTGTTCTCTGAAATACAACAAGAATATTCCCAAGAATGAAAGATAACCAGCAGCAAACACAGCAAACAAAACATACTGACTCCCACCCCTACCCCATTCCCACGAGGCCCACAATGCTTTAAAATGTTAGAAAGCAGAGAAAAGCAGTTCAAATTACATTTAATTTCTCTTTCTTCTCGAATAATTTTATGAGAAAACACGAGGAAGGCCAGCTACTGCAAAAACTCAGGTTTTGGAAAGCAGAATTTGATAAATTAGCAGATAGGATTTAAAAAAGTTAAACTCAAAGAGACAAGTGAATGTATAGGGGAAAATTGGGGTTTAGCAAATTCAGGGCATTGAAAATAAGCACAGGCATGCAGGCATACAGCTATTTTTTTGAGAGTGAGTGGAAGGAGAGAGCAACCAGTTTTAAATAAACAGGAGGATGTATCAGAAGGACGTGAGGGATATGTGTCCACCTAGAGAAGGAACAAGGAAGACACAAGAGAGTTCCTCACAGCTGACTGACTCCAAATAAGCCACTCACACATGAGGCATCATGCTCAGGTCTGCTTCCTACGTGTAGGTCAGCCACGACCAGCAGAGAGCCATCAATCACTCCCACTCACAAAATGGAGTGAGAGTGATTGATTGTTGGAGACTGAATTAGCCCTGCCTGATTCACAGGAAATCTTAATGGAATCTGGGAGCTTTGAACTGGAAACTTGGGTTTTGGCCTGGAAATGGACCTCAAACCTTGGGGCCAAGTCCAGGTGTGCCCTAGTCAATCGAAACCCACCGATTCAGGGAAAAGTGTTTGGATACTGAGTTTTGCACAGGGCTTGTTTTATTTTAACACTTTTTCTGATTTTTATTCTGAAAAACACATAAAAAATAATATGGTATCTTTTGACCTTTCAGAAACAGATTCCATTCTTACTTTCATTAAGAACATGTTTACTTCTCCTATCTCAATTTTAATAATGACCCTTTATTTTAAACTTCTTAGACAAGAGTTTCATCCACAAAGATATGCTATTGAGAAAAATGTTTTTCAATAAATACACATTCAACTACATGAAGTGTTCATACTTAAGAATGTTAACATGGCACAAGATATTAGCCACTTCAAGAAATTTCATTTCCTCTCTTATTATCACCTATCTTTATTATTATTTTTAACTCAGAAGCAAAATAATTTTAGGTTGAAATTCTAAGTTGTGTGAAGACAATTTTGTTCCTAGGCCTCTTTTTGTGTTGGGAAGAGGAAATTTCTTAAAATAGACAATGATGATGAGCTATATATGGCCTGGACATCACCATCATTCTTCTCCCCTTGAACCTCTGACCCTTGAGGTTTACAGACCAACTTGACTTTGAATCTGAACTCTCACAAGATCTAGTAAGGACATTTATTTTCAGTAGAGAGCCCCTCATTCTTGAAATTCCTCCTTTCTCCATGTCGGACAGAATCAAAGTTTAAGCCTGTTGATAAATTATCAATGCCTGTTTTAGAGCATACTTTGTTGCCTGTGGATTGTCCTATTTGCAGTGCAGGTATCTTTTTTATTCATTCTACTTAGGTAAACCATTACATTAAAGTTAGTACACATCTTAAACAGAGAAATAATAAAGAAATAGATTCCAAACAATTTACTTAATTCAGAGTACAATCTCTAAAGACAACAAGCTTAAATCAAACTCCAGATCATTTGAGGCTACCCAAATTTAACATCTCTAATGAGGCCATCTGAGATTGATCCCTGAAGAGTCAAGTGTGGGATTGGAGTGGTGTAAAAAAAATTCCCTATCAAAAACACATGCATTGCCGAAACCGGTTTGGCTCAGTGGATAGAGCGTCGGCCTGCGGACTGAAAGGTCCCAGGTTCGATTCCGGTCAAGGGCATGTATCCTGGTTGTGGGCCCATCCCCAGTAGGGGGAGTGCAGGAGGCGGCTGATCGATGTCTCTCTCTCATCGATGTTTCTAATTCTCTATCCCTCTCCCTTCCTCTCTGTAAAAAATCAATAAAATATATTTAAAAAAAAACATGCATTGACATAGCTCAAACACATCAAGAAGTCTCCTTTACTTCTTTTTTTGTTTGTTTGTTTTTGTATTTTTTTGTTTTATTTTTTTATTGTGTTACATGTATACATATCTTCCCATTGTCCCACCCCCTACCAGGCATACCTCAAACACCCAGGGTCTTGTGTTCATTAGTTAGGTTTTTATGCATGTATACAAGTCCTTTGGTGGATCTCTTATCTACCCCACCTCTCCTTCATCTTCCTGTTGTAATTTGGCAGTCTATTTGATGCTTTACTGGCTCTGTATCTATCTTTTTATTCATCAGTTTATAATGTTCTTTATTATCCACAAATGAGTGATATCATGTGGTGTTTCTCTTTCATTGACTGGCTTATTTCACTTAGCATAAGGCTCTCCAGTTCCATCTGGGTTGCTGCAAATGGTAAGAATTCCTTCTTTTTTATGGCAGCATAGAATTCCATTGTGTAGATGTACCATGGTTTTCTGATCCAGTCATCTACTGACAGGCACCTAGGCAGTTTCCAAATTGTAGCTATTGTAAATTGTGCTGCTATGAACATAGGGGTGCATAAATCCTTTCTGATTGGTGTTTCTAGTTTCTTAGGATATATTCCTAAGAGTGGGATTGCTGGGTCAAATGCGAGTTCCATTTTCAGTTTTTTGAGGAAACTCCATACTGCTCTCCACAGTGGCTGCACCAGTCTGCATTCCCACCAACAGTGCACAAGGGTTCTTTGTCAACACTTGTCGTTTGTTGATGATTGCCATTCTGACAGGTATGAGATGGTATCGCATTGTCCTTTTGATTTGCATCCCTCAGATAATTAGTAACTTTGAATATGTTTTCATCTGTCTCTTGGCCTTCCTTCTGTCATCTTTCAAAAAAGTTCTATTTAGGTCTGTTGCCCATTTTTTTATTAGATCATTTATCTTCCTTTTCTTAACTTGTATAAGTTGGCTGTAGATGTTAGAGATTAAACCTTTATCAGTGATAACATTCGCAAATATGTTCTCCGATCACTGGGCTTTCTTGTTGTTTTGTTGGTGCTTTCTTTTGCTGTGCAAAAGCTTTTAATTTTGAAGTAGTCCCATTTGTTTATTTTTTCTTTAGCTTCCATTACACTTGGAGCAGTATCAGTGAAGAAGTTCTTTCATCATATGTCTAAGATAGTGCTGCCTATGGATTCCTCTAGTATTTTTATGGTTTCCCATCTAATGTTTAAGTCCTCTATCCATTTTGAGTTTATTTTTGTATTTGGTGTAAGTTGGTGGTCCAGTTTCATTTTTATGCATTTATCTGTCCAATTTTCCATACACCATTTATTGAAGAGGCTATCTTGGCTCCATTGTATGTTCTTGCCTCTTTTGTCAAATATTAGTTGAGCATAGTGGTTTGGATTGATATCTGGATTCTCTATTCTATTCCATTGGTCTATATGTCTGTTCTTGTGCCAGTACCAGGCTGTTTTGAGAACAATAGCTTTGTAATATAGCTTGAAATCTGGTATCGAGATCCCACCTATTTTATTCTTTTTTCTCAGAATTACTGTGGCTATTCATGGTCTTTTTTTGTTCCAGATGAATCTTTGAAGAGTTCTTTCTAGGTCTGTGAAATACGTCATTGGTATTTTAATGGGTAGTGCATTGAATCTATAGATTGCTTTGGGAAGTATGGACATTTTAATGATGTTGATTCTCCCAATCCATGAACATGGTATGCTCTTCCATCTGTTTATGTCTTCCTCTATCTCTTTTTTCAGGCCTGTAGTTTTCTGCATATGGATCTTTTACTTCCTTAGTTAGGTTTATTCCTAGGTATCTTAATTTTTTTGTGCGATTGTAAACGGGATTGCTTTTTTAGTCTCTCTTTCTGTAATTTCACTATTAGTGTATAGAAATGCCACAGATTTCTTGGTATTAATTTTGTATCCTGCTATATTGCTGAATTCATTTATTAAGTCAATTAATTTTGGGATGGAGTCCTTCGGGGTTTTTACGTACAGTATCATGTCATCTGCAAATAAGGACAGCTTTACTTCTTCTTTGCCAATTTGGATGCCTTTTATTTTTTCTTCTTGTCTAATTGCAATGGCTAATACTTCCAGTACTATGTCAAACAGGAGAGGTGAGAGTAAGAATCCCTGTCTTGTTCCTGTTCTTAGGGGAAATGGTTTTAGTTTTTGCCCATTGAGTATGATGTTAGCTGTGGGTTTATCATATATGGCTTGTATGATGTTGAGGTATGATCCTTCTATTCCCACTTTGGTGAGAGTTTTTATCAAGAAAGAGTGTTGGATTTTGTCAAATGCTTTTTCTTCATCAATTGATATGACTATGTGATTTTTATCTCTCGATTTGTTTATGTGATGTATCACGTTTATTGATTTGCGGATATTGTACCATCCCTGAATTCCTGGGATGCATCCTACTTGGTCATGGTGTATGATCTTTCTGATGTACTGCTGGATCTGATTTGCTAGAATTTTGTTGAGGATTTTGTTATCTATGTTCATGAGAGATATTGGCCTATAATTCTCTTTCCTTGTGTTGTCTTTATCTGGTTTTGGTATTAGGGTGATGCTGGCTTCATAGAAGGTGTTTGGAAGTGTTCCTTCTTCTTGTATATTTTTGAATAGTCTGAGTAGGATAGTGTTTAATTCTTCCTTGAATGTTTGGTAAAACTCCCCTGTTTAGCTGTCTGGCCCCTGGCTTTTGTTTGCTGTAAGCTTTTTCATGACTGCTTCAATATCTTTCATACTTATTAGACTATTGAGATGTTTAGATTCTTCCTGATTGAGATTTGGAAGCTATATTTTCTCTAGGAAAATGTCCATTTCTTGCAGGTTGTCCAATTTGTTTGAATAGAGTTGTTTATAGTATTTTTTAACAATCCTTTGTATTTCAGCGAGGTCTGTTGTTATTTCTCCTCTTTCATTTCTGATTTTGCTTATTTGGGTCTTCTCTCTTTGCTTCTTGGTGAGCCTGGCTAGAGGTCCATCAATCTTGTTTATCCTTTCAAAAAACCAGCTCTTGGTTTTGTTGATCTTTGGTCTCCATGTGTTTATTTCCACTCTGATCTTTACTATTTCCTTCCTTCTGCGTACATTGGGCTTTTCTTGTTGCTCTCTTTCTAGCTCTTTGAGTTGTGGTGTTTGGAAATTTATTACCATTGTTTCCTGTTTTTTGCAGTAGGCTTGTAGAGCTATGAACTTCCCTCTCAAGACTGCTTTCACTGTGTCTTATAAATTTTTATTGTTGTGTTGTCATTGTCATTTGTTTTCATGATGTTTTTTATTTCTTCCTTGATCTCTCTGGTTACCCAGTCGTTGTTTAATAGCATGCTGTTTAGTCTCCATGTGTTTGATTTCTTTGTATTGTTTTTATTGTAGTTGATTTCCAGTTTTATGCCACTGTGATCTGAGAAAATGCTTGATATGATTTCTATCTTCTTGAATTTGAAAAGACTTTCCCAAGACCCAAAATATGATCTGTCTTTGAAAATGACCCATGTGCACTGGAGAAAAATGTATATTCTGTGGCTTTGGGGTGAAATGTTCTGAAGATGTCAATTAATTCTTTCTGGTCTAGTGAGTCATTTAGGATTGATGTTTCTTTGCTGATTTTTTTTTTTTTATGAGGATTTGTCCAGTGTTGACACTGGGTTATTGGGTTATTAAAATCTCCTACTATGGTTGTATTGCTGTCAATCTCTTCCTTAATATCCTCCAGAAGTTTTTTTTTTAATGTATTTAGGTGCTCCTATATTGGGTGCCTATATGTTTACCAGTTATTTCTTCTTGTTGGATTGTTCCCTTTAGTATTATGAAGTGCCGTTCTTTATCTCTTGTTATGTCCTTCACTTTGAGATCTAATTTGTCAGATATAAGTATTGCAGCCCCAGCTTTTTTTTTCATTTCCATTTTCCTGAAATACCATCTTCCATCCCTTCACCCTCAATCTGTGTGCATCTCTTTTCCTGAGGTGGATTTCTTGTAGACAGCAGATATATGGATTATGTTTTCTTATCAAATCTGTTACCCTATATATTTTGATTGGAGCATTTAATCCATTTTTTAAAGTTATCATCGATAGGTACTTTTTTGTTGCCATTTTTAGTCTTTACCCCTTAGTTCCTTCTTTTCTTCCTATTTATTTTTTTTTTTTTACAGCAGACCCTTTAACATTTTTTGCATTGCTGGTTTGGTGGTAATATATTCTCTTAGGCTTTTTTGTCTGTGAAGCTTCTGATTTCACCTTCAATTTTGATTGAAAGCCTTACTGGGTACAGTATTCTTGGATTCAGACCTTCCTTTGCATGACTGTATATTTCATTCCATTCCCTTCTGGCCTGATGAGTTTATGTTGAGAAATCAGTAGCTAGTCCTATGGGGGTCCTTTTTAGGTAACTTTCTGTTTCTCTCTGTCTGCTTTTAAGATTCTTACTTTGTTGTTGGTATTTGCCAATTTAATTAAAATGTGCCTTGGTGTCAGTTCTTTGGGGGTTCATTTTGCTTGGGACTCTGTGAGCTTCTTGGATTTGTGTGGGTTTTTTCTTTCCTATATCAGTGAAGTTTTCTGTCATTATTTCTTCATACAGGTTTTCTATTTCTTGCTCAGTTTCCACTCTTTCTGGAACCCCAATTATGGGGATGTTTTTTTGTTTCATGTTATCCCAAAGTTCCCTTAGGCTTTCCTCTTGCTTTTTAATTTTTTTTTTAGAAGCTGCTGTACTTGGGTATTTTTTCCTACCTTGTCTTCTAGCTCATTTATGTGGTCCTCTGCTTCTTCTAGTCTACTTTTGATGCTTTCTATTGACTTCTTTATAGTGGTGATGTTATTTTTCATTTCTTCTTTATTATTCTGCATTTCTTCTTGCTTCTTCTTCATTTCCTGTTGGCTCCTCTTCATTTCCTCTTGGCTCTTACTCATGTTGTTGATTTTGTCTTCCATGCTTTTCAGCCACCTTATGACCATTTTTCTGAACTCTTATTCTGGCAGGTCTATTTCTTCTTCTATTTCATTTACTTCCTTTTCTGGTGATACCTGCTTTTCTGTCATATGCGGGCTGTTTCTTCGTCTGCCCATGGTCTTACTTCTCCAGGTGTCTGGTTATGGAGTTCTCTCTCCTACCTTGATTTAAAGGCACAAACTACAACATGACCAGGTACAACATACAAGGGCCTTATCCCAGGAGAAATCTGACCTTTCTATGTGTTATGTGGAGCTCCTCTGAGTCCCAGTGTCTGCGCCGATTGAAGAGCAGTGTTCTGAGTCCCCTGGTTGTTTGGTGTAGCTTTGAAGAACAGTGTTCTGAGTCCCCTGGTTGTTTGGTGTAGCTTTGAAGAGCAGTGTTCTGAGTCCCCTGGTTGTAGCTTTTCAGACAACCATAGACATCCACTTCCCCCTTCAAAATGGTTAGGTCTCTGCGTTTGTGCTGGTGGCTCTGGCAGAGAAAAACTCCATGGCAGTGGGGCTGCCTGTTCAGCATTCCCCCACCTTCTCCTGGAGGATAACTAACTCTTAACTTGCCAACAAACATGCCCAGTGTGACCCTCGGCTGTTCTCTCCAACTGCCCAGCAATAAGGCTCCAGACACATCAGTCTATTCTGCCGCCATTTTTTTTCTCCCGAATCCTTTAGTTCTAAATATATTCAACATTTTTTTTTGATATTTCAGAGAAAATTTGTAGTTAATAAAAATTAGTTGGGGAGCCGAAACCGATTTGGCTCAGATAGAGCATAGGCCTGTGGATTGAAAGATCCCAGATTCAATTCTGGGTTGCAGGCAGGTCCCCAGTGGGTGGTGTGCAGGAGGCAGCTGATCAATGTCTCTCTCTCATCATGCTTCTAACTCTCTATCCTTTTTCCTTCCTCTCTGTAAAAAATCAATAAAATATTAAAATAAGATATCTTTCATTTAAAAAAATTAGTTGGGAAAAATAAAAGAGTTTTGGAGAAAAACAACTGAATTATATATAGATGGGACAGATAACTTGTTTCAGAGGAAACAATGTGGCGTTTGGGGTTTCTAAGCTTGTCTTTAGGTCTTCATCATTTGGAAGGAACAGCTGTGCATCCAGCTTCAGGGGCCATGACTGAAAGTTCTCTAGAAGTCAGACCTCTAACAGCACTGCCTAGCTTTTCCACCTGAACTTCTTGCTATTTGCTTAACTTTAAGCTGCTATTACAATAAGGGATTCTGAATGAAGAAAACACACACACACCACATTTTCCATTATCTTGGTAATTCAAATTAATATTACTAGGCAACAGAGATGAGTGCAAGGTATTGCAGGAAAGACACAGATGCCAAATTCACATTGATGATAGGGAGGGGAAGAGAGCTTCATAAACACAAACTTTATTATCAGAGAGCCCAGCTCACAGTCCACCTCAGGAATGCCTTTGCCCCAGGAGACACTTCTTAAATGTGAAATGAAGGCAAGTGGCAGAATAATTTTCTGGAATTATAAAATACCATATTTTAGAATTTACACATTATATATAAACTAGAGGCCTGGTGCACAAATTTGTGCAATGGTGGGATCCCTCAGCATAGCCTGCGGGGATCAGGCTGAAACTCACAGTCCAAAACTGCCTGCCACTCCTGCTCATCCCAGCCCAGCTGCGCCTGCCATTGCCACTGCTTGGTAGGTTTGCTGCTGCTCTGCTAAGATCTCCAGGTTGTGGCAGCCAGCTGTGAGCCCTGAGCCTGGTGCCCATCAGTCAGTTGAGTGGCTCTCCTGCTGTGGGAGTGCACTGACCACCAGGGGGCAGCTCCTATATTGAGTGTCTTCTCCCTGATGGTCATTCTATGTCATAGCAATTGGTCAACTAATTGTTCAGTTACTTAGGCTTTTATATAAGTATAGACTAGACGCCCGGCACACAATTAAATTAGGCTGGTAGGGTCCCTAGGCCTAGCCTCCTGCAATCAGGGCTGTCTTCTGCCCTTTCGCCAGTCCCCAGACCAACTGCTGCCTCCACCACCAGGCTGTCAGGCCATTGGGATCACCAGTTCATCCCTGGCAGCTCTGGGTATCAGGCCTGCGGGAAAGCTGGTATCAGAATCTTTACCTCCATGTGCGTGGACAATGGAATGTGCTGCTGGCTGGCCGCTGGTGAAATGTGCTGCCTGCTTGGGTCGCTCTTGTGGGTGCTGCGGCTGCCACTGCCGCTGCTGCTGCTGCTGGAGATTGAGGCCCTGACAGAGGCTGCAGGGCATACCCGTAACCTACCTGCCCCAGCATGAATGGCCCCAAGCCTCACAGCCCTGAGCCAGCAGTGCATTCCATCAGCAGCTGGCCAGCACACATGCATGGAGGTGAAGTTGCCAGCACCCTTTTTCCCATAGGCCTGAGCCTCTCCAAGCAGCCAGGGATGAGCTGGTGATCCCAATAGCCTGACAGCCAGCCTGGTCTTCCTGCCACCCACCCCAACTGCCCCATTCATCATCACTGATCCATTGCAGCCTGTGTGCTGGTGGGAGGGGCCAAAAGGTCAGCAGTTCAGCCCACTTCCCAGTCTCCAGTCCCGCCCCACCCCCACTCACAGGCTTGGGGAGTTGAGGATGACTGAGAAGTTGTCATTGCCACCTCCTGGCTACCTGTCATTTGGTCGTTTGGGTAGTTGGAGATGCTGGCTTTTTATATATATAGATATTGGATCAAGTTTTTCTTTGTTTTCCCTGGGATCTAATTATTTCCATTTTTTCCCCTGATTATCTTGGAGTACATTCTGTTTCTCCAGTTATCACTTGGTTAATTATCCTCATTTTGTTTCTCATTAGATCCCTAACTGCATACCTGAGATTAAGAATATATGTCCAATCTATATACTTACCTCAATAATTCTACCATGTATCCACCAAAAATTCTATCCTAAAGGTATATTTGCTACACAGCTTTAAGCTACATCCTCCTGTTGCACTGAGTTATCAATCAAATATACATTCTGGGATGTGGTTGAGATCATTTTAGAAAGACTAGAGGAGGTTGTGGAAATGTAATTCAAAGTAGAATATATTAGTGCTGGGAAATGAGAATTTTAGAGACATCCTCCTCTGCTTCTTACTTCCAGTTTCAAAGATTTTATCCACCAAGGAAGTGTATTGAAATAAAGGATTGTAGACAGAGATTAGAGATATAACTAGGAGAATAATACCCTTGAACCAGTTTCATCTTAAAGACAAGGTAAACCACCCAAACAGTGCTTACATTAAGATGGCCAGTGAAGTATCAATAGAACATTTGTGATAAAAGGCTCTTTCTCTTCTAAGGAAAAGTAAGTTTGTAAAATCTTTTATTATTATTATTATTATTATTATTATTATTATTGTTATTTAGTATTTTGGGGAACACAAATCCCTATTTAAGGGTGACTTTCACTTGTCAAAGGGTATTTCTAAAGATCATTAATCATCAAGAACTAATTAGTTTAAAAATTGAGTTGGAAGCCATGAATCCTAGGGAATATGACTTGCACACTTAGTAGGGAAAATGTTCTCTCTGAACTGTATTTAAAAGCATAAAGTGGAACGAATCCAAGATGGCAGCATAGGTAAACACCTACACTGCTGCCTCGCACAACAATTTCAAAACTACAACTAAAAGACAGAATGGACATCATCCAGAACCACAGGAAAGCTGGCTGAGTGGAAGTTCTACAACTAGAGGGAAAGAGAGGGGCTCACGGAAACCCAGAGGAGCTGCAAAAAGCTGAGGTACGGAGACGTGCGCGAGGAGAGAGCGGGTGCCAGAGTACCTGGCTGGCTTTCTCTGGTGGGAGGGAAACGGAGACTCTCAAAGGCATTGAACCCCTTATCCTACGACACTAAACCCCAGATCCAGCTAAAACTTATACAGGGGGAGTTTGGACTGTGAAAAGGGAGAAGTGCACGGAAATTTAGGGGAGTCCCAAAAGATCAAAGGCCTGGTGGCGCGCACGGCACTGCATGCAGGACAGACTGCTGATTGTGCCACTGGCTTTCGCGAGTGGGCGAGAGACAGACCCTCCCAACTGTGCCACTTCTAACTTCATTAAAACCCTGTTTCAGACGAAACCCTGGAGACCTAGACTCGTGTGGTCCTGGTGCGCAAGGGAGCTGGAAAGGCAGCAGTTAGAGGCACTGCGGGTGCGCGCACAAGAACCGCTCCAGCCATTACCCAGTCACGTGAGACTCAGGGGCCGTGGAGGGCGGGGCCGACTGGAAGGTAAGGCAGTCCCTTAAGCCCTGAGACTCCACCCCCCCCAAGCTCAACAGAGACTTCTGCAGCTTTGCATGTCTGTATCATAAAGCTGAATTCAACACAGAAATTTCCCCAGCATAATGAAAATGCCGAGACAAGGGAAGAGATTACAAACAAAAGAAATGGAGGGGAAAAAAACAAGTGAATATAGAGTTCAAAACCACGTTTATAAGGTTTTTCAAGAATATGCTAGAAAAGTTGGATAAAGTTAGTGAGACCCAAGAGGAGATGGAAAAGTTCCAACTAAAGATAAAAAAAGACCAACTAGAAATTAAACATACACTGACTGAAATAAAAACTATTATACAGAGTCCTAACGGCAGACTAGAGAAAGGCAATGATCAAGTCAAAAATTTGAAATAAAAATTTGAAGCAGAAAGCATTCAACTGGAAAAGCAAGAAGAGAAAAGAATCCAAAAATGTGAAGATAATGTAAGGAGCCTCTGGGACAGCTTTAAGCGTACCAACATCAGAATTGTGGGGGTGCCAGAAGAAGAGAGAGAGCAAGATACTGAAAACCTATTTCAAGAAATAATGACTGAAAACTTCCCACATCTGATAAAAGAAATAGACTTACAAGTCCAGGAAGCACACAGAACCTCAAATAAAAGGAATCCAAAGAGGACCACACCAAGACACATCATAATTAAAATACCAAGAGCAAAAGACAAAGAGAGAATATTAAAAGCAGCAAGAGAAAAACAGTTCATTACCTACAAGGGAGCACCCATACGACTGTCAGCTGATTTCTCAACAGAAACGATGCATGCCAGACGGGAGTGGCAAGAAATATTCAACGTGATGAATAGCAAGAACCTACAACCAAGAATAATCTATCCAGCAAAGCTAACATTCAGAATTGAAGGGCAGATAAAGAGCTTCACAGATAAGAAAAAGCTAAAGGAATTCATCAACTCCAAACCAGAATTATATGAAATGCTGAAAGGTACACTTTTAGAAGAGGAAGAAGAAAAAGGTAAAAGCCAAAAAATTATGAACAACAAATACATATCTATCAACCAGTGAATCTAAAAATTAAGTGAATTAAAAATTTGATCAACAGAATAAACTGGTGAATATAATAGAATCAGGAGCACAGAAAGGGAGTAGACTGATAATTCTCAGGAGGACAAAAATCATAAAGCATCAAACAGACTGTGAAATTAAAGCAGAAAGATTGAAGTTAGGTGAGGTAGATAGGTGATCAATCAAAGGATTGTATGCATGCATATGAGCATAACCAATGATCACAGACACTGGGGGGTCGGGGTATGCCTGGGAGGGAGGGGGGGGCAATGGGGAGATATGTATAAAAATTAATAAAAATTAATTAAAATAAATAAATAAATAAATAAATAAATAAAGTGGAAAACAATTATGCCTGTATTATTGATATGGGTCAGAGAAAGAGAAGTCTTCAATGAATTTCAACAATCTTTTGCTATGTCAAATCCTAAAGCATGCTGAATGTATTTATTAGACACTAATAGTAGATGTTTTCCACCCATAAGAAAAGAGTTAGGGGGAGAAGAAGGGAGAAAAAAATGGGAAAGGAAAAGAGAAGCAGTAAATCTCTTTTAATAAAGAAACCAGTTACTCCATGTCCATCATTCATCAGTTAATAACAATTGCTGCCATTTAAAACCATATGATTCCATTTTTATGGGAATCTAATAAACAAACAAACAAAATAAAAACAGACTAATAGGGAGAACAGAGTGATAGCTGTCACAGGTGAGGGATTTAGGGGCTGGGTGAAATAGAGGAGGGAATGAAGCAAAAGACAAAACTCATAGACAACTATATAGTGATTACCAGAGGGGAAGGAAGTAAGAAAAGGCAGAAGAGGCTAGAAGGGGAATAAATGTTGACTGAAGACTTGACTTTGGGCGATGAACACAAAATACAAAATAAAGATAATGTACCCTGGTACCTCGAGATACGAGTTTAATTCGTTCCATAACCTTGAGGCGTGGGAAACTATGAGACACTCGAGTTGCGGTAAACTGGTGGGTAGTGTGCAGCCGACCGATCCGCGAGATTATCCTATCTCAAATGTTGCCCGTATTTCAAAGCAAAAATCACTCACTTGACAGCTCATATCTCCAAAATCTCATATGTTAGGGCACTCGTATCTCCAGGTACCACTGTATTGTGGAATTGTATACTTCAAACCTATATAATTTTATTAACCAATGTGACCATAATAAATTAAATTAAAAAGTGACTTCATAAAATGCAAAAGAAAAAATATTTAAAGGGGAAGCCCAAATATCTAGTAAACATTAAAAAAAAAAAGAATTCTTGATTTTAACCAGGCAGATGTAATGGATATACTAGTATGCTACATGCACAGGACAGCATTGTGTCATAAAAATGGCAAAAATAGTGATTGGTTTTGACTCATTCACATTATGACAGGAAATAATTCCTTGGCATATAAACACCCTAAAGGTTAATTTCTTTCTTCCTTTCTTTTTCTTCCCTTCCTCTCTCCCTCCCTCCCTCC
>JAAGEH010000393.1:38889741-38974522 GCA_011751065.1 Lasiurus cinereus | reverse complement strand
TCCTTTCTTTCTTTCTTTCTTTCTTTCTTTCTTTCTTTCTTTCCTTCTTCTTTCTTTCTTTTTCTTCTTTTTCTGTCTTCCTGTCTTTCTCTCATTAAACCAGGCCTTTATTTGTAGCTGGGCAGCAGCACCCCTTTGTGGTTATAGCACCATAGACATAATGACACTCTTAAAAGATTATGCTTTCAATTGATTCTATAAATACAGTCATGGGTTGGAGTGTATACAATATCTATAAACACATACGTGATAATATTTATTATCAGCCCACATCTTATTTCCCTCATTCTTTTGACTTTGATGACAATGATGGATATGATTTCCAAAATGTTAGTTTCATGATATTTTTTTTTCTTAGTCTAAAATAAATCTCTCTTAAGTACTTTCCTCTTTGGGCAATGTGTTTCTCATTTGCTGTGGCATTAAGTGTATAGGTATGGCTGACCGCTAACCTGACATGTGCCTATCACCAGGGACCGCTGGTTCTTTCATCTTCTTAATGGACATTTCTCTACAGATGTCTGTGGCCTACCTGACTATAATCCTTTAAATTTTAATTCACTTTACATTTAGCCTGGTCATAAATACCATTTAGGTACCAATACTCTGCTTTATGCAATCCCTAAGGTGGTGCTTTTATTTTAATGAGGCCATTTGCAACTTAAGAGCAAAAAAAAAATTCCATCTTTGATTGAATATATTTGTCAGTTTTATTCCCAATTGGCATTTTCATGGGAAAACTTGGAAAAACTAAAGGATGGCTGCTAACCAAGTGGGATAAAAGTTTCAGTCTGTTTTTACTTTCAAAATTTACTGAATAATGGTCTTTGAAATTAATTTTGAAAACATCAAAGTAAACCTTGGCTGTAATAAAAAAATAAAATCCAGAATTAAGTTATGTTACAAATAAAATTTTCACTAGCATATTTTTCTATTTGAAGGGAAAAAATAAATTGAGGGTCCAGTTAATAAACTATTTGAATATGGGTTAGTGTAATAACACATGGAACTTAATATAGAAGAATATGTGCAAATAGTGACTAATTATTAATTTTTCAATTATGTTGTCCCATTTTATTCCAATGTTAGCCTTTTTTAGTAGTAATACCGCATATTCCTTATCTCACCCAAATTCCTATGGAGTTTTTAATTGACTTTAAAATATGGTAAAATATGAATTTGCTAAAAAAATATCTTTAACAAGTACATGCACAGTTCTCTGATCATGGAGCCAAATTCTCTATTCTAGTTCACACATTTTCCAGAACAGAGTACCTGTACATTCATAGAACCTAATTACTATGCATATGAGATTAGAAATGTTGAATTAGATTTTTGATCTAATTTAATGGTGACTTCATATATTTTATATTATTTTTGAGGAGAGAAATAACAGATAAGAGTTTAAGAATCAACAACACTAAAGTATTTTCTTGAGAAGAAATGAGACTTTTACTATTGAAAATGCTATAATAAATACATTAATTACCATAGATAGTAATTTAGTTATTAGCTTTGACTTTTTAATTTTGCATCCCAACATTTCTTAAATATAAATAATGGTAGTTATTTCCTTAAATGAGGTGAATGATAACTAACCATTCAAGAAAAGAAAACAATACTTTGTTTAAGGGATTTCACTTTCTTCTTTTCATTCAATATTTTCATCCAGATGTAAGATATTGCTTTAATTGATAAGTATGAAAGCTAAGGTACAGAGTGGTTAAATAACTTTCAAATGTCACATTGCAAAGCAGGAAGCTGCAGTTAAAACCCATATCACTCAGAATTCCAGCATTTTAAAAACTTCAGTTTCTATACTATCTCTGCACTCTTTGCCACGTATAGACTTTTGTTTGTTTACTTAAGAAATTAAAGGTAACCTAGTATTTTATTGTGACTAGCTAGACCAAAACCATGCATGGAATTTGATATTCTGCCATATATTTAGTAGTCTTTATATCAAGCTATTGAGGAAATTTTATCTTCAGAGAAAACCCTGGACCATATAAAGTTGGGAAACTAGACTAAATGTTTCAGAAAATTCTTATGCAATTTAGTTTCATAATTGCATACTTTTTTCATTGCAAATCCTTTTGTGAACCTCAACACAAATAATGCATTAGTAGCTGAAATAACATTTTATTCTAAATGCAGAGATATAAATTATGGTAACTGCTATTTTCTAATGTGTGGCAATACAAATATTTATATATTCTATCAGGAGAAGCTTCAGTATATTCTTCTGTTTTATCAAGTACTTAAACACTGAGGAGTCACTGCTTGCATTAGAAAATAAGTCAGTGTACTTTACATGGTTCCTCACCCAGGATATAAATTGCAAACTGATACATAAGTTTGTGAAAGAGTATAGGAAGCAGAAGAAACTTTTGTAAAAATAAATGTATACACAAGCTAAATTAAAAAAAAAAACTTTAGGGATGCTAACACTCAGAAACTTGTTTCCTATTTGCTGTAACCTTCTTCCCTCCTTATTCTCCTTCCTTTATTTATTCTGCTTTCCTTTTTCTTCCCTAATTCTTGGCAGAAGCAATATCTATCTACCTCTAAAAAAAGGAAAGCAAATCAGAAAAATCATGCCAAGCCTATATGTTTATTGTGCATTATTTTCAATGAGTGAAAATACATTCATTCTTATCTTTTTGGAGGCTGAATAAACTCCCACATCATATTTCTGTAGAGCCAAAGTTAATCCATTGTAGACTACATATTCCTTGATACATTTAAAAGGAGGTATTATATTTTATAAATTAAAGGAAATAGGTTTGAAGCATTCTTACTTTTCTCCATAATTGATATTAATAAGCACATTAAATCTGATTTTAATATTTAACATTTGTTCAATGTTTGTTCATTATCTTCTTTATTTCTCACAACTCACATGATTGAGACCATTATATCTATTTTATAATTGAAAATATTAAGACATAGGGAAGTTAAATGATAATCTGTGCTTGCATGTCTGTCAAATTGAAGAGCCAATATTTATGTTTCATGTATGTGTCTCTTAATCCAAAAGTCCCAGTGAAGCCTGATGAGGACTCTGAATAAATTTTGATAAGTAAAAAGGATTCTGGATTCCACTCTCTCATTGCCACATTTACCTAATTCCACTTGTTAGATGCTAAGAGGGAACCAGTGCATTTCTTAGCTATTAAGAGATAGCTCAAACATTTCCAACATTTTATGTATTTAAAGTTGAGCAACTGATATGTTTGCCTCTTCAAAAAAAATAAAATAAAAATCATAACCTCACAGTCTTAACCCTTTCTATTGCTGAAGCCCAAACTCTCATCCTCAGCTTCATTTTGCCTCTCCCACTACACACCCAATCCTTCAGGAAACCTCTAATTAATACCTTCCTTGTAGAACTCGCCTACTTCTCGTCATCTAGAGCATACCCTCCTTGATCCAAAACACCTTCTGCTCTCATATAAATAACTATAATCTCTCTCTGCTGACTTTTGTTGCATTTATCTCTCTTCAGTCTATTTATGCAGGAGCAGAGGGATCATTTATTTTATTTTATTTTATTTTATTTTATTTTATTTTATTTTTATTCCTCACCAGAGGATACTTTTTCCATTGATTTTTAGAAAGAGTGGAAGAAGGGAAAAGGGGTAAGGAGAAAGTAGGTGTTGCTCCATGGTCAGAGAATTGGCCTTTGTGTCTTGGACTTGATTCAAGGTCAAGGGCACATGATTGGGTTGCAGGTTCGATCCCTGTTCCCAATCAGAGTGAGTGCAGGAGGCAATAGATCAACAGATCAATGTGCCTCTCTCATATTTATGTTTCTCTCTCCTTCCACCCCTACCTGCTCCCACCCTTCCCTTCCACTCTCTCTAAAACTAAATGGGAAAGCCTTTGGGTGAGGATTAACAAAAAATAAAAAGTTCCTGGGCCAAATATACAATGGAAGTACAGTAGAACCTAAATTCTCCAACATAATTCGTTCCAGAATGCTGTGAGAGAAATGAGGTTTGACTACATTATAGTTTATTGAAAGTTCAAAACCTGAGATCAGAAGTGGTTAGATTCCTGGCTCTATTTTAATCACCTGAGATGGTGATTATTAAAATACCTATCTTACATGATTATTTTGAGCATTAAATGAGATTAATATAATTTAACTTTTCATACCATAAAATTTCAATAAATGTAAATTTAATCAGGAAAGTTTGAGCTAATCTTATTAACCAACAAATGTTGCAACTTTTGGGGAGTTTCTGGAACAATATTCTGTTGTACAAAAAGTTGCTTTGGTGCCTTTTTAACTATTGGTTCAAGTTTTTTGTTTGTTTGTTTTTGTCCCTGCATATATAGATGTGCTTTCACAGAAATTTTAGGCAAATTGACTTGGATGGACCTTATTTCTCTTCTGACCAGCTATGTGTATTAAGCAAGTTATAACATGTTAGAGGCTCAATTTATCTTTATGTAAAATAAAGATGATAATAAACTCAGCTCATACCTCCAAGGTGAATCACATAGGGTATGGTTATGGTAGATGATTTTCAAGTTCTCTAGCAACTTTATTAAATAAAAGAAGCCTAATAAGGACTATGGCATAATATATTAACATCCTCTGTCAGACATTTTTATCTTGGAATTTTGAAATTTCACACACAAATACATGAAACACAAATAAATTATTCTTTGTTGATAAATGTCAGCTCCTGAGAAAATATAATCAATATATATTTTTCTAATCTTTCAGATAATATGATGTAAATACTGTATAATTTTCTTAGTACTAAACATAGTTATTCTCTTGAAACATCCTTGGTAACACCCTATTTTGCCCCAGCATCACCTCACTTTATAATTTTTTTGTTTGTTTGTTTGTTTTTTAGGCTGGGGAGAATTTCTAGGTTAGTTTTATTTTACCCTCTAAGTTAAAAAGATAACTGCTGCTATAAATTTAATATGCAACTCGAGGAGAACAAGGAATCTGTTTCCATAACTCTACTCTGAGCTCTAACATCCAGGGTAAGTTGTCCTGGTTCAGAATTGAAACTCACCATCCGCCTTTTTCTTTGTTTTCTTTATTGCTGCTGTGTAGGAGTCCAGTCCTTCCCACAGTATGTCTGAGAGCTCTTTCCTGGTGGTGTGACCACACCTAACCACTTAAGAAAGCATTTCTCCTTTTATTGGTGTCTCCGGTGCTCATTATTTTACCTTTATCTGCATTCTTTGGCATTTCATCTGTGTCTTTGATCGTGTTCTCCTCTGACCTCTTTCCAGCTTGAAAAGGTTTTATTCATAGACTTTTCCCACCTTTCCTAACCTTTCTCAGAGTCAGTTATTTTTCCAAAGGGTCAACAGCTATGGAATTCAGAATGTTAACTTCAAATAGTGACCTCTTTAAATAAACATTGCTAAAAGGAGTTGTTCAAAGGGGACTGTATGGTCTAAATAAAGCTGGGCTTAGTCAACCTTGTGGAGCAGTTGGAGTTTATCTTTCTCTTCTTCCTCTTCTATTAAAACATGGCTATCTTACGTTTCATTTCCTCAGGGCTAGGCTTAAGTTGGTTGATATCAATACCTAAATGCTGAGTTAATAATTCCAGAGTATTCATTCCTAATTTTACCTCCCATTTTCAGAATTTTTTTTACCTTATCTCAAGGGCATGAACATATTTTTAAAACATAATTTAACATTTTGAAATTAAAGTAAATCTTATTTATAATTGATGAACTGTCATGATTAAATTGGCAGTATTTTCCCCTTATTTGAAAATAAAATAATTCTATATATTATAATTGATGATCTTGTAGATGAAGTCAGAAATAAGGGATTCCTAGAAAACATAAGACATTAATTTAGGGGAATCAATCCCTCCCAGTATAATTTTAGGTACAACTGAATTTTAATGTGAGTCTTCATTTTGGCCAGGGAATAATATCCTTATTTTCTCCAAACTCCACCTGTTATGCACATGACTGCTGACTTCAGTTATAAACCTGAGAAGGCTAAAAAGGGCTAATTCCAATGTAACCCAGATATTTGGGGCTAGTGATCTGAATCCAAGCCAGCAAGTTCAGTGTACATTCCTGATGAGCTATAATTAAGTCCCTTGCTCCTTCCAGATACTAGTCTTGCAGAAACTGTTACTGTGAACACTGCACTGCCCTGGAGGGAGGGTTATTAACACTGGCGCCAGGCCAGAGCATCAGATATGGCCTGGAGACCTCCAACACCTGGGAGCCTTCTTTTAAAGCCCGCGAAAAAGGACAGGAAGCATAATCCTTGTTTGTGGGACAAAGACCACAGGGAGGGAGATATAAAGGAAAGCCCCATGCATGTTCCTTCACTCAGATTTGGAAGGCTGTTCCTTGAGTCCACCGGCGTATTAAACAGTGTCCCTCCTTTTTTTTCATCAAAGGTGTCCTTGGTTTTCTTTGGTCTTCTGCAACAAATCCACTGACCCAACATCCAAAAGAAGCATCTCAACAGCTGAAACAAGCAGCTTGCATGGTAGGGATAAAAGAGCTGACATTACTTTCACAGGATAAGCTTATGTTTTTCAGGAAGATTTCAAGACGTTTTAAAGAAATGTATGTAAAGAGGAGGGGTGGGCATGAAGGCAATGCCAGGGGAACTCTCTTCTGTAGGAGGTAAGCAGAATTTGTAAAAAACTATTAAATGAAAACTTATGCAGAGCTTTACCTTTATCCCTAGCATTCATTCCTGCCTCCTTACAGCTATTTCATGAAATTTCTCTTCATAAAAGAAGAAATATGATACTTTGTCAATGTAAATTGGGGAAAGATAAAAAGAAAATGCAGTAGTATATATTCTGTTCAATTTCTTGTCAATTAACTACTTAATTTAATGATATAACATGAGCTCTACTTTTTTCCCATTTCATGCTTTTATATGGAAAAATAATATGGCCACTTCTGCCATGTTGTCTGATCTGGTCAAAATCACACTGCCACAGCCTGTGTCTGGTCATTTATCTTTGGAAATCTTTCTTGGGCTCCAGGGATTGTGTGCTTGCAATGGGAGGGATTTGCCACTAGGTGATAATCTTACAAATTAACAACAGAGCAGAAGCTCTTCAGGAGAATTGTATAACAAAAAGCCAGAAATGGTCACTATTTAAAAACAAAACAAAACAAAACATTAATCATTGTTTGTACCCCAATATAACTAACTTACATTATTAAATTTTAGTAACTGAAGATCAGAAATCAAAATTAAAGAAAAGAATATAGGTTGAAATGTAGGTAGTCTGGTTAAGATACCAGACTGAGGGATACTTTCTAGCCAATCACAAAACACATACTGAATCTTCTCTAAGAGATAAGGCCAAAATTCCACAAGTTTTTAAATACTTTTTCAAATAATTCTGGTCAGCTTGATCCATGGACTACATTTGAAGAATGTTACATGATGATTTTTATAGCTCTGCTAAATTTTAAGGTTGAATGTTTTCTAATCACTTGAATTTAAGTATTGGCTCTAAGTATATCCTGTCATAGTCTCTCTAAGTTCTGATGCAATGTGCACAGAACCTCTTGGCTGAGTCAGAGATAGTTAAGTGCCTCTGCATACCTTTCGCTAAACTTTGAAAATCAAGTTTGGCCTTTTATGCAAGTTTGAGTGGCAGCCTGTCTTTCAGTGAATGAACTGGAAACTTTAACTCTATCTGTGAACACAAAGTTATGGCTTCTCCTGCCAAAGAAAAGAAGGATGCCAAGATAATATTTTGAAACCACCTTTTGATTTGTTTTCATTCTATGTTTTTCTTTTAAACTGGACTAGGGGAGCAAAAACTCTAAATTGGTTTTGAATTTTTCTCTTTGTCTTTTTTTAAAGACACAGGACCCTGCAGCAATTTTAAAACTACAACAGTGTAATATTTTCTACACATGTAGTCTGAACCTGAGGTTGATTTGCAACATGTTTAAAGAGTGTCTATCAGATGCATAATTGTTTGAAGGGACTTGAGCCTAAGAAAGTTGTACCCACTTTTCTTTTTATTTTGTCTCAGCATCACCAAATATTTTTCCAGGTTATCAAGGATCACATTTTCTTCTCAGATACATCAGCTCTCAAATGTTTGCTAATACATAACAGTATTAATATCAGTAGGCAGACTTCAGTTATATATAGAAATAAACAAGTTATCTCCAAAAGTCACCATAACCACCAACTCTGCCATATTTTAACTTGCTTCTGGCTTTTCTGCATTTCTACTGCTTCAACCCACCCATCTGGTTACTTTACTCTTTTGTCAACCTAGCATGGTCTTCATACTCATAGTTTAGTTCGTTTCCTCTCAGAGTCCATTTGATTTGATCATGCATAATCAGTTAGTCAGTAGTGTGAGCCATAAGATCTAGGTTGAAATTTATAGTGTATTTTTATTGTTTTTAATTATAACTTCTACAAGAATTCCTAGAGATTTTCCAATGTTTCAAAAGAGAGCCTACCTGATTAATCAATCAATAATGTAAATCACAAGCATTATTTTTTATTTAAACTAAAATACTTTTATAGAAATTCCAGTTTAGGTGATATATATAGTCTCATGAAGAGAAAAGTGTAAATTTGAGTGTCACGTATTGGGACTTATCATTTAGTTCAGTACATTTATAATGGAGTCCTAATTTTCTTTTGTATCAAGCCACTAATCCTATATAATAAAAGCCTAATATGCTAAGTGTCTGGTTGTCCAGTCATCTGTTCAACCTATCAAATTGTAATATGCTAGCGCTAATGATATGCTAAGGCTGCTCAACCACTCACTTATGACATGCACTGACCACAAGGTGGCAGGTGCTCCGACTAGTAGGTTAGCTTGCTGCTGGGATCCAGTCTAATGGGACTGAGAGAGATGGGCTGGACATGCCCTGGAACCCTCCTGTGGTCCCTCCCTGGCTAGCCAACCTCCCATGTCCCTCCTCAGCCCCGATCATGCATCAGCAGGGTTCCTTGGCCTGGCTTGTGCCCTTTTGCAATCCAGGAACCCTTGGGGGATGTGAGAAGACAGTTTTAGCCCCATGCCACAGGCCAGGCTAAGGGACCCCACTGATGCACAAATTTCTGCACTGGACCTCTATCTTCACAATAAATAAAGAGAATTATTAATTCCTAAAAACTGTGCCTAGGGCACAATTTATAATTTAATTTTTTTTATTTTTTTTTTACCTGTAGTCTGTTGAAATCTGGCTTCTGCTCCAGGATATGGAAAGCTAGAATGAATGCCCCTACACTTACCTAAATAAAATATCTAGGCAAATTTCAAGTTCATGGTTTTCTTGAACAAGAACAAGCATTTCCTTACCTAAGGCAGATGTTCACTAAGAATTCAGCTAGAATAACTTCAGTTAGAGGAAGAATGCAGACTGGTGGTGGAAGGTGAAACTTTTGGGTGCCAAAGATATAGCAGAGGGGGACACACTCTAGCAGTCTTTTTCTCCTTACCTAGGAGGTATGAAAAGGGAAGAATGGGTAAAGATATGGAAATAGCTTTCCTTATGTAGCACTATGAAAACAAGCAGATACTGAAAATGGACATGAAACAATTCTTCATGCCCCCTCCCCCACTACCCTTCTCCCCTATCTCATTTTTGGAACAGAAGCCTTAATCTACAGAGAAAAGGGCAACACAGCCTGTTGTTTTAGAGCGCTGATGAAAACCTAATGCATGTGGCCAGGGAAAATCTGAAACTCCTCTAGCAGAGGTATGTTTTTAGCTGAACTATAGCTGGAGAAAGAGCTAGAACACTTTGAAGGCCACATTGTGGAGACCCATGGACCCTCTTTTATTCCCTGCCATCAAGCCAAAGAGTATCAAGTCAAAGTGACAATAAAGTACCCCTGGATAAGTTGCAAGAGATAGGCTGTCTCTGCTACATACAGCAAAAAAGGGAAGATTGAATGGTGAAGGTGGAGTAAAATTTGAGGAAAAACTTTGGAAAGATAGCATACACTTTTAGCAAAATGTATTGCTTGAGAAATTTGAAAACTGTAGTCTGTTAAAGCCAAACATAGCAGCAACAATATCAAATCTGCCTAACTCCAGGCTGGGTTAACACAAACCTCCACACTAAAAACCTACCGAAAAAAAGTTATGTTGCTTATAAGCATAAAAACTATTTACCTGAGTCTCTACTTTCCAAAACAAAATGTTTGGCTTTTTATATATATAAAAAAATGATCAATATGAAAATTCAATACCCTTTCACACATATGAACCAACAAACACAGATATGTCATATGTTGAAACTATCTGACAAAAAATTTTAAATTACTATAATTAATATATTACTCTTATAAAAAAGGTGGTCAACATGCACATCTATATGGCTAGTTTCATTAGAGAGAAGGAATATATAAGGAATAATCATATGGGAATGCTAGAAATGAATAGCATTGTATTACTATATCTATAAAGTAAACTATAATGTGAAGGTTGACTTTGATTGGTTCAGTAGTATCCTCAACATGATAATCAGTGAACTTGAGCTTAGGTCAATAAAAATGACCCAAACTCAACTATAAAGGGAAAAAAAAAAGATCTGAAAAAAAAAATGAACTAATAATAATTCAAAACAAAGCACCTAATAGCTGAGAGACAATATAAAAAAATCTAACAATTGTGTAAAGTGAATCCTAGGAGGAGAATCAGAATGGATCAAGACAGAAGAAATGTTTGAAAAAAAATTCTAAGAATTTTCTTCACATAATCATGACCTGGAAAGCTCAAAGAGCAACAAACAAGATGGGGTTGGGATGAGCACAGCTAGGCTTATCACATTTAAAACATGTTAGAAATAAAATAGAAAATCTTTACACCAGTTGCAATACAATCAGAGAAATAAATGTATTATTGTTGATATCTCATTGAAAACCATAAAAATTATTGTCATTTCCTAATTCTCTATCCAGCAAAAGTATTTTTCAAAAGTAAAGTATAACTAAGGCTTTCTAAGACAAAAACAGAGAATTGATTGCAAACAGATTCATACTAAAGGGAATGTTAAAAAGAGTTTGTCAGGTGGAAGAAATATTATATCAAGCTAAAATTTGAGACTTTACCAAGAAGTGAGAATAGAATAAATACAAGTAAAATAATTTATTTAATTAATCTAAAAGATAACTGACTGTGAAAAGGAAAAAGATCAATAATGTATTGTGTGTTAACAGCAGATAAAAAGTAAAATATATTAAACTGATAACACAAAGAATGGGGGAGAAGAATTGTGAATAAACAATTATAAGGTCCTTATACTAGTTGGGACATAGTATAAAATATTGTTTCAGTTAAGCAGAATATTTTTTTTCCTGATAATTTTTTTATCTTTTTTTAAAATTTTATTTATTTTTTTTATTAATTTTTATTAAGTTTTTATACATATCTCCCCATTGCCCCCCCTCCCTCCCAGGCATACCCCGACCCCCCAGTGTCTGTGATCATTGGTTGTGCTTATATGCATGCATACAAGTCCTTTGATTAATCACTTATCTACCTCACCTAACTTTAATCTTTCTGCTTTAATTTCACAGTCTGTTTGATGCTTTATGATTTTTGTCCTCCTGAGAATTATCAGTCTACTCCCTTTCTGTGCTCCTGATTCTATTATATTCACCAGTTTATTCTGTTGATCAAATTTTTAATTCACTTAATTTTTAGATTCACTTGTTGATAGGTATGTATTTGTTGTTCATAATTTTTTGGCTTTTACCTTTTTCTTCTTCCTCTTCTAAAAGAGTACCTTTCAGCATTTCATATAATACTGGTTTGGAGTTGATGAACTCCTTTAGCTTTTTCTTCTCTGTGAAGCTCTTTATGTGCTCTTCAATTCTGAATGATAGCTTTGCTGGATAGATTATTCTTGGTTGTAGGTTCTTGCTATTCATCACGTTGAATATTTCTTGCCACTCCCGTCTGGCCTGCATCGTTTCTGTTGAGAAATCAGCTGACAGTCGTATGGGTGCTCCCTTGTAGGTAATGAACTGTTTTTCTCTTGCTGCTTTTAATATTCTCTCTTTGTCTTTTGCTCTTGGTATTTTAATTATGATGTGTCTTGGTGTGGTCCTCTTTGGATTCCTTTTATTTGGGGTTCTGTGTGCTTCCTGGACTTGTAAGTCTATTTCTTTTACCAGATGTGGGAAGTTTTCAGTCATTATTTCTTGAAGTAGGTTTTCAGTATCTTGCTCTCTCTCTTCTTCTGGCACCCCCACAATTCTGATGTTGGTACGCTTGAAGCTGTCCCAGAGGCTCCTTACATTATCTTCACATTTTTGGATTCTTTTCTCTTCTTGCTTTTCCAGTTGAATGTTTTCTGCTTCTTTATATTTCAAATTTTTGACTTGATCCTTGCCTTTCTCTAGTCTGCCGTTAGGACTCTGTATAATAGTTTTTATTTCAGTTAGTGTATGTTTAATTTCTAGTTGGTCCTTTTTCATCTTTAGTTGGACCTTTTCCATCTCTAGTATGTCCTTTTTCATCTCCTCTTGGGTCTCACTAAATTTATTCAACTTTTCTAGCATATTCTTGAAAAACCTTATAAGCGTGGTTTTGAACTCTATATCCAGTCGTTTTTTTTCCTCCATTTCTTTTGTTTGTAATCCCTTCCCTTGTCTCGGCATTTTCACTATGCCGGGGAAACTTCTATGTTGAATTCAGCCTTATGATACCAGATGCAAAGCCGCAGAAGCCTCTGTTGAGCTTGGGAGGGGTGGAGTCTCAGGGCTTCAGGGACCACCTTGCCTTCCAGTCGGCCCGCCCTCCATGGCCTCTGAGCCTCACGTGAATGGGTAATGGCTGGAGTGGTCCTTGTGCACGTGCCTGCAGTGCCTCTAACCGCTGCCTTTCTGGCTCCCCTGCGAACCAGGACCACAGGACTCTAGGTCCCCAAGGTTTCGCCCGAAACAGGGGCTTAGTGGAGTCAGAAGTGGCACACTTGGGAGGGTCTGTCTCCCACCCTCTCGCGAAAGCCAGCGGCACAATCAGCAGTCTGTCCTGCGCGCAGTGCCGTGCACACTACCAGGCCTTTGATCTTTTGCAACTCCCCTAAATGTCCGTGCACTTCTCCCTTTTCACAGTCCAAACTCCCCCGGTATGAGTTTCGGCTGGATCTGGGGTTTAGTGTCGTAGGATAAGAGGTTCAATGCGTTTGAGAGTCTCCGTTTCCCTCCTGCCAGAGAAAGCCAGCCAGGCATTCCAGCACCCACTCTCTTCATGTGCACGTCTCCATACCTCAGCTTTTTGCAGCTCCTCTGGGTCTCTGTGAGCCCCTCTCTTTCCTTCTAGCTGTAGAACTTCCACTCAGCCAGCTTTCCTGTGGTTCTGGATGATGTCCGTTCTGTGTTTTAGTTGTAGTTTTGAAATTGTTGTGCGAGGCGGCAGTGTAGGTGTTTACCTATGCTGCCATCTTGGATTCCACTCTGATCAGTTAAGCAGAATCTTAACTAAAATCTATATCTAAACAATTTATCAATCACCAAAATATGAAAAACTGTATTAGTATGTTGATAGTGTACATAAAAATGGATCAATGCAAAGTCTTCAGTTAATTCAAAAGAAGCAGAAAAAGAGGAAAAACAAACAACATATTGAATGACTAAAATACCGAGTAGCAAGACAGTAGACTTTAATCCCTAATCTTTTGGCTTATTGTTTCTTTTATAATTATTCTCATAAATCTTACCTCAGAGGCATAACTAAAATTATATAAACACAATTTTACCTGGAAACAATCTGAATTTCTATAGCTTATATATTTTTTCTACACAAAAACAAATACCAGAATCCATCCATTCATTCAGCAGATATTACTTGGGCACCTTTTTTGTGCCTAGGGCTGTGTGTGAAACTGTGAATACAATGTTAAAAAACAGGCTCAGATCTAGTTCTCTTTTCTTAGTTACTTGTTTATATGTTCTTGGTTGGTCAATAAAAGTTCCCCAAACCATCTTCACACATTTTTTATCTTAGACAACTGCTATATGATACAATAAGAAAATTTTAGAACATTTTTTATGTATTTTGAATTACTAAGAATAAAATTTTGAAAACCATGTAAGTAAAACAATACCATTTACTTGCATAGTATTAATTGCCTAATTTTACTTTCAGAAGAAACCTATAATTTTTCAGGTCTCCAAGTCTTCCTCAATATAGCCTATATAACTCAAGGGAAGGGAAATCCATTTCTAGCCCCAGATGCTAATCTTGATCAGCCTAAACTAATTATCTAATCCCATTTCCACACCCCAACCAGTGACTGATTCAGGAAATCAGGCTTAATCTAATTAGTATATGGTATTACAGCAATAGTTATTTTTATTCCATGGGTTGGCCCTTGACATAATACAACCAAAACACACTGGAGGAGAGAAATATTATTTCATAAATAAGAGTAGATTTTTCTTTCCTATACAAAAACAAGGAGACATTCTGTAGTTGAAGGTATTGGAAAACATATTTTGACCACAAGAAAGAACAGTTTGAGAACACGATGATACCTGTATAAGAACTGACTTGATAGAACCATAAAAGGACTGTTAGAATCATATTTTTTTTTATTTTCCTAGACCTTTTCCTATCCCGAGTCTTCTAGTTATGTGAGATTCACTTAGTCATTCAATAATACTTATTGAACACTTACTGTTAGTCATTCTTATATTAAGGACATAACATGAACAAAAGAGGCAAAAGGCTCTGCCTTTACAGAGCATATGTGCAGTGTAAGGACATAAAATAAAAACAGAAGTAAATATAGACTAGATTAAATGTTGAGCAATACTTTATTTGTTATTTTTGATTGATGCTCCTCACTATTCCTTGTGACTCTAACTTTTCATCTGAGGTCATATCCCTTTAGCCATTTTTTTCCTCAGGAATCCTACCCCTCAATTGCCAACCACTTCACTTTAACAGCCTTGAATTCTGATCTCTCCCCCTTACTTTAGCTCCTTCTGCTAAGATAGTAAAACACCTCCAAACAAAAATAAGGGATGATCTTGAAGCTCACTATGTATTTCTTTTTTTCTTTGGGATCACATTCTCACTGCTGTCCCATGTCTAAAAACAGCTGCTTTGTATGTTTTTGGTTGGAGGGAAAGCTAGTGCCATTCTCATGATCAGAAGTGGAAAAATAAACTGAGTTTTACAAAGTAAAAAGGACTTAGAAGGATGGACTCTCAGGTTTAAGAAACAATCTACATGGTACATATGAAGCAATGAAATACATATTTTTGAGGCAAAACTGAGTTGTTTAGAAAAGGTGAATTGTGTATTTATAAGAATTATGAGTGAGCACAGATATGACTAGAGGTGAAGAGCAAGAGCTATGTCATGGACTTGCACCTGGATAAATATACATTTCATGTATTCCTTTCCAACCCCCTCCTTATTAATTTTACAGTGTATATTGATTATTGAGACTTTTTTACATCATATTCCCCACTACAAAATTTACTAGGATGAAACAATTAATTATTTCACTGTTATATTTCCATGGTTTAGTAAGTGCTCAAAAATGGAATTAATGTATGTGTATGTTTCTGTACATATCAAATGTATATGTATGTATCTTTAGGCTTGTTTTATGCATTAAATTATTTAAAATTACTGCTGATGATTGAAACATAAAAGTTATTGTTTATGATTTAGTGAGTTATTTTTGGGAACATATTTATGCTTTCAGGAAAATATTATTTTACTTAAAAATTATTTATTTCATTAAATGTTTTAAATGTTGGCCTTCACTTTAAAATTAACTCAGGGCAAAAGTTCAAAGAAATTATAATTTAATAAAATAAATACAAGCATGAATGTCTAACATATGTTAAATCAATGAAACACTCATTTAAAAAATAGTTAGTCCAACTCTCTTGATAGCTCAATAGCCTGAACAGAGTCACACATAATTTAGTGAAGAAAGTCCATTTTGTGGCAGAAAACGGTTATGGTATTAAGAGGCATAGGATTCCTCTGATAAGTAATATTTAAAATATTATTATTGATTTCCAAGAGGAAGGGAAAGGGAGGGAGAGATTAAAACCTCAGTGATGTGCCTCCTGCACATCCCCTACCGGTGATTGAGCCCACAATCCTGTCATGTGTGCTGACCAGAAATCAAACTGTGACCTCCTGGTTCATAGGTCCACTGATCCATGCTGGTTGGGCTGAAAAGTAACTTTTTCAAAATATGGTCTGCCACTAAAAATTATTGCTAGTTCTCTAGTCAAAAGACTTGTTTTTACTATGTGCTTTCCAATGCAATATGACTATGTGAGGGATATTTCAAAAAAGCCACCTGGAATGAAGCATAATCAATGACCAATCTGGAAACCCAAAGCTTCAGTGGAAAAATAATAACTATTTTAATTCTTCCCATGTTTTTCAGTGTGTGTTGAAAATATCCTGCTACCATATCAAGTTTGCATTAAGATTTGCTAAAGCATTTAAGCACTCAAATAAAACAAACTTCTGAGTTATCCTATCTGACTTGAACTTGAATGTGTTGTTCTACCTGGCTTCTCCAAAGTGAAACTTCTATAAAGTTCTGTTTTATTTTTTAAATAAAAGTATTTGACATGTTGAAATTCAGTTATCTCTCAATCAGCTACATGTGGAATACCCTCTTTGTGGATTAAACACAGTTCATTTTACATTTTGGAAAATTTTATCTTCCAAAGATATTTATGACATATTTTATAGATTGTAGGCTCAGAATGGACTTACTGAATAAATGCTTCTCCCATCTCTTTTGTTGGCATAAGCATTAATTTATATTTTAATGCAAGTGAATGGTTTACTAAACTTCTAAAGAAGATCGAGGTGATTTTGTCAAAATCATGTGGACAAGTAATTTTATATAATAAAGTAAGTAGATGGATCTCTTCCATGATCCCTGAAAGAACAATTTTACACTCTGCAGAGGTAGAAGCCTGATGTCCAAGCCGAAATAACTTAGAAAGACATAGAAGAGTGAGAACTCATAGAATGCAAGTAAAACATAATAGCCTCAACTACATTAAGGAGAGGTTTCAAAGGGGTTGTGAGGGATTATTTGTAAACATAATGGGAATTTTATAACCCAAGAAAAGAATTAAACCAAGCTGTTCTAGAAAGACTATATAACTTGTAGCTGATGGTTGTTGGCACCAATTCCATACCAACAGAAGTTCCATTTGGGGCATGGTGAAGAAGGAAACTGTTTTTCAGTTCAAACAGCTAAATTATGATACAACATGGTTGTAGAACAGCATGGCTATGAGGAGGCTACCCTGGGGCAAGGCCTGTCTTTGAGACAGCTCTGCTCTGCTCTGGTCTGAATGGTTTGTTTCTCTGCTTAGTGCCTGTCTATTCTGCACCTGTCTTATTCACTCTGTCCTGTTCTGCTCCACCTACTGCACTCTGCTCCTGTGAAACATATTCAGTGTTTTGTCTTTGGCATTTTATCTATAGCCAGGGAAATGCAGCCCTCAATTTTTGGTGGTAAGGGAAAGTGAGCTCTTAAAGCCAGAGAGGATATAACTTACATAGAAGTCCCTGTCCCTGGTCCCTGATTGGTTCATACTCATGCAAATAAGCTCCAAATCTCTGAAGTTTGATTGGCCCATAAAGCACTGTTTCAGTTGGTCAGAATGGAGTCACTTAGATTGGTGGGTGAAGAGGTTAATGGTAATGTAGCTATGCAGTTCCAATTAGATGAGGGGAACCTTATTTCCATTGGTTGGAATATAATTCTAGGAACTCCTTTCTGAGGGCTGACTCAGGTGTCACAAATACAGTGCAGGCTGGCAGTTCAGTGCAGGCTTCTCCTTTTGTTATTTGTGTGAGAGGTCCCTCTTTAGAAACTGAAGCTAGGTTCTTTCATAGGGTCCACAACCTGTGTATATTCAGATTTATATAAGGGTGTGCAAAAGTGAGCTACGGTTGTTCATATGGAACAAAAATCCTATATAATAAAAGAGTAATATGCAAATAGATCGAACAGCAGAACAATCAAACAACCAATCAAAGCGTAATATGCTAAAGCTGCTCAACTACTTGCTATAACATGCACTGACCACCAGGGGGCAGACAGTTGACTTGTTGACCAGTAGCTATGACATGCACTGACCACCAGGGGGCAGATGCTCTGACTGGTAGATTAGCTCACTTCTGGGGTCCAGCAGATAGGGCCTGAGTGAGATGGGCCAGAAATGCCCTGGAACCCTCCGTGGTCCCTCCCCAACCCAATCTTGCCCCGGTGGGCTCCCTCAGCTTTGCCTGCACCCTCTTGCAATCTAGAACTCCTCTAGGAATGTCAGAGAGCCAGTTTCAGCCCGATCCCACAGGCCACTCCCCTTGGAAGGGCATAGATGCAGGGCTCAAGGCTGATGAGCGCTGCTATAGCAGCACAAGCCTCTCCTGATCAGGACTGATTGGGAGCAAGCCCACAACAGGCACAGTGGGGCTGGATGAGCTGGAGTGGTAGATAGGAGCTGCAGGCAGGTTGTGACTATGTGTTTCAGCCTGATCCCTGCAGGCCACCCAGAGGGAACCCACCCATTCATGAATTCATGCACCAGACCTCTAGTATATAATATGAGAATAAGTAATAATACAGAAATAAACTCAGTGTTGCTCTTACTAGCAACTACAAACCTACTTTCCCCATCCCCATATATAAACACCATCATAACTTTGGGAAGCTCTGTTATCTGTCATTTCTGTCTCTCTTTCTCTCTCTGAGATTTGGGTTTTTTGTTTGTTTATTTTTCTGTTTGTTTTTCTCTGTTTTTTTGTTTGCTTGTTTGTTTGTTTTTTTGCTGTTCAGTATGTGCTGAAAATATCCACTACCATCTCAAAAAAAATTTTTTTTTCATCTCAAATTCTTACATCTCTACTGAGCCTAAGACTGCAATCTTTTAGTTTTAATTGATAGATTTTGGGAAAAGAAACTGATTGACTCAGTTTGGGATACTTTTCCATCTTATTTTAACTTCTAATAGAATTATCAATTTCAAAGTGTTCTATTATGTTATTTATTTGCTTTCTCTGTGTGACTCCATAGGACACAGTTCAATGAACTATTTTGCTTACAATTTTGATGTGGTGCACTATATTATTGTATGTCATCTACAAGATGAACCAAGAAAGTATCATACACCATACATAACAAAATCTTTGAGAAATTAGCAATACATTTATGTCAGTAGAACTATTAAAACAGAACTTTGAGTAAGAAAGATTTTAATTATTTAAGTAAGGAAATAACCTGTACTGACTCAAAAGTGGGCAGAGGATAAAAGCAATATGAAATTACTAAGTGGACAAAGGTAGTTGTAGATACTAAGTGTAGCATAGAAGTGTTAATGATAATTAAAATTGCATCTCAGTTTTAAAAATATACAACCAACCCTAGTTGATTTGGCTCAAAGGCTTGAGTACCGGCCTACGGACTGACTAAAGGTTCCCAAGTTTGATTCCAGCCAAGGGCATATGCCTGGGTTGCAGGCTTGCAGCCAATCAATGTTTCTCTCTCATCCTTGATGTTTCTATCTCTCCCTTCTTCTCAATTAAAAATGTATATTAAAAAATAAATAAATAAAACATATATACAACCAGATAGTATTGTTATGGAAGAAAAAGGAATATCAATGTGTGAAGTATAGGATAAACAAGGAGACTTATCTTTCATTTTTGGAAGAGATGAAAACATTCTCATTTAGACAAAAGATAGTTGTGATGTTCTGAACAGAAACTAACTTCTGTCCCTATTTTATGATACAATGGTTAACCAAACTTTATAAAGGTGTGAAGTGGACACTTAAAAGCAAACACCTTGTAATGAATATATTGCTTGAAGAATGTGGAAACAAATATTTCTTACCATGCTTTTCCTTTCATTTAATGTGTCAGACACTAGTATTTTGCCTACTTAATAGTCAGTTCACCTTATTCTCTAGCAAGACCCTGATGTTGAGAGTCCAGAGGGGCAGCTCATGACTATAATGAGACAGACTTGACTGGGGCCATGTGAATATGCTTAGAATGATGGCTTCAGAAAAATGCAGAGTCCTGTTTTTTGACGAAGAAGATGAGCTGTTATATTAACCCTGGGATAACTTCCAGATCTCCTATAGGAGATAATAAAACCCCCATTATTTAGACCATTTTGAGTTGAGAATTCTGATTCTTGTAACTAAATATATTCGAACATATCCAAGTAAGACTTCCTGACTTAAATTAATTTCCAAATTAAAGACAGTTATTATCTTCTAATTATTATCACCTTATTAGTGAGACTTTCTCTGATAACTCTGGCATTCTCCATAGCAGTTTTATTTTTTAAGAACCCAAAAATGGAAAACAAATATATTTTTTAATTAGATGTGTTTAACTAAGTTGTCTCTACCAAAATAATTATCACTTAATTGCAAAGGGAAAACCAGTAGCTTCACAGTGTAGAAACCTAGTGAACAGCCTGTTAATCAAGTAAACAAATATTAGAGCAAGTGGACATCACAGGTTTTCTGGGAAGGACGCAATATTACTATTCCAGTGATCCTGCCAGATATCAGGATCTGAATTTAATCATGCAAAATATCAGACAAACACTGATTGAATTATAAATTAACTGTCTTATACTTCTCAAAAATATCAAGGTCAAGATAGAGACTGAGAAAAAGAAACAGAAAAAATACAGCAACTAATTGCAACAAGTAATCCTGGAATTGATCTTGGACTGGGAAAAAAACAAATCCAGTACATTACTATTAGCATGATTGATAACATTTGAATAGGGCTTATGGATTAGATAACAGTAGTGTATAACCACATTAGTGTTCAATTTCCTGGTTTTGATCATTTCAGTATTATCATGTAAGAGATGTACCTGTTTTTAAGAAATGCACCCAAAGATATGAACGTAAAGAGGCAAGATATCTTTAATTTACTGCCAAATGATTCAAAATAACCTTTTCTGTGAAATTATATAAAAATAGAAGTTAAGAAAAGCACACAAATGAAAGCCTTAGCTCATAATTTGCCCAGTTTTCTTTTCTTTTCTTTTCTTTTTAATATATTTTATTGATTTTTACAGAGAGGAAGGGAGAGGATAGAGAGTTAGAAACATCGATGAGAGACATTGATCAGCCGCCTCCTACACGCCCCCTACTGGGGATGCGCCCATAACCAAGATACATGCCCTTGACGGGAATGGAACCTGGGACCTTTCAATCCTCAGGCCGATGCTCTATACACTGAGCCAAACCAGTTTTGGCTGCCCAGTTTTCTTGATGTCTCAATCTGATGTAGAGGCTGTCTCCAAAGCACACTGTACACACTACTACCTTTGCATCTCTCACACTGTGTGATAATCAGTGATTTGTGTCTTTTCCTAGGGCAATCAAAACTATTTTAGAACAAAAATTACATTATAACTTAGGCAGAACATGTTGTCAGTAGGGTACTTATACATATTTATTGAGTAAACATATAAAAATATGTACTAGTATATTTAAAGAAATAAACACTAAACATGTGTTTATTGGAAAATGGAAATATATTACTTAATGAAATAACTTGTAAATCTGCAATATTATGCACTTTTAAAAATAAGCCATCCAACTATAATTTAAGATAACAGTGATTAATTTTAGATAACACAACAGTCTAAGTTCAGACATATTTAATACACAAATTTTTATAACTACTACTTAGCACACCAGTGACCTCTTTGAAATATTTGAAAACAGGATAGATGTGACCAAAACAAACAAATAAACAAACAAAACCCCACAGTGTACTAATACTAAAAACCATACCACTTAAATTCTATCACTTTAATATCAGTGCATTACTTATCAAGAAGGGTGAATAATTTCTTTACATTTCTGTCTTCATAAAACATCATTATGTCATCCCATCTTTGTCTTTTCTTCTCTTTGTCCAGTTATAGACACATCCACATAATTTTCTTTGTCTACTTAACTTATCTCTGACAGTGATGTCTTGTAAGAAGAGTTTACTCTGCTTAAATTTTAGTGGTATTTTTTTTCCTTTTAATGCATACTTTAGGTTTTTTCCCTCCTATTATTGGAAATATTGTGTTTGAAGAAAATTGTTATTCCCCATTCCCGATGTTCCCTTCCACATAGAAGAAGACTATTCAAGTGGAGGCACCTCCCTTGAGGAGTAAAGAATGCCTTCTTATGGCAGCCCCACCCCTTTTTCCCACAGGGAGAATATAGTGCCTCTACTCCCCAATGGCTGCCTACCTTTTCCTTACCTGCCCAGTCTCATCTGCTGGGCCCTGGTGCGTAATTCAACCTAAATTTAGTGATTCAGTAGGCAGGTCCAGGTAGTTGTCACTCTAATCCAAAGACTTTCACCTGGCCTCTATCAGATGATTATTGAGTTTCATCTGCTACTATTTTACTTTATTTCTGAATTGTTTTTCAGAACTCTGATAGGAAAGAGGGTGGTGTTTATTGGGTATTTCTTGGATCCCAATACAGTAGGGTATATCTGATTTTGTGTATATTTAACTTTAACAAAGTTTGATGACAGAACCATCATCACTAATGTTCTGCAGCTAACTTAAATGCCATATTCTGTGTTCTTTCTTGAGAACAAACCTTCTTATAAAAAAGGAAGCTAAACAGAAGAATGTCAATGTGAAGGCACTCACAAGAACTAGTGTGAAGCAAACCTATGCAGCTTTCACCTGAAACTAATTTTATCATGCCATTATTGGACATTATAATTGTTGGGATTTGTATGCTGAAAATTTTTCTTTTTTATTTATATACAAATGAGATAGAAATTCCCAATAAAAAGCTGTACTGCCAAGTAGTTTGTAGGATCCCTAGCACTACAATATCCCAAAACAGAGCTCTCCATAGTGCTATAGTCCCAGACAGTTTAATGTGGGTCACATGAAAAAAGCTGGGGTGTTGAGAGATACTGATTTATGCAATATTAATCAGATGTATTTTATAATTCATCATTAAATAAAATACACTGTGAACCTCTGAGAAGTATATGTGGTATGTACTAGCCCTGTTTACTTTGGAAGTCTTCATCCTCAGAGGTTCTCACACTTGTAATTCTCAGGAGTAAAGAGAGGATGACTGACATGCTGTGTCCAGCAGAAACACATGCAATATAAAAATATCTGTTGGCGTTACTTCAGACCTAGGGTGTGGGCCTGGCCTTTGTCTAGTCAAGAACACCATTTTATCAGCTTTCCCAGGGATGCTCAGACTCTAGAGAACTCATTAATGCTAAATAGGCTTACAGGAAACAGATTTATAAATCATAATGCCAATTTATTTACTTATATGGAACAACACACTGAACAATGTAACAAAATACTTCCAGCAGCTGGCAAGTACTTTCTTCCCAGTACAAAAGTCTTCTTGGGAAACCAGAATAAGATCAGATGGTTTTTGTGGTGAGTCAAGAGGCGAAACAAAGGGAATGGGATGATATTGGGGAGTACTGTGTTCGATTAGTAGTGGATGGATGTATTCTTCTGCATTTATACCTGCCAAGAATTTAAGAACAACGTCATTAAACCTGATATCATCTTTCTGAGTCATTGATGAGGAAGCCTGACAGACTTTAGTATTTGCTTCTTCTTAAAAACAAAATAAAACCATATTCCTTATCACTTACCAAAAGATTCTGTGGTAATAATTTTTATGATAGGTATTTCATGCAGTTAATTACTTTATAGCTTATCTTTCATTACCTACATTTCTGATTGTAGTGCTGTCCCCAATTGGGTTTTGGGAAAGTTCCATAAACTTCTTGCAGAATTTGAAAACCCATTTATCTCATCATGAAGACATGTAAAATCAACTTTTAGGTTAAGTTACTTCTACAAATGGTGAATCTCATTTATTTGTATTAAATGATGGCAACTTCAATTCCTGAGGTGACATTTAATGATCATATTCATACATTTTAGTGTATTTTCTATTCAAGAAGCATAATATCAAATTGCGAACTTTATACCTAAAATATTCTTTCTGTTGCTTCTTGGTGTAGAGATATTATACACACACAAAAAAAATATTTTAAAAGATGGGGGACACACTTGAGAGGTACACACCTACAAATACTGGCCTAAATACCATCCTCTTCCCTATCGGAGTTCTGCTTCAAACATGATAATATTCAATCATTTGGTATAGGATATGTCTTATGCTTAGGCTTTGTAGTTGCCTTGGGGACATGAAGATAAATAAGATTTACAATGCAATTCCAAGTATATATTGAATATATTAAATTTGGGTCAGAATTTTTCAGGTTAAGTAAACCACCATGTATCTATTATCATTCATGTCAAAGGGTACGAAAATGAATTCATTTTCTGCCAAAACCGGTTTGGCTCAATGGATAGAGCTTCGGCCTGTGGACTGAAAGGTCCCAGATTCAATTCTGGTCAAGGGCATGTATCTTGGTTGCAGGCAAATCCCCAGTAGGGGGTGTGCAGGAGGCAGCTGATCGATGTCTCTCTCTCATCGATGTTTCTAACTATCCTTCTCCCTTTCTCTCTGTAAAAAATCAATAAAATATATTTTAAAAGAAAGAAAATGAATTCATTTTCTTTTAAAAACTCTCCCTCAATGCTGATAGATTCTTCATATCATACCATTAAGTCTTATAATTTTACAGGAATAATTTACTTCATTTCAAATGCAAATCTCTGCTGTCAGCCAGGTGAAAGCTGAAAGGAAGAGAATAGGTGAGAACCCTGACTCAACAGGACACCAGCTGGGCAAGCATTGAAAGGCATGAGACTTAAGAATCTATCCTGATCCTAGCTCTCTGCTATATCATCTTGGATGACATTTAGTTTGTATGGATCTGATTTTTAAAATCTTATTAAGATGATTGTTAACTCAGATGACCATGAGTGTTTGTTGAGTAGATGATCTAATGATCAAACAGATGAAATTAAGGGACTAAAATGTTCTGGAAGACTGGTGTTAAAGAGGTAAAAATAAGCCTAGGTGCCTTACAAGTTTGTTATCTAGATAATATGGTTGCAGCTGTTTATTTGGTATCATATGAAGCAATGTTTTCTAAACTCTGGGAAGTGGATTGGTATATTATATGTATTTTCCAAGCTGAAAGATGAGTATTCTTTATGGTTTAGTACTTTGTCCAATATCACAAAGTAAAATTGTAATAGAGCTTAGAAAGCATTGAGAATAAAATATATATCTTGCCCCTAACCAGTTTGGATCAGTGGATAGAGCATCGGCCTGCGGACTGAGGGGTCCTGGGTTTGATTCCAGTTAAGGGCATGTACCTTGGTTGTGGGCACATCCCCAGTGCGGGGTGGGTGCAGGAGGGAGCTGACCAATGTTTCTCACTCATTGATGTTTCTAACTCTCTATCCCTCCCCCTTCCTCTCTGTAAAAAGTCAAATATATATATATGTATATATATATATATCTTATCTAATAAAGAAGGAATATGCAAAATTGACTATTATACCATAATGGTCAAGATGGCTGTGAAGACAGAGATTCTGTAACACAAGATGGTTGTGCCCACAGTGTAGACAGAGTTCCTGTAATAATCCTTAATGAGCAATCAGCAGGGGCCTGAGGCCATGCCTCCAACTTCAGCGCCAGGCTGGGAAACCTCCGGCCATGCCCCCTGCCCTGGCACCAGGCCAGTGGACTTGAGGCTGTGTACCCATGCCCAGTGGGGCTTGATAAGGCACCTCAAGCTGTGCCCCCCATCCTGGTACTGGGCTGGGGACCTCAGGCTGCTCCCTCCCCCCTGACATCAGGCCAGGGGGACCTCAGGCCACACCCCCCACCCATGGGGCTTAATAGAGGACTACAAGGTGCGCCCCCCCACCCCACCGCCCAGAGCTGGGTGGGGGCCCTGAGGCTGTGCTGAGGAATCTGAGCTTGCATCTTCTACCCAGTGGGGTTTGAAAAGGGTGGGGCCAGCCAGGTCTGGATCTCACCCAATGGTGATGGGGTCAGCTGGGTCTGGGTCTCACATGATTTTGAGGTGCTGCAGATGTGTGAGGACTTGACTCTGGGTCCCACAGTGTGACTCAGACTCTGACAGGAAGAAGATTTTCATATGCTACATTTTACTAGTTTTCTTTCATCTCTGACACTTCTATTATAGAGACTGGGCAAATAGCAATATCAAAATATTTCCTCTAATTAATCTCCTTTTAATGTGCATGAATTTCATGCATCAGGACACTAGTAAATATATAACTTTAGATCTCAGGATATTTTAGAGGTTAGAAAATATTTATTTAAAGTATTTTGCCTTTTTGTAGAAAGGCCTTTATTTTAAGGCCTGGAATAAATAAGTGGCTAATTTAGGTCTCTGAGATTATTAATAGCTAAGCAAAAAACAATACCCCGGATTTTCATTGGGTGTCTTTTTCCAAAACTCTGCTGTTTGTTTTCCATAATATACTGATGATGAGAATTTAGGGAATCTTAGTGATTGTCTAGTTTATTCCTTCCATTTTTTTTTTTTATGTGAGAAAACCTGTACTCAAATAATTGGAGTTGCCATTCATACAGTTAGACCTCCAGCTACAACTCCAGACTCCAAACCAACAATAGGGGTATATGTTTCCCCATATTTGATATACTTTTTAAATTTATGCAACAAATGATGCAATAAAACAAGTTATTAAATCTAAAATGCCTGCACAAATACAATTTTAAATATTGTGCAATAGTGATATGATATGAACTCTCAGTCAGGAAATATTTTGATAATAAACAAGACATCATAAAGATTTAAAATAAATCATGTTTTTTCTCTATTCAAATTCTGTTTCTATCATTAAGAAATGATCTTTAGAATATGCTTATGCTATCAAATGATTTTATCTCATAATATATTTATTTCTCTATTTCTATGTACTAACTATATCAGGCACATGCTGTATTTATTCTTTTGGTTCAATATACAAACATGTTCTCCTATGTGTTCCTGTTTCTAGTGGCAACATTAATCTTGCTATCATATCACATGTAAACCGTTGTTATGCCAGGCTTCTTCAAAGGGTGACTCTGCTCTTGACAAATGCACAATATGATCACTGTAAATGGTGCTAAATTGTCTCATGAAATCTTGTATAGAAGAATGTAGGTCAGAATAGGAGACAATAAGCTTTTGTTTGTCATCATCAAATGCTTAGGTTATCATAGAGAGAACTATCAATATTCACGATACTTGTCACAAAGGACATTTACCTTTGAGAGGCTACCCATGTGTTTCACAGGGACATAACCAGTGGGAATATAATAGAAAATGACAGTGCTGTGCTACCAGTGAGTACCTTTTAAAGGCAATGTGTGTCCCAGAATGTCATCCACCTGTCAACATCAACCAGCTAATCAACCAAACTCCTAAAGCATTCAATACGTTCACTTCACCTGCAGTTCCTTAGAGCCTCTCATAATATTTGACTTCACTTGTGCATTTTCAGCCTTGATACAGGGGTTAAATTGTTAATGCTTTACTTTCACTTCCTTAAATTTTTTTTAATCAAACTTTGCTTTTTCTCTCCCTGGGGTACAACAAATGGACAGCTTTCCTCTCTTGTACTCCTCCTTCCATTACCATCACAGCAGAATGCATCTGAGACGGTAATAATTCAGTGATGAAATACAAAATGTCGCAATGCCATCCCTCTTAAAGTGAACTGAGATTTTGTTATGCCATTTTAGGTGCACTAATAGCAACTCAAGTCCCACGGAGTATCCTAATGTGAATTTAATGAGCTGATAGCATATAAATGACAGTACTGTGAGGGTGAAGGTGACATAACCTTTTTCATTCTATTTGATGTTTGTCTTTGAAAAACTACAGATCTGTTCAAAATGACCACATTATTACTAAGTGACACATCACTCACCAAAGGAGCTACTGTTGTTTTAGCATTGAAGAATATTGCTATCTTTTACTGAAACAGAGAACAAGAATTTTTTTTTTTAATCATTAGGATCATAAAAATTTGAATAGTCTCTCTCTGAACAAACAAAAATTAAGTAGTGCTGGTGTTGATTTTGCCATAGGCTGATGTCTCCTGTGACAAATACTTAGTTATAGGTCTCATATCCTTTGAACATCACAGTCAGTGAAATAATGTCACAAAATTGCATGTTAAAGATAATGAAACTATCCACCCTTATTTGAAGTATTATTTAAGGATGCAATTTAGGTGCATTAGAAAGATGGCAATTATAGAAGCTTTGTCCATTACAATTAATTTATTTCACAGTTTAGTTGGGTCTTTCAGGATGACCTACTATTTGTGAAAATCCAGGTAACCAACTAAAATTAGAGTAGTATGTTTTTTCTCTGGCACCTATGAAAAATGGACTAAGGGAATGGGTGCTCCACTTTTTTAAAATGAGAAGAAAAGGAAAAAAAAAGTTTCAATATCTTTGATGGTGAATAATAGTAATAAGTGGGATCTCTATTTTAGGAATAGTAGGTATAGACCAGAGTATGCTACAGGGTTTGGATTAGAATGTAGAGGTCAAAAACCAGCTGGGTAAAAATGTGAGGCCTAAACACTCATGTATCACTAGACTGAAAATCTTTTATATTTCTTTAACTTACAAAAGGGAATATACACCTCAAATGCTGTTTTAGGACTCGGAGCTTTTCCAGGGAGCTCTAATTTACAAATGAAGAACTGGTCTCAGGGGAATTTCACTCTTTTCTGAAGTCTCAAGGCTATTTAAATAACAAAGCTAAAAAGATTAGCACATTCATCCTCTGGGTAGGCATTCTGTGGCCACTTCATTTTCATGGCTACATCAAGTCATGATAAAAACATGAAATCAATGTGATTTTTTTTTAAAAAATGTATCAGCCATTCATGTAGGTCTAAATAACTAGCATGGTCTTTGATCTGAATTGAAATTGCTATGCCCAACAATTAAGTTAAACAAAAAAGGTAAGTTAAACAAAATCTCTTAAGACTCAAGAAGTCATTTAACTTTCCAAATGAAAGTATACCTTGGGTTACATTCTATGAAAATAAAAATTAAGCAGCTTATGAGTCTCAAAAGTTTGAATTTTGGCAAAGTTCAAAAATCTTTTGGTTGCCAGGTGACAAAGCAAAACATATCACATATGCTTAACAACCAACATGTACATATTTTGTCTCTCCAAGGTTTCTAGGGTTGGTCAGGCATAATGATGCATTACTGCTGAAGGAGCTTCCAACCGGGACAAATGTTTATTGGTTTCCAAAAGCGTTTTCTTAATCCATAACAAAAACAGCCCGATATTTCTCATTGTTTAATGATTGAGTAAAGGTTAATGCTACCCAATAGAAATTGTATCCCACTTTATTTTCGTATTGTCTCAGAGATAGTATTTGTTAAGTGAAAATCACTACTTATACTGTGGTTGAAAAACATTAAATATATGAAAGGTATTTTTCCCCCTATGGACTGTAAAAGCATTATACTATTTGGCATATCTATTATCCTTAAAATATCAAATTATACTGAAGTCTGAGTATAGCATTGCATTTTACATGAATTTAAATATATATTTGAGGTTTATAAAATTCCTTTGAGGCACAAGACCAGTCAAAACATTTTTTATTATATTTAATGTCTGGCTAAAATAATGGTAGAATGATGTGTTACTCACAGACAAATTCCAAAGAGAATATTAATTGAACAATGAATCTGTGCCTTGCTGAAGAACAATATCTTTTGCTCACTTAAAAGTCAACAATAGATTTATCAGCAACTGGTGGCAATGCAATTTTAGGGAAATTTTTATTTTTTAGAAGCACCTGTATGCTTTAAATTCCACTTTTTAAGTTTTTATAGTAAAAGTGGTTAAAATATCATAAGTGAAAAACAAAACTAACCATTACAAAAGGTTTGAAAAGGGTAATATTGACCTTTTCTTAGATTTTGTTTTTATAGAATTATTTTTATCAGTTTTCTGGGGACATAATTATTTTATCATAGGATACAGCACATTTCTAGGTTCACTCCACACTCAATAAAATAAATGATCTGTAATAATTCTCTTTTTAAGAAGAGAGTTTAACTATACCTTATTGATTTTTTAAAAAGTATTATGTTAAAAATCATAAACAATAGCACACTATTGATTCTTTGATAGTAATATTATTGGGTATCTTACAATAGATTAATGCCCTAAAAAATGTGGATTAAACTATGAATATTCATTAAATGTTTACTAAGTTAATTTTCAAGTAGTTTTCTTATTAAGTGTACCAATTTTGAATGTTCACAGTGCTTTGTAGACAGCTGCTATTTTAATTTTTTGAACAAATAGATGTTTTGTTTTAGACTAAAGTAAATAATAGAAATGTGTGCAAAATGCAAGCAATAGAGAAATATATTCTAGAAGTTGAATGTCTTCAATAGTTCCACCTTATAAAAATCATTTTAGAGATTAATGTTATTCCTTTCATTTTTATTTTACATATATATCCTATATAATAAAAGCCTAATATGCTAAGTGTCCAGTTGTCCATTCAACCAATCAAAGTGTAATATGCTAATGATATGCTAAAGATGCTCAACCAGCTATGATGTGCATTGACCACTAGGGGGGCAGATGCTCTGACTGATAGGTTAGCTTGTTGCTGGAGTCTGACTGAACAAGGTGAACTGGACTCACCCTGGAATCTCCTGCAGTCCCTATCTGGCCTATGCCCTCTTGGAATCTGTAACCCCTCGGGAAGTATCAGAAAGCCGGTTTTGGCCTGATCCCACAGGTCAGGCTGAGAGACCCTATTAGTGCACCAAGCCTCTAGTATGTATGTGTGTGTGTGTGTGTGTGTGTGTGTGTATCTCATCTTTTTTATTAGATAAGACATATATATTATCTAATAAAAGAGAAACATGCAAATTAACCGTGCCTCCACTACACCCACAAGCCATGCCCAGGAACCAATCAGAAGCAAATTAACCCAACAAAGATGGTGGTTAATTTGCATATACAGGCACCCAGCAGCCTAGGTCCCAGAAACATACTTAGGATCCAGGCCACTCCTAGCCTGTAGGCCGGTACTTAGGCCCTGAGTGGCAGAGGTCCCAGAAACACCTCCGGCCAATCTGGGACTATGGGTGCAGCAGCCAAGCAGCTGAGGGCAGGGCCTAAGGGTGAAGACAACCACATCCACTCTGGACTTTTTCAAACTTTACAATATTTTATAATTTGATCATTTTAAAAAGCTTATTTAAAAAGTCAATCTATTTCATTATAAAAGGGTTACCTTTTGTATATGTATTGTCTTTTTTAAATATTTTTCAGTGAATTACCTATTGGTATTTTGTCAATTTTAAAAAAATATATATTTTTACTGATTTCAGAGAGGAAGAGAGACAGAGATAGAAACATCAATAATGAGAGAGAATGATTGATTGGCTGCCTCCCGCATGCCCTGCACTGCTTATAGACTCTGCAACCTGGGCTTGTGTCCTAACCGGGAAATGAATCTTCTGATTCATAGGTTGACACTTAACCACTCCACCTGGGCAGTTTGTCAATTTTAAGTCTTTTTATCTGGTTTATGTGTAAAAAATCTTTATATAAAGCTTCACGTTACTCAGTCAATTTTATATATAGCAAATATGTTAATCCAGTATGTCACTTGTCTTGTAAATTTCTTATAAGAAATTTTGTCAATGTATCAATATTTTCCTTATCATATTTAAATTTCATCTACTATCTTAGACATATCTTAAAAATGTCTAAGCAATAGGAGTCTCATTATAAATTTAAATGAGGACTATGATAGGTTAGGAACAAAGTTTCAAGTCACCAAGATGATTTTGTGGTATAAAATTTGTTTATATTTTAACAGCTAGAGCTTTGCTAATGCTTGTTTCTAACTTAAGTTTAAAAATTATATTAAAAATAAAATAAATATTGTTTCTTGTTGCAACTCACTCACTAAGCTTTACTGAGATTATTGGCCATAAGAGATTTCTATAAGGAGCAAGGGCAAACACTTGTATTCTTTCTCTATTTAAAATCTTTATTGTTAAAAGTATTACATATGTCCCCTATTCCCGCCATTGACTTCATCTAGTTCATCCCTGCTCCCCACCCCATTCCTTCACCACCCTATTGTCTGTGTCCATGGGTTATGCATATATGCATACAAATTCTTTGGTTGATCTCTTCCCACCCATCCACTGTCTCCCTCCTTCTATAGTGCATTCGAGGCATTGGTGTTTTGTTGGGTCTATTGCTAAAGGAAGTGATATCCTAGTTATGACTTTATTTAACCTGTGGATAGTCCTCTGTTGTTACTTTCTGTAGGTCAAGAGACTATGGACTGGCTCTGGCCAGTTTGGCTCAGTGGATAGAGCTTCAGCCTGCAGACTCAAGGGTCCCAGGTTTGATTCTGGTCAATGATATGTACCCTGGTATGGGCACATATCCAATAGGGAGTATGCAGGAGGCAGATGATCAATGTTTCTCTCCATCAATGTTTCTAACTCTCTATCCCTCTCCTTACCTCTCTAAAAAAAATCAATAATATATATATATATTTAAAAAAAAAAAGAAACTATGGACTGAATTCCTAGAAATGCCTATGATGTGGCTGTAAATACTGCTGTCAATGCACATCTGATAGAATCCCAGAAAACTTTCAAAGTAGCTCAGGACTTTGAGGAAGATAGAAAAGAATACTAAGTGATTCTCATTTCAAAAGGAACCAGATTTCAAATTAAGTTTAGAACCCGAGGTTGAAGCAGGGTGTAAAACACTACATAACAAATCTTTTTCCTCATTTAGTCTGGAAACAGAATATTAAGAAATGCAGAGAAATCAAGATGGCAGCATAGGTAAATACCTTTACTGACTGCCTCCCACAACCACATCTAAAATACAGAACAACCATCATCCAGAACCACTGGAAAGCTGGCTGAATGAAAGTCCTACAACTAGAGAAGTAAAGAAGAAAGCAGACTGAGTCTGGTAGGTGAAGGGGCACAGAACAGGCTGGTCTGGTACCCACATGTGCCACTTTTTTAATTGGGAAGGAAATTGCCTCTGCAGTGGCTGCCTGGTGGAGCAAGGGGTCTCAGCCCCACACCAAACTCACAGCTGAGGCTCCCAGAGCTGGGAAAAGAAGTCCGCATGATTATGGGCCATAAAAACCAGTGCAGATTGAAGTTCAGTGACATAGAGACTGCTGGCACCACCAACTGAACTTACAATGTCCCACTTAAGCTCCAGCACCAGGGCTCTGAGAAACACAGACACATATGAGGAAGAACTGGGTTATCTGGTAGGGGGCAGGAACTTGGAAGCTGCTTTCTTCCTGACAGAGGTACCTGCAGGGTTGACTGGGAGCCATTTCTATTTGTTCCACCCTGGTGATTCCCTAAAACCCAGTCTCATCCAATTTATGTCCCCACCCAAGCTGCCTGCAGAGGCTTTTGATATGAATGGTCTGTCCTTGAAAATCTCAAACAAGCTGTAGCTGGGTCAGGGACCTCCAAAACTATCAATAAAAGTCCCAAGACTCCACACCAACAGCAGCCTGCCTTGTTTCATAGCTGGGATTCACCTGAGTACGTCCAAACTAGATAGGAAGAGGAGAAATCTGAAGATCTATGTGTAGCTCCTGTTGCATGGCCCCAGGCAGTGGATGACTTCATACCTCCCTAGAGATTCAAGAGTCAGTGTACCCAGTGGTCAGTGTCAGACCATACCAGATTACAACTATACATACACATTCATAAGTGACACACTCAGAAGGAGACTCAGTGAATACCAAATCCCCACTGAAGCAAGTCCCGCTCCCTAAAGGTATCTCTTACACAGCAGCTTTCCCATTGTAGGCATGGCTGGTCCTCAAAGCAAATTAGCCAGGAGGTCAAATCCTCTTAGTTCCACTAATAGCAATAAAATCTCAACTACAAGACACTGCTCAGAGCCCACAAAGATGTGCACCCATAGTTCCCAACTTGAGTGACTGGGGAGACTGAGACACTGGGCCCTATAGGACACCAACTACAGAAGGCCACTCTACCAACTCAAGATGACACAGCAGCTCTCCCTAATACATAGAAAGAAAGAAAGGGATGAAGCCAAAATGCAGAGACAAAGAAACATGTCACAAATTAGAGAAATAGAAGAAAGCAAACTACTGGTAGAGTTTAAAACCATAGTTATAAGATTACTCAAGAGTCTTGTAGAAACCTCCAAAAATTTAGTGAGACTTTCAAGGATCTTAGTGAGAATGCCAAACATATGGAAGAGAACCAGTCAGAAATAAGCCCACACTGACTGAAATAAAGAATAATATACAGGGATTTAAAGGTAGAGTAGAGAATTTTGAGAATCAAATCAATGATTTGAAATATGAGGAGGCAAAAAACTCCCAACCAGAAGAGCAAAAAGAAATAAGAATCCAAAAATCTGAAGATAGTGTGTGGGAACCTCTTTCCACATCCCACGTAGTTCAGGGTTCCCGGGTCAGGGCTCGGGTTCTGAAGGAGGCTGCACGCAAATGAAAAGAGAGACTAGAAAACATTAATTTGGCAATATTGGGGGACCAGGTGGAAGCCTACTTCTAGTGGAAAGGACTGCCACTTTCCTTTGGCCTTGCCATCCCTTTTATTTAGGTTTGGGATACACCCTTTACCCTGAAGCAGGCAATTCCAGTAACAAGTAGATTATCTTATCAGTCAGGATTGACATGATTATTTGATGGGGAAGTTCATTGTCTTAATTAGATAGGGAGTGGCTGGTTTTGACCTTTCAGAGCTTCAAGGTTGACCAGGCTTCTAGCCTCCTGTTTACATCCATTTAGTGAGAACAATGTTTGGTCTCTGACATCTCCCCCATTTTCTTTTCTCTAAAAAAATTCTTGCATCTGCAGACTAGAAATAAATATTAAGAACAAAAAATAAGACAAGCAACAATGGCCATGCCAAGAGGCAAATGAATAAGTCTATAGTATCTTTCTTTCTGGGCCAACGGTCCTTTGAGTCCTAGTTTCAATGTCCAACAGTTTTTTGACTGTACATGTTAGCAATGAAATTTCAGTTCTGGATGGTGGACAAATGGTGGCAATGCAAGTCCGACCCTCTCTGGTTTGGTCCTGGGCAACCTGCATTGATGCACAGCTGCTGACTGCTAGGATGGCAAGGTGTCGTCAGCATCTCCAATCTCTGGACTGTTTCTCCTCTTGTCTTCATAGCTGAAGCATTCTCTGTTGTAAGAATTCACATGGTCTTGGAGCTGTTTTTCTGAAAATATACAAACGTTCTCGACCAAAAGTTAGTAAAGGAATTTTTTCTATAAATTTGACTTTTGATCCTTTTAATTTTTGCCCAAATGATTTTCCTTTGGCTTATTTTAATATTATGTATATTTTTCATGTGTGCCTTGCTGTTAAGTAAAAAAAAAATTTTCTAGATCTAATTTGCTACAGGATACTTTTCTTTACATAATATTACTGTAGTATCCCCCCCTTTTTTTAATTATTAGGAGGCTTTTGGAAAATTTTTATAATGCAAATATGACTGCTTTATGTTTATTGCATGTTAAGTAATTTTACCATGCAATGAACTACCAATAGAAATTTTAGTTAATACTTTAGGAACAACTTTTTTCTAGTACAATTAAATTTTCTTGAATATTTACTTATTTCAATTAACCAATTGAATTAATTTGAAGACTTAACTACTATTTTATTGTCAAATTTAATTTTCTAACAACAATCTTAGTTTTACCCTGTAAATATTAGTGGAAAGGATTATTTGCATTCTTGAATAGGCCCTGAGCATTCCTGGTGTTAGGTTGGATTTAGAATATAGGGCAGCTGTCAGCCAAGTCTGTCTGTTGCTGGGTCCCAATCTGAGCTGCACCAAATCTTTGTCTGTCATCTATGTCCCAAACGGAGCTGAGCTGGGCCAAATCTCTGTCTTGTCACCTGGGTCCCGATTGGATCTGGGTGTGGGAAGTGAAGTAGCCATGGGGCAGGAGACCTCCCTCAGAAGGGGAGAAGGTTCAAGCCCCTGCAATGTTGCGGGGGTGAGGATCTGTGCCTCACCTCTGTTGATTGCCAAGTCTTCTCCTGATGGCCCCTCTGCGACTGTGCCTGTCTTAGGTTGTTCCTCCTCTGAGGAATCTTACCCGTCTCTGGCTAACCAGCCATCCTCCGGGGCCAAGCAGGTTAATGTGAGGTTCAGTTCCGTCTCCTTGGTAGCCGATGCCCTTGTGGCTCCACGCCCAGTATCTGCCTTGGGATCCCCTTGCCTGCTGGCAGGGTCCCAGCACTGATCACATATCTTGTGGAACCCAGGTTTCTTCTCCAGGGAAGGCCCAGATCACACCACTGGGTGAGACACAGATTCATGGTACCAGCCAACACGAGGTTTCAACCTCAGCATGAACAGAAAGCTCAGGCAACGAGCAAGAAAAGCCAATATAGAATGCTCAAGTGCCCTCTCACTGCCTTAATTTCTATCATTATATATATATGAAATTTAGTAAATGTTTATGTCTGATTCACAAGCCACAAATGTTGTCCCGCCTCTAGCTTAAGAATACAGGCAAATATTTAAAATTGTTGGTGGAATTTTAAGAAATATTTAGTTACTTAATTTTGCCCTTCTTAGAGACTACAAGAAACATGGGAATCAATACACCTAAGGGTTCTTACCCATGAAGGGTCAGGAATATAAGTCTCAAATACTTCCCCATATGCCCCAGGTATTATTACCGACCAGCTGATAATAGTTGGCATTGCAAGAGAGACGTTCTTAGGGGTCTGTACTGTCTTCTTTACCGTGCTCCCGGTGGTCTTCAGGTTATTTGTTGTTCTGCTTGTCCTCCTCCTGATCCTCTTCTTCAGTGGATTGCTTGGAGTCGCTGCTCTCTGTGACTGAGGTAGTTGACTGTCTGCAGCAGCATGGTGTGGCTCCAGGTGCAAAGTCCTTTTTAGTTTGACTAGTTTCTCTCTTGGATTCCTGTTGTAGTTTTATATTTCTAGCAGGAATCCACAGGGGTTTGGAAAAATTTTCTGGAAATATCACCTCTAAGCATACTAAATAAATTTATCATTTCTCCCACAGTGATCTTCAGATAAGGTCTTAACCGGTTAATGTCTCCTAATAATTTCTGGAAGTCATTTAAAGTTTTAAGACAGCCTTTTCTTATCTCTACCTTCTGAGGCCTAATGCTTTGGTTTTCAATTATGATTCCCAAATATTGGAAAGGTATTTCTTTCTGTACCTTTTCTGGAGCAATTCTTAAGCCCCATTTAGGGAGCTCCTCTTCTAATTGGGAAAACATGGCCAAGGTCTGTTCTTCCCTTGGGCTTGCTATGAGCAAGTCATCCATGTAATGGATAATATAACATTGAGAGTATTTGTCTCTTAAAGGCTGAACAGCTTGAGCCACATATTTTTGACACAAAGTAGGGCTGTTGGCCATTCCTTGAGGTAAAACCTTCCATTGATATCTTTTCATGGGTTCTATATTATTAATAGATTGCACTGAAAATGCAAATCTCTGTTTATCTTGAGGTGCCAAGGGAATGGTGAAAAAACAATCCTTAAGATCTACCACTATAAGAAACCAATTTAAAGGGATTTGTGAAGGTGCTGGAAGTCCAGGTTGTAAAGCTCCCATGGTATGCATAGTAGCATTAATTGCTCTAAGATCATGTAATAATCGCCATTTTCCTGTTGCCTTTTTAGGGATTGTAAATATAGGCATATTCCAAGGACTATTGGAAGGCTCTATGTGGCCAGCTTCTATTTGTTCTTGTATTAATTCATGAATACAACCTAATTTCTCCTTGGTTAATGGCCACTGATCCATCCATACAGGTCTATCATCTTTCCATTGTGTTGGATCAGCATGAGGGTGAGGGGACTGAGCAGTGACCGCTCCTAAAAAGGTTGATATGCCGTCTGAGTCATTAACTGCTGTCCTTTGCCAGTAACAATACATGCCTGTAAACCTAAAACATCCCAGCCCCATAAATTGACTGCAATTTTAGGGATGATATAGGGCTGAAACCATCCTATCTGTCCTTCCTCATCTTGCCATCTTAACACTCAGCACTACATTGTGTATCATCAGGAATCCCTACCCCTTAACTGAGCCGATAGCTTCTGTTGTGGACCAATTTGGAGGCCAGAATTCTTTGCTCATAACACCAACATCTGCTCCAGTGTCCACTAGACCCCTAAATTGTTTCCCCTCTATTTTTAAATTAATCATAAGACGGGTTTTGCTAATTTTGCGTATCCAATAAATGTCTGAGCTTCCAAATCCTTGCATTCCTATTTTTCTATTTATAGCCTCACCTTGCTGAACATAAGGTAGAAGTAGTATCTGAGCAATTCTTTGTCCTGGAGTAATTTGCATAATATGATTACATTCTAGTATAACTTTAATTTCTCCTTCATAATCTGAATCAATGACTCCAGGCAGAACAGTTAATCCTTTTAGGGTGTTTCCACTCCTTCCTAAGATTAATCCTAAAGTTCCCGGTGACATAGGACCCCAAATTCCTGTAGGAATAGCTTGCCGAGCAATATCGGGAGTCAAAGTGACTGCTATAGTGCTGTTAAGATCCAAGCCTGCGCTTCCTGGAGTGGCTCAGATGAGGGAATCCACTGTGGGCCTTGCAGGGCAGGTTTCCCCTATTAATAACGGGGCTGGAGGGCGCCCCTCTAGCCGTTTCCCAGCGGTTGACCTTGCCCTGTATCTTGATCTAGAGGCTGTCCATTTCTATGAAATCTTGATTTACACTGCCTGGCCCAATGGTTACCTCTCTGACATCTAGGACACCAAGAGATTGGATCTCTCAGAGGCTGAGTGTTTATGCCTCTCCCTAGAGTGCTACCTTGTGTCCTTCTTAGAGGCCAAAACCTTCATAACATTTAAAATATAGTTATTAATTCTTATTTGATAAAGTTTTCCATGCAATTTCAAGTATATTAGATCGGTTAAATTTAAAAAGATTTTCTTAAAGAAGAAAGAACAAATTTCTTGTATTACTCCAGGCCCATGGAACTTTCCAAGAATCATCTCTGTTAAATCCTTGAACTTTTAACATGGAAAAAAACCATCAAATATATATATTCATATGTGATTTAAAGATTATAATACTTTATAATTACCTTATATCTTACACTTTTTTTTATATTAAAATTTTCAGTTGGGAATCACAGAATTAATCCTTTTTTATTAGACCAATAGACAACATATTTTGAATTCCTAATTATTAGAGAAATTTTACTTTATTTTCTCCCAATTTAATTTGAATTTAGCTGCAAACTTTGGTTAATAACACAAAATCTTCTCCTTTTGGTTCCTTTACGCCATTTTTCTTAAAAAATAAAGACCAGTTCTGGGGTTTTCTTTTTCTGCAGCTTTTGGGGAGAGATTCCAGCTTAAAATCCTGTCTAATATGTCCAAAAAGGTGGACAATTGCGCACATTTCTTTTTAAGCCGGGCTTCTCTCCTCACGAGTATAGAAATTCCAGACACATCTCTAAATTTTTAAAACTTTTTCATGGTGAGAAAGGAGACTTTAGATTTAGTATATTTGGAGAGTGGACTTTCATATTGGATTGCCACATGTCTCTCTTCCTCCACATCCTGGTTACTTCATGGGGGAAAGCATCAGTAACAAATCTGGCCGAATTTCTTCTCATGCTTAAAAGATAAAGACAGATCTTAATTTTTTTCTTTCTTTTTCTCTTTCCAAAGTAATAACTAGCACCTAATTTGGCCAAGATTAGCATTTCCCTGCGATTTCTTTTATAATTTTTAAACGAAAACTTAAGTAATCTCATTGCAGAAGAGCAGAGAGCCACAATAGTGTAAGGAGACTCTGGGACAACTTCAAGCATACCAACATTCACATTATGGGGATGCCAGAAGAAGAGAGAGAGCAAGATATTGAAAACCTATTTGAAGAAATAATGACAGAAAACTTCCCCACCTAGTGAGAGAAATAGACTTATAAGTCCAACAAGCACAGAGAGTCCCAAATAAGAGAAACCCAAAGAGAACCACACCAAACACATAATTAAAATGCCAAAGGCTAAAGACAAAGAGAGAATTTTTTTTAATATATTTTATTGATTTTTCACAGAGAGGAAGGGAGAGGGGTATAGAGTTAGAAACATCGATGACAGAGAGACATCAATCAGTTGCCTCTTGCACTCCTCCTACTGGGGATATGCCCACAACCAAGGTACATATCCTTGACCGGAATCAAACCTGGGACCTTTAGGTCCACAGGCCGATGCTCTATCCACTGAGCCAAACTGGTTTTGGCCAAAGAGAGAATCTTAAAAGCAGCAAGAGAAAAGCATTTAGTAACCTATAAGGAAATGCTCATACAACTGTCAACTGATTTCTCAACAGAAACTATACAGGCCGGAAGGGAGTGGCAAGAAATATTTAAAGTGATGAATATCAATGACTTACAACCAATATTACTCTACCCAGCAAAGCTATCATTTAGAATTGAAGGTCACAGACAAGAAAAAGCTAAAGGTGTTCATTACCACCAAACCAGGATTATATGAAATGTTGAAGGTTATTCTTTAAGAAGAGGAAGAAGAAAAAGAAGAAGATAAAAATATAACAAAATGGCAAAAAATACAGACCTATCAATATTGAATCTAAAATTCAAAATAAATAAATAAGAAATCTAATAAACAAAATAAACTGGCAAATAAAATAGAATCAGAGGCATGGAAATAGACTAGACTTATGATTCTCAGAGAGGGAGCAAGAAGAGGTTAAACAAAGATCTTATCCTATCTAATAAAAAGGTAATATGCTAATTGACCATCACACCCTCACAAAGATGGCAGTACCCAGAGCCAATAGGAGGAAATATGCTAATTGACTGCCACACCCTCAAAGATGGTGGTATCCACAGCCACAAGATGGTGGCACCCAGTCCTCTCTGCGCTATTGGACAGCAGGCATGCCACACTGCTGGGCCCACCCCCAGGTGGGTTCAGCTGTTCCACATGCCTGCCTCCAGAGTCCCCCATATTCCTCAGCTCCCCAACCTCCCAGGGCCTGTACAAGGCACAGGTAAGCCTTGGATGGCAGCTTCCCAGATGCCCAGGGCCTACCTGAGGTGCAGGCAAGCCTTGGATGACAGCAGCACAGCCTCCCAGGGCTGCCGAGGCTCAGGTAACCAGTGCCAGCTGAGGCTTGTGCTGCCAGCAATGGCAGTGGCAGAGGTGTGATGGGGGCATTGCCTTCCCCTGATTGCTGGGTCTCCTCCTGTCCCTGAGGGCTCCCAGACTGTGAGAGGGGGTAGGTTGGGCTGAGGGATTCCACTTTCCAGTGCATTAATGTTCATGCACTGGGCTTCTAGTATGCATATATGCATTACCTATAGACACAGAACAACAGGTTGGCTAAGGCCTGGGGTGAGGCAGGAACTGGGTGGAGGGAGGCAATAGGAGGAGAAAAGAGTGACATCTGTAATAATCTCAACAATATAGATTAAAGTAAAAGAAGAAAGGCAATAGAAGTGTTGTCTAAATATAACCAAAAAATATTATGTCTCTTTCTGTTATATAGTCAAAATATGCATTATATCAGCAGTTCTCAACCTGTGGGTCGCTACCCCTTTAGGGGTCGAATGACCCTGGGTCGAACAACCCTTTCACAGGGGTCGCCTAAGACTATTGGAAAACATCTATTTCCCATGGTCTTAGGAACCAACACACTGCTCCTCGGTGTAGCAAAATGTAGCAATGTAGTTTACTGTTGTTATATGAAGACTGTCGCCCACAATTCAAGACAAAATTTCATTTATTTGTAATTAGAAATAAATATTTCACAATATATAATTACATATTGTTTTTGTGATTAATCCCTATGCTTTAATGATGTTCAATTTGTAACAATGAAAATACATCCTGCATATCAGATATTTACATTACAGTTCATAACAGTAGCAAGATTACAGTTATGAAGTAGCAACGGAAATAATTTTATGGTTGGGGGTCACTACCACATGAGGAGCTGTCTTAAAGGGTCACGGCATTAGGAAGGTTGAGAACCACTGCATTATATGTTCATACTATTCAAGATATTGTGCAAGGCATTATGTAAGATGCAAAAAAGAATGAGATGCATAAGAATGATGATGATGGTTATTACTAGAATTGCTATTATTTAAAGAATTTTTATACAAATAAATACAGAAAACAAAAAAGCAGGAGGTAATAGAAAAAGAACACAGATAATGAATTGTGAGGGGTTTTAGGAGGAAGGAAGTTTTTCTCTGTAAACATCAGCCAAACTGCTTTATGAAAGAAGTGACTATATTACTGAGTTATAAAGAATAAGAGACACTTAGACATGGAAATTTATAAAAAAAACAACAACAACAATATCCTAAGGAGAGATAATATTTTGAAGGAAAAAAAAATTGTATCTGCTCAGAGCCAAACTCCTTATACATAGAGTGTCCCCCAAAATATATACACATACTTTGAATGATTATAATGGCAGTGTTTATTTAAATGCATTTCATTTTCAAAATTGAGCTGTTAAAATGTATATACATTTTGGGGAGACACCATGTATATAGTCTCTCAACTCTTGACTAAATCACATGCACAACTTATTTGACAAAATTTCTTAAAGAACTAGAGATAAACTGGTTGACTATTCCCAGAAATACATGTAGTTTAAATTTTTTTCTGTGTTAATGAATATTCATGAAAATAAGAGTTCTGATAACAGACATGCTAAAAGACAATTTTTAATATACATTTTATCATATATGTATTTTATTTTAGAGGCTTTACCATTGTGTTTTTGTTCTTTTTTTCTGATGCAAATGTTTAGAGGTGGGTTAGGTTCCTGAGAAAGAAGTGTATCTAAGACTTTTGATTTTCTGCATGTAGCTTCCAATGAAAATATGTCAGAAATCAGCATTATTTTGCTTCTGGGTCCTAGTGCGCCTGAAATAGCAGAATCCTCACCAATATAGTTTAAACATAAAAAAAAATCAATCAAATACTTTATCATATTGTCACTTTTATCTGATAACTGCAAATAGAAGCCCTTCCAGAACTGTGCCCAAGAGCAAAAATACATCCTATGAAGCTGACTCTTCTTATGGGCCGCCTCAGTTTCACATTCACGAGTATTTGAATGTGCATATCAAAAAATGTGAATCACTTGTTGGCACAAGTTCTATGTGTATAATATGGGTCAAAGTGACAGTAATGAAAGAGCTTCTTTGCTCTTTGCCTCCAACCCAAGCTTGTCATTTTCTATGAGCCATCATCTCTGCCCATAATTTAGGTGCTATGGATAAGTAAACAGTGACAAACTATTAAAATAATTTGTTCAGCTAGAACTTGATTGTTTCAGTGCAATAAATGGGAGACAGCTTTGAGAAGCTCTCTCCTCTGTTCAATGGTACATGTGTGTGAAGGAGTAATGAAACTTCAATGACATTTTAATAAATCTTCAAGCCTGATTATCCTGTCTTTCAAATATATAGATTCAGAACTATATGGAAAGAAACCTTATGCCTTACAATCCCAATATGCCAAACTTCATTGGCATTAACATAAATTAGAATCTATTTAACCTTAAAAGGAGAAAGACTAAGAGAAATGCAAGTAGATTAATAAAACATTCACACACAACACACATGCAGTTTGCTCAAAAGAGAAAACCTCAAGAAGACAAAGCTTGAGCCATCAAAGCAAATGGTTACTGGAGCAAAGCCCAATAAATTTCAGCTTTGTGTATACAAGTGCACTGAGCAGCTTTGGAAACCACACCTTTGTCTGTTTGCACTCATGGATCTGGTCCTGAGGGTTCCTCTCAGAATGTAACTTTTGATTTATGCAGATTTTAGTGTTTAAGGTTTTATTTGGTTTTAAATCCAATCCTCTCTCTCTTTCTTTCTCTTTCTTTCTTTCTTTCTTTCTTTCTTTCTTTCTTTCTTTCTTTCTTTCTTTCTTTCTTTTCTTCTTCTTCTTCTTCTTCTTCTTCTTCTTCTTCTTCTTCTTCTCTCTCTCTCTCTCTCTCTCTCTCTCTCTCTCTCTCTCTCCTCCCTCCCTTCCTTCCTCCCTCCCTCTCTCCTTTCCTTTCTTGCTTTCTTCTTGAATTGCAGCAATTTTCCCCAAAAAACATACATCAGAGTCTTTACTTGTATCTACATATAATCTCATTTTATAGAAGGTACATATTTAATATAATCTGAATGCTCTAAATCAATATTGAACAAAGCTTCTAAAACTGAAATAATATGGAAATTTGTATAACCTGCAATTATAAAATGCACAGTTACAGGAAAGAAATGTTTTCTATTCTCTTCTGGGAACCCTAGATAATTTATTTATTCATCCTGCACTTGATTTATAACAAATGGAATGAATCGCCATCAAACTTCTTAAAATGCAATTATTTCCTTAGGTCACAGATCTGAAATATATGCCATAAGAATTTCGAGTTAGAAGGGTCTTAGCTCTTTAGTCTTGTCTGAGCCTTTTAGTGGAGAAATGAAAAAAATAATGTCAGAGGGGTTGGTTAAGTCATTTGTTCCAAATAGTAAAACTTGCTAACTCAAGAGCTGTGTTACATATCCTAGTCCCCGACCCCCTGCCCCCACCACCCTGCTCCTAATCCAGATTTTTTTCTGTTCAACATATGTAATGCAGAAGGACCTCATAGTCCTAAATCTATTACTTTACTTACCTTGAGGATAAGATATTTACACATTAAAGAAACTACAGTAGCTAATAAACTTCTGTGGGACAAAATAGTTGCTCTTTAATCCTGTGTTATATATTACCAGGCCTCCTTCCAGTAATCATTCATCCTAAGTGCAAAACAAAACAAAACAAACAAACAAAGAGAGAAAGTGGTGAGAGAGAAAGGGAGAACATTTTAGTTTTCTAATGAACCAAGTGCTTTAGATAATTACCATGAAAACGTTCTATGACATTATGAAATTGGGCCAATGGTTGATCCTGGCTTTGGGACTGAATTAATTATTATTACTATTGAAAACTTTTTCAAAAATTATTTTTAAATTTATTTCAAATTGAATCATCTAAATAAGAGACATATGTGGGTTTTTTGTTTGTTTTTTTTGTTTGTTTAGGTACTAGTTCCATAACTGCTACCTCTGCAAATGTTGACCTGGTCATGAATACATGGTCAATCCAGTTTTTGAAAGTTAACCTTTTTGATAATATGGAAAATCTATTTACATAGTTAAAATAAGACATTTGAAATAAGGATTTATTTAGAGATAAAATAATGACATTTATGAATCCATTCTGGTTTCAAAGCAAATACACACCTACAGACTATATATTTACAAGTGTAATATTTATTGAATTCCATATAAACTCTGAGAGAAACAGATGAAGTCTCAGGTTAGTGATTTTTTCACCTTTGGGTACTTATTTGGATTACCTTGGAAATTTCCAAAAATACTGATGCCTGAACCTCTCCCATAGAGATGATGAATCAATTAGCCTGGGTGCGGCCAGGGTATCATATTTTTAAGAACTTCTCATGTGATTGGAATTGTGGATGGGATTGGAAACTGATCATAGACATTTTCATGACCATGACTTTGGCATTATTATCAGTCTCTGCTTTTGATCAATTGACCAGAAGCTATGGAACTATCTAGGATCAGGTTCTTTTGGGCATTATCTTGGTCTTGAGAGAACCTGATAGATGGTTTGTGAAAAAGATGAGAGGGAGACTCTTTAGATAGGGCTGAGGCATTTCTCCTTTGTCATGTTCTCAGACATAACTGAGAAACAGCTAAAGTATCCTATCCACAGATGTCTAAAAACATTTAAGTGAAATAAGATATTATGTAACCATCCTTGAAGTATGTTGATTGCATACATACACTCAAGTTTCCTAAATTAAAATGCATAATCCATTCATATCGCTTGCAACCTCTCAAACTTTACCTGTTCTCTTGAATGTGCCTTTAAGATCTCAAAGCTCCATTTGCTTCTATCATCAGCCTCTCAGCACACTGTAGAAATCTACTGACTAAATAAAAAAACAGCCCACCCAGGTTTAAATGATATCTCTCTTCCCAGGATTACCAGCTTTATTTATTTGGTTTGATGCAGAGATCCTCTTACTTTCCACCTTTTAGGAGGTCAATGACCCTGGAATAGAGGGGAGGGAATTTAATGTCTTTCACTACCAATCAGAACCTCACTTTCATTCTTTCCCCCTTCTCTCTCTCAGCCAGAGTTATTTTCCATTTAAAACTTTCAATGTCTATTTTTTTTTTCTGACCCTTGGGATACATTCATTCCTGTGTAACTCTGTGTCTCTATCAAAGTGTGTTCTTATTTATATCTTTCCCTTTGTAATCTCACGTTCATACATTTCTTGTCCTGCAGAGTTGAAGACATATTTCTCATAATTCAAAAACAAACCAACTTCTTTTACTCACAGCTTGGTGTCTTTGTTGTATTGTCTTTCTACAACTTTGTGTGTGTGTGTGTGTGTGTGTGCTTTAGCACACTGGGATTACATGTTTACTCTCCAAGAGGCAAAACAGCCAGTCTCTGTGACTGATAAAACTGATCAGTTAGTCCAGTTGGTATAGCTTAGTGGTTGAGAGCTGACCTATGAATTAGCAAGTCACTGTTGGATTTCTGGTCAGGGCACATGCCCAGATTGCAGTCTTAATCCCAAGTGTGGGGCATGCAGGAGGTGGCTAATCAATGATTCTCTCTCATCTTTGATGACTCTATCTCTCTATCCCTCCCTCTTCCTTTCTGAAATCAATATATATATTCATGTACCAGGCCTCTAACAAACAAACACACACACACTGGGTGGCCAGATTATTATGATCTCTGAAGGCATAATCTGGCCACTCAGAGTGTGTGTGTATATGTGTGTGTGTGTGTGTGTGTGTGTGTGTGTGTGTGTATGTGTGTATGTATATATATTTATATATATGAGACCCAGTGCATGAATTCATATATATGGGATCTGGCCAGCGTGGCCAGGGGGAGGGTACATGGGTGGTTGGCCAGCCTGCCTGCTAGTCTAACTCGTGGTTGAGGGGACAATTTGCATATTAGCCTTTTATTATATAGGATATACACTGAGTGGCCAGATTATTATGTGTTCAGAGATCATAATAATCTGACCACTAAGTGTGTATTAAATACCTGATTGGTTAGAAAAATCACCTGGAAAGCTGATTAAAAACAGAGTCCAGAGCCTCATCCATAATCATGCAGTCAGAATATTTGAGGTTAAGGTCCAGGAACCCATAATGTATAAAACTCCATTGACGGTGGCCTAGTGAGCAATACTTAGTCTTGAGAGCCATGTAGTTCATATCTCAGCTGATTAATTTCCTGAGCTTCAGTTTCTTCATCTGAAAAGAGAGATTAATTCATAGTGATGTGTGAAGCTGAAATAAAATCATCCATATAAAGAATATAATAACAAGGGAAGGACTCAACAATTATTAACCTTGTTTCCTCAGAGCTTGTGATGAATCAGGGTATTTACTGAAATTATCTATGTGTCTTTCACCTCAGAACTCCCCTTCAGATTTGATGGAATTTATCCAGTAGAGATGTTAACTTAGTAGTTAGGTTTTTAATAAGAAGGTGATTAATTGCCATGCCTGAACACTTTGAGTTCTACTTTAAAACACAGGTGTATTTACTACAGACAAGTTCTACTGAGTAGATTTATCTGGAGGAAAAATATAATCTTTTCTTTTTCCTGCACAGAGGGATAGACCAAATAGTTCAAGAAATCAATTGTAAAGGGAAGGCATTTACAAAATAAAATCGAATCGGAAGTTAAATGTGACTCTGCAAACAACAGAGCAATTAAAAGGTACTTGTCAAAGGAGGGACACCACTGCAGAGCAGACAAGCAAATGCAAACCTCTGCAAGATAAATCTTAACCAGAGACAGAATCGTCCCTGCCCCTCTGATGGAAGGAGGAGTTCTGGGTTAAACATATTCTGAGCAGGAAAGCAGAAAATGTTACTGTCCCCAGGAAAAGTCCAATGGAGTAACTGAATCCTGGGTTCCTGTCCTCCGTGGAGCCTGCCTGATATCCGTTCTCTATGAAGTCTGCAATGAACAGGCTTCTCCTTCCGTCTTTCCTGGTCCAGTGACCTGAAGGCGTTTTGAAGTTTGCCTGACACAAGTCATGTCCTACTTAGTAATAATTTACAGTAAGAATACATGTATAGGATGCATTAGATTGTTAAATAGCTGGTGAAGTATGCATGATGATTTCTAGATTATAAAGATTTTATATACAACATCAGCCTAATGTGATCATAGTTTCCTCTTGGTTACAGGTTCTTGACAACCCTTTTCTCCACTGCCCCCCATGAGTCTCTTCCAACCATTCTATACTTTTAGTGTAGTCAGACATTCTGTCATTCTTCATTTCAGTCTCCATGTTAATTTACTCTTTTACCTCTTATGGCATGTATATGACATAGTACATGTGTTGTATCTTCTAATATCATTTTGAATGAAATCCCCAGTACTTAGCATGTACTTTCTACCTTCACTTAATGTGCTAATCCTGAATAGATTGCCCAATAACCCTCATCCTGCATTAGCCATGCTAGCCCACTTGCCTTTCCAGAAATATGCCAAGTCTTTCCCCTCCTTGGGCTCACAGTGCTCACTTTGCCCTTTCTTAAGGTTGTCCTCAATAGTGTATCATTCAGGTCTCTCCTTAAACATCATCTCTAAAGGGTATTTTCAAACCACCTTATTTAAAATAACAACTCAGCCATTTACTGTGGGCCCACTCTACTCTATTTTTCTTTTTGATCCCTATCAGTCTGACATTACATTTGTTTTGTTTGTTGACATGTCATTTATTTATTTTTTCTCTTGCCTGGTGAGCACATGGGCACCATGGAAGTAGAGGCTCTGACAGTTTTGCTCATGTCTGTGTCTCTAGTACTTACAACAATTAATAAAATATGGGGTTTTAGGAAATATGCTGAATGAATGAATGAATGGACATTGTTTGTTGAAGTTTAAAATATTTGAGAGTGGTAAATAACAGCCCATATAGTCATGCACAATAGATGCTTTATATAATTTTATGAAATAAAGAATGTATAAATAAATGAATCAATAAAACATTATTTGATTAGCTAGGAAGCCTTATCCTCTCAATCCACAACTTAGTGTATTAGAGAAATGTTTTAAGTGCTAACAACACATGATAAATAAGAAAGTATAATTGCCAGGCTATTTAGATTACAATTAATTAATAATTTAACTTTCTACATTATAATTTCTTTAGAGCAAGGGCCACTGGATATTTTCATAGAAACCTGAAGAAGGTCCAATAGAGCTCCAAGTAAGGGGAATGTTATGTGTGCTTTGCGGACCCTGGGGTCCCTACTAAGTCATCTGATATGATTTGGCTTCACTAATCTTTTGGAGGCAAAGTTAATTGAATTCTGATTCAAACCTACTTTTGAAAATTTCATACTATTTTTCACAGTAGAAGCCACACATTATTATTTCCTAATAATAGAATAATTATATATTCCATTACATTGTAAACATTTTAGAATTCTAAGAGCCTTCAAAATATGGGACATTTGCTATGCTTCTTTATAATTTTAATTCTATTCTCTGACACAGGGGATGATTGCATATATATTGCTAATGGGAGTTTAGAATGATTGAAAAATAATAGATATGTTTAGATCTTGAAATTTTGAACTGAAATAAACTTTAATGACAGTGTGTTCATTATTCTAAAAAATAATGAATACTTAATTAAAGGCAAAAAAAAACTTTGGGGAGACATTTCACAACATAAAGCACTTTGATATTTGATTCTGGAATCAATAGTTGTCCTGGAACAACAGAAATCCAATTTTAAATGCTGAGATACAGTTCAAAGCTCATAGCTTATGCTTCAAATAGGATGTAAACTCACTATTATTATTGTGAGTGATTTTATGAGCCTATTTTTATAGTAACTCATATGGTATTTAAACTATCACTATATGTCACTCTTGATTTTTAGCTCTTTCAGAAAATACCTCAAAATATTACTCATAAATTACATATTCATAGTTATCACTGTATTGTTTGGACTTGATGGATTAATCTATTTTATTCATTTGAAATTATAAGGCAATGTTTACAGATTCTGAAAATTCTGAATTAAGGAAAGCATTCCATTAGCTGTAATAAAAATGATATTTTTTGTCAGGTATTGCTATTTGTCACCGATCTCATATTTTTATTCCAGTTCATTAGATGTTCTGAATTTCAACTCTGGTGTCATGCTTGCTATTTGCAAATGCTGTGCACTTCTCACCTTAAATTTGGGTACCAAGCTCCAATGAAACAAAAAAAGTGACAAAAATTTTCAGAACCAAGATGGTGAATATGTATGTGTGTGCATGTGGGAGTGCATGTGTGTGTGTGTACTTATATTTTAAAGTCTAAAGTGAACCACAACCCGCACAGACATGCAAACCAAGGAGCAAATTATTTGCAAAATAATACAGCATTTAGGTTTTAGAAGAGAAGCAAGCTCATATTTTCATTTGCCCCTTTTAAATCTGACCTCTTAAGGGCAGTACTAGAGCACAGTTTGTTTAAACACTATGTTTTATGATTTATTGTATTTGTAAATTTTGAAATATTTCTTTTGTGCATATGTAGACTATATTTTATTCTGTGAACTCACATTCCCTTCATATGACTTTTCCTTCTCTGTGAAGCAGAGTTAGCTGATAGATTTGTAATGAACCTCTTAAGTTCATTTTCTCTCATTTCTTATTTCTACCTCTTAATTTTTAATGCATCAGAAACTAAAATTACATAAACATTAAGTTCATATAAATGAAAGTTTCAATATCTATAAATATTATCCTGCATAAACTTTCTTTTTAAAGACTTTTAAAAATCTCTGACAGGTTAAAGGACTTTTCTAGTGCCACATAAATATAGTACTTATTGGTAAATAGAACCAAGGACCTGGAATGATGTTTGAGGTTAAATATAATTTTCAATCTATGTTATTGAACTACTTTATTTGCTATAGAACATTTTAACAAAAACCGTGATATGATACTGATATTTTTTAGCTTTTTTATATGTATTTATAAAACATATGCCTAGTAAGCCCTATGGTCCAATCCTCAAACCACATATACATTATTTTTAACAGTGGTTAGAGATCCAGATATGAATATGGGACAATAATAAGACCCATGGCATATGTAATAAAGAAATCTAATAGAATTAGCCTTAGATATTCTGTCTTCTGTAATAACCTGAGATGGCAATTATTTTCTGCCTCACATCACATTGTTACAATTCAAATATTATTGAATTACAATATATGTTTAAATAAAAATGGTAAATCTTCAAGCTTATTACAAGAGCAATATATTATTGAATTGAGCTAGATGCTAATACATAACAGCTTTCACTTTACATGCCACATGATTTATATTTATATCTCCAGATTGAATTCTACAATCAGTTTATATTAGTCCAGGGCAAAAAAGTGTCTTAAATCTTCCTATATTTTTCCCCTTTTTCTAAGTGGATGGGAAATATTGAAAAGATTCTAGGGTTTAGCTGAAGCATAAAAGCAAAACTAACTTTAAAAAGGGGAGTATAAGAAGAAACATTTTAAAACCCACTAAAACTACAAAAGCAAGAGGAAAATAAGGGCAATAGCTATTGGGAATAATTGGCATCTAACAAATATAAGATACCCTAAAAAGTTTTACAAAAACAATTGCACAATATTGGGACTTAAAAAAGCAAAACACTCTTGAGTAAGTACGTCATCTATCTCGTGTTCTTTATTTTTGTCTGAAGAAATAAAGTGACTGGGATTAGCTTTCCTAAATAAACTAATCCTGTTTCAGGGAAATGTCCTTTTCCATGTGAAAACACCTGTGTAACACGTCCAGCTCTTGTGCGGGAAAGTTTCCTCATTGTGTGCAGTGTTTACTTGTTCCTCAGCAGGTTCTGCCAATGCTAATGGACTCACAGCAGTGCCTCCTACTCCAGTTATTACAGGTCTAATTCAGTCATTAACATTTCATTAATGGGCCGGCCTCCTAGCTGCCTGCAAGGCTGTGCGATATTGATGAGCTCCCTGCTCAGAGAAACACATCTTTAAGGTGGACTGCTTTAGATATAGTGTCTTAGAGAAGGTTTTGCAAAGAAAAAACACGGGTTGTTTTCTGAGGGCTTGGCTAGGAATTTTAGTTAAGACAGAACAGAGCATGAAAAAGTTTTGTCCCTCATGCTCAGGGATTCCATAACATTTTATAAATTAAGCATGCATTTTATTCTGGTATGGGTAATTAATAATTTTCCACCACTCCCAAAACAAATTGCTCTGCAAATGCCTCCCTGTAAGAAATTTCAAGTTAATTTTTAGCAATTTAATCTTTGTTGTTGTTTTGTATTTAGGGAAGGAACTTGAAGAAGTAGCCTATATGAAGAAGGTATTTAACTTCTTTCCATACAACCACTGCCACCCTCAGAAACACATCCTGAGCTTAATCCCTCCAGTCACCTTTTCCACTTTCCCAACTCTCCCTACTCCATCCAAACTTTGATCAGAATCAATCTTCAAAGCTCAGTTGTGGTGTCAAAATAAGCCAAAGAAAATCATTTGGACAAAAATAAAAAGAACCCCAAGTCAATTTTATTTTATTTTTTTTATTATTTTTTGAAAATATATTTTATTGATTTTTCACAGAGAGGAAGGGAGAGGGATAGAAAGTCAGAAACATCGATGAGAGAGAGACATCGATCAGCCGCCTCCTGCACACCCCACACTGGAGACGTGCCCACAAGCAAGGTACATGCCCCTGACCGAAATCGAACCCGGAGAACCTTTCAGTCCGCAGGCCGACGCTCTATCCACTGAGCCAAACCGGTCTCAGCCCAAGTCAATTTTATAGAAAAGACTCCTTCATTAACTTTTGATTGAGAATATGTTTATATACATTGGTACCTCAAGATACGAGTGCCCTAACATACGAGATTTTTGAGATAGGAGCCATGGAGCGAGCGATTTTTTGCTTTGAAATACGAGCTACATTTGAGATACGAGTAATCACGCCATTGGCTGGCTGCACACAACCCACCAGTTTACCGAGACTCGAGCGTCTCATAGTTTCCCACACCTCAGTCAGTGTGCTTGTTTACCTCATTGTCGAAGCATCTTTTGTGCATTTACATACTTTATCACATTTCTTTTTATAACCATGGGTCCGAAGAAAGGGAGTGGAAAGGTCAGTGCTCAGAAGAGGATGATGTCTATTGAATTAAAGTGTGAAATCATAGAAAAATATGAGCAAGGTGTGTGAGTGGCTGACTTGGCTACGCAGTATGGGCGTAGTACTTTAACAATATGCACTGCGCTTAAACAGAAGGAGTCGATAAAGGGTATAATGCCAGCTAAGGGCGTTACAATAATTTCTAAGCTCCGTAGCTCTCTCCATGAAAAGATGGAGAATCTACTGATGGTGTGGGTGAGGGAGAAGCAGCTTAAAGGAGATACATTAACACAGGGCATCATATGCGAGAAGGTGCGAGCGATTTATGGTGATTTGCTGGAGCAGACCCCGCACACTTCCACGGACGAAGCATCGAAAGACTCATTTAAAGCCAGTAGAGGCTGGTTTGATAACTTCAGAAAAAGGTTCAGCATTCACTCCATCGTCAGGCATGGTGAGGCAGCAAGTTCGGATGTGAAGGCAGCTGAAGATTACCTCAAAACTTTTTCCGAATTGATAGAAGCCAAAGGATATATCCCCCAGCAAGTCTTCAACTGTGACGAGACAGAGCTTTTCTGGAAGAAGATTCCAAATAGGACTTATATAACGGCAGAGGAGAAGGCGATGCCAGGCCACAAACCCATGAAGGATAGGCTAACTCTCGCACTGTGAGCCAATGCAAGTGGTGACTGCAAGATCAAGCCTCTGCTCCTTTACCATTCGGAAAACCCCAGAGTCTTTAAGTCACATAAGATTTTAAAAGATAAACTGCAAGTTATGTGGAGCACAAACCCGAAGGCATGGGTCACCAGGCAGTTCTTTGTGGAGTGGGTAAACTTGGTTTTTGGCCCTTCTGTTAAGAAATATCTACAGGAAAACAACCTAACCATGCAAGCCCTCCTCGTCCTCCACAATGCTCCTGCTCACCCACCGAACCTTGAAGATGAACTCCTCGAAGAGTTCAAGTTTATAAAGGTTGTCTGTCTACCTCCCAACACCACTCCTATCCTGCAGCCCATGGATCAGGAAGTGATTTCTAATTTTAAAAAGCTGTACATCAAGCACCTGTTCCAGCGCTGCTTTGAGGTGATGGAGAACACAAACCTCACCCTTTCAGAGTTCTGGAAGAACCACTTTAACATCGTGATATGCCTCAGAATTATTGATCAGGCTTGGCTGGGTGTTACAAAGAGGACTTTGACCTCTGCATGGAAGAAGCTGTGGCCTGAGGCTGTAGCCGAAAGGACCTTCTAAGGATTCGAACCCGAGGTGCCCGTGGAGGAGGAGATAGTGTCTCTGGGAAAATCCATGGGCCTGGAGGTGGATGAGAGAGAAGTGAATGAGCTCGTCGAGGAGCACTCTCTGGAACTCACCACGGAGGAGTTACAAGAGTTGCAGTCTCAGCAACATGCAGAGGTTCTCCAAGAAATTGGTTTCGAGGAGGAGCCAGAGGTGGAGGAGATCTCTACAAGTGAGATGAAGGAGATCTTAGGAATGTGGGAGAGGGTGTCACACTTTGTGGAAAAGAAACACCCTGAAAAAGTTGCTACTGGTCGTGCATCGGAGCTATTCAATGAAACTTGCCTCACCCATTTCAGAAACATTCTGAAAGGGAGGAAGAGGCAAACCTCGTTGGACACGTTTTTATTTAAATCGGCCAAAAATGCAAAGACCAGTAGCAATTAAGTTCAGTGAAGATTAGTTAAGTTACATTCAGTTTAGGGATAAAGTGTAGCATTAAGAGTGTAATGAATAGGTAAATACACTTTATAAAACCAGTTTATTCCTTTACATTCTCTTTTATTATGTTTTTATACAATATTTGTCATTTATAAATACATTTTTCTTATTCAAAAACACGTAACAAGAACAACTGGGGTGGCATTTTGGGGGCTGGAACGGATTAACGGCATTTCAGTTGATTTCAATGGGGAAATTTGCTTTGAGATACGAGCAACTTGATATAAGAGCAAGGTTATGGAACGAATTAAACTCATATCTCGAGGTACCACTGTACTTTCAGAAAATAACTCCAAAACCATGTGTACTCCTGCAACCAAGAGGAATTGACAGATCTGCTTCAACCAAGAAGATAAGAGGAGAAACAATCCAGAGATGGAAGACGCTTACAATGCCTTGCCATGCTAGCAGTCAGCAACTATGTGTCGATACAAGTTGCCTAGGACCAAACCAGAGAGGATCGGACCTGCATTGCCACCATTTGTCCACCATCCAGATATCATTGCTGACGTGTACACATAAGGAACTGTTTGACATTGAAACTGAGACACAAACATTTTTTGTTCTTACAGGTTTATTGCTAATCTGCAGAGGCAAGATTTTTTTAAGAAAAGAATCGGGGGAAAAATAGATAAAGAGGCAAAGGAACACTGAACAGACTGTCAGACTACAGCTGGAAGGCAGGGGAGGTTGGGGAGGGTGCTGTAAGAGATCAACCAAAAAACTTGTATGCATGTATATGGGCATAACCAATGGATACAAGAGACAGGGAGGGGGACAGATGTGGGCATGTACTGGGGGTTAGGGGAGGCAAGGGGAGGTCAATGGAGGGGGGAAGGAGACATGTGTACTACTATTTGTAATACTTTAAACAATAAAAAATAAATAAATAAAAATTAAAAAAAATAAAATATAATATAATATAATAAAATAAAAAGCTCAGTTGTCTGGGAAACCAGTGATTTCCCTGTTGCTATTTCAGCAGCATTGAACACAGATCCAGCCCTTAGTTTTTTGCTTGGGTTCAATGATCCCACTTTTTTTTTTCTTGTTATTCTATCAGCTATACCTCTTTACTGGTTCCTCCTTTTCTGACTAACTATAGGTTGAAAGCTCTTTCTCTTCCATCCTTTGGTGCCTGAGTTCTACCCAATAGCTTTAAGTACCCTTACTGTGCATGAGATTTTCAAACCTAAATCTTCTGCCTTGAGCTTCTTTTCGGGTCCTAAGAAAGTTAAATGGTTTTTATTGTAGCTTTTTTGCTAACTTTCTATGCCACATAATTTAAGTTGCATAACTTCCCTTAACTTCTACTTTCCTTTCTGTAAAGTTGTGAGACTATTGGATCTCTAAGGTCTCTTCAAGTTCTAGGACTAGGAATCTAATCTTTGCATAAAGCAGGACAATCAGATCTAAGTATATGAACTGTATTCCCAGTCCTCCTATTAAGAAATTGTTATCTTCCTGTGCAACTGAGAATTGGAATATATGGTATCATACAAATTTCTAATGCAAGTACTTTGTGAAAAGTACTAATTTGATACCATAATTATGCTCGTAATGTACAATTATTAAGTACAACCATATTGCTTGTAACTATACATGGAACTTATATTGCTGCAATAAAGTGTTTAATTTCATTACATAACTTTATTGTATTTTTGTAATAGCATTCAGAATTTAAGTAGGAAAAAGAAAAGGAAGGAAGTAGTCAAAAGAAACTGATTATGGATATTATAAGTTCTATTTTGATGCTTAAAAGTGATAATTAGTGACTTTCTCATAAGCACCTTTAAATTGTTTTATGGTCAACATTACAAAAAAAGAAATTTGGGAGGCATGGCAACTAGCAAAAACAGGATTAAGGTTGAGTCATTTTAAAAAACATTAAGTAAGAATACTATAAAAACATCCTATGAGATATGATTTTTGCTTCATTAATTGGACTTTATTATTTTTTTTATTTTCTATAGTATTTTTAGACACTTTAAATTTCTGCCTTCTAGAACCAGCTCTTTAAACTTAGAAATATATATAAAAATGTGCTTATATTAATGTGATGGAGTTAAATATGAGAAAGGTCAAAATTTACATAAATAGGTAATCCAAGGTAAACATTTATATTTCTTATGGAAAACTATAATAAGAGATAGTTAAGGATGTAGATGGTGCTCATTTAATACCAGGGGAATATGTATAAATTACAGGTCAATGGCCAAAGCTTGATTTAAACACATAGAACTAGGGCATTTTTTTATTTGAATATAACAACAACAACAACAAAGACAGTTTTAAAAGATGGGTTGAGTAAAGAGAGCAAAAAGTTTTTCTAAAATGTAATAATTTTCTTCGTGGTAGATGTCCATCTGAATTTACTTTGATTTTCTCATCATTTAAAATATTTAATTCTTTTAAGATAATAGAATTCCCAAGTCTTCTAAAATACAAATGTGACACAATTAAAGAATAGAAATATTTGAGTTTAACTTAAATTTTATACTGTATATGGACAATACTTAAACATTTTCATTTTAGTTGAGAAGTGTGACTTTATAATGTCCTACAGGAAGCAATTGGTATCTCATTTTTCTCAGTCTACATTTTCAGATGAATATCATCAGTTCCCTGTTATTCATGATATAATCCAGTCACATTGAACTACTAGTCATATCTAGATTTTGAATATTCTCAACCCATGACCAGTTACGGAGTTGCAACTCTGAAATACTCATGTCAGTTTGACAAGCTGTTACTCATACTTTAAGCCAAGATGTTGGTTTTACCTACCACCCACTTTCTCCTCAGTGATCCCAAAGCATTAGGTGTACCCTCTCTTTAAGTTTTAAGTTATTTAAAACATTGTGTTAGGATCATTATTTGCATATGCTCTTCCCCAACTAAACTAAAGACACAATTTAATATATATATATTTTTATTAATATTTTATACATATCTCCCCATTGCCCCCCCTCCCTCCCAGGCATACCCCAACCCCCCAGTGTCTATGTTCATTGGTTATGCTTATATGCATGCATACAAGTCCTTTGATTGATTTCTTATCTACCTCACCTAACTTTAATCTTCCTGTTGTAATTTCACAGTCTGTTTGAAGCTTTAATGTCTCTGTATCTGTCCTTTTGTTCATCAGTTTATAATGTTCTTTATTATCCCCCAATGAGTGTGATCATGTGATGCTTCTCCTTCATTGACTGGCTTATTTCACTAAGCATAAGGCTCTCCAGTTCCAACCAGGTTGCTGCAAATGGTAAAAATTCCTTCTTTTTAATGGCAACATAGAATTCCATTGTGTAGATGTACCACAGTTTTCTGATCCACTCATCTGCTGATGGGCACCTAGGCTGTTTCCAAATTGTAGCTATTGTAAATTGTGCTGCTATGAACATAGGGGTGCATAAATCCTTTCTGATTGGTGTTTGTAATTTCTTAGGACAAATTCCTAAGAGTGGGATTACAGGGACAAATGGGAGATCCATTTTTAGTTTTTTGAGGAAACTCCATGCTGTTCTCCACAGTGGCTGCACCAGTAAAGACACGATTTAAGAAGAAGGGATTTTTCTTTTCACCTTTGTCTATCCAATGACCAAAATATTGCCTAAAAAGTAATAGAAGGTAGAGATATATTAGTTTTTATGAATTTTTATTTATTTTTTATTAAACTGAGAATTTAATTAAATATTAGTGCTATGGACTGCATTGCATCCAACAAAATTCATATGTAGATGACCTATCCCCAAAGTGATGGTATGTGGAAATGGGCTCTTGGTAGATAAAGTTTAGATGAGATCATGAGAATGGAGTACTTATTATAGGATGTGATTAGTGCCCTTATGAGAAGAAAAATTAGATAGCTTGCTCTTCTCTCAATCTTTCTCCATTAGAAGAGGACACAGTGACACAGTGGCAATCTGTCAACCATCAAGAGTGTCCTTATCAGAGCTCAAGCATTCTCACATCTCTTTCAAACTTCTAGGCAACAGAACTCTGAAAATAAAGTGAATTTCTGCTGTTGAAGTTATCTAATCTATGGTATTTCATATGGTAGCCCAATCATACTAATATGCTTAGTATCCCTACATTTTTTTTCTAAAGAAACCAGTCTCCTCGTATTTCAACAACCAAAGTTATCTATCAGGAGATATGACCAATTCTGAGTGGCAGTAAATTATTAAACTCTATTTTTTACTGTATAATTGAAATTGTTCACATCTACCTTTAACTTCTCTAATTTATTTTCCCCACTTTCATAGATTTTCCTGCTATGAACCTTTACTTGGTGAAAAACATAATATAAAAATAGTTATCTCAAAATGTTGCCAATATGAATTTAGCCATTGACGTTTTTGTTATCAATGTTATATTTTGTGTGGGTGTCAGTTTTTCACGAATGAAAGAAAGGTTCCCTCCTGTTTCTCATAAGGAAGTCAGTGGGATTTACTGGGTGGTCCAGTGTTATTTGAAATTGGAAACAACATTTTTCTTATCTGCTATGGGCTTATACCTGAGGTATGAGGGTTGATTTACCTTTACCGTATTCACTTTTAACATTGAAAATGTTATTAGTAGTCATAAAATTTCCTAATTCTATCAGTGTAGATTATTTAATTAAATGTTCCCCTAGCCAGAAATTCTACAGTTTAACTGTATGCTGTGTAAGAAAATATTTCTTTTTATTTGGTCTATATTTATTGCCCTTTAAATCCAATGAGGGTCCCTTTGCTCTCATATTCCACACTGTGGTGAATACGAGGGAATGAAGAACTGTCATTTGACTCTGAAGGTCTTACTCAGCTCTTCACATACAACTGGTCTTTTTTTAAACTCCAGACTTGTTCATTTTGTGTATTAAAATATAGAATCTATTCCCTCTCCTACCCCAATTATTTTTAATATTTTCTTTACTCTCCTGGTTACCTTTTATATACTCTTCATTCTTTTCTAGGGATATCACAGATCTAAGTATATACTAATATCTTACCTAAAACATTGGGAAATTATCATCCAGGAGGTTCTAATCCCTAGAATTATGAAATAGACCCTACACAGGAAGTGGACATGATACCCTGTTAATTACCTCAGCTGTGCCTAGAAGGAGTTGGGTGAACAGGTGGAGTTACTCAGGTGTTAGGATTTCCTGTTGGATTCCCACATGGGTGTTTCTCTAGATTCACAGTAGAGTCTATTCTTGCCTAGTATATGACAGGATACTTCCTTAAGTTTTGCTCTCAAAAATGATTAAGCAAAGAACAAAAGGCAAGAGTAGAGGGGAAGAATATTGATTAGATTAAATAATCTTCTTACGAATAGTTGAACATTTATATTTTTGACACATTGATAAGCATTCATATTCATAGAATGCTACAGCAAGAAAGTAGACTGTATTCATTCAATATGCCAGGCAATTTTTCAAAATGATATTATTCATTTGTTGCACTATTTTGGATCCTAGGAAACAATCTATGAACCTATCTCAATGTCTTATATAAAAATATCAGAAGTAATAAAAAAAATCACATTCTAGAAAATTCTAAAATAAGCAAATTGATAGCCTATACCCCAAAATGGCAATGCTTTACCAGAGTCATGAGAGTCTTTTTTAATAAAAGCTTAGTAGCTAAACTCTCATGCTCTGGTGCCAAACTACCTGGGATGACAGGCCTTACTAAACATGCAGTATTGAGAAAATCATTTAACTTTTTTGTTTCTCAGTTTTTAAATTTTAAAATGTTGATTTTCAATATTATTCATATTACAAAATGTGAGATTATACGTTAATATTAATAATTTGTTTAAAATATTATCTGACACAGGCTAAAACTGACTCTTCAATGAGTGCATGAATATATACATTGGGCCTCTAATATACTGAATAGCCAGATTATTATGCCTTCAGAAATCATAATAATCTGGCTACTCAGTGTATACTTAAAACCTAGGGTGATGTTAAGTAGAACAATTCATTGCAATAATCCAATATAGTTTTCCAGACCTAATTATACTCCTTAGCTATGAACATTCATTTTTTGACTCTCTTAGGTTTGGAACTTTGAGAAACAAGGAAAAAAGTAGAAAACAAATGAATCATGTATGTGAAATTGGTAAGAACTGTAAAACAAAGCAATGTTTTTTTTTTCTTTTGTACAGAAGTAAAGACATGGAATTACCTAGGAGAAAACAATTCCTTTCATATCACTTTTACATACCACAATAATAATACATATACCAGAAGCACTAAACCCAATAAAAAACATAACAGTCACTTAATCATTTACCAAGCCTGTCTCTTTGGATTATCCCATCTCATTAAAATTTTCAATATTGCTTTTAATAGTACCTTTGTGATTTATAAGTCTGACTTCTGGTGTCTCAGCTGGTCCGAGGGCCATAATACTGTATTTGGTTTACCAATTACACTAACTGGATAAATGGAAGCATAGATGGATGGTTTTGTGGGATTCTGGAATTGCTATTTAAGTCACTTATATCTGGGTTTAGTCGGCTGAAGTATTTCTGTTTTAAAATTCCAGAAGGCTGTGGTTTGCTAGATATTACTAAAATGCCTTAACATTTAGTTTCAAACTTTTTCCAGATTCTTTACTCACAATTTCTTGCTTTATTTTACTTTTTTTTGTATTATTATTTTTTTATTGATTTAGACAGAGGAAGGGAGAAAGAAAGAAACATTGGTATGAGAGAAAAACATCAATGGGTTGCCTCCCACAGCATGCACCCTGACTGGGGATAAAATACACAACCTGGGTACATGCCCTGGTACTAGGAATTGAATCCCCAACCTTTTGGAATGCTATGGAATGACACTACAACCAACTGAGCCATATGGACAAGGCTATTTCTTATTTTTTTAATGTGTTTTTTAATTTAATTTATTGGGAGGATATTGGTTAATAAAAGTATGTAGGTTTCAGTATACATGTCTACAATAAATCATCTTTATATTGTACTATGTGTTTACCACCCTATTTGGGTCTCCTTCCATCACCCTTTTTGCCCTGTTTACTCTCTTGAATCCCTCACCTTCTCCTCTTCTCATGGTCTGTGTCCATGGGTCTTTGTTGTTGTATTTTCTTTGCTTAATCCCTTCACCCTTCTCACCCAGTCCCCAACCCCTCTCCCCTGACAGCTGTCAGTCTATTCTCTGTATCCATGTGTCTGTCTTCACTTTGTTAATTTATTTTGTTCATTAGCTTGCACATATAAATAAATTGTCTTCTCAGAATGGCTGCTTTTTTACGTTTTATATCCCTTCAGTTATTCTGATTCCATTCTCTAATTATACCTTTCCAAATTGTGCTCAAACTTACATTGCCCAATCTCTTCTCTGTGGAGTGTGTCAGACTTTCCCATATTGATTGTGAAGCATCACCTACTTGCACAAAACCTAGGGGTAGTTCTGCAGATTCCCTTTGAGCGGTACCTATAAACATATTGAGCAGGGCCATTTAGCAGCAGGTTTCAGCCTTTAACTCTCTCATTCAGAAGCAATAACAACACATTTGGAAGATAAGTAGTTTAATTTCCAAAGACTTGCATGATTCCCAGTCTTCTTGGTTTAGGATTTGCCAAAACCCTATTTGCAACTTTGAGTGTAACTTTCAGTAAAACTGAAGTGTCCTATAATAAAAATAAAGATATATATATGTATAGGTACATATATATTTACACATATGGCTTTAAGAAAAGAAAGGCAATGTTAAGATAAAATCCTCATTTTGAATGAACTCAAAATTCCTTAGTTGAAATTACAAGAATGTTTGTTACCAAGTGTCAGGAAAAAAACAAGCTGGAAAAAGTCAGGGTTCAGTGACTAAATTGGATTTTTTGCCCCCATGGCTTCTCAGTATTTAAATGTAGGAAAAAAGAGTCTAGTTTCAAAACTAATGTTCCAAATGAAATCATTTCTATCCTCCTAAGTGTGTATTTTTACTCTACCAGTATTTTTATTGTAATGTGCTCAAGTTTTGTACTCTATAATACAGTATTTTGCCCACTAAAAAGAAAGAGAAAACATTCTCATTCTAGGCTCAGCTAGAATGTGTTTAGAGTGTATATTCAAACCTGGCACACACTTATTACTAACAGTTTCCTTTTCTCATATGAATCCTCTGGGAGAAATGTAAATGACAATGGCTACAGCAGCAGTTGGAGCTAATGTACTGATGGCTGCGGGAACCATTACAACAGTGAGCCTCTCAGCTAGAACATTCCATTCAAAGACCATTTCTGGAGAAAAATGGACACTTCAGGGAAGACAATTATTGGACAGGAACTGGATTATATCCATTGTAAAACGAAGAAGAAAAAGAAATGCTTGTTAAATAGCAGTGTATCTTCCCTTCAGAAAACTACACAATTATATTAATATGTATTTTATATGTACAAAAGCATATATGCACAAATTCAAAAATATATATGTATATTCTCTGTGACTCTTTCTTCTTTTCTAAAAATTGGAATTTAATTATGATTATCCTACAGTGTTAGTGTGAAGATTAAATGAGTTAATACTTCAATTTGAGAGACAAACTCTGAAATTTAACAATGCCCATCAGTATCTGGCATAGAATAAGTGCTCAATAAAGATTCACTACTATAATTTTCATTGTTAACATCTTCATTATTTATCTATATTGAAATTGTAACATAAAATTAAAATTTGATCATAATTTTATATATAATCCATTAAGTACTAATTTCACTTAAAATTTTAAAACTCAATTTGTAAAGCAAACATATCAGAAAATAGTTCCACATTCAGAAAAACATGTAAATAAAAATACCATCCCCACATAGACATAATAATAATAGCTAGTTCATTGGATTATGAGTTCTTGTTTTTTTTACATCAATCCTTATAGTTTAGAAATACAGAAAAAATATCTTTTAACTCATTTCAAGATGTTTTCAAATTTGATTCTGTATAGACACCATCATTTTCATAAATCCATTAAAATTTATTATAAAATGTACTGTTTTATAATAATTGCAATTGCCCCATTTTAAAAGTAGTGTTTTAATTATTATTCAATAAAGGATACCAAAAGCTTTGCCAGATATAAATTGAATATAAGTAACACCAACAGTAAAAGAGAAGAGAAATCAGTTATTTTTGGAAATGATGAGAGGGAAGATAATTGTGATGCCCTTGTAATAACCTGGTTATCCTATATAATAAAGAGGTAATATGCAAATTAACCTTCATCTCATAATGCCATCACAAGTTGGCGGCATGCACAGAGTTTTTAATATTAAGCTGAATGCTCTTTTAAATGATGTATTTAAATCCTATTTATTTGGCAAAGTAATAGCTAAAATTCATGTCATTGAATTTCAGAAATGCGGACTGCCTCATGCTCACATACTATTGATATTAAATAGTGAATCCAAACAGAAGATGACATTGACCATATAGTTAAGGCAGAAATTCTGGATGAAGATCAGTGTCCTCGACTTTTTCAAATTATAAAATCAAATATGGTACATGGACCATGTGAAATACACAATCCAAATAGTCCATGTAGTTGGACTTCCCCCAAAGGGTCCCAGATTGGAAAGGGTACAGGTCGGCCTGGGGGAAACTTCCCCTCCCTCCCAACATGCACCAGATCACTAGTTATTTAATTAAAAAAAGAAGAAGAAGAAGGAAAGAAAAGACCAGATTGCCACATGCCAGTAAGGTCTGAGAGACCTGGGAAATTGCCTTTCTGTTTGGCCATCAATCACATCTGAGAGCGAGTTAGTGGCCAAGATGGGTGTGGTCATTGCAAGCAAGCAAAACCTTACTGTTTAGACTTCCAAACAAGGAAAGCAATCTCTCTCTCTCTCTCTCTCTCTCTCTCTCTCTCTCTCTATCTCTCTATCTCTCTCTCTCTCTCTCTCTCTCTCTCTCTCTCTCTCTCTCTCTCTCATACACACACACACACACACACACACACACACACACACACACACACACAGGCAAAGGACCCTCTTGGGACTTCTGTGACAGGGGCATACCTCCCTGGGACCACATGGCTCTTGGCCATTTTGGACTCCAAACATGGACTAATGAACTTTAATTAGCTTGGATGCTGAACCACGGCCAGCTGCCACATGGAATGGAAATTCTGGACAATGGCCTTATTTCTAGTTCTGCTGAACTCCCAGCCGCACCTTTTCCGGAACTAGCCTCTTCCGATATTTAGGGTAATTGGCTAAACAGCAGGACAAGAGAACTCCTGTACTGTATAGGACCTCCCAATTTTAATTTAAATGAGGTTTCTCTTCATTAGCCTTCACCTAGGAAATGACAAGGAGGCAACTGGTAAGATATCGGCAAGCAGCAATAAGAGCTCGGATTAAGCCCAGCTGGTGTGGTTCAGTGGTTGAGTGTCTACCTAGGAACCAAGAGGTCATGGTTTATTCCTGGTCACAATGCCCAGATTGGGGTCTTGGTCCCAGATGTGGGGCATGCAGGAAGCAACAAATCTATGATGTTTTTCTCTCATCACTGTTTCTACCTCCTTAAACCTCTCCCTTCCTCTCTTTCTAAGAATCAATAAAAACACATATATAAAAAAAGAGCCTGGATTAAAATAAATGCAGAGGTCACTGAAAGAGACTATAGACATAAGAGGCTTTCCTAAGGTAGAAATAACTGGACAGGAATCATAACTGAATTTATGGGCAAATATTTGTATATTGATTATAATGAAGAGTTAACTTTTTATTTTAAAACCAGGGATAACTAGAATCTGGTAAGGACAATAATAGTTAAGAACATAGCAAATACAAAGCTATTTAGAGAAATTAAGTCATTTTTAGGTAAGTGGGTTTTACAGTAAATTTTGTGTATCTATTAAGTCATAGTTTCCAGAATATGTATACATATCTGGAGCTTAGAAAAGGCTGAACAAAGGAGAAAATCTCTATTAAGCAAACCACAGTCACGAATGACATACCTAAGTGAAAGACAGGGAAAACAGAGAAAACCATCTAGACTTGAATCTTACTGGACTCACTCTGTGACATGAAGAAAGATGAAGAAAAGGCAATAAATAAGCAGCTGAAATGAGATCCAGAAACCACACAGAAGATACGAAAGAACAGAGCATATTTTCATTATTGGGGAGTCAGTGGTGTCAACCTGGCAGAGATGATTCTGCAAGAATAGAGAAATACTTTTCAAATATTGGGAGGGTGCATTTTTCTTTCCCTAGAGCAGTGGTACTCAGCCAAAACTGATTCTCCCCTCCTCCACAGGACATTTGATAATCTCTGGAGATATTATTGATTGTCACAATGTGGGGGTACTACTGGCACCTAGTGAATAGAGACAAGGCTGCTAAGCACCCACAGAGCAAAGGGACATACACAGCAAATATGGTCTAGCCCATGATGTTAACAGTGTCAACATTGAGACACTTTGCTGTGAATCATGTTAAGTACAGTTGATCATGAAAGTGGGATTTTAATCCTGTTTCAAATTCTCCATTTCTTTTCAAATTAGAAAGGGAGAGGCCTCAGAATGTCAACATTTTAATGGTACCTCATAATTTTAAAAGTAGGCCCAAGACTCATTTTTTTTTAATTTTTCCTTCTAGACTAAGGAGTACAACAGATCCTACATGTTTCCAACACTGAATGTCAGATCTACTTAAGAATCAGGAATTAGGTTATATTTAGCTTATCAAGTCCAATATGGATTGTTCAATATACAACTAGAAAGCTGATCTGCTGGAGTCTTGCATATTGTAGATTAATTTTCATTTGTATGAATTAAAAAGTTACCTAAATTAAGTCATCTTAAAATCCACTTGCTAAGTTCAGTGGCTAAACTATATAAAAATTAGCAAAATGTATTTTTTCCCAATTTACTCTCTAAGACAGTTCTATTTGTAGAGTAATACAAAAAGATGTTTCTGGAAAAAAAAATCTATCATGAGAGAACCTGACATGGCTCTGATAACAGTTATTGCCCCCCCCACACACACACCTCACATCCCCACCAAATGCATATCTTTAGAGTAATTTCTGACATGTGTGCTTCTTCTCTTAACATTGACCAATTTTTAAAGAGAGTAATACCTCTTGTTTCATCTTCACATGAAGCAAACTTCTTAAATTTACTACCTACACAGTCAAATATTTTTCAAAGGATGTTGATTTATTTATGTAAAAAGCAAGATAATACAAAGTGGCACTGGGGAATTATTTCCCTTCTGCCCTGGGCCTTTGAATCATAGGCTACATCATGCTGCTCAGCTGTTGACTCTGGACAGAATCCAGAACAGCACAGCACTGTGGAAGATGCCAGAAAGATACACCACTCTAAAGCAAATGAAGTCACAGTTATCTTCTCTGGAAACTCAAGAGGATAACAGAGTGATTTGTATTTCAGTTGATATGCAGAACATTCATCTTTAATTTTCAGTGTTGGTAAGAGCACTTTTAGTTCACAAGATGGCACTTTTAGTTCTCCTACAAAGGGAAAGGAAGACTCTTAGGGAACACTCATGCCCATCTTTGCTGACTGAATCCTAGCAGTCTAAGAACACAATATGGATTTCTTCAATTAGCATTGCTTAGTCATTCTTGCTGAGAGGGTCAAGGATCATAGCAAAGGAAAACAAAAATGGATTTCTTCTACCGAGGTACATGGGATGCCTGTAATAAACCACTGTTCTGATTGCCCTGCAAGTAGTTCCCTGCTAGTTAAACTGCACTGGTAATAAAATCGGTGTGCTCTTCGTTTTCTGTGGTGAGAGCAGCAGTGCGCTGCCATTTCCAGAACTTATTCACGGTTTCAACAGCCAATGTAGTTGTTGTTTGCTTTATTAGCTTCCCAGGACTAGGGAAGCTGCCAGGTATTGCAGCTGTGCATAAGTATGGAGTCTCATTTTACAGGAGAGACTTTCCATGGAATTTCGTGGAAATTTCTTAATGGAGAAATATTTGGCACTTTGGGAAGAAAGAATTTGTTTTTAATTTTCTTGGCAGAGGTACCCACTCCCCCCTAAGACAATAAATTGCCCATAAAACTGCCTATGAAGCTCAAATCATTCTAAGTCTCAATCTTTTGAAAGGCCATCATAGCTATTTTATTAAAATGTATACTCTTCCCCAGTTTATTGACCTGACCAGAAGTGTGAATAAACTGTTGAGCTTAATCTATGTTGACAAATGAAAAAAAAATCTAATTACTGAATTACCAAGTAAATCTAAGGACCCTACCATTTACAGCTGGGACATGATCTATTTCTGAAGGATGAATCCTAGCATTTCTTTAGGACCTGAAAAATAAATAATTTAACATAAATTAAGAGAGGGGGGGTTAGGTATTTTTCAAGAATTAGATATATAAATACTAAGTTCAGAATAAAATAATATTTTGGGAAGCTGCTATCATTGCTAGTGATTATCAATCCCAAGGAAGATTTATTATTATTATTATTATTATTATTATCATTATATATAATTCCTTATTGTTGAAAGTATTATATATGTACCCCTTTAATCCCCATTGACCTCCAAGATTATTTTTAAAGACAGTTGTGTGATTTAAAGAAAGTAACAATTTAAAAGATTTTTCTTTGGGATTACTGGAATATGGTTTACTTCTTGGTACTTATCACCTCTTATGACCTTTATTGAGTATGTCATTAGAAAAAAAAATACGCTTCCCTGTCTGAAACATCTTCATATCTTGGCTAAGATTTCAACCTCAGAACATACAAAGGAATAAGTTTATATAGGCATTTGGTATATCGCATGTGTTCAATAAATTTTAATAATTATTAATTTTTCATAATAGAATTTTGAGAGCAGCAACTATAAACAAGCTAGTATTGAATAAAGCTTTTACTATTCATGTTCTTTATTAAATTAAATATTACTGTGACTTCTGTACAATACTCCTTCCCATTCTCCATTTCCAAGTAAACACATTGATTTACTTTAGGGGAATAAAATTGGTCACTTATATACTGATACATAAATTGTACATCTATCTAAAAACAACCATAAATGTAATCTTATTTTTCTTATCTAAGACACTTGTAAGTTGATGGATACTTATAATACTGTGGTTTATAATAATAAATGTATATATTTGGTCTTCATCCCCATTTCTGTCACAGAGCTCTTCAATCCTTATAATTTTCTAAGTGATAAAGCAATAAAGATGTCTTTTCTTATGTTAATGAGGTGATTTTTGAATCTAAAAGTGGGAGTTGGTTAATAGAACACCAACTACATGATTTCAGAGTTAAAACTTTCAGTCTTCTTGACTTCCTGAAAGGGGAAGGGACCTAGACATTGAATCATTCTCCTATGAATCAATAGCCAAAATGACTTTATTAATCATAATTATGTAATGAGGCCCCAATAAAAAATATGGGGTTCAGAGAGCTTCCAGGTTGGGGAACCAGGTCACTTCCATGTGCCAGTGTGCTGGACCCCAAATTTCATAAGGACAGAAGGTTCTGTGTTTGGGACTTCATCTTATGCATCTACTTATTATTTTATATCATTTAAATTTTTTGGTAATATACTGATATTTTAGTGAGTAAAGAGTTTCTTGTGTTCTGTGAACTTTTCTAGCATATTATTTGGACCAAAGGGGGAAGTATTGAGAACCTCTGATGTATAGACAGTGGGTTAGAAGCACAGGTAACAACCAGGTCTAGTATTTAGCATCTGAAGTACAGGGTGGCCTTAGGGACTGAGCCCTTAGCCTTTGGGATATGATGCTAGGTCCTGGTAGACAGTATCAGAATTGAATTGAATTGTAGGACATCAGCTGGTATCTGAGAATTGCTTAGTGGTTGGGTGGAACCACACACACACACATTGGAAATTGGTATCAGAATATCATACTTGCTATTACTATTTAAGGCAAGTTCAGAAGATAATTTGCAATATACAGTATAATTTTACCATAATTCCTGAAATTGGAATCTAACAAACCCAAGTGTACCAAAAATTATCATCTCTGGAGACATTATTGGATGTGACAACTCGGGGGTGCTACTGGCACCTAGTAGGTAGAATGAAAATATGGAGAAATGGAAAAGTTAGAGAAAGAAAAAGGGCAGACATTTAAGCAAACAAATGATAATAAACATAGACAATATTTACCTCTTTTATATTCCCTTAATAAAAAATCCTGTTAACAGCAGCTAATTTCCAAATTCTTATTTAAGAGTTCTCTAATTGGGAAAGATGCAGTTGTGGCTTAGTAGGTTCCTGAAGACCACATTAGAGTCAGCAATTTTCTTCTGTCCTATTGAGAAACACAGCATTTCCTAATGGCCAAAGAGGCCATTGTAAAATTATTGTTTAAAATTTAAAAGTAATTTTCACCTTTAATAATATTATTATTCATTATTGGGACCCCTATTTCCCATGGACTATACTTAACATTGAAGATACAAAGATACTTTAGATCAAATTATTGCCCTCAAGGAATTCATGGTAAATACCTCAAAAGAGGGAAAAAATTAAATTAACCAGAATTCGTGTGGTATTGGGTAAGGCCTATATATGGCCTTTTATGGTCTGGCTCCTATCTCCAGGACTGACCCTACTAGAAACAAATTGCACCTACCCAATCTTTATAGACAATTTCTTTCCTCCTTCCTACTTTTCTGTTTAGAATGCCTAGTCTACCTTTAAAAATTCCTGCTTCTCTTAAAGACTCATCTCAAGCATCACCTCTTTTCTGAAACTGTCCTTGACATCCTGTCCCTTCCTAAATAATGGTTCTTGATTAAGTTGCAGTAACATCCCACAATTTCTTCTATCAGTGCTCTGAACAAATTGCATACCAATGGAGTCATGCTCCTCTATCAGAGGCCCTATGTTTTCCTACAAGCCTCCTTCCTTTTGTTCTGTGTCCCTCTTAGGTTCAAAGTTTAGCCCATGAATTCTTATATTCCAGTAGAGAACTATATTTGGCTTTTAATAAGTTTTTTTTTAATTTTTCTGAGAATGTAAAGGCTCCAAAAAGAAATGCATTGCATGAGTCCTTTCTCACATTTAATATCGTATTGAGGTACTCTGCCTCAGCTCCTTCCATAGTCTACCTTCCTACTAAGTGCCCTGTCCAGTTGTGAGAAAAGCAACGAAAGACTAAAATAATCAGGAATAAGCTTAACTGAGGATGTGAAGGACCGATATACTGAAAACTACAAAGCATTATTAAAGCTACTGAACCCTATTAAGTATCACTTTTTCTAGAAACATACTCTGAGATAAAGGTTTATCAGCATAAATTTTATTAAGGATGCTCTCAGGGATACCTGTAAGAAAGTAAGGGTCCCAGTGCTGGGAAAATGGAAAGCTGAATTGTGGTAAGTTACATGAAAGGCATTCGCCAATGCCAAAGCTATGTGGAATCCTGGAATTGAAAAGAGGCTTCAAAAATTGTCTTTAATTGAAGCAAAAGGGTGGGTTTTTTGTAGCTTCTAATTTGCTATTTATTCTATTCAAACTACCCTCATAAAAGAGTAATCTGCATGGAATAAAAAAGATGCCGACATGTACAGTCTAAGTAGCTAACCTCCTCAGAAGCTTGTGAAGTGAGTGCCTGAATTTGAAAGGGGGATATGAATGGCACAGCACACATAGGGAAATCACTTGCAGCAGGAAATTTTGATGGGAAACTTTAGGCTATGGTTAGGAGGCTAATTATGACGGATGAACCAGTGGAAACTTTCAATCTCAGGACCAGGAGATACGCAGTGGGAGGCTCCAGGACAATGAAGTAAGAATCTGTGGATAAATGGATACCTGTGGAAAATGGCTTTAAAAATAGGAGTTATTCTGACTGGAAAAGAGAACTTTTCAACCTATCTGTAGCAAGCCTGGCCTTGAAATTTAAATTTTACTAGAGTGAAACATGTAGCCCCTGGTGCATTTTTAGATCATTAGTGGAAACTCCTGGACCATTTCCACAATTCCATTTATTTATTTTTTTTACTGTTTGAAATATTACATATATTAGTACATATATCTCTTTTTTCTCCCCCCATTGAACTCGTCCCGCCCGCCAGTGTCTTGTGTCCACTGGTGTGCTTATATGCATGGATACAAGTCTTTTGGTGTGCTTATATGAATGCATGCAAGTTCTCCCTCCCCAACACTCCCCAGCCTTCCCACTGTAATTTGACAGTATGTTCGGTGCTTTACTGCCTCCGTATCTATATTTTATTCATCAGGTTACAATGTTCTTTATTTTCCAAAAATGAGTGAGATCACATGGTATTTTTATTTCATTGCCGGCTTATTTCACTTAACATAATGGTCTCCAGATCCATCCATGCTGCTGCAAATGGTAAGAATTCCTTCTTTTTTATAGCAGTTTAGTACTCCATTGTGTAAATGTACCATAGTTTTCGGATCCAGTCATCTTCTGACGGGCACCTAGGCTGTTTCCAAATCTTAGCGATGGTGAATTGTGCTGCTATGAACATAAGGGTGCTTATATCTTTTGTGATTGGTGTTTCTAATTTCTTGGGATATAATTTTAGAAGTGGGATTACTGGGTCAAATAGAAACTCCATTTTTAGTTTTTTGGGGAAATTCCATACTGTTCTCCATAGTGGCAGCAACAATCTGCATTCCCACTAGCAGTGCACGAGGTTTCCTTTTTCTCCTCATCCTCACCAGCACTTGTTGTTTGTTGATTTGTTAATGGTTGCCATTCTGACAGGTGTGAGATGGTACCATATTGTCATTTTGACTTGCATCTCTTGGATAATTAGTGACTTTGAGCATGTTTTCATATGTCCCTTAGCCTTCCTTCTATCTTCTTTTGAAAAAAATCTGTTTAGTTTTTTACATGTGTCTTTTTACACCTTCACCCCCCAAACCCCAATCATACCCTATCTCCCTGTTGCCTGTGTCCATTGATTAGGCCCATATGCATGCACACAAGTCCCTCTGTTGATCTCTCCCCCTTACTCCCACTGACTCCCACCTTCCCTGAGGTTTGACATTCTGATCAACCTTTCTCAGTCTTTGGATCTGTTCTTATTCATCAGTCTGTGCCATTCATTATACTCCATAAATGAGTGATATCATGTGATATGTATCTTTCTCTGCCTGACTTATTTCACTTAGCATAATGTTTTCCATTTCCATCCATGTTGTTGCATATGGTAGGAGCTCCTTCTTTTTTACCTCAGCATAGTATTCCATTGTGTAGATGTACAACAGATTTTAATTTATTCATCTGCTGATGGGCACTTAGACTGTTTCCAAATCTTAGCTATTGCACTGCTATGAACATAGGGGTGCATGTATCCTTTCTAATTCATGTTTCTAGTTTCTTAGGATATATTCCTAGAAGTGGATCACTGGATAAAATGGGCTTTCCATTTTTAGTGTTTTGAGGAAACTCCATACTGCTCTCCACAGTGGCTGCACTAGTCTATATTCCATCAGCAGTGCAAAAGAGATCCCTTTTTCTCTGCATCCTCGCCAACACGTGTGATTTGTTGATTTGTTTTTTTGTTTTGTTTTGTTTTTTGTTTTTACAGTTCTTCCTAAGCTTTTTATTCTTCTTTTTTTTATTGTATTACATGTATACATATCTCCCCATTGCCTCCCCCCCTCCCAGGCATACCCCAACCCCCCAGTGTCTGTATTCATTGGTTATGCTTATATGTATGCATGCAAGTCCTTTGGTTGATCTCTTGTCTACTCCACCTCTCCTTAAGCTTCCTGCTGTAATTTGACAGTCTGTTTGATACTTTACTGCTTCTGTGTCTATCCTTTTGTTCATCAGTTTATAATGTTCTTTATTATCCACAAATGAGTGAGATCAAGTGGTGTTTCTCCTTCATTGACTGGCTTATTTCACTTAGTATACAGCTCTTCAGTTCCATCCAGGTTGCTGCAAATGGTAAGAATTCCTCCTTTTTAATGACAGCATAGAATTCCATTGTGTAGATGTACCACAGTTTTCTGATCCACTCATCTGCTGATGGGCACCTAGGCTGTTTCCAAATTGTAGCTATTGTAAATTGTGCTGCTATGAACATAGCGGTGCATAAATCCTTACTGATTGGTGTTTGTGATTTCTTAGGATAAATTCCTAAGAGTGGGATTACAGGGACAAATGGGAGATCCATTTTTAGTTTTTTGAGGAAACTCCATACTGTTCTCCACAGTGGCTGCACCAGTCTGCATTCCCACCAACAGTGCAAAAGGGTTCCTTTTTCTCCGCATCCTCACCAACACTTATCGTTTGTTGATTTGTTGATGATTGCCATTCTGACAGGTGTAACATGGTATCACATTGTCATTTTGATTTGCATCTCTCAGATAATAAGTGACTTTGAACATGTTTTCATGTGTCTCTTGGCCTTCCTTCTGTTGTCTTTCAAAAGGGTTCTATTTAGGTCCATTGCCCATTTTTTTATTGGATCATTTATCTTCCTTTTATTAAGTTGTATAAGTTGGCTGTAGATGTTGGAGATTAAACCTTATCAGTGATAACACTTGCAAATATGTTCTCCCATACAGTGGTCTTTCTTGTTGTTTTGTTGATGTTTCTTTTGCTATGCAAAAACTTTTTATTTTGATATAGTTCCATTTGTTTATTTTTTCTTTAGCTTCCATTGCTTTTGGAGCAGTATCAGTGAAGAAGTTCTTTCATCATATGTCTGAGATTGTGCTGCCTGTAGATTCCTCTAGTATTTTATGGTTTCCCATTTTATGTTTAAGTCCTTTATCCATTTTGAGTTTATTTTTGTGTGTGGTTTAAGTTGGTGATCTAGTTTCTTTTTTTTTTTTTTGCATGTATCTGTCCAATTTTCCCAGCACCATTTGTTGAAGAGACTGTCTTGACTGCATTGTATGTTCATGCCTCCTTTGTCAAATATTAATTGGGCATAGTGGTTTGGTTCAATTTCTGGGTTCTCTATTCTATTCCATTGGTTTGTATGACTGTTCTTGTGCCAGTACCACTGTTTTGAGAACAGTGGCTTTCTAATACAGCTTGAAATCTGGTTTTGAGATCCCACCTACTTTGTTCTTCTTTCTCAGGATTTAAGAAAGGGGTCTTTTTTTATTCCAGATGAATTTTTGGAAAGTTTGTTCTGGGTCTGTGAAATATGTCATTGGTATTTTAATGGAAAGTGACTTGAATTTATAGATTGCTTTGGGTAGTATGGACATTTTGATGATGTTGATTATACCAATCCATGAATATGGTATGTTCTTCCATTTGTTTATGTCTTCTTCTATCTCTTTTGTCAGTGTTGTGTAGTTTTTCATGTATAGGTCTTTTACCACCTTAGTTAAGTTTATTTCTAGTTATCTTAATTTTTTTGGTGCTATGGTAAATGGGATTGTTTTTTAGTCTCTCTTTCTGTAAGTTCATTATTGGTGTTTAGAAATGCCACTGATTTCTTGGTGTTAATTTTGTATTCTGCTACATTGTCAAATTCATTTATTAAGTCTATTAGTTTTTTGATGGAGTATTTCAAGTTTTTTATATACAATATCATGTCATATGCTAATAAAGACAGCTTTACTTCTACTTTTCTAATTTGGATGCCTTTTATTTCTTCTTCTTGTCTAATTGCAATGGCTAGTACTTCCAGTACTATGTCGAACAGGAGTGGTGAGAGTGGGCATGTCTGTCTTATTCCTGTTCTTAGGGGAAATGGTTTTAGTTTTTGTCCATTGAGTATGATGTTAGCTGTGGGTTTATCATATATGGCTTTTATTAGTTTTAGGTATGATCCTTCTATTCCCAACTTGTTGAGAGCTTTTATCATGAAAGTGTCTTAATTTTGTCCAATGCTTTTCTGCATCAATTGATATGACTATGTGATTTTTATCTCTCAATTTGTTTATGTGATGTATCACGTTTATTGATTTACGGATATTGTACCATCCCTGCATTCCTTGGATAAATCCTAGTTGGTCATGTGTGTGATCTTTCTGATGTACTGCTGGATATGATTTGCTAGAATTTTGTTGAGGATTTTGACATGTATGTTCATGAGAGTTATTGGCCTATAATTTTCTTTCATTGTATTGTGTTTATCTGGTTTTGGTATTAGAGTGATGCTGGCTTTAAAGAAAGTGTTTGGAAGTGTTCCTTCTTCTTGAATTTTTTGGAATAGTCTGAGGAGATTAGATTTTAGTTCTTCCTTGAATGTTTGGTAAACTTTCCTGTGAAGCCATATGGCCCCGGGCTTTTGTTTGCTAGTAGCTTTTTGATGACTGCTTCAATTTCTTCTATAGTTATTGGCCTCTTTAGATGTTTAGATTCTTCCTGATTGATTTTTGGAAGGTTATATTTTTTTAGGAATATGTCCATTTGCTCCAGGTTGTCCACTTTGTGGGAATAGAGTTGTTCATAGTATTTTTTAAACAATCTTTTGTAATTGGTGGGGTCCATTATTATTTCACCTCTTTCATTTCTGATTTTGTTTATTTGGATCCTCTCTCTTTGCTTCTTGGTGAGCCTGGCTAGAGGTTCATCAATCTTGTTTATCCTTTCAAAGAACCAGCTCCAAAGACACAATACAAAAGATCAACAAAACCAAGATAGAATGGAGTGCAAAAATGAAATTGGGAAAAGGAAAAAAACAAGTAAGCGATACAAGAAAGAGAATATGAAAGAAGAGGGAACCTACTATATAAAAGGGGAGAAAACTCCAATAGAACAGCCACTAATGCCAACAAATGCTAGTAGCATATATCTGGAGATGAATACAAACTACAAACCACAACTAACATCAAGCAAGGCAAAGAAAAACAGAAGCTAAAAACAAACAAAAACAAAACAAATGAACAAAAAAGAATAAGTAAAACATTCTCACAATCAAGCATTAAAAATCAATATAATCAACAATCAAGCAAACAACAACAGAAGAACAGAGAGAAAAACAATTTTTTGGATAATGAAGAGAGAGAAGAGAGAGCTGTGTATGGAGTTGGAGCAGGGGATTGAAAATTAGATATATAAATAGGGTGAAATTTTAACAGGTGGTAAAAAGAAAGAATAGGGAAAATCTAAAGCAGGAAAAGGATAAGAGAAACAGGACAACAAAAGGGGAAAATTTAGGAAGAGAGTAATGGCATAAAGGTAAAGTTGAGATAGAATAAAATGATGCTAAAGGGAAGATGAAAATAGAATGTAGAATGCTAATCCCAAAGTAAAATAAAGAGAAAATATAATGATACTTTAAAAAAAGGTAAAATATTAGTAGTAATAATACTGATTGAAAATAAAAATGTAATTAAAAAAGTAAAATCAAGTGAGGAAAAAATAAAATAAAAAAGTTTCTTAAGTAAAAGATGAAAAAAAAAAAGTGCAGTAGTGAAGGTCATTCACTTCCTCTACTGTTCTGTTTGGTATGTATATTTCCTAGTCGGGACAGTATTGCAGCTCCCTGTGTTCCACTGCTCCTCAGTGATTTTTAAGCAGGCAGTGTGTCTTAATTTCTTGTATTTATTTATTTGTGTTTACACAAGACTCAATTTGTGATTCAACCCTAAGGTGACAACATTTCTGAATTGACCTCCAGGTCTATAGGTCCTCTCTAGTCAGTGCTTTGATCCTGCTTTCCCTGTGGTATTTAATGTCGGTTTGTGGGAGTGGAGTTACCCCAGAGCTGGTTCTGCGTTGGTTATTTCCTGCTCTGATCCCCAGGTTCCAGAACAACAACCTTCCCCTGCCATCTTTTAGGGTGTCCCTAATTGGGTGATCCTATGTATTGGGCTTAGTAATCAGAAGCAAGGATTTAAAAGAAAAAGAAACAACAACAACAACAAACTAACAAAAAAGAGCAAGCGTAAGTGGGGAACTCTGGGGCTGCGCGCAATTCTGTGCAGTCTTTTTTTTTTCCCTTTGGTTCTAAGCACCCAGCACACTTTAAACAATTTTAGGCTGTCCTTTTTCATCAGATTAAAATGGGTTGTTTTAAAAAAATTCCTTTCTGTTAGCAGCTCTGAGGACCCCCTTCCACATTCATGGATCACACCAACCCTAATAGCCAAGGATTTTTTTAGGTGCAGACTTCCCCCAGTCCTCCAGCTTCCACAGTGCACGTGTTTCTCTCTCCTGCCCGGACCAGGGACCTCACCTTATCCCAGGCAAAATCTGACTTTTCTATGTTGGAGTGTAGAGCTCCTCTGAATTTGTGTGCTTGCGCCAATTGGGGATCGGTGCTCTGGGGTTTGCAGCTGTTCGGTAGGTGCTGTAGTTGTAGAATTTGAGGCTTCTGATAACATCCACTGTCCCTTCAAAATGGCATGGTCTCTGCTTCCGAGCGGCTCTGGAAGAGAACCCAGCAGCAGTGGGGGCTGCCGGGTCAGGGGAGCCCTGTCCAGCAGACCCCCACCATCTCCTGGAATATAGCTGTCCCTCAACTCACCAACAAACATCCCCTTTGCAGGTGTTCTTTCTCTTTGCTCTGGGACAAGGCTCAGAACACACATCTGTCTATTCTGCCGCCATTTTTTCCTCCTCTTCACAATTTCATTACTGTAGAAAGTTTTCATTTCTTATTTCTGATACCTTTGAAAATCAGAAATTCTAGCAAGCATTTATTTTGTACATTTTCTTGATGTTTTTCTTAGAATGAAAGGAAACCATGGGAAAATGAGATAATTTATTTAAAATACTTAAGTTTATTTTTATATATATTTAACTTCTATATGTTTCTCAACCTCAGTACTATTGACATTTTGGGTCAATGATTCTTTATTGTGGGGTTTGTACTGTGTGTTGTTGGGTGGTTACCAGCATCCTTGGCCTCTACCCACTATGCACCAATGACACTCCCTTTCTCCCATGTTGTCACAACCAATAAAACAGATATTACCAGATGTCCTTGGTTGGGAACTACTGATTTAAAATTATGTTCAAGTGTTGTTTTGGCTTAAAATGCTTGTAAGAGAAGAAATTATTTTTAAAGCAGGAATATCTTGTGTGCATGACATTTAGGAATGGAATTTATTTAATTAAATTATGAAGGAATGAGGAATTAAGAGAGATTGCATTAAAACATTAGAGGCCAGATACATTTTTAATGGGATATATTAATCACAGTATTTAGTTTATGTTATTATAGGTAACAAAACATCAGTTTTTTCTTATTTTCTGTTTGTCCCATAAAAAAAAATTGAACATATTTATACTGTTGTTAATCCTCATTTGATGATATTTTCCCAGTGATTGTTAGATAGACTAGAAGGCAAGAGGAAAGATAAAGAGAGATACATTGATTGGTTGACTCCTACAAATACCCTGATGACTGGGGCAGGAATTGAACCTGCAACTGAGGTACATGCCCTTCACCAGAATTGAACTCAAGTGTCTATTCTCTATCTACTGAGCCAAACTAGCCAGGGCAGATTGAACAATTTTAATCCCAAGAAAAAGAATCAAAATTGCTGAGAAGAAAACCTAAATTCTTGAGAATAGCAAAAATAAAAAAAGAAGAAGAAAGGCTCTTTGGAAAGACCTTTGTGAGGTTAACCACATGATTTGGTTTTCTATTATTGGATAATATCCAATAACATATATTCTGTCTTATAATATATATAAGCTATAGCACCTACCCTCAAGAATCTTACAGTTAAGAGTAGTAATTTTTCACTTAGCCATAGATAAAAACCACTGGGAGAATTTTGCAAATTGTGGTGCTCAGATATGACCCCAGACCAACTAAATCAGAATCTTATGTTAGGCAAAAGTCCAGACATCAATATTTTTAAAGCTTCCCAATTGGTTCCAGTTTGTACAAAGGCTGAAAAACAAATTTATGAATAAAAAAGTAATATGCAGAGTAATTATTATGTATTGAAAGTGAATGTTCAATGGCATATTGAGACACAGAGAAATATACACCTACATGTGAATGTATGAAAGTTTCATGATTTAAATATCTCTTTTGCAAAAGAGATGTTTAAAAATATAATTTACATTAAGGTAAATAGAAAATTGGATGACTAAACTTTGAGACCATGTTAAAGTATAACCTTTGTCAAATGAGGAAAATAAATAAATGCAAAAAATAGTTTTTGATGCCAAGCTACCTTGAAGTCCATAGAGTCCTTTATAGCATACAGTAATTTTATCTTTATTTAAAAAATTTCACATGAATTGTTAAATAACAAAGGAAAAAATAAAAGTTAAATAAAGTGATATTTGGTTAAAATTACCATATTCTTTTGGTCATTTAAGTTACTGGTCTGGGAATGTAAATTAATTAAATCTTCAGAAAACCATGCAAAATGACAGATATTCCAATGAATCATATCAACTTTCAATGTTTCCTGTGCTCTATAGTGTCAAATTCTGGTTTGCTGAATGATAATTTATTCAGATAATTCAGCAGATTCAGTACTACCACTTAGGAAATATTTGGGTTACTTTGAATGGATTTTGAAATTTATCCCTGCGTATATGTAAGAATTACTTTTCTCTTTTTTGAATAATCAGCAATTTAAGTTCTTGAATTTTTATGATGCATAGCAAATACTAGGGATATAACACTCAGTGTCCACAAAAAGGGAGGATTTTGTTAGTGCACAACCTAATACTTGTCTTCAGACATTGACAGCTCAGTCTTGCACTATCACTGCATGTCCCTGTTGAGAGTATAGATGGGAGAATCTAAGTTTGAGAAAGCATGGCTGAAACGCGTGCTAACTAATCATTTCTCTTTTAATTTCTATGCTTTATGAAAAAATCAGTTTGGAACGAGAAATCCATATACCTAGACATCATTAGCCTACTTCCCTAAAATAAAACATCAAAATCAAATGGTCACATGAAGTACAATTTTACCGCTCCTGCAAAAAACTACTGAGGGAAGTTTTCGTCATGTTTTTTCAATATTATTCACATAAAGATAAGTTATTTTTAGAATTCAGTTTTGAGATAAAGTTCCTATTGCCAATATTATAATGTCAAAAACTCATCCCCTTTCATTAAAATCCCATTACCAGCTAAAATACTCTATGCTTGTGACATTTTCAACTTTTAAATTTTTAGATATATTTTTATTCCCAGAAAGCTTTGGGCTGACTCTAATGTTCAGTTACAGTGACTGCATTAGCCTAAGCTAATTTCTCCAACATCTTGCCAGTTTACACCTTCTTTTTCTATTTTTACAATAAAAACTTTATGTGTATTTATTTTAAACCAGAGGCCCAGTGCACAAATTTGTGCACCAGTGAGGTCCCTCAGCCTGGCTTGCGGGGATTAGGCTGAAACTGGCTTTCTGGCATCCCCCAAGGGGACCCAGGTTGTGAAAGGGCACAGGCCAGGCTGTGGAAACCCACCAATGCACAATCTGGGCTGGCAAGGGACCACAGGAGAGCTCCACAGCATGACTGGTCCTCTCGCCCTGTCCCAATCAGCTGGACCCAGCAGCAAGTTAACCTTCTAGTCAGAGCATCTGACCCCTGGTGGTCAGTGTGCACCATAGCAACTGGTTGAATAGTCGAACACTTAGCATATCAGGATTTTAATATATAGGATTGCATCAAATAATTTATCAAGGTAGGCCAGGGTAGAAATCATGTTTAAAAATCTATTTCAAACACCTAGGTTTTGATGAGAAATTAACTTTATGCATTATTTTTATTTCCTCTTGTTCTACTTTGGGGAAGATAGTAAATGGTAAAGAAGGTCAAATATATGGAGACAGAAGGAAATTTGACTCTGGGTGGGTGCAATATACAGATGATATAGAACTGTACACTTGAAACCTATATAATTTTATTAACTAATGTCATCTCAAAAATGTAATAGTAAAAATAAAAAAATACGCACACACATATATAATATAATATTTAAAATAATAACACTTTCATTGAAGAGTACATTGTTAAGTGGTAAAGTATGCCATTGGTTTTATTTAAGTTATGAAGAGTATATCAATTTAGAACATAAAGTTAAAACCTAGAATCACATAGTTTGTCTATTCTACCTAAAGATGAAACACTTAGAAGTATATTCCCAGACTCCTGTGTGTTAGTTTTACTAAGTTGGATATCTCAAATGATGACAGATATAATACATGCAGAATACAAAGTGATAGTAAAAGAAGTGCTATACTATTTTGTTGATATTGACATTTTATTGAAACATTTATAAATTAACTTTCCAAATTATATTCACTTAATGACAGCTGTTTTTAGAGGATAATGAAATAATGTGCATATATTTTCAAAACTTAAATATTAGCTATATTAATAATAATATGTTATAAACTATCTGGTAAAAATTTTTCCCACCTGTGAAAACAAATGTTTTAGCAATACCAGGGTTGTAGCTTATGCTTTTTAAAACATCAATTTTATGTCATATTCTTCTTTCCCGACACATTTTTGTTTTCCTAATTTGTGTACCATATGAAATTATAGAAAGTGGCACCTGTTCAATAATAGAATAAATGCCAAGAAAGTGTTTTAGTCATTATTTTACCTGCATTTTTAAAATAACTATTTCTTTTAGATAAACAATTTAAACTGAAGAAATAATATAAATGTATGAACACATGTAATGATGTAGGTTTACATCACATCACACAGTGCATGCCAAAACAGTATAGAGTTATAATGCAGCCTAATTTTCATGGATCTAGAATAAATTCCATCACTGGTTCTTTCCAAAAGAATTTAAATTTAGAAAAAATGGCATCTTGAAAAGAATTTTACTCTTGCACTATGGTCAATATGTGAGGAAACCTACTAATTTAATCTATGTTTAGTTGTTATATAGAGATAGATTAGAAATGTCGATTTGTGTCCCAATTCAAAACCTAAAGGAAATTTCTTTAGAACTGTTCTATCCAATATGGTATCCATTAGCTCCATAAGGCTATTTAAATTAAATTAAAAATAAATTAAATTGTAACTCAGTTCTTCAACTACATAGCCACATTTCAAGTATTAAATAGCCTCTTGTGGGTAGTGGCTACCATATTGAACCATAAGAACATTTTCATTATTGCACAAATTTTGACATTGTACATGGATAATCTAGAACCTTATTTCACTAACTGCATTCTAATCAAATAGCACTACTCTACATAATTAGTGGGAAAATTGCACAAATAGGAAATATTTTAATTCCCAAATTGATGTGGATTTGTTTTTAATATCACAAAATATTTTGTCTGATATCCCTTTTAAAGCTCTATCATAGCTGAATTAAAGGCAGAAGAAAACCAAAAAACTGTTCAAATACAGTAAATAAAATTAGGAAATCTCCTGAAAAATACTTTAGGAAATTGATAATTTTCCCTCTATCAAGTTAGTTCTTGTTTGTTTTCTTAAAAATTATAATTATTGACAATTATGTGTAACTTTTTGGTTCTACAAAAATATTTTAATTAGTTTTTACTATTTAAAAAAATTATGTTTTTATACATAAATGCTTCCATAAAATTATACCTCCTAAATTAATCTACAAACCCTGATTTCTCTCTAAATATAAAATAATATTTGATACACTAAAATAATTGGGAAAATAGCATGTGCTAAATTAATATTTCAGTAACACAGTGTTAGGGAAAACATTCGTATTTCAACCACCATGATAGATTTCTTAAAACATATTAAACCATTTATCTTCCTTAATAAGTCTAGTATCCTGAAAATAATACATCATTTTTTATAATGGAGACTCTTACAATGCTTCAGTATCATTACTATGAAACATATTTTTTGTTTGTTTGTTTGTTTTTTGTTTGTTTTTGTTTTTCCTATACACACAAGTCACATATTTATTAAATCAGTACAATTAATTACATTTCATTGGGAAATCATATTGACTTTATAGGTCTGGAGTAGATTTTATTTATTTTTTATTTTTTATTTTTTGCAGTTTCATATGTATTTATTTATTTTTTTTAGGAAACACCATACTGTTTTCCACAGTGGCTGTACCAGTCTGCATTCCCACCAGCAGTGAACAAGGATCCCCTTTTCTCCACATTCTTTTTTTTTTTTAATTAAATCTTTATTATTCAGATTATTACATTTGTTTCTCTTTTTTCCCCTCCATAGCACCCCTCCACCCAGCTCCCACCCCTCCCATTGACCTCATCCATAGGTGTATGATCTTTGTCCAGTCTCTCCCTGTATACCCCACACCCCTTTCCCCCTGAGAATTATCAGTCACGGGTGGGTCTGGAGCAGCAAGTCCTCCCCGGGCTCCGCCGTGAGTGACTCCTCAGTCCACAGGCCAACGCTCTACCCACTGAGCACACCTCCTCCTGCTGCCACAGCGGCAGCACACACACGTGGGAGGGGCGGGGGGCCGTGGGGTCGCAGGGCCCAAGGGAAACAACACCGGCGCTCACTCCCGCAGGTCCAGCCCGGACCGAGCCGCACCGGAAGCCACAAGGGCAGGTGCCCTGGCAGCTCGAGAGCCGAGGACGCACCGCTCAGCCTCAGCCTCAGTGCGAGAGTCTCAGCCTCAGCCTCAGCACGAGGGTCTCAGCCTCAGCCTCAGCCGGAGGGTCTCAGCCTCAGCCTCAGCCTCAGCACGAGGGTCTCGGCGCCTCAGCCTCACCCCGAGGGTCTCAGCCTCAGCCTCAGCACGAGGGTCTCAGCCTCAGCCTCAGCCTCAGCACGAGGGTCTCAACCTCAGCCTCAGCACGAGGGTCCAAGCCTCAGCCTCAGCCTCAGCAAGAGGGTCCCAGCCTCAGCCTCAGCCTCAGC
>JAAGEH010000393.1:38867239-38879741 GCA_011751065.1 Lasiurus cinereus | reverse complement strand
TTCCATGCCTGCGTTTCCCCATTGCGGGGCCCAGCCCGGCGCCCTGTGCTGCGGGGCACGTCCCCCCAGGCTCCGGGGCCTCTACTTCGCTGGCGAGCCCGCCTCCGGGCTCGGGGAAGTGGGCGGCTCCTTCCCGGATCCCGGTTCCCCTCAGTCATTATTTCTTTAAATAGGTTTTCAGTATCTTGCTCTCTCTCTTCTTCTGGCACCCCCGCAATTCTGATGTTGGCAAGTTCGAAACTGTCCCAGAGGCTCCCCATATTATGTGCACACCTTTGGATTCTCCTCTCTTCTTGCCTTTCCAGTCGAATGTTGTCTGCCTCTTTATATTTCAAATTTTTTACTTGATTCTTGCCTTTCTCCAGTCCGCTGCCAGGACTCTGTACAATATTCCCTATTTCAGTCAGTGTATGTCTAATTTCTATTTGGTCCTCTATCATCTCCAGTTGGACCTTTTCCATCCCTATTTGACTCCCCTGCATCTCTAGTATGTCCTTTTTCATCTCCTCTTGGGTCTTGCTAAATTATCCATCTTTTCTAGCATATTCTTGAAAAACCCCATAAGCGTGGTTTTGAACTCTATATCCAGTCTTTTTTTTTTTTTTTCCTCCATTTCTTTTGTTTGTGATCCCTTCCCCTGTCTCGGCATCCTCACCATGCCGGGGAAACTTCTGTGTTGGATTCAGCCTTATGATAGCAGACTCAAAGCCGCAGAAGCCTCTGCTGAGCTTGGGAGGGGTGGAGTCTCAGGGCTTAAGGGACCGCCTTGCCTTCCAGTTGGCCCCGCCCTCCACGGCCCCCGAGTCTCACGAGACTGGGTAATGGCTGGAGCGGTCCCTGTGTGCACGCGCACCCGAAGTGCCTCTAACCGCTGCCTTTCCATCTCCCCTGCGCTCCAGGACCACACGAGTCTAGGTCCCCAGGGTTTTGCCCGAAACAGGGGCTCAGTAGAGTCAGAAGTGGCACAGTTGGGAGGGTCTGTCTCCCGCCCACTCGCGAAAGCCTGCGGCACAAACAGTAATCTGTCCTCCGCGCAGCACCGTGCGCGTGCGAGACCAGACCTGATCTTCTGCGACTCCCCTAAATTTCCGTGCACCTCTCCCTTTTCACAGTCCAAACTCCCCCGTATGAGTTTCGGCTGGATCTGGGGTTTAGTGTCGTAGGATAAGGGGTTCAATGCCGATGAGAGTCTCTGTTTCCCTCCCGCCAGAGAAAGCCAGCCAGGTCCTCTGGCGCCCGCTCTCTCAGCGCGCGCGTCTCAGTACCTCGGCTTTTTGCAGCTCCTCTGGGTCTCCGTGAGCCCCTCTCTTTCCCTCTAGTTGTAGAATTTCCACTCAGCCAGCTTTCCTGTGGTTCTGGATGATGTCCGTTCTGTCTTTTAGTTGTAGTTTTGAAATTGTTGTGCGAGGCAGCAGTGTAGGTGTTCACCTATGCCGCCATCTTGGTTTCTCTCCATATTTTAATATATAGCACTGTTTATAGGGGTGGGTAGTTATTATTTGTTCTAATTTCCTTCAGAAAAACTCCCCGAATCATTATTCATTAAACAAATCAACTTTCTTAGTAATGTAGAACCTTCTAACTAATTTATATGGGCTTCAGTCAATCTATTTATATGAAAATTCTAGGGAAATGAATGTGATCTCATTGTATTTCTTGCCTTCAAGAAACTTACAGTTTAGTTAGTCCAGGGCTTCTGACAAATGAACAGGCTACCACTGGTATTGTAATCAAGTATGTGAAGTACAACCATAGGTTTAAGTATTGATTGTTAAGTAAGAAGTAAGAAAAACAATTAATAATGATTGAGCTTTTGTTGTGTAATAAGCACTTGAATGCTGTTTCACTGCTTTCCCTGAGTTGATGCCACCTGGATGGGACTGCTTTAAATACTCTTGTCTCCAGAGAATATTGCATTGTTAAGGAATTTGGGAACAGACAAGCTGAAGTTCCCATTTCATGGATCCCTGTGTGTACCTTCAGAATTTGTAGATGAGGGTGAAGTCTTGTGTGAAGATGAATTAAATATAGCTGAAACATTTCAGGAAGATATTAGAATTTTTTTCCTTTCTAATAAGGAAATTAATGGAAAAGTGGTCTTTTGCAAAGGAAATGCGGCATTACTAAATTGTACAGCCATTGTGAGTACCAGCAATGTAAATCTCACATATTAGAATCCCGTGCCAGAACGTAACTTCATTTGCAGGGCCTGATTTGGAAGAGGACCCCTCCAGAAACTTAAAGGTTGCCAGATAGGTGAAGGAACATTGACAAAATGATTTGCTCTAGCTGCATGGTTCATCATGCACACAGTGGTATATAATACAAGAGTGTCTTGCAGCAGCTGAGAGCTCCTGTACAGCTGCTGTGGAAACGTACTTCTGTTGGCAAAAGAGCCATCAGTGTCTTCTGTTTGAGCCTGTATCATCAATTCTACAAAATGAGATTATCCTTAGAAGATACAACATATATAGCACTCACCTTTATAAGGAAATTCCTAGACATTCATGAGGAGACCTTTGAAAAATCATCATTTTCTCTCTCTGAACTCGAAAAGGCTACTTATCAATGTTGCCTCTGTACTTCCAAAGGTCATTAAGGTACAGAGATTATCATTGTCACACCCACCTGCAGACATTGGAACTAAAGAAGAGAATCTATGCTGCCTGGGTCACAGAGTAAATAAAGTGTAAAAGTTGGTGATTTGAAGAAGACTTGAAGAAGGTGAGAGAGTTAACCATATTAAAACTGGTAGAACAGTATAGCAGGTAGAGGGAACCATAGCACAGAGACCCCGAGACAAAAAAAATACAACTAGCATGTTAGAGTAATATGAAGATCAAGGATATCAGAGTGGCAATAAAACCTAGGTCATTCAGGCCTTATAGACCATTTAAGTACATCAGTTTTACACTGAGTAAGGGCTTTGTGGGGATGTTATGATTGGACTTCCATGTTTAAATATTTCATATCGATTGGTTCATGAAGACTAACTCGTAGGGGTATAAAAATGAACTGAAAAAAAATTTTAAGAGACTCTGAAAAGAGACAATTGTGGCTATGTCTAGAATTGTAACAGTGAAGGCTTGAAAAGTGGTTAGAAACAGGATTTATTTTAAATTTTAAGCTAATATGATTTCTGAAGGACTGGATATTAAGTGTGAGGGAAGACACTTTTATGATGTGGCAATAGGGTGAATGGAGTTACAATGAAGTAAAATAGGAAAGGTGAGCTTAGAGCAGTTTGGGGAGAGATCAAAAGTTTTACTGTTGAACATGTTAAATTGGGATGCCTACTGAATGTCCAAACAGAGATGGATATATGTATCTGAACTGTGGAACGATACCTTGACTTGAGACAAAATGTGATGGCCACCCTTGTAGAGGTAATATTTAAAGCCATGAGAATGTATGGGATAAAAAGGAAGTGAAAGAAGAAAAGAGAGTGGGGAGGAGAAAGGAAGGGGAAAAAAAGGGAGGGAAAGGAAGGGGATAGGAGGGGAGAGGAGAGGAAAGGAAAAGGGAAGAGGGTTGGGAACTGAGCGTGAGGAATTCCAACATTAAGAAGTTAAGAGAAGAGAGAACTACAAGAAATTGAGGAGTGACCACTAAGTGGGAGAACAAATAAGAATCTAGTATCCTAAAAAAAAGGTACTATTAAATTTTGTGTAATTTGTGTGCTCTATTGTGTCAAATGTTGCTGAAAGTTGAAGTAAGATAGGAATTGAGAACTTTTATGTATTTTTAGAGAGGGTGAGTAAGAGAAAAGAATAAAAGAAATGTTTGAACTGCAGGCTTACACAATTGAATGCATGATGAGTCAACTCAATTAAAGGAAGAATTTAGAAGAATACTGTGGAGGGAGAAAATGTGTCAAGCAATTATCTTGAACCCTAGGGTGCAAATACACACTCTGGGTGGTCCAGGCTCTTTATTGTCCTGGGAGGGGGTGGGGGGTGCGGAGAGTGGGTAGGTGGGGACCTAGATCAGGCTTGGTTGAGGTGAGGGCAAGAACTTTAGCAATAGCAGCAGAGGTGGTTGTTGATGCTATGATTCCCTGAGAGAGAACTTCAAATGGGGCAAAGCAAGACTGGGAGCCCTTGCCTGTGGCATCTCCTAGACATCAAAGGTCTAGCCTGAGCACCATTGCAGCCAAAGTCAGTGCTTTGATACTAACCATTGTTTGTGCATTTGTAGCCAATAAAAGCATATGATGGGTATTACAATAAAGGATATCAGAGAGGCATTAAAATTTTTCAGAGTTTTAAATATCAGGCTTTAAAAACTCCTGTAACATATCAAAGCACATGTCCACAGAATTAATAATAATTAGATTTAACATGGCTGCATTTGATAGAAAAGAACACTATGTCCATGTGAAACTTTTTATCAATCAATTAGTAATGAAGAGATGATTTTGAAATTATCTCTTTCCTTATTAAATCTACAGCTATAAAATATATAATCATGTGTTTTGAAATTTTTTAAATATATACATGTTTTAAAGCCATTTTTGTCTTGTACAATAACCAATAGTTACAAGGTATGTTGGTAGAAATATTAAAATACTCTTGTATAAATTTACATTCAAATTTATATATTAATTAAGTTATATTTATATATTAAAGTTACAACAAACAAGCAGAACTGATTTATCTGAACAGTTAAATTTCTCTAAAAATGTGGTTACTTGAGAGCAGCTTTAGAAGTAATAAATTTTTATTTCAAAGTAATTTATTAAAAATGTATCTCCCAAAAATTATGGGATTCAGAGAGTTTCAGGGTTGGTGAATATAGAGTTTCTGCAAGTTTAACACACTTCTGGAAACCATAGAAGCTCTGCACCTCTTTCCACATACCTTGTCTTATGCATCTCTTCCCAGTAGTATCTTGTTATAGCAAACTAGTATGTACAAAAAAAAAAGTAATAATGTTTTCCTCAATATCATAATGTTTTCCTCAATATCATTGATTGAAATTGTGGTAGACATTTAGACAGGTATGAGCAAAGCATGGACGATAGGCCAGGTACAGGTCAACAGTGGGGAAAGCCCCAGGTGTTTAGCAATGGGCAGTACTAGGACAAGGACATTGCCCCTAGGATAGTCTTTCCACCCCTGGCATGTTGCCAAACATGCGGGTTAGACCCCTTAGAAGGGGAAATAGGGTGGCCAGAGAATAGCCCTTAAGCATAAACCCCCTGAGATAATGAATTCTGACCCACATTGAGTACAACTAGGCCTTAGTTGTTTTCAGCATCAGGCCCAGAAAAGCAGCAAAAAGAAAACAAGTGATGCCACACTAATATTGAGACTGCTTTTTTGATTAACGCCCCCCATGCCCCTAACCACCACCTGCCCTAACCAGTGGAGACTATGACCTTGAAAGGCACATCTGGAAAGCTGATGAATATTCTATTGGGACCCTCCCATGTGTCCTCCAGATAAATACCCTCCAGCCACAGGACCCAGTGCTGCTCTCTCTATGGAGCAGCTTGTGCCTTTCCCCAGCCCAGTTCTCCTGATCTCTCTTTCTCCTAGTGCCCTTCTTTTGACTTTGTGATTTCTTTCCTGAGCCCATTTATTCTACAGCTTACTTCTTCTACCTCTGTAACTTTCTAAATAAGTTTTCTCTTATAGTTTGATTCTTGTCTCTGAATTCTTTCTTAGCCAGAACTCAAGTACTGAGGTTGCTGAACCGAGGTCTAACACCTGGTATTGTTTTGCTGCCAACAAAAGGAGTTGTTAAATGTATAAATTCTGATGGACAAACAAGAATGCATATAGAAAATAGAAAGAAAACACTCATGAATAAAATGGGCTGTGTAGGAAAAACAGTAACTCACAAGTACTAGCTTAAGGTACTAATTGCTACATAAAAAAAGCAATTTCTCTGAAAGAATGTTGGCCCTTTTGATTATGTTCAAGAGAAGACAAAAATCTGGCTGATTATGCTAGTATAGTATGTATGTGCTTGAAATAATACACTCATATACAGACACACACTTCAGATCAAATAAAAGCTATTGTTGGCATGAAATAACCCAGAAGAAATCTAATGTGTAAGATCTGACATGAAGAGTAAGTGGAGACTTTTGGACAGATGCGTTGCTGGAAAATGACAAAGAATTCAGCAACAGCTAATTAAACAACATTTTATTTTCATAAACAATGCCAGGATTTAAATTATTTTCAAGTAGAGACCATGACAATGCCAATAATTCTTAATTAAATTTAGAGAACATAGGTTGGAGAAAGAAGAGACATGCTGGAAATCAGGTAAAGCAAACAAAAATTAAGGAAACACTTTGTAGAACTAAAATGGCTATCAAATTTAAATCTATAGTTTCTTCTCCTCCCAGTAAAGATGTCCTTAATATGATAATAGATGTCAGAGGGTGGGGAGAGAGGCAGCAATCATTTCAATATGAGATAAGAGGACTCCATCTTGTCTGAATATGAAGCTTTAGACCTGCATTTTATTTCAAGTTTGGTGAACAGCAATCAGTTCCCATTTGTGATTAGTCTCTTTCTTTTCACTAAAGAGAGGGTTGAGACACACTTTTAAAGGTTATTCTACACCAGACAAAAGGAGTACATGAAAAATAAAAGGCTTTTCAAATGATCTAAAGTGCACTTGAAACTGCCACTTTGATATCATTAGCAAATTGTGATTGATTAAGTATCACAGTTAAATCTCTTACAAGCTTTTTGGAATAAAAGGGGGTATAGCAAATGTGGATATTCCCAGTATGTGGCATTATTTTTTAAATGTTCAATGTACTTTTTGAGGTTGTGCAATCCTATCTCTTATTTCTGAAACTGTAAAAATAGAATCTTGAGAGTAGTTGTTCCTGAATTGGTGTTCAGGCAGATGATTGTCTTGCCATTTCAGCCTGGTGATTAATAGTAACAATCTTGGCATAATGCTGAGGTTCCACTCTATTGATGATGCAGATGTGAGACAAACATGCTTTGATTGTTTTTTTTTAATTAAATCTTTATTATTCAGATTATTAGATTTGTTTCTCTTTTTTCCCCTCCATAGCACCCCTCCACCCAGCTCCCACCCCTCCCTCTGCCCTTAGCTCCCTCCCATTGATCTCATCCATAGGTGTATGATTTTTGTCCAGTCTCTTCCTGTACACCCCTCATCCCTTCCCCCCTGAGAATTATCAGTCCACTCCCTTTCTGTGCTCCTGATTCTATTATATTCACCAGTTTATTCTGTTGATCAAATTTTTAACTCACTTAATTTTTAGATTCACTTGTTGATAGATATGTATTTGTTGTTCATAATTTTTTGGCTTTTACCTTTTTCTTCTTCCTCTTCTAAAAGAGTACCTTTCAGCATTTCATATAATACTGGTTTGGAGTTGATAAACTCCTTTAGCTTTTTCTTCTCTGTGAAGCTCTTTATCTGCCCTTCAATTCTGAATGATAGCTTTGCTGCATAGATTACTCTTGGTTGTAAGTTCTTGCTATTCATCACGTTGAATATTTCTTGCCACTCCTGTCTGGCCTGCATCGTTTCTGTTGAGAAATCAGCTGACAGTCGTATGCGTGCTCCCTTGTAGGTAATAAACTGTTTTTCTCTTGCTGCTTTTAATATTCTCTCTTTCAAATACCCCCCTCCCCCGCCCTGCTCAAATTTATTAAAAAACAGAATGTGTTTGTCAGTTTGGGGGAACTAGCAAAGTTCCCCCAATCTTCTATCTGAAGATTGGGAGTTATTTCCTTTAAGGAAATTCATCTATACAGAAAGTAAATTTAGGGACATTAGAAAAAATGGTAAAGTGTATTTACAATATGAGTTTGTCATGAAAACCTGATTTAGAAAGAAACCACTTTGAAAATTTCTGGAGGAAGAAGAAAGGTCAATTATGTTATAAAAAGTAGACAGTGTATGACAAGAGGACCATATGTGAAAAACATTCTTTATTTCCCTCTCATTAGAATGGCTTCCTATGAGAAGATTAAATGCTCCAGGAGAGGAATAGGATTTTTCTCATGTTAACTAACGCAGACAAAAGTGAACAGAGATTTGCTTTCTTCAGCATTTATTAATATTAATTGCTTTATTGAACTTGCTGTGGGAACACAGATTTCCCAATGCCAGCATAAAGGATCATTATTTATAAGCTAACTGATCCCACAAATTCTACACTTAGCTCAACATTTCTGTTGGAAATATGAAAAAAAATCCTTTTTAAAAATGGTTTGATATTTCGACTTTTCTTACTGTATGCTAAATTATATGAGCTAAATGATAAAACACTTTCCAGGAAAGGAGAATTTTAAAGTCCCACATACTAGGCTTCAAATCAAGCCCTGAAGTGCAGCTTATTATTACATTTTTCTTCCATTTATTTTTAATTCTTCCCCTTTGGCTCTGTCTTACAGGTGTCCCTAGTTACAACCATCAGTAAAAACAAAACACATGTGTAGGCTATAAATCTGTATTTGTGCTAATTCATGTGAGAAACATATCTTCAGTTCTTCCACCCAATTTCCTTTCCTTTTACCACTTGGAAGCTCTCTCTATGGCTCTGAGCTTATGATGACAGAAACTAAATTCTATCCCACATGACAGTTTAACAGGCAGGTGTCTGTGTGTCATTTCTCATTGCAACTAAAGAAGTCAAGGTGGAAATTCTGGGGTTAACTTAGAACATAAAAGGACTTAGAAAAGGAATCAATATTTGGTAAAAGGGGGGAGCTGCCAATTGCATCTTTTTGTAGAACTAAAGTCTCAGTCAGACCTATATTACTTATCATACTGGAAATCCTAGCCTTGAATATCTAATAGTACATTTCTCAGGCACCAAAAGGGAGGCTTTTATAATTTTTTTTTCAGATATTCATATTATCAAGGTGCCAGAGGCAATGCTAAAGTCAAGGTAGATTTGGTTAGTTTCCTGTAAAGTCTAATTATAGTGTTTAATAGATTAGCTGTTTTAAATCATGTCATATTGAAATGTAATATACAAATTGTCAGCTTAAAGTATTATCTTCTTCCTCCTTCAATTTTATTTTGATAAAATAATAATTGGATCTCAAACATGGTTTTATATTTCTGAAATAACACCACCAACAGCTGTAACAAAGCATCTGGGCTGTTGTGCATTATAGTTTGATATATCACTGTTTTGTGCTTGTATTTTATTTTTCAAATCATTTCTTCAGTGTTAAAAATGAATACATTCTTTTGTGAGAAAAAAACACACTATTTTTTTTAAATACAAAGATGTATCTAATAGTCATCTCACATTGAAGACATGAATTTATGTAGTGCTTTCAGGGTATCTTAAATTTGATTATGAAGTTATTCTGTGAGTAGGTCTTGCCAAGACTATCACAGAATCAATGGACTGAACTTATTAGGTCATCATCTCTTACTAACAGTATAGAGCTCTCAAAAGCTTTATTAGGTGAAATTGTAAGTGGCTCAGACAAGAGGTTTCAATCATTTCTTTTAGAGATGAATCCACAGCTTCAGAAATTTTATTGGCAAGAAATGACTTCTGATGCCCAGTCAGATGTGTCATTTTTCTCTTAGAACATTTGCAATCAATCCTAACCCCCCCACCTCCTACCAACCACATAGTTTTGCCTGCATTGTTCTTTTTGTTGGTTTGTTTTTGTGTTTCCACACTATTTTCACCCAGAAAATTTTGCCCACATGGCCAAATACCCACATAAGAAGAAAAATAAAGCTTGGACAGGTTTGCATGAATAGGGATTAGAATGATTGAAATAAACCATGGAAAGAGAATATTTAGTTTGGCTTAAATCACTGCTATAATCACTTAAACATGAACAATAACCCATTTGGAAAACATCAGAAACTGTTTTATATCACAGACATATCATTAGGCCCCATAACATTCCAGGAACTTGCCCTTTTCAACCTCTACCTACACTCTGAGAGACTGTCTATTTATGTAATAGCATTCTCAATAGAGATTTTGAACATTATTTTACCTTCCTACTCACAAAGATAAGATGGCATGGCCAGGGTATTGTCCTGTGTGCCATTTTTTTTTCTGTGATGGAGGCTTTAAAAAACTGTAGCAAGACAATAGGGAAGTTTTTTCTCCACAGTGCATAGGAAAAGCTCCCAGTGAGCCAGGAGCCCCACAGCAGGGCCTTTCTCAGCCTATAAACAATACAGCTATGAATTTCAGTGGGTGAAGCATCAGGCTGGAAATTTGTAATAACATGAGTCCTGATTCCAGATCTATAATTTACTGGCTTGTTGAGTGACAATGGGCACAAAACTTCACTGGCTTGTCTTTCCAATGTTTAGTCTTAAAATTTATTAGTTACACATTTGATAATAGTAAAATATATCACCCCAAAAAAAGAACAATCTAAGAAGAGTAATTCAAAGCAAAAAGGCTAAGTTGATTCTCTGTAAACATAAAAATGCACATTTTAATTAAATGCAAAAAGCTGCTCATAACACCTTAAAAAAAAAGTTGGTGGACCCCTGAGCTATAAAATTGGGGGGAATCTGTACCTAGAGAAATCCGTGGCTGTTGGGGCTGGTGTGATCCATGAATGTGGAAGGGGGTCCTCAGAGCTGCTAATTGAGAGGATCTCTAAAAAGCAACCCATTGAGGAATCGAAGATGGCAGAATAGGTAAACACAACACTGCTGTCTAACAAAACAATTTCAAACCTACAACTAAAGGACAGAATGGACATCATCCAGAACCACAGGAAAGCTGGCTGAGTGGAAATTCTACAACTAGAAGGAAAGAGAGGGGCTCATGGAGACCCAGAGGAGCTGCAAAAAGCTGAGGTATGGGGACAGGCATGTGGAGAGAGCAGGTGCCAGAGTACCTGGCTGGCTTTCTCTGGCGGGAGGGAGATGGAGAATCCCAACTGCACTAAACCCCTTATCCTACGGCACTGAACCCCAGGTCTAGCCGAAACTCATATGGGGGGAGTTTGGACTGTGAAAAAGGAGAAGTGCATGGAAAGATAGGGACGCCGCGAAAGGGCAGAAGTCTGGTGGTGCGCACAGCACTGCGCTCAGAAGACCCACTGCTGATTGTGCCACTGGCTTTCATGAGTGGGTGGGAGACAGAGCCTCCCAACTGTGCCACTTCTAACTCCACTAAACCCCAATTTCAGGCGAGACCCTGGGGACCCAGACTCATGTGGTCCCAGATCACAGGGGAGCCGGGAAGGCAGTGGTCTAGAGGCAGTGCATGCATGCACAGGGACTGCTCCAGCGATTACCCAGAGACTTGTGAGACCAGGGGGCTGTGTAGAGCGGGGCCAACTAGAAGGAAAGGCAGTCCATTAAGCCCTGAAACTCATCCCCTCCCAAACTCAACAGAGAGGCTTTTGCAGTTTTGCAAGTCTTGTACATAAGGCTGAATCCTACACAGAAGTTCTCCCAGCATAGTAAAAATGTGAAGACAAAGGAAGAGAGCACAAACAAAAGAAATGGAGGAAAACAAACAACTGGATATAGAGTTCAAAACCACGGTTATAAGATTTTTCAAGAATATCCTAGAAAAGATGGATAACTTTAGCGAGACCCAAGAGGAGGTGATAAAGGACCAACTAGAGATGAAAAAGGACCAACTAGAAATTAAACATACACTGACTGAAATAAAAAATATTATACAGAGTCCTAACAGCAGACTAGAGGAAGGCAAGAATCAAGTCAAAAATTTGAAATATAAAGAATCAGAAAACACTCAACTGGAAAAGCAAGAAGAAAAAAGAATCCAAAAATGTGATGATACTGTCAGGAGCCTCTGGGACAACTTCAAGTGTGCCAACATCAGAATTGTAGGGGTGCCAGAAGAGAAGAGCAAGATACTGAAAACCTATTTGAAGAAACAATGATTGAAAATTTTCCACATCTGATAAAAGAGATAGACTTACAAATCCAGGAAGCACACAGAACCCCTTATAAAAGGAATCCAAAGAGGACCACACCAAGACACATCATAATTAAAATACCAAGAGCAAAAGACAAAGAGAGAATATTAAAAGCAGCAAGAGAAAAACAGTTCATTACCTACAAGGGAGCACCCATACGACTGTCAGCTGATTTCTCAACAGAAACGATGCAGGCCAGACGGGAGTGGCAAGAAATATTCAATGTGATGAATAGCAAGAACCTACAACCAAGAATACTCTATCCAGCAAAGCTATCATTCAGAATTGAAGGGCAGATAAAGAGCTTCACAGATAAGAAAAAGCTAAAGGAATTCATCAACTCCAAACCAGTATTATATGAAATGCTGAAAGATACTCTTTAAGGAGAGGAAGAAAAAAAAAGTAAAAGATAAAAAATTATGAGCAGCAAATACATATCTATCAACAAGTGAATATAAAAATTAAGTGAATTAAAAAATTGATCAACAGAATAAACTGGTGAATATAATAGAATCAGGAGCACAGAAAGGGAGTGGACTGATAATTCTCAGCGGGAAAAAGGTGAGGGGGTGCAGGGAGAGACTGGACAAAAATCATAC
>JAAGEH010000393.1:38821760-38867139 GCA_011751065.1 Lasiurus cinereus | reverse complement strand
GAGGAAAAAAAAGAAAAACAAATGTAATAATCTGAATAATAAAGATTTAATTAAAAAATAAATAAATGAGCAGTTTATCCATAAAATAAAAAATAGCATTAACCAATGTATTACTAAAATTTTATCCTCATTACAATTCAACTAGTAGAGATCAAATATATTTTGTTTCTGGTTTTTTTGGGTTTTTTTTTTTTGTTTACAAAAATATTTTTTTCTAGGATGGGCCTCTGCTAAACCTCTGTTAGGAATATTAGTTTTCATAAACTATGAAAAGGTATTTGGAAATATATTTTTTTAATTTTAAAGATTGTGATGCCTAAACTATTGTCTCTTTATTTCCTCTTCCAGAAATATATCTTTAAAATTTGTCAAAAACAAGCATAAACATGTTTATTGCAGCATTGTGTATAATTGTAAACTATTGGAAAACTGAGTGCTCATTAAAGAGATAATTGGTTGAAATTAGAGTCATACATAAACTCAACTAAAATATTGCCCAAAACACACAAAAATAGAAAAAAAATATGTAAAATTAGTTAAATTAAAGAATAATCTTGTAAAATTTTATGTACACCACAATGTACTTTTTGCTATGTAGTTATCCAAGACAGTGAGGAGGACAGTTAGGGGCAACCAGGCTAGCAGGGGGAACAGTTGGGTGGACCAGGCCAGCAGGGCAGGGGAGCAGTTAGAGGCTATAAGGCCATCAGGCAGAGGTAGTTAGGGGTGACCAGGCTGGCAGGAGGAGACGGTTAGGGGTAATCAGGCAGGCATGCAGGTGAACATTTAGGAGCCAGTGGTTCCAGATTGCAGAGGGTGCAGGCTGGGCTGAAGGGACCACTCCCCCCTTGTGCACAAATTGCATGCACCAGGCCTTTAGTATATTTTTAAAAAGAGGCTTGCCTCCAGTGTCCTCCACTGTGGTGAAGATCTTGTTGGACCAGATTAGACCAATGAAATCACCAATGCCAACTCCTTTCAGCAGATTGGGAGGCTGATCAAAGATGGGCTGATTATCCTAAAGCCTTTCACTGTTCATGCCCAGGGTCAATGCTAGAAAAATCTCTTGACTAACAGGAAGGACAGGCATATGGGCATAGGTAAGTGGAAAAGTACTGCCAATGCTAGAATGCCTGAGACAGTAACCTGGATGCAGAGAATGAGAATTCTTTGCTAGCTACTTTGAAGATACTGTTCATCTAAGATTGACTACCACATGTATGACAGCCTGTACCTGTAAGAAAAGGGTAATGTGTTAAAAAAAATTAGTGGATTCTCATGGAACACATCTGAAAGCTGAAGGCAAACAAGGCTGGCAAGAAGCTTCTGACTGACTAGGCTAAGGCCCACAGATCTAAAACCAAGGAAACCCCCAAGTGCCTTGAAGAGTGGTGCCAGGCCAAGAAGGAGGGAATCATTAAGACTGTCCAAGGAGGAAGAGAGCAAGAAATGAAGCTTCACTTCTCTTATCTGTACATAGTAGCCTTGACAATTACATGATTCAATTATTTAATAAAAATAGCCTTTAGGAGGAAAAAATGGCAGCAGAATAGATGGATGGGTCTGGAGCTTTGTCACTGGGCAGAGGAAGAGAGAGCAACCGAGAGTCGCACTGGGAGTGATTGTTGGCAAGTTAAGAGTCAGTTATCCAAAGAAGGTGGGGAACTGCTGGACGGGGCTCTCCTGGCCAGGCAACCCCACTGCCACGGGTTTTTTGTCTGTTGGAGCCACCAGTGCAAATGCGGAGACCACACCATCTTGCAGAGGGAGGTGGATGTATGCGGCAGCCTGACCGCTGCGGCTGAAGCACCCATCGAACAGCATAATAGCCGGGGACGCAGAACACCGTTCTCCAATTGGCACAGGTACGCCGTGGATTCAGAGATCCACACGGCACATGGAAAGGCCTGGGATAAAGTGAGGTCTCCTACCCCATAGAACAGAGACGCGCACACTGTGGGAACTGGGCTGCGGGAAAGTTGTCTCTGGAGAGGTCTGCGGAGGTGGGGCAGGGTTGATCCCTAAGTGTGGAGACAAACTCTCAGAGCTGTTGACAGAGGGGAGCTCTGGAAAACAACTCGTTTTTATCTGAGGCAGAGGGACAGCCCGGCTGCAAAATCTCCACAAACCGGATTTGAGAACCACAGAGTAGCAGGATATGAGCACAGCCTAGAGAGGTCCTCTGCTTTGTCTCAGAGGTCAATTCCGAAACACTGCCACCCAATGGATGACACACAAATTGACTCTCGCATAACCACAAAAGAATAAAGAGATTAAAACACCCACAGTGGAACACAGGGAACTGCAATACCTTCCTGACTGGAAAACAGGAGTGCCAAGCAGAACAACAGTGGAAGTGAATAATCATTCTATTTTTTTAAATTTTTTCAAAAATTTTTTTAATTTTTTCCATTTTTACATATTTTAATTAAAAAACTATTTTTTTTCTTTCCACTTCAATTGATTTTACCTTTTTAATTATTACATTTTTGTTTACAACTAGTATTATTACTACTAGTATTTTACCTTTTTGGGAAAAAACAATGGTCATTTTGTTTTCTCTTTATTTTACTTTGGGATTAGAGTTCTACATTCTATTTTCATCTTTCCTTTAGCATAATTGTACTCCATCTCAACTCTACCTTTATGCCAGCACTTTCCTCCTCACATTCCCCATTTGGTTGTCTTGTTTCTCTTTCCCTTTTCCAACTTTAGATTCTCCCTATTCTTTCTCTTTACCTGGTTAAAATTTCACCCCACTTATATATCTAATTTTAAATCCCTTACTACAAGTCCATACAAACCTCTCTCTGCTTGTCTTCACTAGCCAAAAAGTTGTTTTTTTCTCTATGTCCTTTTGTTTCTATTTGCCTGAGCAGTGATTATATCTATTTTTTTGTACTTTTTTGTGAGTTTGTTTTAGCTTATTCTACTTGTTTTATTTTGCTTTTTGCTTGCTTTGTTTTTTACCTTTCTTTTCCCTCGCTTCCCTTGATACCAGGTGTTATTTGTAGTTTGTATTAATCTCTAGGTACTGGTTGCTGGCCTTTACTGGGATTAGTGACTGCTCTATTGGAGTTTTCTCCAGACATCTATATTTTGTTCCCCTTTTCTCTCTTATCTGCTTTCTTTTCTCTCTGACTTTGTTTCTCTTTCTCTATTCTATTTCTTCTCCTTTTTTTCTTTTATTTAATTTTATTTTTTGTTTCTTTAATGATTTATTTTTTTCTCCTTCTCCCAACTTGATTTTGGCACTCCTTTCCTTTCTTTTACCTTCATTTTCCTCTTCTTCTTTCTCTACTTACCCCTAATTTGTCTTTCATTGGTGGTCACCTTATTGGTGATTATTAACATCATGAATACATTTCTGTTCAGTGCCTTGTGTGCTGTACTGGGTCATGTTGTAGTTTGTGCCTTTGAATCAACGTAGGAGAGAGAACTACATAACCAGACACCCGGAGAAGAAAGACCATGAAAAGAAGAAGAAACAGCCCACATACGAAAGATAGGCAGGTATCACCAGAAAAGGAAGTAAATAAAATAGAAGCAGAAATAAGCCTGCCAGAGAAAGAGTTCAGAGAAATGATCATAAGGTGGATGAAAAGAATGGAAGACAAATTCGACAATATGAGTAAGAGCCAAGAGGAAATGAAGAAGACCCAAGAGGAAATGAAGAAGAAGCAAGAAGAAATTCAAGAAGAAATAAAAAATAACATCACTGCTTTAAAGAACTCAATAGAAAACATCAAAAGTAGACTAGAAGAAGCAGAGGACCACATCAGTGAGCTAGAAGACATGGTAGGAAAAAATACCCAAGTACAGCAGCTTCTAGAAAAAATAAAAATAAATAAAAAGCAAGAGAAGAGCCTAAGGGAACTTTGGGATAACACGAAAAAAAAAAAAAAAACAACATCCACATATTTGGGGCCCAGAAAGAGTGGAAACTGAACAAGGATTAGAGAACCTGTTGGAAGAAATAATGACAGAAAATGTCCCCTATATAGGAAAGAAAAAACCCACACAAATCCAAGAAGTTCAGAGAGTCCCAAGCAAAATGAACCCCACAAAACTGATACCAAGGCACATTATAATTAAATTGGCAAACACCAACAACAAAGTAAGAATCTTAAAAGTGGCCAGAGAGAAACAGAAAATTACCTACAAAGGAATCCCCATAAGACTAGCTACTAAATTTTCAACAGAAACTCATCAGGTCAGAAGGGAATGAAATGAAATATACAAAGTCATGCAAAGGAAGGGTCTGAATCCAAGAATACTGTACCCTGCAAGGCTTTCAATCAAAATTGAAGGTGAATTAGAAGCTTCACAGACAAAAAAAGGAATAAGGAAATATATTACCACCAAACCAGCAATGGCAGAAATGTTAAAGGGTCTGTTGTAATAAAAATAAATAGAAAGTGAAGAAGGAACTCTGGGCTAAAGACTAAAATGGTGATAGATAAATACCTATCAATAATAACTTTAAATGTAAATGGATTAAATGCTCCAATCAAGAGATTAGGGTAATCGATTGGATAAGAAAACATGATCCACATATTTGCTGTATCCAAGAAATGCACCTCAGGAAAAGAGATGCACACAGATTGAGGGTGAAGGGATGGAAGATGGTATTTCAGGCAAATGGAAATTAAAAAAAGGTGGGGTTGCAATACTTATATCTGACATTAGATCTCAAAGTGAAGGACATAACAAGAGATAAAGAAGGCCACTTCATAATACTAAAGGGAACAATCCAACAAGAAGAAATAACTCTGGTAAACATATATGCGCCCAATACAGGAGCACCTAAATACATAAAAAAACTCTTGGAGGATATTAAGGGAGAGATTGACAGCAATACAATCATAGTAGGAGACTTTAATAACCCACTGTCACCATTGGACAAATCCTCTAAACAAAAAATCAGCAAAGAAACATCAGTCCTAAATCAATCACTAGACCAGATGGAATTAATTGAGATCTTCACAACATTTCACCCCAAAACCACAGAATATACATTCTTCTGCAGTGCACATTTTCAAAGATAGATCATATGTTTGGTCATAAGAAAAGTTTCTTCAAATTCAAGAAGATAGAAATCATATCAAGCATTTTCTCAGACCACTGTGGCATAAAACTGGAAATCAACTATAATAAAAACAATAGGAAAAAATCAAACACATGGAGACTAAACAGCATGCTATTAAACAATGACTGGGTAACCAGGGAGATCAAGGAAGAAATAAAAAACATCATGGCAACAAATGACAATGACAACACAACAATACAAAATTTATGGGACACAGTGAAAGCAGTCTTGAGAGGGAAGTTCATAGCCCTACAAGCCTACTGCAAAAAAAATAGGAAACAATGGTAATAAATTACCTAACCCTACAACTCAAAGAGCTAGAACAAGAGCAACAAGATAAGCCCAGTGTATGCAGAAGAAAGGAAATAGTGAAGATCATAGGGGAGATAAACAACTTGGAGACCAAAGAAATAATTCAAACGATCAACAAAACCAAGAATAGTTCTTTGAAAGGATAAACAAGATTGATGGACCTCTAGCCAGGCTCACCAAGAAGCAAAGAGAGAAGACCCAAATAAACAAAATCAGAAATGAAAGAGGAGAAATAACAACAGACCCTGCGGAAATACAAAGGATTGTTAAAAAATACTATGAACAACTATATTCCAACAAATTGGACAACCTGCAAGGAATGGACATATTCCTAGAAAAATATAACCTTCCAAAACTCAATGAGGAGGAATCTAAACATCTCAATAGTCCAATAACTATGGAAGAAATTGAAGTAGTCATCAAAAAGCTCCAGCAAATAAAAGCCCGGGACTGGATGGCTACCTAGGAGAGTTTTACCAAACATTCAAGGAAGAATTAAAACCTATCCTCCTCAGACTATTTAAAAATATTCAAGAAGAAGGAACACTTCCAAACACCTTCTATGAAGCCAGTATCACCCTAATACCAAAACCATATAAAGACAACACAATGAAATTGAATTATAGGCCAATATCTCTCAAGAACATAGATGCTAAAATCCTTTACAAAATTCTAGCAAATTGGATCCAGCAGTACATCAAAAGATCATACACCATGACCAAGTAGGATTCATCCCAGGAAAGCAGGGATGGTACAATATCCGCAAATCAATAAACGTGATACATCACATAAGCAAATTGAGAGATAAAAATCACATAGTCATATCAATTGATGCAGAAAAAGCATTTGACAAAATCCAATACCCTTTCTTGATAAAAACTCTCAGCAAGGTGGGAATAGAAGGTTCACAACTCAACATCATAAAAGCGATATATGATAAACCCACAGCTAACATCATACTCAATGGGCAAAAACTAAAACCATTTCCCCTGAAAACAGGAATAAGACAGGGATGCCCACTCTTACCTCTCCTGTTCGACATAGTACTGGAAGTATTTGCCATTGCAATTAGACAAGAAGAAGAAATTAAATGCATCCAAATTTGAAAAGAAGAAGTAAAGCTGTCCTTATTTGCAGATGACATGATGCTGTACATAAAAAACCTGAAGGACTTCATCCCAAACTAATTGACTTAATAAATGAATTCAGCAATATAGCAGGATACAAAATTAATGCCCAGAAATCTGTGGCATTTCTATACACTAATAGTGAAATAACAGAAAGAGAGACTATAAAAGCAACCCCATTTACCATCTCACCAAAAAAAATAAGATACCTAGGAATAAACTTAACTAAAGAGGTAAAAGACCTATATGTAGAAAACTACAGGATACTGAAAAAAAGATAGAGGAAGATGTTAACAGATGGAAGAGCATACCATGCTCATGGATTGGGAGAATCAACATCATTAAAATGTCCATACTACCCAAAGCAAACTATAGATTCAATGCACTATCGATTAAAATACCAACAACATATTTCACAGACCTAGAAAGAATTCTTCATAGATTCATCTGGACCAAAAAACAAAAAACAAAAAAAACACGAGTAGCCACAGCAGTTCTGAGGAAGAAGAATACAATGGGTGGGATCTCAATACCAGATTTCAAGCTATATTACAAAGCAACTGTTCTCAATACAGCCTGGTACTGGCACAAGAACAGACATATAGACCAATGGAATACAATAGAGAACCCAGATATCCACCCAAACCACTATGCTCAACTAATATTTGACAAAGGATGCATGAACATACATTGGAGCCAAGATAGCCTCTTCAATAAATGGTGTTGGGAAAATTGGACAGATATATGCATAAAAATGAAACTGGACCACCAATTTACACCAAATACAAAAATAAACTCAAAATGGATATAGGACTTAAACATTAGAAGGGAAACCATAAAAATTCTAGAGGAATCCACAGGCAGCACAATCTCAGACATATGATGAAAGAACTTCTTCACTGATACTGCTCCAAAGGCAATTGAAGCTAAAGAAAAAATAAACAAATGGGACTACATCAAAAATAAAAAGCTTTTGCACAGCAAAAGAAACCATCAACAAAACAATAAGAAAGCCCACTGTATGAGAGAACATATTTGCAAATGTTACCACTGAGGCGTAACAACCAACAGCATAAAGACCAGATCATGGATCTGCAGGTGGGAGGTTCAGTGAACTACAAGCAGGTGGCCAAGAGCTACAGGAAGGGGCAGGCAGCAAGCTATGAAAGAGGGAGGAAGGAAGGGGGCATTGAGAGTTAAAGAAGGATAGGGCAGCTGGCATAACTCCAGGAGGTAGGCAGTGATCTACTGGTAAGCAGATTCATGAGCAGAGCTGCTAGTATAAATAAAAAAAAAATTCTTGAAAGAAATACTTCAAAATATATAGCAATCTTTTTAGATATGAATTTTAAGGAGTCTTTAAAGTTATGGTCACTTGATATTAAAGAGAAAACACACACACACTCATAAATAGTCATAAATAATAAAAAGTTTTCACACAAGTGAAATTTATTTATTTTATTTGTTTGTTTGTTTGTTGTCAATATCATGCTTTTCATTTTAAACCAATACAGCTCTGTTCAGGAAGAAGAAAATAATATTTCTTTTTAATATATTTTATTGATTTCTTACAGAAAGGAAGGGAGAGGGACAGAGAGCCAGAAAGACTGATGAGAGAGAAACATCTATCAACCAAGATACATGGCCTTGACCAGAATCAAACCTGGGACCATTCAGGCCATAGGCTGATGCTCTATCTACTGAGCCAAAGCAATTTTGGACAAAGGAATAATTTTAAGTGGCTATAATGTGTAGTCACTAATTCTCACCTGCTTGGAATCATAGTGAATTCTGCGAAAAACTGCATTCCTAAATCTCTGAGAATGATACATTGATGAATACTTCCCTAAAGTTGAGGATAAATAGTTGAGATACCTTCTAATTATTCTCAGAGTCAGAGATGGACTTGAAATTGTTTAAAGTCACCATCTTCTTCTTTTAGGAGAGGGGAAAAAATAGCATGGAGTGGAACAAAGAAAATGGAGTTGTTAGATCCAAAAGGGTAGGGGATGAAAGCTAGGTCAACTTGGGCAAATATGAAGGAAGTGCAATTGCTTTTTTGTTCCACCTCAGTTTATTGTTAGTCAACCAGGAACATAATGTAAACTAAACCATTTGTGAAAAGGCAACTGAACCCCCAAAAGCAGCAGCAACTGCTTCACTTCAGATGACTTAACTGGTCTTTGCAAATGCATTCAATTTGGTTCCTGACCAAGAAAGAGACTCAATCCTACTCTCACTCTGCATGCTACACAGATCCTCAAGTCTATGACTTTATTGTTTCCTGCAGAGTGGCTTTTCAAGCTTACCTACCTAATTTATTATTCTGTCCCCAGACCTCCTTCCCTCCTTTGTAGAAGCCAATTTCTGCTCCAAGGATTTAGGGGCAGTCCTCACTCATAGACCTAAGGAGGATACTCTACCTAGGACTGTCCCTGCAGTACTGGTTGTAATTCCTCAATGTAAGATTAAGAAAAGAAGAATATTTATTTTCTTTTTTTCAAAATCAGGAGTTTAAAGTGATTCTCATAGCCTGGGCACAGGGCTCAGTGGTTGAGTGTCGATCTATGACCCTAGAGGTCACGGTTGCTTTCTAGTCAGGGCACATGAACAGTGCCCTGACCAATCAATGATTCTCTCTCATCATCAATGGTTCTATCTCTTTCTCCCTCTCTCTTTTACTCTGAAATTAATTTTTTTAAAAGTGATTTCCATAATTATTTAATTAGGTTATTTAAAGAAAATAAATAGGACTTTGGATGCTCATAGCCTGAGGCCCAGGTTATCCTGAGAGAAATTATGTTTGACTTAGTGGCCATTTACCTTAATTTCCTATTAAGTCTGTTTCCTCTCTGTGGCATTATCTGGTATCATATCATCGTAGGGTCTCTTTAGTTTGTAGGTGTATACTTTCTAGATGTACTAACTGATGAAGTTTAAAAAAAATATCTCTGGGAATTTACATTTTTTAAAAGTCTTCTTGAGCACCTCTGGATTTATGACAGAAAATAATGATGTTAAAATGTTGGAATGATAAGCAGGGATTCTGGACAAGCTCACTACTAGTAATTTTTCTCAATTAATCATCAAGTGCTTTTTTTTAAGGAACTAATATACTCTTTCCCCTGCCTCAGTTTCCAAGAGCATATTATTATCTCTGAATTTCCAGAAGTTTGTAAATGCAGAATTTCTGTCCATCCTAAAATACAGAACTTAGTATAGGGTTGCAGTGAATCTCAATACACATGTGATGGGTGACAGAATCAATGTATGCATATGTGTATTTGTATGTCTGAGGGTTACATGTGTGGAAATATATAAGTATTTATGTGTGTATATTATGTAGATAATTGATTTTTTTAATCCACAATTACTTTGTTGAAGGGTTTATTACATGGTATCTATAAACAATACCCTATCTACTAAGAGAGTAATATGTAAATTAACCATCACTCTGCTACATTCACAAGCCATGCCTATCAGCCAATCAGAAGTGAGTATGCAAATTAACCCAATCAAGATGGCTGCTAACAGGATCCTTGGGTTTCCCCTGGTGATGGAGGAAGCCAAGCTTTCTGCACACTCTGGCCAGCCCAGGATTCCATTCAAGGCTACAAAGTTTCAATTATAGAAGATAAATAAATCCCAGATACCAGGGCTTTCACTTGCATAGCTGGGGGGCGAGGACAGCCTGAAAACCACCACAGGCCCCTCTCCCAGGCCACCCCATGTCCCAAGGGAACTCCCACTCTGATCTGGGACACCCTTTAGGGCAAACCAGCTGACTCCCACCCATGCACCAGGCCTCTATCCTATCTAATAAAAAAGTAGTTTTTTTATTGACCATCATTCCAACACATAAGATGGCTGCCCCCATGTGGACACAAAATGGCCTCCACGAGATGGCCAGCAGAGAAGGGTAGTTGGGAAGTACCAGGCCTGCAGGAGAGTATAGTTGAGGACACTCAAGCCTGTAGCAGAGGGCCGTTAGGGGCAAACAGGCTGGCAGGAAAGCAGTTAGGCATCAATCAGGTTGGCAGGGGAGTGTTTAGAGATGATAAGGCTGGCAGGCATAAGCAGTTAGGGGAAATCAGGAAGGCAGGTATGTGAGCAGTTGGGAGCCAGCAGTCCTAGATTGTGAGAGGGATTGGGCCTAAATGGGCTGTCCAACATTCCTTGAGGGGTTACAGATTAGAGAGGGTGCAGGCTGGGCTAAGGGACACACAACCCTGTGCATGAATTTAATGCACTAGGCCTCTAGTATTAAAATAAAAACGGATGGCTTCAATAATATTTTATCAATGATACCATGTGTGCTTTTGTGGAAGTAACCTGATACCAACTTCTCTTTCCTTCCTGTATCTATCATCACTTTAAAAAGTAAGAAAAGACACAGAGCCATGAAAAGTCACTGGCATTAAGTGTTTCATGAACTACATTTGAGACAAATTCAAGGTAATAATATTAAGGAAAATCATGCTTTCCTATTTCAAGTGGACACTATTGAGTATGGTCTGACCTTAAACCATTGACTATCTTTCAAAAGAAAATGACCTGGAACAGGGAAAAGCCTCCAGAGAAACATCCTGATTATCTTTGAATTAATTGAGGGAAAAGATACTCATGAAGTAATTATTTTTGAATTTAATCTCTTACTTCAATATAGAGAAAAGGAGACATGTTGGGAGTGTAAATAAAAAGATTTTTGCTTAGGTTTGAAGCTAATAAGTGAGCTGACAAATGCCTCACTTCCTTTGATTTAAATATTCATTTAAAAACTTTAAAATTGCTTTTATATATCTCAGAATCTGTCAGGGTCTCAAAATAAAATATATGCCATACATAAATTTGATATTTCCAGAAAGGATTCTTTATAGATTGACCACTTGCAAAGATTCAGGAGAAGCAGAAGAGATAGTCCAGGCTAGTCGTGATGCAGGCTTTATGCTGGTGGCAACTAAAATAATTCATAAGAAAAATTCTTACAGTGTCAACATCAAAGTTTAATGACTCTTTGGAATACCAAGAATCTTTCTAGCTTTATTAACTTTTTTCTTAGTAAAATAACTGATTAAAGCACTCCCAGAGTCTCAAATCCATTTTTAGAGAGTAGTTCTCTACTATTGAGTGTAAATGAATGTGATCTGGAACCAGAATTGGATGTCTTCTGTCAACATTCTGATTAAAATTTGTGGCAACAAGTAATTAATTTCATTTCTTCTCTACCTGAAACATCTCACATTGAGTTCTAGAATATATTGCAGAGTACATTAAGTTTTCACTTAAGGGCATTGAAAGGTTCTTAGAAACTGACTTTAAGTAAAACAATGATAACCAAACTAATTCTACTATAGGCTAATTGACATACCAAGGGTTAAATACTTATGAAATATTTTTGACCACCAAACTTCTAAATAAAGACCAAAAATACTTCTAATATTAAACACTGAAAAAAAATATGAGCTATTCATCCATGTATTTAATAAATATTAATAAAAACAAAAATAAGATCATTATTTTCCAACCTACTTATTTCTGGTCAGGATCAGGCTGGAGCCTATCCTGACAGCCCAGGGCACAAGGAGAACCCACCTGGACAGGCACCTTCCAACACAGGCTCACTCACACCACACCCTCACTCCCTCCAACAGGGACAATGTAGAGACACCAATTCACCTCACAGGCATATCTTTGGGCTGTGGGAGGAAACCAGAGTCCCAGGAAGAGAACTCACAGAGATGTTGGGAGAATGGGCAAACTCCACCCAGATAGTGGCCATATCTAGGAATCCATTTTTTTCCTTCTCCTCAATGTTATAAGGAAACGACATTATTCAAGGACCTATTATATTGTGTTTATTTCAGTTTATTGTTTAAATCTCTTTTGATACCTTAGGGAATTTGGATTAAGCTTTATTGTTAATGGGTAATTCATAACTTTTGAAATTTATTAATTGCTATTTAACATAAATGGAAGATTCTTACATCGTGTAGAATATTGCAACTAGAATACAATTATTGAAATTTTTTTTGCTTAAGAGGTTTATGAATGGGGATGGATACAGTAACATAGGTTATTTTCACATTTTAAAAAATGGGGTATTTTTAATAGTAATAATTGATTATGTTGTTTTTAAATGCTTCTACTATATTTTAAAAACTTTCAGATTCATTTTAACAGGAAAGCTTGTAGAACAATTGAAAACTCACTGGAGCTCAAAGCTTAATTTACTTCCATTCTGCTGCTGGTAACTACATTTCCAAAATTTTGGTGCTTAGTCTTATCAGGGATTTTTTGCTTTCAGCTTCAGAAGAGCTGCAACACCAGGTTTTATGTGCAAAGCTTTTCAGGACACCGAGTCCTGATGGAAGCATTATATGTAAGGCCATTGCTACTGGCTGCCTATCCAGGGGAACCAAGGAACTAAATGATCTTTAAGATTCAGTCATCCCTAAAATTGTAGCACCCTACTGATTTTTTCTTCTGTTTGGCCATCTGTCCAGTTTTGTTTTGTTTTAAATCCTTTATTATAGTGTAAACAGATCTCTAAATAGAATTAAGATAGGGAAATCTGGACCTCAAGTGACTGACACTCATGCTCTAGATGAGATACTCTGTTAAGAAAATGTGTGATATAAAACAAGACCACTTAATAGTTGCTTCCCCATTCTAAGAAAAGAGTAAGCTGGTTTTGTTAACTGGATATTTTCCAAGTTAGTGTTTCCTAAACTTTCACATGGGTACAAAGGTCCTTGGGAGGTTCTGATGCAGTGGATCTGGAGGGAGGTGGGGCCTAAGATTACACATTTCGAACAAGCTTCCAGATTTCAAAAGCTGCTGGTCCGAATATCAGACTGAAAATAGTGTGGTTCTAAACTATTCTCCCTTCTTTATATCCAGATTTAAAGAGGTCTTGGCTTTCTAAATGTGAATCATGTTTCTGACATTCTTCAAGTCCATGATTTCTTTCTTTCTTCTTTTTTTCTTTTTTTTTATTGATTTTTTTACAGAGAAGAAGGGAGAGGGATAGAGTTAGAAACAAGGATCAGCTGCCTCCTGCACACCCTCCACTGGGGATGTGCCCTCAACCAAGGTACATGCCCTTAAGTGGAATCAAACCTGGGACCCTTCAGTCCACTGAGCCAAACCTGTTAGGGCTAGACCTTGATTTCTAAAAATAAAATTGAACTAAGGACTGAAAGGGGCATTTAGATTCCGGAAAGATATATTAAATTAAGGTCAGGGAAACTCTTTAAAATGTAGTTCAGAAGGTCCTAAATTACAGATCAATTTCCAAACCATCACATCTCAAACTGAAGTCAGTTTCTTTATGTGACAACCTCCTTTGTTCACTTCTCTTCATCCCTTTACAAATGTACCTTTTTTGAATAATTGGCCAAAACAGCATTTTTTGGTCTCTTCCCCTGCTTACATATATCCCACAGAGGTGCCCTTTCACATAAGTGGGCACAATGAGTGAATTGTATGTTAAATAGGAAAGAATCTTTATCATTCATAGTAACAGGAAATCCCAGACCCAGGGCAATATGTATGTGATATCTGAATACACAATCAGACTCTTTGAATAGCATTACATTATAGGAGCAATAAACCCAGTAAGGAGTCCACAAAAGCTGATTTCCCCCTCCCCCCAAAGTATTCACAATGCAAATGAGCCATGATGGAGAAAATCTGGTTAATATCACCCACTAGCTGGATACACATATACCACCTTTTATCTTTAATTTTAATTTTCCAATTTAATGGCTGGCATCTGTTAGAAAAGAAAATGTAATGGTCAATGCTGTGGAATTAAATCCATAACCTACCAAATTTATTAGAGGCTTTCCTCTCCACCCTCAAAAATCAGATGCCCTGATTAAAATGTCTGGAAAATAACTTGGGAAAGATTACCTCTGAAATCTCTATATTGTTCTAGAAACTTCTGAAGATCTGAAAATGATCTCTACTTTTTGGGATATTTACTAATGAAAGTTGCATTGTAGTGTTTATAGAAAATACTACCACCACCTACTGGCATATATTGTACATAAAATTGTAAGTGCTTCTAAATCATTTAAACAGGGCCGGTTGAGTATGGAGGGAAAAATATAATTATTGTCACATTACTGTAACTCTAATTTCAAATTTAGTCAGATAATTTTATTTTGTTTTTGATAATATACCATTTACTTTTAGCAACTGAATATATAAACTTGCAGGGAAAATAGCAAAAAGAAGGCATATGATATTTAAACAGAAATAGGTATATTATATTATTGAAATTTAAAAAAAAAATGTCTTTTCATTTCACTTGTTGCCAAAGTTTTTTGTTTGTTTGTTTTTATTGGAAAAATTACTTTATTAAACTCAGAAGGAAAAGAGAAGTTTATGTCAATGTGGCTAAGCAAGAGACATTCATATGCATAAGTATGCAAAATTCTTTACAAAAAACATTTGAAGCAGAATATAAAAATATATACAAATCCTTCTATAATTTTAGCAGCTATTTTGATAAAGGAAAACAGAAGAAAGATTACACATATGTTCCCTAGGTTTTTAAAATTTTTATTCCATAGTTAACTCTCATTAGCTGTTAGCTTAGCATTAAATCATTTTCTCTTCTTTACAATTTCCCCTGGGAAAGAATTAAATCTTTATTTTATTTCTTCCATAGTTATTTTTAATTTTATTCTCAGACAATCTAGTCTTTGATCCTACAAATTTTCTACCTCTAAAGAAACTGCTTCTTGCATAGAATCTATTTTCTTGTTCAGTGGTTTAATATTTTGCATCAGTGAACTAGATTCATGAAAAGGATATGGGATTAAAATGGGTTTTCTTCCCAAAACTTTACTGAGACACCCCTATTTGTTAGAATTCCAGAATGGACAGCTTATCACTTCAGTGATATTTATAATGGCATCTGTTCTGTGTATATGTATAGAGATAGTTAGAATGGCAAATTTAAAGAAAAAAATCTAAGAGTAGTATATTTATATAATGTTATTTTATCTCAGATACTTTTTAGGTGGATAAGTATAGATATTCAAGATAGAAAATCTTACATATTAAAAGTAGCAATTATTTTTATTACTTTTTTTCCTGGATGTAAAAATGTAGTCAACATGGTAACTCATTTCTTATCACCTTATTTAAATTATAATCAGCTCCTGTTCAGCTTAGTGACTGTTCAGTGCCTTTCTTGGGGGAAAAAAAATAGCTTCCTCAAATACTGTTTTACATTACATCAATAACTAGGAATTATTGTGACATTGAGTGCTGACTTAGTTGAACTGTTACTTTGACAACGCAATTTTTGCTTCTTATTTTCCAACTTTCTCACTTTTTTGATGTATGATGCTGCTTTTCCTCAATTTATTTAATTAAGAAATAGTCTTTGAGTCTCTCTCTACATTGTGCCTAGCATAAGTGATTCAGTGGTCGATGTTCAAGACAGACAAGCTTTTCACCTGTTGGTACTTAAAGTAGAGTGATGGAGAAATCCAATGATCATGTAAAATAACAAATAAAAGAATACCTGACTAAAGGTGTAGTGGAATACAAGGGAGCAAGTAATTAAGGATTTTAGCATTTTAATGGCCAGGAAAGTTCTCTTCAATAATATGATCATTGAACTAAAACACAGATAAGAGCCCAGACATAGTTAATTTTATGTAATTAATAAAGATTACCTGTTTAACTCAGACAAATAGACTAGCTATTAAAAAATATTAGAATATACCTATTTTCTTGTTTTATGCAAAAGACTTATAATGAATTTAATATATATTCCAAAAAAGTAATTCCAACAAGGGTTGAGTTAGTATTTTCAACATGAGGATCACAATTCTTACTTGTTTGAATATTTTACTTTTTATAGGTTTGATTGTGCAAAACTGTTTTAATCCTTTACCTAAATTAAGTGGTTATTTTTTGTTCTTATGAATTTATGAGAACTAATTAGTAATTGAAAAAACACATTGACATATTTAGAAAAACAAAACAAAAACCTGGACTTTTCAAAGGTTTTTGATGATCCCTTGCTTAACAAATAACCTCTAAAAAGTGGTATGACAAAAGAAAAAAACAATATGAACTAAATTTTCTAACTTGACTGTGTTCAAAATAGACTTCAATTCAATAACCTAAGAGTAGGTGAAGGAATTAAGACAATATTTAAGAGGGAAAGTTGATACCAATAACAAGGTTAAGCTAGAAAAGAGTCCTGAATTCATATATTTTCTATAAGTGAAATGTAAATAGGGCTCTGAGCATTTGGTAGCCAATGCAAAAGGGGAAATGAAATCAGTATTGGTTAAGGAAGTAACAACTGTATTCCCTTAGGGGAAAGATAAATTTCCCCCATGGCTATTAAATAGTGATGACTGTGTAATATATTGTAGATAGCAAATACAGTTCCAAGGTTTATAATAAAGTTTTAAAGATTTTCTCAAAATAAATGGATAGAATATCAACAAATGTAAGTCTACCAGGAAACTGATTTAATGATGGCAGGTACACAACTTTCCAAAAACAAGCTTAATAATACCAAAATACATTTTGTAACGTGGAAAACATCTTATTATATTCTTCACAAGTATTTCTACATTTGTTTCTCTAAAATTATTTTCTATAACCAGTGAATTCGAGATTGTTTTCTGCCCTCCTCTGTGTTGATCAGTGCAGAGGCACATGCTTTCAAAATAAGTTAGATGAGGCTAGAGAATCACATGCTCCCATGCCTTTTCACCCTGTTAAATATAGGGTGGATTTTTATTAATTTTTTTACTAAATAATTTTGAAATAATGGCTTTTATGAGTCTTAAATTTCTAGTCTAAGAAGCAACAGTGATTATTATAGCCTGGAAAATTCTTAAAACATTGATGGCCAACAAGACCAGAGTTGGAATAAAGTCCTTAGAGAATGTCTAACTTGGAGCAATGCAACATCCTATTATATTCTCAATGCATTGTAAAATGCAGACCTAGACTGTTGAAAGAGCAAAATGTTCTTTGGATTTATTAACTGAATGTTGAGGAATGTCAACCCAAAAGAATGGCGTAGTCTTTGAAAAAGTTAATCTGTGGCCCTTTTTGCTGGTTGTAATTAAATCTCAGGGTTGGTTGATGTGGCAATTTAAGAAATATATTCATTTGTTAAAATGGTTCCGAGCTAAAATCGTTCCAGATTGTCCCCTTTAAGCATTATACACAGAGGCCTATCACAGCTTTGTCTTCATAATAATCATTACATTCAGTTTAAATACTAGTCATGAGAATTGTTATTTGACATTTATTTATTTTGCAATTTATCTCAAACTGTTTTTACTAGGGAAAAAATGCACTAAGGAAGTCTATCTGCTATCTCAGCACTTATTTGTTTATAGAAAATTTAAGTGTAGGTGACCCCGTTCTGGCCGGAAACTTTACGATTAGAGCTCTTTCTGCCTCAGTGAAGAGTGCATGTACTTTTCATTTTTGTTTTCAACAATCATTATACTTTTAAGGAAACAAATTAAGGTAACAAGCATTTATTAACAGGCCAAATAGAAAACAAACTTGGATTTTAAACATATACAATAATTTTAAAGTAGAAACTGATTCCTGTGAGATAGCTTGTCATTTGATATGCTAGCCTGGTACATTTGTTCTAAAAAAAATGACCATGGTTTGAAAAAGGGTGGGTAAAGCTTAAATATATATAAGACAGTAGCAATCCTGACATTAATTTTACATATACAATACATTGACTTGTGTGCAAATAATCAAAATAATAAAAGAGTTCTTGGCTATGCTTTTATATTCCTTTAATCTATACTAATAAAAGGATAATATGCTAATTAGACTGGCAGACCTTCCAGACATCCTTCCAGACAAAGCCATGATGGCAGGGATTGAGGCAGAGGCAGTTAGGGGAGATCAGGCCAGAAAGGGAGGGCAGTTGGGGGTGATTGGGCCAGTGGCGAGGGGTGGGGGGAAGTTGTGAGCAAGCAAGTGGGCAAGGGGGGCCAGTTGGGGACAAGCAAGCTAGCCAGGGGGACGGGGGGGAAAGAGGTGTGCAGTTGGGGGCAAGAAGGCCAACAGAGGAAGGGCAGTTGGAAGCAAGCAGGCCAATAGGAAGAGCGGTTAGGGGCTATCAGACAAGCAAGAAAGTTAGGAGCCAGCGGTTCCATATTCCATATATTATGTATCTAATGTTTTACCTTTTCAGACCTTTTTGTTCATTTTTTAGAAGACATTGATACTTTACTGGTGTGAAGATGCAAGATTACATTTCTCAAATTAAGATGGCTTAGTGAAATCAGTTTTATAGAAGTGTTTATTTTTACTAAAGTTGTATATGATGCCCACATTTAAAAATGAAGCATTTGATAATTGTAAAAATAAATAAATCTATAATTCTGACATATTTTGAAAATGTATAGGGTTAGCCTACAACACAGAGCAGGACAGCCATCTGCTAGAGCTATATATGCCCTGCTCCTTTCTCCTAGGTAGCCAGAATACCATTTCCTTCGTTTACTACGCATTTCTGTGTTCCTTAAGACTTTAGTTTCTGCCTCCTTGGAGAATCTATGGTCCAAATGATTATTATTTCTTCTAGCAAAAAAAAAAAGAGCATCATGGCATTTTCTTATTTTCTTTCTGGCAACCTTCCTACCCACTCCCAAATAATCTCTCTCTATATAAAAGCTTAATATGCAAGTTCTCCCTGTTAGGAGTTCAACTGGGAGACTGATTGCTCAATATGACACGTGCTCATCACCAGGGGGCAGCATGGAATGAAGGAAGGCCCTGGTCAGCCATCAATAGTCAGGGAAGGGAGGCTCCAGCCAGAAGCCGGAAGGCCCTGATTGGCCCTGATTGCTGGGCAATCCTAGGTACCCTACCCATGCATGGATTTTGTGCACCAGACCTCTAGTAATAATATAATATGGGAAGTCAAACCAATAGAAGTGTAAAATAATCCATTGTGAGATAAACTTACCACAATCTCTCCCACACCCTCTGGCCACATCTTTGTTATGTTTCATACTTTGGCTTAAGATGAAAATCAATGAAAAGACCAGATATCTCCATGTTTCTTACCGAGGCTTCCACTTTCTGAAATGGTGATAGTACCTTTGTTAGTGCAACCCTGCAGGCTAAACTACAGATGGTGCCATTTAGCAATGGCCAAATTGCCAGTTACGACCCTCTGAAAAATACAGGGTTTATCATAGAAAGTCTGACAGTCGCTGGAATATCATGTCTCTTTGGGGCATTGTTTTAACAAATGCATTTGAAAGAAAAATGTTCTTTGTTAACTACAGTTCCCAGAATACTTTGTAGAACATTCTGTCTCTATTGATCATAAACTGGCAGAGCCACTATGCATCCTTTGGCAGAACTCAGGGGAAAGCGAGCAAGTTCATTATACCATGTGACAATCTCTAAATTATGAAAAACACTGGTGTGCAGTTTCATCAGTATTTGCATTCTCTTAGCACAAGAGAGGTCTGAAATCTATTTTTATCCAACAGTTCTTATTAAACCAAATTTGCCTGTTACTACACGTAGTTGTTTCATGTAGTAGTGCCTTATGGTACTTTGTATAAACAATAGAAAATAAATCCAAACAAGCTAAAAAATGTTTATTGCAAAATAATGTAGTTCAAGAAAAATTACATCTGCATGTACTGCATATTTTGGGTCCAATTTATGGTGCAGTTTCTCTTCATTAACCACATCTTAGAGAATTTTTTAAAGCATCAGCTTGCATATTATTAACATGTACTTAAAATAACAATATAGAAAGCTTAAGGATTAAAATAAAGGTTTAAGGGTGAAACATAAGTTGCTTTCAGTGTTTCTGTGTATATGCAACTCCTTAGAAATTCAGCTTTTTAATTAAAGTGAACTAGACCTTACCTAGACCAGCTAGATTAATAAGTATCTCACTCTACTATAACTATTCTTAATAAAAGCAGATGGAATTCATTTTGCAAGAAAAAAATACAGTATTAACCATCATTGCTTCTTTTATATAGCTAAACACATGTAATTATTCTACAGCATTTCTAATGGAAAAGAACAGTGACAAAAGGCATTTATAGCATTTGAACTAAACTGGAATTTTTCTTCAATTACTCTACATTATAGATATGCATTTTCTCAGTTATTTGATTGCTTTTGTTTATTTTTTCCATTTATGTGCATTCTGTAATATTTTATAGCTTGATACCTTTAAAGGAATATCTGTATCATCAATTGCACTTATAAATGCATGTAGAATCTCAAACCATTAAAAGTTAAATGTGAACACAATTAATAACTGAGTCTATGAAAATTCCAATATTATACTATCCAAGTGTTCTCTCTTGCATTATGAGTCACTCCTGAAAGATAAGTAGAGGAGGAAAATTCTAATCTATTACTTTTATGAACAATGTGTATGCATAGCATAATGGAAAGGTCACAGTTCCATTCAGAAGTGGGTTTGAATCCAGCAGGTATTTATTAAACTGTGTGATGCTGAGCAAGTCAGTTATTTTGAGCTTCAGTCTTCTCATTGAAAAAACAGGAAAAAAAATTATATATATATATACACACACATACACACACATATACATACACATATACTTTATAGAACTGTAGAGAGCTTAAGGGAGAATCCTTGAAAAGTGCTTAATTCTGTGCCTAGCACACATTCAGTAAAAAAAGGCAGACAAGATTACCGTTACTTCCACTCCAAACCTAACGTAATACCCAAAGGTGGTCAGCCTGAATTTACATAAGATGCTGTTTTAAATTAACAATTAAAATAAAAATTCTTTACTTTTTAAACTTCTATAACCATTCTTTTTAAACCTCCTGAGTTGGCATGCCTCTGATCTCTCTTACTGATTAAGCATCTAGCTCCATCAGTGATGAACTAACCTTGCCCTCCATGACCCCTTACCTTTCCAGGGCTCCAGACATCCTTTGTTTGAGTGTGTCTCTCAGTTTCCTCACTCAAGGGAATTCCTAGTCACCCTTTAGTGATATCTTCTTTTTTTTAAATTAATTTTTATTAATTTTTTATACATATCTCCCCATAGCCTCCCCTCCCTCCCAGGCATACCCCAACCCCCCAGTGTCTGTGATCATTGGTTATGCTTATATGCATGCATACAAGTCCTTTGATTGATCACTTATCTACCTCACCCAACTTTAATCTTTCTGCTATAATGTCACAGACTGTTTGATGCTTTATGATTTTTGTCCTCCTGAGAATTATCAGTCTACTCCCTTTCTGTGCTCCTGGTTCTGTTATATTCACCAGTTTATTCTGTTGATCAAATTTTTAATTCACTTAATTTTTAGATTCACTTGTTGATAGATATGTATTTGTTGTTCATAATTTTTTGGCTTTTACCTTTTTTCCCTTCCTCCTCTAAAAGAGTACCTTTCAGCATTTCATATAATACTGGTTTGGAGTTGATGAACTCCTTTAGCTTTTTCTTCTCTGTGAAGCTCTTTATGTGCTCTTCAATTCTGAATGATAGCTTTGCTGGATAGATTATTCTTGGTTGTAGGTTCTTGCTGTTCATCACGTTGAATATTTCTTGCCACTCCCATCTGGCCTGCATCGTTTCTGTTGAGAAATCAGTTGACAGTCGTATGGGTGCTCCCTTGTAGGTAATGAACTGTTTTTTTCTTGCTGCTTTTAATATTCTCTCTTTGTCTTTTGCTCTTGGTATTTTAATGATGATGTGTCCTGGAGTGGTCCTCTTTGGATTCCTTTTATTTGGGGTTCTGTGTGCTTCCTGGACTTGTAAGTCTATTTCTTTTATCAGATGTGGGAAGTTTTCAGTCATTATTTCTTTAAATAGGTTTTCAGTATCTTGCTCTCTCTCTTCTTCCGGCACCCCCACAATTCTAATGTTGGTATGCTTGAAGCTGTCCCAGAGGCTCCTTACATGATCTTCATATTTTTGGATTCTTTTCTCTTCTTGCTTTTCCAGTTGAATGTTTTCTGCTTCTTTATATTTCAAATTTTTGACTTGATTCTTGCCTTTCTCTAGTCTGCTGTTAGGACTCTGTATAATATTTTTTATTTCAGTCAGTGTATGTTTAATTTCTAGTTGGTCCTTTTTCATCTCTAGTTGGACCTTTTCCATTTCTAGTTGAATCTTTTGCATCTCTAGTTGGTCCTTTTTCATCTCCTCTTGGGTCTCACTAAATTTATCCAACTTTTCTAGCATATTCTTGAAAAACCTTATAAGCGTGGTTTTGAACTCTATATCCAGTGTTTTTTTTCCATCCATTTCTTTTGTTTGTAATCCCTTCCCTTGTCTTGGCATTTTCACTATGCCGGGGAAACTTCTGTGTTGAATTCAGCTTTATAATACCTGATGTGCAAAGCCGCAGAAGCCTCTGTGGAGCTTCGGAGGGGTGGAGTCTCAGGGCTTAAGGGACCCCAGGGTTTCGCCCCAAACAGGGGCTTAATGGAGTCAGAAGTGGCACAGTTGGGAGGGTCTGTCTCCCACCCACTGGCGAAAGCCAGCGGCACAATCAGCAGTCTGTCCTGCGCGCAGTGCCGTGTGCACCACCAGGCTTTTGATCTTTTGCAACTCCCCTAAATTTCCCTGCACTTCTCCCTTTTCACAGTCCAAACTCCCCCCCGTATGAGTTTCGGCTGGATCTGGGGTTTAGTGTCGTAGGATAAGGGGTTCAATGCCTTTGAGAGTCTCCGTTTCCCAGAGAAAGCCAGCCAAATACTCGGGCACCCGCTCTCTCCGCAAGCGTTTGTCTCCGTACCTCAGCTTTTTGCAGCTCCTCCGGGTCTCCGTGAGCCCCTCTCTTTCCCTCTAGTTGTAGAACTTCCACTCAGCCAGCCTTCCCGTGGTTCTGGATGATGTCAGCTCTGTCCTTTTGTTGTAGTCTCCAAATTGTTGTGCGAGGCAGCAGTGTAGGTGTTTACCTATGCCGCCATCTTGGATTCTATTCGATATCTTCTTTTATGCAACAAAATAGAATTATCCACAGAGCATTTCTATTATTGCAGCATCATATTCTTTGTACATCTGTTGATTTTTGTTTCCTCCACAGTAAGCCCCTTGAGCTGTACCACTGTGTTTCTCTTGCAGGAATGTTACCTGTACATTACTGAAAGAGAAACAGCTAGATTTTTTGAAAACAATACTGTGAAAAAACCAAGAAAAGTTTCCTCAACAAAATGGACTTTAATAAAATACTGTCAAAAGCAAGTGATTTGGTAGAAAACCAACTTTCAGAAAGGGAGAGGTGCAGTTTGTGTTAACCTTCTTAGTCCTTGGTTTTCATGTCAGAATTCCCCCGAGAACATTGCTGCTCACCTTCCATGGCCCATGATGTACAGTGCCACCCTTGCTATAGCATCACCCTGGATCTAGGCTTTGCTTACTCTCTTCACCATGGAATGAGGTGATCCTCTCCTAAGCCTTCACAGACCCAGGTAATTCTTGTGCTGCAAAGATGCAATTCCAGCAACAATGTTTACAAATAAAACTCCTCACAGTAAAATGTCACCACAGATGTGACAACGTCATCTAATAGTCACCATTGTTTTCATATTTATTGTTGAACTAAAAAGAAATATTTTGTTTGTTTCAATAGTTCCAAAATGTTGGCCAATAAAGCTTGCCATTTTTATGCCAGTATTTATTCACCCACAACGATTTGGTCTTGCCACTCTATTGACATGCAGGCTAAAAATACTGCAGAAAATCAGTACCCAAGTGCATACCAGAGATTTTGGTGAATAAATTTTATTTTGGGTTGTGGGAGATGAATCGGGATATTTTTAAGCAGTTTAGCCCTGTGTAATGCTTCTAGAATTTCCAAGAAAAAAATAAACTCCAAGGGAATTTGAAATATTAAGTGCCATATCTTTTCATGGATATATATACAAAAAGTGAATTATTAAAAAAATAAATTAAAAGAGAAGAGTCTTGTGATAATAGGTTTCCTATCAGATGAAAGCAGTCTTAATTCTTTAGTTTTCTGTATTCTGTGATTTATTTACAAACCAACCCAGAGAAACCTCATTGATCTCTATAAAATAAGCTTATCTGATATATTTCTCCATGCATGTTTATTTGATCAGTACTCATGCAACAGACAGTAAGGTGTTCATAACCCTTTTTAGGCTTCTACCTCATAGAGCCCTCAGGCTTCAAAAGGCATTATTCCCCCTCAGTGGGAATTATAAATAACCACACAACTCCCTAGTTAGCTTTGTACTGTATGCCATAATAAGGGTGCAGAAAGCAAAATTTCCCACTTGTTTCATTTGCTAGCAAGTGCTCCATTCTAGTCTGTGAGGCTCGTTACTACCCCCCAAATTCTAACACTGAAGTTAAAGCAGGCTATCCCCAGAGAAAGCCACAGCAACTTCATTTAAAATATATATTTGATTTCTATTCCTAATCTTACAGCCTTTCCTTCTGAGCTTTCTCTCCCCAACTCCCTGGTTCCCTTACACTGCTGTGTGCTTTAATTTTGCTTTCAGTCAGTAGTTTAAAAACTTTAGCTTCTAATAACTGGAAAAAATGGTTATTTAAAGATAACTGCAACTTGCTTAACATGTCAGGCTATCATATGCTCAGTGCTTTGAAGCTGCAAATTAATGACGAGCAGGAACAGTGACTATCTTTCAGAGGAAACTGACCTCTTTCTAATGGCACATCGCTAATGTCATCTGTCTACTGCATCTCATTATGTGAATTTCACGGAGTTAAAAAAAAAAAGTATCTTAAGGCTGTGCACAAATAAAAAGGACCTTCTAGTATTAAGCACTTTGAAAATTTTTGATCTCTCAAAATACCTTCCTTAGATACTGCTTTCCCCTTTTGTGCATGGCACGCTGCTTATGTCATCCATTCTCTGTGACTAATTATGTTAATTTTGTGCCATAAAAGTAACTGAAGGCTGTTAAGAAATAAAAGCTTTTGAGTGGCCTTATTTCATAAACACCCCTTTTGAACAAGGCACATTTAGTCATATTTGCAGTAACAGAAAGAGTCTTGTGCTAAAAATACAACAAAGACTCTTGAATATGGCCATTTATTCCCACTTTATTAGGTAATTTATGAAAAAGTATGAAGGGAAGCCTTTTTTGTTACTATAATTTGCATAAAGCTGGTGTCCCATTAATGAGATAACTTCCTGCCTTTTGTGTATCACCAGCTGGAAACAGAAATAGAGGAACTTTTCCGTAGCCCAATTACTTAACCTGCTGAGTTCAGAGTTGGAAAGTAAACAGGGTCCCTATCTGCCAAAGAACTTTATTTTGGTTCCTCTAACCTGATTTTAAAAATTAAAGATAATTAGAAGAAGGATGAATGTCAAACGCTAAAACTAACTAAATGTCAGGCTATCTATTAGAATGTGCATCTACGGCTGAAAAATATTTCTTATTTAATAATCATACTTCACCCAGTTGTAGTTTACTTTTGCTGTCAATGGGTCAAATGAATAACATTTGATCATATATTTACACCTATAGAACTATACATATGACAAAAAGAAAAGAACTGTAAACAGATTTTAGTTTGGGGTGGGAGGGTGAACGGAGATATTGAATTGCATTGAAACATATTATTATTATGAATTGCAATTTTTCAATGAAAGAAATGAAGAATATCTCATCATAATCATATGAAAATTTCTTGGTGACATGGTAAATAAGTATTTAGGTAAAAATATGCTAGGAAAAATAAACAATTCTGCCATGAGGATTAAAAATTCAACACCTACTATAAAAGCATGGGTGAACAAAATAGGGGCAAAAGAAGAGGGATGATTTTGAATTTATAACTTGTAAGCACTATGTACATACACAAATGCATATATAATATATATTTTTGTTAATTCTTGCCAGAAGATATATTTTTCCATTGATTTTTTTTTAGAGAGAGTGGGAGAGAGAGAGAGAAATATTAGAGATACATCAGTTGGTTGCCTCAGGCCTGGACCCTGACAAGGCCAGGGATCTAACCCATTAATGAGATATCTCATTAATGGGATCTAACCTGCAGCTCTGGTAAGTGCCATTGACCAGGAATCAAACCCTTGACCCTTCAGTACTCAGGCCAGCATTCTAACCACTGAGCTTCGCCAGCCAGGGGCAGATACAATATTTTTAAAACTTTTTTTTAAACATGATTCTGTGAAAAGGAAAATTATGTTTATTAAAATCTGACTATATGACCTAACCTAATCTTTGAAAATTATACTGCGGTCAAATTAAGCTATTATCTGTTTTCTCCCTCCTGTTTAATCCAGCTATGTAAATGTAGCTCCAGATAGCAGTTTGTAGAGGTTGTACAGTGATATATAAACATGGAAAATAAAATAGAAGTGAGAACAGAGGTGACTAAACTATCTTCAATTTAACAAATAAACTAGAGAAGTGAATGGTTAGCCTCATGATCTTATCTTTTAAAATAAGGTTTTGAACATTTTAAAATTACAATAAAATTAACTTATAATTAGGGCTGAATGTCTGTTTTACTGTATTCTTCATATAATATCTTGGGTAAATTGCACTGATTACAATAGTAGAAGTAATAGCAGAAACCTTAACTACTATCAAAAGCTTTCAAAAACTTTGACGATTGTTACTATTTGAATGTGGGTGTATTTCTAAGGTTAAGCATGATCATCTAGTCATTCTACTTGTATTCATATTTTCTGGACACAATTCATAATTACAATAAGTTTCAATGCGATTCAATATCTCCTTTCACTCTTCCCCTCAAAAAAATCTAAAATTCATTTACAATTCTTTTCTTTTGTCATATGTGTAGTTCCATAGATGTAAATATTTGATCAAATGTTATTCATTGACCCATTGACAGCAAAAGTAAACTACAGCTGGGTAAAATGTGATTATTAAACAAGGAATATTCTTCAGCAGTAGATGTACTTTTAACGTATAGCCTTCTAGAGTTTGATGCAAATCCCGACTTCTGGGTACTTCCTTCTCTTTAGGAGACTCTTTGCACCTTACACCTTAAATAGGAAAATATTAGGTATATTTTACTCAACCCTTCAATAATACCAAGTCAGCATTTCCCAAACATAACATCCACAAGGTAATTTTGCTTGATATATTTACTGTCTATACCTTCTTAGATAGCAAAGTATAGAGTGTAAGAAATGCTGTTGTAGGGGAGTAACTTTCTTATCTGACGTGCACTACTGGGGAATTCTTCTTTTTCAGTGGGTTTTATGGTCTAAATTGTTTAAGAGAATTATAGATAAGCAGGGAAAATAACTATTATTCATCTAATCAATGCAATATGCCCTTTTATTAATAGACATAGTAAAGAGCATAAGTAAAAGATTATCAAGAACACCCCAAAATTCCAAACAGTAACCTCCAAGATGTTACCAGGGAACATCTTTTCCCTTACACCTGGGAAGTAAATGCATCCCACCATTGATCATACATTTCCATTTGTAACTGAACTTGTGACAAAAATCTATAATTTAGATTTTCATAAGGGTTAGTCATTTGAACCACAGGAATCTAGAGGAAGAAAATAATGTAATGCATGATCCTTTAGGAAAAACAAAACAACCTTAGCTGGTTTTGCTAAGTGGTTAGAGCATTGGCCTGTGGAATGAAGGGTCCAGGCTCAATTCTGGTCAAGGGCACATGCCAGGGTTGTGCTCTCAATTCTCAGTGGGGTTTCCCAGAAGGCAGCCAATCAATGATTCTCTCTCATCATTGATGTTTCTATCTTTCTCTTCCTCTCCCTTTCTCTCTGAAATTATATATATATATTTATATATTTTATTGATTTTTTACAGAGAGGAAGGGAGAGAGATAGAAAGTCAGAAACATCGATGAAAGAGCGACATTGATTAGCCGCCTCCTGCACGCCCCACAGTGGTGATATGCCCGCAAGCAAGGTACATGCGCCCAACCAGAATCAAACCTGGGACCTTTCAGTCTGCAAGCCAATGCTCTATCCACTGAGCCAAACCAGTCTTGGCTATATATATATATATATATATATATATATATATATATATATATATATGACTAAACTTTATTGAACTCACTGGAAAAAGTACTCAGAATGACAATTTTTTTTTCATTATAATGATTTTGGATTCCTAAAATTTTATATTCAAGCTATCTTATTAAAAATTCTATATTCTAACTATACCTTATATATATGGACTCAAACTTTTCAACATAGACCTGAAAATTAGTACTCTCCTAAAATTTTACAGTTAAAAGAAGAACTTAAGCAAGTTCTGCATGCTAGTTAAGTAATACACCATATTGAGTTTTAGACTATTAATTAAGCCATAACTGGGTACATCTGATACTAGTTTAGTTAATTATTATCTCTGCTTGCCACTTATTTAAAATTTATACAAACTCTCCCAAAATTGCTCAAAAACAGAAATCAACAAACAGCATAAAACTAATACATTTTTAAAGCTATGTGAAAGTACTGAGAAAGCTATGGGGGGAAGTTTGAATCAACAAATATTTTCTACATTCCTACTGGTAACTCCCAAGATCTTTTTTTCTTCTGTCTCCCACAACCCCCCCCCCCCCCCGCCGCAACCCCTCCTTGTCTGTTACAAGTTATGATGTGTGGATGAAGGCTTTTTCCCATGCAGTAATGACTGTATACTGAGATTTCAAGGGCCTGTTCATGACAATCCCATTTTCTGTGTAATTTCATGGTTGTCTTCTTGAATGAAGATATTGGCTGCTCTGAAGCAGGGGGTCAGCCGCTCCTGCTCCCTTTCAGTATTGTTCCGGAGTATGTTTCCTTTCAGCTGATGAAAAGTAATTCATCATTTACACCCCTGAATTCTGCCAGCATTTTTTGAACAACTTTTCTTTCCCTGTGGTACCTTAGGCCCCTGAAAGAGATAAATAGGTTCAATACAACACTAGGCCCCAGATCCTGGGAGCAGGTTAGGCCTCTGAGGCCCGGAGCTGCCCCTTTCTCATGATAGAGTTTGTCACCTTTCTACCTCTAGAAGTCAAATCCTGTCGACTCAGCCATCTTTCAGGCTCTCTGAAGTGGCTTTGGCACCCACTGGGGCATGTGAGCTTAAAATTGATTTTTTTTTAAGATCTGTCAAGTTCCCTTAAGGGACGAAGTTGACAGCCAGCAGGCCTCAACTATCACAAAGCGTTCAATGTGTAAAAGACACCTAAGGAACTTCCTTTGAGAGGCCAAAGGGCTTCAGACTTTTGACACATTGAGAGGGCGCTGTTGCTAAGAAACTGGCTTTTGGCAATAGTTTTTTTCCCTGCAACTCTGCCACTTTGGAAAGTACTTTAAGGTATCTCTCCCCTTATGGTGAAAGACAAGATCAACTATTACAAATACAAGATACAAAAAAGACGTTAAATGTAATCATTACATGGTTCTTCAGACTCTAATCACTTATTTGTACCAGCTTTCAGGAGATTAAAGCTCTAGGCAATCTACGCATAATCAAATAATATCTGGTATTTGTTTTTAAAGCAAAGGATAGTTTAGATATTATAGTAAATAATGCAGAAATCAATTGTTCTTTCCAAATTTAAATAGTTAATGGTTTGATGCCTCAATAACAGCATGATGCTGTAGCTTACCTCCCATTTGTTGAAAAATAATGCTGGAGCAGTTATGACCTGCCATGGATCTATCAGATCAAGAGACTATTTAAATCTGCCTTTTATGTGGCCATTTTGTTTTATTTTACATGTCTTTTGGAAGTCAAATGATAGGGGTAATGTTTTAAAGGCTAAAAAAATGTTATATTCTTTTTGATACAATTTTTTAACAGTTTTAATATGGCAAGTGATTTTCCTGATCTACATAAAGCAGAAAATAACTTCATCTCCTTCAGCAACCATAGTATAACCACTTTCTCTAGCCAAACCATTCACACACACAGAGCAAGCACAACATCCCTTGGAGATTAGTGATTCCTCAAAAGAAGTCAGGAGACAGATTTTCAAACTCAATTCAACCTGTGTGGTTTGAAGGCCGTGAAACTTTCAACAACAATATAAATACTGCATATGTCTCTCTCTCCCAAGGCTGGATTTTACCGACTGTGTGTGAAAGGCCAATTGTATAAACAGGTGCAGGTCTAAGTTGAAAGTATTTGGTGGCATTAATCTCCCTTTAAGAGGTCTTTTTTTTTCATGGGCTGTTGTCAAATAGAACTGAGTTGTTCTGTGATTATAACTGCAGTTATATACCCCTTATCACAGAAAAGTACCCTAGCGTTTGAGGGAATTTTTATGATTTTTCTAAAGATTGCTCTAGTGTTCTCTGTACAGGGAGGCAGTATGGTAAAGTGGAAAGAGTAGAGGTTTTGGTGTCAAGCATATTCAGAGTTGGAACATCAACTTGCATGAGCTATGCTGCTTTCACAAATCTGTGAAACTTCTCTGAGACACAGCTTCTTTGTGCCTAAAATGAGGACTATTTCTGAGGATTAAATGAGGTTTTGCATGAAAAATACCCAGCATTGTCATTGGAATGGAAACTTACCAAATAGAAATCATTATTACTATGAATGACCAAGTATATTCCACAATTTAATGGTCTTTGGCACTGAAGTTTAAGACATGGTGGTTATTAAGCATTATCAGCTTTAATAAATAATTTTCCTCCCAAATCCAAACACTGAATATGTTAATCTCCAGGGCTAAGTTGAGATTTATCTATGACAGTTTTGAAGAAATGACCTTGTCAAAATATAAAAGAAAATGCTGAGACATTTTCTGAATGAAGGATTAGCCTTAAGGTTACTAACAAAAGTTCTTACATCAAAAAATAATAGGTAAGAATATATGTTGATACTAATATGCTTCTAATGTTACATAGACATAATTTGCTTTGCTGTTAGTGACTAATGAGATCCTGCAACCTATAATGCTAATATATTGCTCTCAATGGTCAAATGCATGTAAGTTCCCTTGCTTGTTGGTTCATTCTAGTCATTTGTTCAATTTTTCTAGTTTTCTGGTTTAATTAGTGTAGATGGAGCACCAATGTTTTTGAAAAGTTACCCAGTTGATTCTAAATTCCAGCCTGGGCTCAACATCACTGCCTTAAAGAAATGTAATAATGATTATAATTTTTCTCAAAATGTGCTACATATCAGTGGCCATAACTAACTTTTCAGGAAATATATTATTGCAAATAGGCAGCTGTGCAGTGGCTGGAGACAAAATAAAGTGGCTATGTAAGAGAAGAGGAGAGCTGAGACCGGTTTGGCTCAGTGGGTAGAGCGTCAGCTTGTGGACTGAAAGGTCCCAGGTTCGATTCCGGTCAAGAGCATGTACCTTGCTTGCGGGCACATCTCCACTGTGGGGTATGCAGGAGGCGGCTGATGGATGTCTCTCTCTCATTGATGTTTCTGACTTTCTATCTCTTTCCCTTCCTCTCTGTAAAAAATCAATAAAATATATTTTAAAAAAAGAGAGAAGAGGAGAATCTTCAATGTCTAAAAAGAAATTATATTGTTATCTCACTGTATCCTCCTGAGAATTAGTAATACACACAATAATCTCAATCAACAAATTATATGATTATATAACTATCTATCTTGTATATTACTTGCCAATTTTCCACAGTAACTGAAGGAATAACATGGGACTTTGGACCTTCTTTTCTCAGTGTTCATTGAGGCTTTATGTTCTCAGATCCCTTATCTAAGAAGTCTCCCCCAAACCCAACTGTACATTAGGTGTGCCTAGAGTCCTCCAATTCTTTTATTACATTACAAGATTTAAAGAATGAAGAACACTGAGTACAACATATATTTTCCATTGGCTTGTGGGCTGTAGGAAACAATACTAATGTGTGGTGGGATCATGCTTGTTTCCCCAGCATTCAACTCACTGTTTATTGATGCAGGCCCTTACTTAACATGCATTTGCTGAATGTGACAATATATAAATGAGCTATTCCTACCATAACTTTTCCCAAAGGAACGCCCCCAAATAAAAGGTTTAATATATCTGTAGTCTTTATTCAAAAATTTAACAATTATTCTACTACAAAACGTTTCCATAGTCTTCTGAGAGAGGCTGACAAAAATATTGTTCAGGCCAACACCGGTTTGGCTCAATGGATAAAGTGTTGGCTTGCGGACTGAGAGGTCCCAGGTTCGATTCCGGTCAGAGGCATGTACCTTGCTTGCGGGCACATCTCCACTGTGGGGCGTGCAGGAGGCGGCTGATGGATGTCTCTCTCTCTCGTCGATGTTTCTGACTGTCTATCTCTCTCCCTTCCTCTCTGTAAAAAATCAATAAAAAGAAATATATTAAAAAAATATATATATATATATTGTTCAGGAGACCCATAATTCATCAAGCAAAAGATTTTTTTTTCCTCCTGAAGTGAGAATTCATTTGAGAAGGCAGAAACAAGGTAGAGCTGGCTAGTCCAGTTTCTTAATAGGGAATAAATTTACCAGCAGATTGGGAAGCAATAAGCATCGTGTCTATTTTGGACATTCTTCAACTATATTCTCCCTGATAAAGAAAAACTACAAAAGTTCCAATGCTACAGTTTGATGCATCTATGTGTTCACAGGGTCATCATATTACAGTCATTATGGCAGGAGACACACTTCCCTCCCTGGTCTATTATAATCGGCCGTAATGTACCATAGAGGCTCAAGATGTTCTCTTCTTGACTGAGCTTGGAGAGTATCTATTTCATAGTGTATTCCCCTTAAAGGGAGAGTCTACAAATGGCAATAGGCAAGGTACTTATCTGTACATAAGCATCAAGTGGGAGTAAATGATGCACTTCATGGAGTTACATTACTTCTTTAGCACAATTTGTTGCAATAAAAAAGTAATCTGGTAAATGGACTCTAGTGGCTTGAAAGAGTTAATGTGCTCCTTTTTTCCTACTGGAAGCATTTATTGAAACATTTATATATAGTCAATCCCTTTTCTTCTAAGCTACATCAAAGCTGCAAGAGACATTTTTAAATAGATCTCCACAGACTCCAGGAATGGAGAAAAGTAATTTTTTAAAACTGTCAGTAGTAACTACAAAAATGATTTTTTTTCTTGTTTTCCCCCCATCAGTGGTGTCATTTTGAGAAGAAGGTTGAAAAAACTTACTTTCTTACACTTGGAATCACTGATATAGGGAGGTTATGTCCTTGGTATTCCTAGTTCATCCACACAACTGGAGGGTTTAGAAAATATTTTCTAATATAACAAAAGAACAACAACAAAAATGAGCTAGTCTGTCCTTCAAATATGTTGATAGATTTCAATGAGATAGCTTCTCTCTCTCTCTCTTTTTTTTTATTGGTTAATATCTATTCAATTCCATTCTTTAATATCTGTTTCTGGATATTTTAAACCTCTTTTTGCTTAGGTTGTCTTTTTAAAAAGTTTATTAGCTTTCTCCTTTTATCATAATTTAAATCAAGATTAAATGCATGACAACCTTTTTTAATTATAATTTTCTCCCATGAATTCATCATGCATAAGATTCTGATAGATATAATTTTGTGATTTTTGCATTCTTTCCAAAATGTCTTTTCCCAGGGCAACCTCTTCTGGATTTCTTGATTTTTACAATATGTAAATACTTTAATGTTTCAATAGTAAGTATTTTTCAACTATTAAACATTCATTTGCTTGTTTTTCAAGTTCTAGGGAGTGATTTCACAAATCATTTTCTTTAGCTGAGCACAAATGTGAGATGTACTGTTTTTCCCCTGAACAAATTTCAACCTCGCAAAGGAAATTTTATCTAGAAGGAAAACATTTCCTGCTCTATTTCTCTCCACACCCCAGAGGTATATTTCAACATTTACAATATACCTGACTATCCTTATTTTCCTTAATGCCTATCCAAACAGTATCTGCTGTGTCAGCTAAAACACTCACAGTTTTTCTTTTTGCTGGCTATCATTTCTATGCAATATTGAAACCTCCCCCTCATTACTTGGTATCTAGTTTCAGTAAACCTTATACTAGCATTTTAAATTCTCAGTCATTTTCCTGACTCATACATACCACTACTATTTCAATAATATCATGCTTATTCCTGATCCTTATGCTCACACGTATCATCGATAAGGCTTTGAGATAATAAATCCTTGATATAATATCATACTTATCCATGCTTTAAGATATAATCAAAATCGAAAGCAGAAACTTAAGACACAGAGTAAAATATATTACTTGCCAATTTTCCACAGTAACTTTTCATCATTACTCCAAAATTACTTTTTAATGCAAAGAGTAGTTTCAATCACATTGAGGCCCACATGATTCAGATACTATCATAATCACAATTAGATTACATTACTGCAATCAGGAATGAAGATCATTAAGAGAAAGAATATAAATTGCTTTAGTTTTACAAGTACTGAGCTAGCAAAATTATAATTAATCTCCATTTATAATCTTTTCTTTCATAGAACTGCAAAGCATGCTACTTTTTTAGGCCATCAATACAAATTAGAACTAAGTAATAAAGCCCTAACTACTACTACTGTTCAGCTCACAATTGAAGAAACTTTCCCATTATGTATGGAAGGCTTTTCATATAAACAGTGCCCTTAGAGTAGATTGCTTCAAAGCAATAAGCACAACTATAACAAGGTGCTGTTAAAAAGAATGCCGCAGAAACTCTCTCTCTCTCTCTTTAGAGTAATCAGTTTGTGCATTTCATTTCTTAAATGAGATGGTGCTACTCATGTGAGATGAAAAAATAATTTAGCAGTCACAGAGAACGCATCACTCTGTGCATCCCAAGTTTTAAATACAGCCTTTTAGAAATGCAGGGAATAATATGAACATGGAACAAACATTGCATTCAAGATCGTGAGGCCTTCAAAGTATAATGAATTCTAATTATTTTAACTGTTTTATATTTTTAATAGGTTAAGTTGTATGGCACCTTGGTATCCCAAATCCTTCCATAATTCTAGATGTACTTTTAGTTATTAGTCTTTAAAACTCACCTCAAGTTATAACAATATATTAGTAAGTACAAGTAATAAGTATAGACTATCTAAATTATACAGATTCACAAAACTTTTCCCACAGTGCTGAAATAAAGACACTTCTACAAATCAGATGAATTTTTGAAAATTATTTGGTGGCAAGCTGCCTCCACATAAAGCCAATTTGATATGAACTTATTTGGTATCAATATGTGACCTGCATGATGGGAGACCATTCATAACTTTTAATTATATTATTACTAGAAGCTTGGTGCATGAAATTTGTGCATGGGAAGGGGAGAGGGATGTCCCTCCACCCAGCCTGCATCTTCTCCAATCTGGGATTCCTTTCACAATGCAAGACTGCTGGCTCCTAACTGCTTGTTTGCCTTCCTGCCTAATTGCCCTTAACCACTTCAACCTACCAACCTGATCACCCCCTAACCAGTGATTCTCAACCTTTCTAATGCTGGGATCCTTTAATACAGTCCCTTATGTTGTGGTGACCCCCAACCATAAAATTATTTTCATTGCTACTTCATAACTGTAAGTTTGCTACTGTTATGACTCATAATGTAAAATATCTGTGTTTTCCAATGGTTTTAGGTGGGGAACCATTGCACCTAACCACTCCCCTGCCAGCCTAATTGATGTCTAACTGCTTTCCTACTGGCCAGATTACCCCTAACTGCCCTCCCCTGCAGGCTTGCCCCCCCGCCAATTGTCCTCCCTTGCAGGCCTGGTCCCTCCCAACTGCCCTCCTCTGTTGGCCTGATCACCCCTAACTGCCCTCCCCTGCTGGTCTGATCATCTACAACTGCCCTCTCCTGCAGGCCATCTTGTGGTGGCCATCTGTGTCCACATGGGGGCAGCCATCTTTGGCCATTCCATTTTGTGTGTTGGAGTGATGGTCAATTTGCATATTACTCTTTTATTAGATAGGATGTTATTTTATGTGCATATTTTTACATCATACTGCTCTAGATCCCACTGGAGTATTAAATAACATGTGATATATCAACACTAAATTACCTTTTAAAATGAGGAAAAATGTTTTCCAAAAGATATTTGCACCAAGAGTTTTTGCTTAGGAATGATGATATCATGTAGCTGCATTAAGGTGGCTGGTAACACATGAGTCAAAATTGTCAGTCACAGTTGTCTCCTCTGCCTTTTGCCTCTCTAATGGCAGTTTCTTCCTTTTGTTGCATTTTTGCTCTCAGCTTCCCTAAGTCAGAGCTTTTCACCATCTTGCTATGAAGGGGTAGTGGCTGTGTCCCAGAATTTTGATCCACTCAGCCCTTGAAGCAGCTGATAGGGCTGCAGGCATTTGGAGACCTGGTGGGGCACTACCACCTTTGAATCTGTGCATCCAGTTACTCAAGTTACCAGTGGTTCCAGGGAGCTGCACAGACATTATTTGATTTCTGTGTGTGTCATGACTTTGAAAATATTTGAAAGTGATAACATTATAAATTAACTTAGTTGTAAATAAGTGGAAAGAATCCAAGGGAATTCTAAATTTTATAGGTCTGCCATTTGTACAGCTCTGCCAGAAAGCTGTTATTTAGGTACAAGCCCAGTAAAGTCTGGGTGACATACGGAAGGAATTTAACTTCTATACACCCCTGGAAATAAGTCACTGGTCAGAATAGGCATGGTCAGTGCAAATGCTGGAAGATTTGATATACATAAGCTCCTAAACAAAGGAATTCCTGCTCTTACTCTCTTGCCTCTTGTCATGCTGTCCTGGCTTTTGGGCCCTTATGCTCCTGCATTTGCACACATATTGGACTAATGGACTGCATATAGCTTGATGTTAAACTGGACCCATCTCTACCTTGAAATGGAAACTCTGGACTCTGGCTTCGCCTCTATCCCTGCTGACACCTCAGCTATACCTCTTCCAGGACTGGATTAAGGGAAATGGGACTTTGAAAACAGAGGGATATGATTCCTTGGCAAATAAAAACCAGTCATCCTCCCATGTGAGTCTCAGAAAAAATCTTTTTCTTGAGATATCATAAGGACACCACCTCCAGTACCCAATGGGGAAGAGGATACTTCACTTCCATTGTTATAGAGTTTCTTCACACTATCTCTCACTTTCCATATACTAGATATGGGCTGTTAGATAACAATGCCTGACATAAAAGACAATGATTATTTGCTGACCATTGAATGTATATAATGTTATCATTCTTATTAAAATGTTTGCCTTTTTAATAGGCACATAAAGCTGTTATTTCAGGAAAGCAAAATATGAGAGATGCAGATATGGATGGTTTATTGGAAATGCTGAGTCATTCTAGTCTTGACTGATGTATTTCTGAGATTGATCCTAAAGACATGGTCCATTTGAATACAGGGAAGAAAAGTAGATCAATAATATGTTTATTTGTAACAAAATCCTCTATTAATGGTGTAAAGAAATATAGCAGCATTGATCTTAAAAGTCATAAATTATGAAACACTTAGACAGTTAATAAACCTTTTAAATCGCAGAAATTTGGAATGATCCTTTATAAAATCAAGAATGGGGAAAAATAATTGTAAGGTAAATACTTAGCCATTTCATTTGAACTATAAAAACAATACAAAGTTTTATTTGTAGATAAATGTTTTAAATTGTTAAAAGAATAGTTTTATAATTAAGCAATATGCATAATGCCACCCAAAACATATTTTTACTGTATGTGTAAACAAGAATCAAATGATAACTGTTCTTATATGCAATGAAGTTAGCTTTTAGTACTAATAATATCATGCTTTGCAGCTATGAAATTCTATGGCTTTATGCTAGGAATTTTTAAGGAAAATTGGAAATCTTTGCAGGAGTTTTTCTTTTAATTTGGGACTATATGCAGAGTTTGATTAAAAAAAGAATCAAGTAGAGAAAAGAAGAATGAATAATACATTTTATCTCACAGCATTAATTATTGGAAAATGTATAAGTATTTTTAAAAATGCCTTCTAAATGAGATAATAAAGCATAAAAATCATATTATTTATCTACTTTAATCTTGAGTATAATACATTAGTAATGTATTTCCATTCTAAAATTAATTAATTAATATATTTGATTCAGATACTAGAATACTGATATATAAAAACATTGCATTTGACATTAACAAGACACAAAATGGACATTAAAATTCATTTTATAATACTATAGATGGACAAGAGAATGCTATTAGATTTAAGAAGTAGTTGTTTTCTTATGACTAGACATTTGGGAATATTGTGTGTGTATGATGGTTTCTGAAGAATAACTTGCTTAAAAAATAAGCTTCTCTAATATTTAGTCTCATACTGCATTCATATTCATAGAACATAAGTTCTAACTAAATTATTTTTCTTGCCTAGTGTGCTTGGAGAAAAGCATGAAGACTGTATTAGACAATGAACAGTTTTTGTTTTAGGGAACATTGTTTAGAGAAAAATTCAATGTTAACTGTACTTAGAATGATTAAAGAGAAAGAAAGAATATTTAAGAGTAGAGGCAAGAAAAATAAAGACCTGAAGAGGGAAAAGAAAGGGAAGAAAAGTGCATCAATATTTTTAAAGAAAGTACTCACGCAACCCAGGGGGTAAAGGAGAGAGAGGCACAAATTGGAAAACGAATGGCAAAATTCTCCAATGTTTTAAGTCTCCAAACAGAAACACAGTCCCATTAAAGAATTAGGGAAGTGGTCATGAAGTATAGGACAATAAAAGGGTTTCATTCTATTTACTCCTTTTATTTAAACTTTCTTTTTTCACTCCATATAACACAACATATAAACAAAAAAGTGAAATAAAAAAATAGATCCCAGCATCAGACCAAGATTTTGTTATATTCCTGCCTAGTATAATTAAATATGGAGCAAAATGGTAGTGGATGCTGGGATTGTGGGTAACTGAGACTGTATCAGAAAACTAGAGATCTAGCACATGAAATTGTGCATACGTAGCTCGCCACAGCTTGCCACCACTCATTGCCCTGCCCACCACCCACTACTGCTACCTACCCTACCTGCCACCACTAGCCGCCCCACCTGCTGCTATGAGCTGCTGCTTGCAGGCCGGGTGGTGGGGGAGGAGGAATTGAGAGGTGGTCAATGTACCTCATGGCGACTGATCAAGCAAATTAATAACATTATTTTTAATACTAGTAACATTTTGGAGGAAAAAAGCTCTTTAATGCCCAATGCTGCCAAAGGTATGAAAAAAATGCAAGATTTGCAATGATGTTGGTATTGTAAATTATTATGGGGACAGGTTGACGCTCTATCCATTGAGCCAAACCAGTTTCAGCTATTTTCTTTTCTTTTTTTGATATACTTTATTGATTTTTTGCAGAGAGAAAGGGAGAGAGATAGTTAGAAACATTGATGAGAGAGAAACATCTATCAGCTGCCTCCTGCACATCACCTACTGGGAAGGTACCTGCAACCAAGGCATATGCTCTTGGACAGAATTGAACCTGGGATGCTTCAGGCTGCAAGGCACAGACCATGACTTGTACCTCCCAGGAAGCTCCAGAACCAGAACACCTGGTGGACAGTTTCAGACCACGTCAAAGCACACACCCGACCATTCCACCAGTGTTACATGCAAGATGGAAACTCAGCAGATATCTGAGACCCACTGAAGTGAATTCTGTCCCATGGAGTTAGCCTCTGCACAGCAGATCCTCCATGGTAGTCTTGGCCAGTCCTCAAAGTCTGTGGGCCTAGGGGGCAAATCTCTCCCATTGATGTGCCAACAGAAATCAAAGCTCAATTATAAAAGGAGAGTTCATACAGGTGACACAGAGATATACCTGGAGTGCTCTGTACAGGTGACTAGAGAGGGTGAGGCACTAGGTTCTATAGGACATGTATTATATAAGACTACTCTATCAAGATGAGGAGACATAAAGCTCTACCTAATACATAGAAAACAAACATAGGGAGACAACCAAAATGAGGACACAAAGAAATATGTTCCAAATAAAAAAAATAGAACAAAACTCCAGGGGGGAAAAAAAACACTAAACTTAATCCAAACTAAATGGAGACAAGCAATCTATCAGATGTAGAGTTCAAAACACTGGTTATAAGGATGCTCAATAAAATTAGATGAAGAATAAACAATCACTCAACAACATCTCTAGAATTTTGGTTGGTAAGAACTGAATATTTCCTGGCTTTTGAGTTTACAAAATTGTTTGGCTTACAGCTCCCAGATATATCTGCAAAAGTTGTTCTTTGCACAGCCTTGTAGAGAGTCTTCTTCTGCAAGCAAACATTGATCTTCAATACCTCAGAGGGATAACTGAGGTATAAAGGATATAAATTTATTTTCAAAAGATTTTTGAAGATTTTCTCTTCATACTTTCCACTGCTTCAGCATTGGGTCCTAAAAATTAGATACACACACACCCTCTAAATTTCATAGTGATGACACATGCATCCTGCCCCTCCCCTGACAGCTTGGTGCCTGCATATGCAAATTAATCTGCCATCTTTGCTGGGTTAATTTACATGCTCACTCCTGATTGGCTAGTGGGCCAAAGGTATGGCCATTAGCATGTTACTCTCTTATTAGGTAGATAGATATGTATAGATATGTATATATATTCTATAGACTATACAATAATTACTCATTTATTTTTTAAAATGTGAAGATTATACACTGATTTAGGTACATATAAATTCTTAAGTCCACAAGACAGTAGGTCTGTCTTAAGAATATTTTTTTCTCAGTCAGTTAGCACTGTAACTGACAGAAAGTTAGTTTTATTTTTTTTAAATACAGAGGTACCTCGAGATACGAGTTTAATTCATTCCATAACCTTGAGGCGTGGGAAATTGTGAGATGCTCCAGTTATGGTAAACTGGTGGGTCTTGTGCAGCTGGCCGATCCACGCAATTACTTGTATCTCAAATGTTGCTCGCATTTCAAAGCAAAAATCGCTGGCTACACGGCTCGTATCTCAAAAATCTTGTATGTTAGGGCACTCGTATCTCTAGGTACCACTGTATATTGTATTGATTTTTTTTACAGAGAGGAAGAGGGATAGAGAGTTAGAAACATCTATGAGAGAGAGACATCGATCAGCTGCCTCTTGCACACCCCCTACTAGGGATGTTCCCACAACCAAAGTACATGCCCTAGACCAGAATCGAACCTGGGACCCTTCTGTCCACAGACTGATGCTCCATCCACTGAGCCAAACCAGTTTCAGCAGAAAGTTAGTTTTAAATAAATATTTGTTAGATTAATAAATTTACCTGTAAATGAATACATAATTAAATGGGTAAAATATATATTTTGTTGAGTGTCTTCAATGTGTTAGACATTTAATCAAACTCAACAAATATTTGTTAAGAATGCTTTAGTTTGCAGATACTGAGCAACAGATTGTGGTAGGCAAATTCCTGGTAACCAGAGAAGCTAAATAATTTCAAGGTCTATATTCAAATAAAGGTCATTTCATCCAATAAACCCAAATGTAATTCTGCTAGATTAAAGAAACATAGAAAAGTAATTTAAATTGAAAAGAATATTTTTTTCAAATTTCTAGTCAAAATATTTTTACCTTAAACAAAATAGAATTCTTTAAAGAAAAAGAAAATTGATGTGAAATACACTATACATGGAAAAACACATTTTCAAATAACAAATATAAAATTGAAAAAAATGTAAAGAGTAATTAAAAATGTGGAAATTTTTTCACCTAAATGAAATATTTAAATTAAAAAATAACATTATTTTTAATACTAGTAACATTTTGGAGGAAAAAAGCTCTTTAATGCCCAATGCTGCCAAAGGTATGAAAAAAATGCAAGATTTGCAATGATGTTGGTATTGTAAATTATTATGCTTATAAAGAAATGTTGCATTTGAACAAGAACAAAGGCACATAGCATAAAATACGAATTCTGGGTATTTTATTATAATATAAATTATACTTTATAGTTTGTTATACATTTATTATTTTTAATTATAATTAATTATAAAAGCCATTGTGATTGGGAAGATTAGGAAGATTGAAGAAATTATGATATATCCACATGAGGAATTATTTTGTGGCCATATATCATTATGTTATGAACTTGAGTTTTAGCAATAAATTCTCTTCACTTGAGTCACAACTGAAATATAAATATCACTCTGACATCATATACTTTTTGAAAATTTGTGTGCCTTATTTATTCATTTGTAAAATTTGTATACATGAGTGTTATATACTTGTATATTAACATATACTTATAAATGTTTATATATTTGCCCACATCCTTGTATAAATTCATAGATATCAGGGTGGAATTTCTCTCTAAATTAATTCCAACGTGTTGATAATTCTTTTGATAAAACCATTGAACTTTTTATAGTTTATGATAGATGCTCAGAATCAAAGATGAATAAGAGACTGTTCTTTTCCTAAGGGAAAGAGTATTTGACAGCATACAACCATTGATGAAGTACATTTCTATCAACAGGATTGGGTGAAGGATGATGGAAGGAGGATGATTTTATCTGAGATGTTACTACTTTTCTATCAATGTGAAGGCTTGTTTCCTCCTTAACCTACATAAAACTTAGTTTTCAAATCCTGTTAAAAAGAATATCTATTCTTAATTAGTTTAGGAGTTATGGTAGATTATCCACTGAAAGATTAATTACATGCTTTCCAGTGAAGTATTATAAGCCATAAGTTTAAAGTTGGACCAGATGCATTTCAGCCCTGAAAACTCATTAACCATCTGACCATGTTGCACATATGGTAACAAAGTGAAGAATGTACCCAGTCAAACACACATAAACACTTTTCATCATCATAGGACAACTGCCTTTAAACTATGCCAGTAATCTTTCAATTTCTCATACCTACAAATATCTTCTTTAGGAATAGAGAAGCTAGCAAAAGAGAGGTTCAAAAGGGTGGATTTGTAAACCCACACTAATTATGTAGAAGTAGAGACTGCTAGTTTCTAATCTACCTTTGTTGCAAAATTCAGCATTCTTCTCTTTTAATCTTGTTTGAGTTTTAGGTTGATAATGCCAAACGGGATGTTGGGAGTGGGTATTTTCTGTATGTGGGGAATCACCTGCACTGATTTTGTTGGCCAAAATGTTTTAATACAGCAATAAACTAGTTATTGGTTTATCTGAGAGGAACTGTCCTCTCCTCTACTTCTTTGGCAGGTATCAAGTGTCTGGGATATTCCAAATCTTTTTATGTTCTCAACACAGTATGACCACTGTCAAAAGTGAAATATTTAACAAAGGAGGCAAGATCATACAGTGGAGGAAAGACAGTCTCTTAAATAAATAATGTTGGGAAAACTGTACAGATACATGAAAAAAAATGCAACTAGACCACCAAGTTACACCACACACAAGCACAGACTCAAAATGAATAAAATACTCAAATATAAGTCATGAAGCCATAAATATTATAGAAGAAAATATAGGCAGTAAAATGTCAGACGTCTCTCCTAACAATATTTTTGCTGATATATCTTCTAGGACAATGGAAACAAAGGGGAAGATATAAACAAGTGTGACTATATCACACTACAAAGCTTTTGCACAGCAAAAGAAACTATTAACAAAATATAAAGGAAACCAACTGAATGGGAGAACATATTTACCAATAATACATCTGATAAGGAGTTAAATTCCAAAATACATATATAAATAACATATACAACTCAACAACAGGAAAACAAATAATCTAATTTAAAAAAAAAAATAGGTGCCCTATCTGGGTAGCTCAGTTGGTTAGAAGTCATCCCATATTCCAAGGTTATAGTTTCAATCCCTGGTAAAGGTACATACAAGAATCAACCAATGAATGCATAAGTAAGTGGAACAACAAATCCATGTCTCCCTCCATCCCTTTTTTTCTCTCTTTGTAACTCTTTTTCTTTCTTTCTTTCTTTGTATGTCTCTTTCTTCCTTCTTCCCTTCCTTCTTCCCTTCCTTCCTTCTTTCTTTCTTTCCCTTCCTTCCTTCCTTCCTTTGCTTCTTCTTCCTTTTCTCTCTCAAATCAACAAAAGAATAAAAAGAATGGGCAAAGGAACTGAATAGACACTTCTCCAAAGAGGACATACAGATGGCCAATAGACATATGAAAAGATGCTCAAAGTCACTAATCATCAGAGAGATGCAAATTAAAACCAAAATAAGCTATCACCTCACATCTGCCAGAATGGCTACCATCAATAAATTAACAAACAACAAGAGCTGGTAGGATGTGGAGAAAAAAGAACCTTTCTGCACTGTTGGTGGGAATTCCCACAGGTGCAGGCACTGTGGAGAACAGTATTGCATTTCTTCAGAACATTAAAAACAGAACTACCTTATGAACCAGCTATCCCTACTTCTGGAGAAGTATCCCAAGAAACCTGAAACACTAATTTGAAAGAATATATGCACCACTATGTTCAGTTGATTGCAGTGTTACTTAAAATAGCCAAGATTTGGAAACAGCCTAAGTGCCCATCAGTAGATTAGTGAATAAAAAAGCTGTTGTACATTTCCACAATGGAATACTACTTGGCCATAAAACAAGAAAGAAATCTTACCTTTTGGGACAGCATGGATGAACCTGGAGATCCCTATGCTAAGGGACATAAGGCAATCAGAGACAGATGCCATATGATTTTACTAATATGTGGAAACTAATGAACAAAATAAAGTGACAAGTCATATAGAACAGAGGCATAATACATGGAACAGATGGACAGATGTCAGGGAAGTTGGATTAGAAGACTGGATGAAGGAAGTTGAAGGGATTAACCAAAATTAAATTAAAAAATTCCTACCTACATTTGCATATACTTACATATATATCTAAAAACAACAAAAAAATAAAAAGAAAAAAAAATGTAAAAAAACAGAG
>JAAGEH010000393.1:38560941-38821660 GCA_011751065.1 Lasiurus cinereus | reverse complement strand
TATATATATATATATATATATATATATATATATATATATATATATATGATTCATACGCCCAGACTACACTATGGTTACAGCCAGAGGGAAAAGGAGGTAGGGAGGTAAAGGTGGATAAAGGTGGGAAGGGAAATGAAGAAGGAAAGACTGGGATGATGGGCATATGATGCAGTGTGCAGATGATGTTTTATTGAGTTTTACACTTAAAACCTGTATGGTTTTGCAAACTAATGTCACCCCAATAAATTCAAGTAAGAAAAGAAGCATAGTCCTGTATGGTTTGGCTCAGTGGATACAGTATTGATTGGCCTGTGGACTGAGGGATCCCAGGTTTGATTCTGGACAAGGGTACATACCTCCGTTGTGGGCTCCATCCTCTGCTGGAGGTTGGGGAGCGCATGGAGGCAACCAGTTGATGTGTCTCTCCCATGTGATGTTTCTGTCTCTCTCACTTCCACTCTCTCAAAAAAAAAACACAAAAAAAAATGGAAAAAATATTCTCGGGTGAGGATTAACAAAAATAAAATAAAAAAGATGCATAGGAAACATGGAAATGATGGAAATGTATACCTATATTGCAGTGGTTATGCATCTGTACACATTGATAATGAAAACAATGGAATAAGCTAAGGGAGTCACTTAAAACAGGCAGAGGCTGACAGGGTAGTGGGACTTACACATACTATAACCACAGTTTGCACCTCAGTTCCCTGAGTTGCTATTAACTTGTTAAACCAATTCCTACACTCAGATCAAGTCTGAGCCATAAACATCCTGGCATTTTGGGTCAACTGCTGTGTAGACACATGTTGACCCTACTTCCTCATTGTAATTTTTGCTTCCCTCCTTTTCATATTGGAACTAACCAAGCCAACAATCCCTCATTTGCATGAACAAATTACATTTTGTGGCTTTGTCTTTATAAACCTTGCTTTTCTTTGTTCTTTTCAAAACACAGCTTGGGTCACTACCTGAATCCATGTCTCTGGATTGCAACTCTTTTTGCTCAAATAAATGCTTTTATTTAGAAAAGAGAAACTGTAAACATTTTGTGCAACTCTTCCCATTACAAGATGGCAGCCAGCCTCAGCAGCCTGAGCCTAAACACGTGATAAATGAGGTTTTGCCAAGTATCTTAATTTGATAGGTATTTACTGATGCATAACAAACACTAGTATTACACTTAATCTCTATTTTAATGAAACTTGTTAATCAAAACAAATTTTAAGAAAGAAGAATTACAGTTTATCTCTTACTTTGAATGTGAATAATCCTTTGAATTCTTTAAAAGTAATCAGCTTACACTTTTTAATAATGCTATATGTTTCTGTTGGCAAAGGAGGATTCTACCTTATAATGTGAACTTTAAAATGTATCCATTTAATTTTTTAAAAAATGTATCAATTTCTTCATTGAATTTTCAGTGTTAATGAAAAGAAGTGATAATGATGGAACTGTCTTTAAGTTTGAGTAGACAATTCTGTATGGGCCTTCATCAATGGTCAAGATGTCAAACTAATAACATATTATTTTCCTCTCCATGAATGTAAGAAAATAAATGTAGATTTAACTTATTATTTCTTCTACTTTTGAAATGTAATGAATAGAACTAATAATTAGGAAATTTCTAAATATATACACTAAGTTGCTTGCATGATTTAGAAAATAAGCCTGAGTTATTATCTTTTTTGTGGATATTTTAGAACAACATATTTATTTGCTGATTGTATTTATTTTTAAGCAAGAACTTTAAGAATGCTTGAGCACTGTTATTAAAATGTTTGAGAGAAAGGGAACAATATAGCATGCTTTAAAAAGCACAGGAAAAAAAATCATACACTTTTATTCATTAAATATGTTATTTACTAGTTTTCCTTCCTTTCATTTCCACTTTTCTTTTTCTTTATTAAGTTAGCAAGCACTGTGGAAACAGCCCATAAATGTTGAGCTTACCAAAGATTCATAGACTGAAGAATAGTGATAGGAATTGGGCAAGGCATGTGACATATTTAATTTAATCACTGATATTTTAAGGACATTTTCAGCAGATGGTATTGTCATGTTACATATAACATAATCAAAGTTTCATGTCACATAGACTCAATCATATACATGATTGAAGCTCTTGTCTGTACAGGTACTACATCTTTAATTACACAAAGGTAAAAGAATTGGTGAGTATAGTAATAAGTAAATAACTAAAGAAAGAAAGAAATTGTGACCCAAAGTTTAAAGAAGTTGTACAAAAACCATAAGCAATATTTCATTATAAAATTCAAGTATACCCACTGATTTAAGTGTTCATCTTTACCTTTTCATTCTCTAATAGTGTCATGTGTCATCCATCATTTATAAAATAAATAAATAAAAGTATAAAAAAGGAAAATTAAGTATAGGAGAAAATTTAAAATAGAGTCATGGTAAGTAAAGTACCATAAAGCATTCAATAATTTTCCATATATTTAGCTAAAAGACTGAAAATCTGACCAAAGTCATCCTTGTGGTCATGCAGGGGAAATGTAATCAGTTATTTTACCTTTTTTTTTCTTAATAAATAAAATTTCTCAGCACAACAATATTTTTAAAATACCTAATCTGTGGAAAATTGGGATGAAACATAATAAATCCATTAATAAAATCTCAGATAACTCCACCGGTTCTGTTAGAAATCATGGATACTCTTAACACTTTAGCACAATGATTTGTTCTGGAGGCAAAAAAAAAAAAAACTTCAAAAATTAATAGAAGATAATAAAATATCTTCAAAAATTTTGACTATAATTTTGATTACTATTATGTGATTTTTAACCTTTTAAACCTTATAGTGTTGGTAGTTGAGCTGTGTTTTATAAAAAAAGCCTTTAAAGTATCATTAATTAACTAAGCAGCTGAATTAACTAACATGTATACAGAGAATATTCAGAAAAGACCTGTACCCAGGTTTTTTTGCTACTAAAACCCATCTTTGTATCATAACACACTGGCAAGTAACTAAACATGTTTCTTAATCTTTTCTAGTTCAATCCAAGACAACCTATTTTGTTAATTGTATATATCTCGTTGAACTTCCTATTCTGATATACCTTCTTGGCCATATCCCCTATTTCTCAACACCTGTTCTTTCACACACATATACATATATAGTAAGATTTATATATGTATACACACACACATACATACAAACATATATAGTAAGATTTCATTAATGTGAAAACAGTCAAATTTATAGAAACATCAAGTAGTAGATCAGTGGTTTCTAGGATCTGGAGATAGGAAGAAATGGGAAGTTAGTTGTGAATGGGGCTAAAGTTTCCGTTTTGCAAGAGGAAAGGTTCTGGAAACCTGTCGCACAATAATATGAATCATTCTATTGAACTGTACATTTAAAATAGTTAAGATAGTAAACTTTATGTTCTGTGCTTAGGAAAAAAAACTATGAGAAGATAAAGAGAATTAGGACATATTATATAACTTCAGTCAATGGTCTGGTGAGAAGGTCATTGGCTTCTCAGAAATGATGGGCAAATTTATTTCATAGTCATTATGAACACTGTATCATTTGCTGACATTCTCCTAACTTCCTCTGGGTTATTTCTGGTGATTGCGAAATGTTACTATATACTAGTAGTCTGAGTCAGGGAAATATCTCAGCCTTGTTACCACCTGGTCATTGTAAACTTTCAGATACACTTAGTGTCATTCCCACTTTTGTATGGTTTCATTTACAATGAAAACATGCACTTGGGTGATATGTGATTATGAGTCATTAAAGAAAATGAAAGTAGATAGTAACCTAATTTGATATAACTACGGTATTATCTGAATTGCAAAATTGTTCTCTTCATTAAAAATTATTTTCTGAATCTTAAATTCTATAAGAAATCCCAGCGTACTTGATGTAGTGCAGAACTATAATTTCGCTTTCTTCTTCTTTACTACATACTGAAACATGTTACTAAAACCTTACCTTATTAGTACTTGCAAAAATATTTTTTAAATTATATTTAACAGAGATTTTAAGTGATATAATTTCCCTATTGAGATATTTAAAATTGATTTAATTTTGTTTAAATAAACTACTCTAATGGATTAGTGTTACTGTAGATAGAGATTTATTTAACTAGGACTTTATTTCCATGTTTCTGTATTCCCTCATTCCTTTAAAAGTATATTTTATATGAACAAAATACGCTTTTCTTTTTTAGTTTTACTATTATTCCGTTTTTATCCTTCTAAAAATAAGTCCTGAGTGAATATCCCTTTGTTATTGGTGTTTTGTCTTTCTTTTTTAAAATTTTTTATTAATGTATTCCATTATACATATCTTCCCATTGCACTCTCCCTCTCCCATGTATACCTTAACCCTCCAGTGTCTTCTGTCCATTGGTTATGCTTATATGCATGTATACAAGTCCTTTGGTGGATCTCTTATCTACCCCACCTCTCCCTAACCTTCCCACTGTAATTTGACAGTCTGTTTGATGCTTTACTGCCTCTGTATCTATCTTTTGTTCATCAATTTATAACATTCTTTATTATCCAGAAATGAGTGAGATCATGTGGTATTTTTCTTTCATTGACTGGCTTATTTCACTTAGCATAAGTCTCTCCAGTTCCATCCAGGTTGCTGCAAATGGTAAGAATTCCTTCTTTTTTTATGGCAGCATAATATTGCATTGTGTAGATGTACCATAGTTTTCTGATCCACTCATCTGCTGACAGGCACCTAGGCTGTTTCCAAATTGTAGCTATTGTAAATTGTGTTGCTATGAAAACAGGTGTTCATATAACCTTTCTGATTGGTGTTTTTACTTTCTTAGGATACATTCCTAGGAGTGGGATTACTGGGTCAAATGGGCATTCCATTTTTAGTTTTTTGAGGAAACTTCATACTGTTCTCCACAGTGGCTGCACCAGTCTGCATTCCCACCAGCAGTGCATGAAGGTTCCTTTTTCTCTGCATCCTCGCCTACACTTGTCGTTTGTTGATTTGTTGATGATTGCCATTCTGACAGGTGTAAGATGGTATTCCATTGTCGTTTTGATTTGCATCTCTCGGAAAATTAGTGACTTTGAGCATGTTTTCATGTGTCTCTTGGCCTTCCTTCTGTCTTCTTTAGAAAAGATTCTATTTAGGTACATTGTCCATTTTTTTATTGGATCATTTATCTTCCTTTTATTAAGTTGTATAAGTTGCCTGTAGAAGTTGGAGATTAAACCTTTATCAGTGCTAACATTTGCAAATATGTTCTTCCATACAGTGGTCTTTCTTGTTATTTTGTTGATGGTTTCTTTTGCTGTTCAAAAGCTTTTTATTTTGATGTCGTCCCATATGTTTATTTTCCCTTTAGCTTCCATTGCTCTGGGAGCAGTATCAGTGAAGAAGTTCCTTCAGCATATGTTTGAGATTGTGCTGCCTATGGATTTCTCTAGTATTTTTATTGTTTACTGTATTGTGTTTAAATCCTGTATCTATTTGGAGTTTATTTTTGTATATAGTGTAAGTTGGTGGTTTAGTTTCATTTTTTTGCATGTATATGTCCAATTTTCTCAACAACATTTATTGAAGAGGCTGTATTCACTCCATTGTATGTTCATGCCTCCTTTGTAAAATATTAATTGAACATAGTGGTTTGGGTTAATATCTGGGTCTCTATTCTATTCTATTGGTTTATCTGTGTGTTCTTGTGCCAGTACCAGGCTGTTTTGAGAATAGTGGCTTTGTAATACAGCTTGAAATCTGGTAATCAGATCCCACCTAATTTATTCTTCTTCCTCGGGATTGCTGTGGCTATTCAGGGTCTTTTTTTATTCCAGATTAATCTTTGGAGAGTTCTTTCTAGGTCTGTAAAATATGTCATTGGTATTTTAATGGAGAGTGCTTGAATCTATAGATTGCTTTGGGTAGTATAGACATTTTAATGATGTTGATTCTCCCAATCAAAGAGCATGGTATACTCTTCCATCTGTTTGTGTCTTTATCTCTTTTTTTCAGTGTCCTGTAGTTTTCTGCGTGTAAGTCTTATATCTCCTTAGTTAAGTTTATTCCTGGGTATTTTAATTTTTTTGGTGCGATGGTAAATAGGATTGCTTTTTTAGTCTCTCTTTCTGTAAGTTTACTATTAGTATATAGAAATGCCATAGATTTATTTTCATTAATTTTGTATCATGCTACATTGATGAATTAATTTATTAAATCTATTAGTTTTTAGTTAGAGTCTTTCAGGTTTTTTATATACAGTATCATGTCATCTGCAAATAAGGACAAATTTACTTCTTCTTTTCCAATTTGGATGCATTTATTTCTTCTTCTTGTCTAATTGCAATGGCTAATACTTCCAATACTATCTCAAACAGGAATGGGGAAAGTGGACATCCCTGTCTTGTTCCTATTCTTAGGAGAAATGGTTTTAGTTTTTGCCCATTGAGAATGATGTTAGCTGTGGGTTTATCATATATGGCTTTTATGATCTTAAGGTATGAAACTTCTAACCCCACATTGCTGAGAGTTTTTATCAAGAAAGGGTATTGGATTTTGTCAAATGTTTTTTCTGAATCAATTGATATGACTATGTGATTTTTATCTCTTAATTTGATTATGTGATGTATCATGTTTATTGATTTGCGGATATTGTACCATCCCTGCTTTCCTGGGATGAATCCTACTTGGTCATGGTGTATGATCTTTCTGATGTACTGCTGGATCTGATTTGCTAGAATTTTGTTGAGGGTTTTGGAATCTATATTCATGAGGGATATTGTCCTGTAATTCTCTTTCATTGTGTTGTCTTTATCTGGTTTTGGTATTAGAGTAATGCTGGCTTCATATAAGGTATTAGGAAATATTCTTTCCTCTTGAATTTTTGGAATAGTCTGAGGAGAATAGGTTTTAATTTTTTCTCAAATGTTTGGTAAAACTCTCCTGTGTAGCCGTCTGGTCCTGGGCTTTTGATTCCTGGAAGCTTTTTGATGATTGCTTCAATTTCTTCCATAGTTTTTGGCCTATTAAGATGTTTTGATTCTTCCTGATTGATTTTTGGAAGGTTCTATTTTTCTAGGAATATGTCCATTTTCTCCAGGTTGTCCAGTTTGTTGGAATAGAGTTATTCATAGTATTTTTTAACAATTTGTTATATTTTGGTGGGATCGGTTGTTATTTCTTCTATTTCATTTCTGATTTTGTTTATTTGAATCCTCTGTCTTTGCTTTTTGTTGAACCTGGCTAGAGGTTCATCAATCTTGCTTATCCCTTGAAAAAAAAAAAACAGCTCTTGGTCTTGTTGATCTTTTGAATTCTTTGGTCTCTATTGTTTATCTCTGCTCTGATCTTTACTATTTCCTTCCTTCTGCTTACACTGGGTTTTTCTTGTTGCTCTCTTTCTAGCTCTTGAGTTGTAGAAGTAGGTAATTTATTACCATTGTTTCTTGTTTTTTGCTGGAAGCTTGTGGAGCTGTGAACTTCCCTTTCAAGACTGCTTTCACTGTGTCCCATAGGTTTTGTACTGTTGTGATTTCATTGTCATTTGTTGCCATGATGTTTTTTATTTCTTTGATCTCTCTGGTTACCCAGTCATTGTTTAATAGCATGGTGTTTAGTGTCCATGTTTTTGATTTCTTTGGATTGTTTTAATTATAGTTGATTTCCAGTTTTATGCCATTGTGATATGAGAAAATGCTTGATCTGATTTATATCTTCTTGAATTTGAAGAGGCTTTGCCTATGACCCAACATATGGTCTATCTTTTAAAATGACTTTTGTCCACTTGAGAAGAATGTATATTCTGTGGCTTTGGGGTAAAATGTTCTGAAGATGTCGATTAAATCTGTTCTAGTGCATCATTTAGGATTGATGTTTCTTTGCTGATTTTTTTTGTTTAGAGGATTTGTCCAATAGTGAGAGTGGGGGTATTAAAGTCTCCTATGATTGTATTGCTGTCAATCTCTCCCTTGGTATCCTCCTGGAGATTTTTTATGTATTTAGCTGCTCCTGTATTGGGTGTGTATATGTTTACCAGAGTTATTTCTTCTTGTTGTATTGCTTCCTTTAGTATTATTAAGTGACCTTCTTTATCACTTCTTATGTCCTTCACTTTGAGATCTAATTTGTCAGATGCAAGTATTGCTACTCCATCTTCTTTTTCCTTTCCATTTTCCTGAAATACCATTTTCTATCCCTTAACCCTCATCTGTGTACATTGTTTTTTCTGAGGTGGGTTTCTTGTAGACAGCAGATATGAGTCATGTTTCCTTATCCATACTGTTACCCTATGTTTTTTGATTGGAGCATTTAATCAATTTTCATTTAAAGTTATTTTTCTTAGGTAGTTATTTTTCATCATTTTTATTCTTTAACCCTGTGTTCCTTTTTTGCTTCCTCTTTCTTTCTTTCTTTCTTTCTTTCTTTCTTTCTTTCTTTCTTTCTTTCTTTCTTTCTTTTTTTTCAGCAGAACCTTTAGCATTTCTTGCACTGCTCATTTGGTGGTAATAAATTCCCTTAATCCTTTTTTTGTCTGTGAAGCTCCTGATTTCACCTTCAATTTTGATTGATACTCTGGCTGGGTACAATATTCTTGAATTCAGACCCTTCCTTTGCATGATTTTGTATATTTAATTCCATTCTCTTCTGGCCTTATGAGTTTATGTTGAGAAATCAGTCACTAGTCTGATGGGGGTTTCTTTGTTGGTAACTTTCTGTCTCTCTGGTTGCTTTTAAGATTCTTACTTTGTCGTTGGTGTTTGCCAATTTAATTATAATGTGCCTTGGTGTAGATCTTTTGGGGTTCATTTTGAATTGGAATCTGTGACCTTCTTGGATTTGTGTGAGTTTTTTCTTCCCTTTATCAGGGAAGTTTTCTGCCATTATTTCTTCAAACAGGTTTTCTATTCCTTGCACAGTTTTCCTCCTTCTGGGACCTCTATTATGTGGATGTTGTTTTGTTTTGTGTTATCCCAAAGTTCCCTTAGGCTTTCCTGCTGCTTTTTATTTATTTTTTTTTTCTAGAAGCTGCTCTACTTGAGTATTTTTTCTACCTTGTATTCTAGTCCACTGATGCGGTCCTCTGCTTCTTGTAGTCTACTCTTGATGCTTTCTATTGAGTTCTTTATAGGAGTGATGTCATTTACATTTCTTCTTGGTTCTTCTTCATTTCTTCTTGGTTCTTACTCATATTGTCGAATTTGTCATCCATTTTTTTCAGCCACCTTATGACCATTTCTCTGAATTCTTTCTCTGGCAGGTTGCTTGCCTCCATATTGTTTATTCCTTTTCTGGTGATGCCTGGTTTTCTTTCATATGCGGGCTGTTTCTTTGTCTCCTTATGATCTCTCTTCTCTGGGTATCTGGTTATATAGATTTTTTCTCTCCTTCATTTACTTAAAGGCACAAAATACAGCACAACCAGGTACAATGCACAAGACACTGAACAGAAATGTATTCATGATATTAATAACCACACATAAGGTGACCATCAGAGAGAAACAAATTAGAGCAAAGTAGAGAAAGAAGAAGAAATAAAATTATAAAAAGGAAAAGAGAGGAGAGCCAAAATGAAATTGGGAGAAGGGAGAAGAAAAAAATGAAGAAAACAAAGAAGAAAATAAAAGTAAAAGAGAAAAGGAAGAGAATAAGAAAGAAAAAGGGAACAAATTATATATATGAGGAGAAAACTCCAATAGAACAGCCACTAATCCCAACAAATGCTGGTAACAGGTACCTGGAGATTAATACAAACTACAAATAGCAATTAATATCAAGGGAGGTGCGGGAAAACAGAGATAAAAAACAAACAAAAAGGAATCAAACAAAAATCAAAATAAAACAAAAAGAATAAGCAAAACAATATCATAAAAAGTATAAAAAATTGATATTCAACATTCAAGCAAACAACAACAAAAGAACATAGAGAAAAACAATTTTTTGGATGATAAAGATAGAGAAGAGAGAGTTGTGTATGGACTTGGAGTAGGGGATTGGAAATTAGATATAGAATTGGGGTGAAATTTTAATCAGTAAATAGAAAGAATAGGGAACATCTAAGGTTGGAAAAGGGTAAGAGAAACAAGACAACAAAATGGAAAAAGTTAGGAAGAGTGTGATGGCATAAAGGTAGAGTTGAGATAGAGTAAAATGATGCTAAAGGAAAGATAAAACTTCAATGTAGAACTCTAATTATAAAAAATAAATAAAGAGAAAATAAAATGATGCCTTTTTTCCCCAAAAAGATAAAATAGTAATAGTAATAATACTGATTGAAAATAAAAATGTAATAATTAAAAAGTTAAAATCAGCCAATACCAGTTTGGCTTAGTGGATAGAGCATTGACCTGCGGACTCAAGGGTCCCAAGTTTGATTCCAGTCAAGGGCATGTACCTTGGTTGTGTGTACCTCCCTATTGGGAGGTGTGCAGGAGGCAGCTGGTCAATGTTTCTCTCTCATCGATGTTTCTGACTCTCTGTCCCTCTCCTTGACTCTCTGTCCCTCTCCTTTCCTCTCTGTAGAAAATCAATAAAATATGTATATATATTTTAAAATTAAAATCAATTGAGCCAAAAAGAAAAAAATCGTTTTTTAATTAAAAGATTAAAAAATATAAAAAATTAAAAAAATAAAAATAAAATAATGGAATGTGCAATAGTAAAAATGATTTACTTCTTCTATTGTTCTGTTTGGCATGCCTGTTTCCCAGTTTGGACAGTATTACAGTTCTTTGCATTCCACTGCTATTCAGTGTTGTAAGCCAATCCTGGTTTTTAAGCAGGTGGTGTGTCTTAATCTCTTTATTCTTTTGTGATTACACAAGGGTCAATTTGTGAATCAGCCCCTGGGGGGCAGTGTTTTGGGATTGACCTCTGAGACTATAGGTCCTCTCTAGCCTGTGTTTAGATCCTGCTTTCCCTGTGGCACTCAATACCAGTTTGTGGGAGTGGTTCTCTGATGATTATTCCATGCTCTGATCCCCAGGTCCAGAAAAACAACTTTCCCCTGAAGTCACTTAGGATGTCCTCAATTGGGTGATTCTATGTATTGGGCTTAGCAATCAGAAGCAAGGATCTGAAGAGGAAAGAGCACAAGTCTGCGCAGTCCCCCTTCCCTGCTCCTGTCCAAGCATCTAGGCTGTCCTTCTCCCTCAAATCAAAATGGGTTGCTTTTTAGAGATCCCCTCTGTTAACAGCTCTGAAGACTCCCTTCCACATTCATGTATCACGCCAGCCCAAACAACCATGAATTTCTCTAGGTACAGTGGTACCTTGAGATACGAGTGCCCTAACATAAGAGATTTTTGAGATACGAGCCATGGAGCAAGCTATTTTTGCTTTGAAATACGAGCAACATTTGACATACAAGTAATCACGCAGATAGGCCGGCTGCACACGACCCACCAGTTTAGCGCAACTCATAGTTTCCCATGTCTCAAGGTTACGAACAAATTAAACTCGTGTCTCGAGGTACCACTGTATAGCTTTCCCCTGGTCCAGCTCCCACAGTGTGTGCTTTTCTGCAGTTCTGCGGGACCAGAGGCCTCACCTTATCCCAGGTGAAATCTGACCTTTGTGTGTGGCGTGTAAAGCTCCTCTGAATCCAAGTGTTTGTGCCAATTGGGGAGTGGTGTTTTGGGGCTGCCAGGCGTTTGATAGGTGCTGCAGCTATAGCTTTTCAGGCTTCCGTAAATATCTGCTTTCCCCTTCAAGATGGCACTGTCTCTGAGTCTGCACTGGTGGCTCCGGGAGAAAAAACACTGAGGCAGTGGGTCTGCCTGATCAGGGGAGTCCCATCCAGTAGTCCCCCACCTTCTCCTGGAGGATAACTGTCCCTTGACTCACCAACAAACACTTCCAGTGCGACCCTAGCTGTTCTCTTTGACTGCTCAGCAGCAAGGCTCTGGACACATCTGTCTATTCCGCCGCCATTTTTTTCCCTGTCTACCTTTGTTTTTAAGTAGTTTATTTTTATTCATGAATCAAAAAGTCCTTAAAATATCTTACATTAATCTTAGATTAATTATAGGTGATGTTTCTTCAGTTTTATCCTTTTTACCTAATCAGTTTAACTTCTTTTCAGAAATGAATCTTCCTTTATGATAGTCTTATATCTACTATAATTGCTTTAAAAAATATATGGTTATCTGAAATACCCAACCTTATTCATTTCTTTATGATATCAAAATGGTGTGAAGTCTGGATCATTACTTAGCTAAACATATACTGTATTATTGTGCACATTATTAATATTTGTTGCATTTATTTTCTAATATGGAGTAACTACTCACATAAAAGGTAAAAAGGCATTTCTTCTGAGTTTACATCTTCTGTTTCAACAAAGTTGCATGATTTAAACATTTCCCAATATTGTCATTAATTAGCCCTTTTACAAGCTACATTAAATTCTCCAGGTATATATTTTAATCAATATGACTCTATATATTTGCCACATTACTAGATTTTTTAAAAAGTAGTTCATTATTATTTGATTTGAATTTTAGTGTCTCTTTATCATTACCTCAAGTAAAGTAGAAAAATCTGAAGTCTAATTTTCTACAAGAAAAATGAAAATTAAACTAATAAAACTTAGCCATCGATGTTTGAAGAACTTTTTTACTTTGGGTTCATCTGTTTGTTCTATTAATTGTGTGGTGTTTGAAAATAAACCTTTCAAAGATCCAACAACCTAGAAATAGCAAAATACAAAGTAAGCACATGCACACACACACACACACACTGCCCAAATTATTTCCCTAGTGATACCCTGAATTAATGGTGCAGCATTCACACAGCTGAGTTCAGTTCCTTCTTCCCTCCTGTTTCTCAGTGGCAGTGTGCAGCATTCCGGCATGACTTTTTTTCTTCTTTATTTTTATAAACATGCCCTAGCCAGTCTTATTATCTACTTAAATTACACTATATTTATTACTCAATTTACAATCACTGTTTCTTCTGAATGAAAAAACAAAAACAAAAACAGAAACAAAAATGTAGAAATGCTAAATAGATTCCAAATTCTCAGGTGAAAGTTTCTGTCTGTTTACTGAAGTATAAGTCTTTAATGATGTAAGGCTATCTGAAGAAAATTACTAGGTTCAATTACTTTAATGAGAACTAGCTCCTACAAAATGTTGGTTTAAGAATTGGCTACACAGTAGTAACATACTAGCCAAACTCACTTACTAAAACAAAAAAGTAAAACACACAATTTGCCTTTTGGTTTCTATTTTGTTGTGTTTTCCCATATAAAGCCCTCAGATATGTAAACATATTTATTTTAGAGTATTCATTTTTTATCCTTATAATGCCATAAAAATAACTAAATGCACTGAATTGATAGAGGACAAGGTTTCTGTCTTGATTATGGTTGTCAGGTGCTAAATAAATATTAGTAAGTTAATTAATGAATCATGCAAAAATAATCAATTGTCTCAATCAATTCCCTAAACATGTAAAACCAAATTAACTAGACAATTCTGTTAAAATGGATAATATGTTAACTGCTGTGAAGTCAGTATAAATCAGTGATGGGCAATGGGCTGGCTCTTGGCCACCTGCCTCTATTTAGATGCTGAAATTGTTATCCAATTTCAAATAGGACTTTAAAAATTTAATTAAATTTATTGGGGTGACATTGATTAATAAAATTATATAGGTTTCAGGTTGTACAATTCTATAATACATCATCTGTATATTGTATTGTGTGTCCACCACCCAAAACCAAGTTTCTTTCCATCACCATTTAACCCTCCTTTTTCCCTTTTCTATCTCTCCCCACCCCCTTTCCTCTTGTAATTGCCATACTGTTGTTTGTGTCTATGAATTTCAGTTTTATATGCCATATGTGAGTGAAGTCATATGGCTCTTTGCTTTTTCTGACTAACTTATTTCACTTAGCATTATATTCTCAAGGTCCATCTATATTGACTCATATAGCAATATTTTAGTTTTTTGTTATATAGTAGCTGAAAATATTTCATTGTACATATGTACCACATCTGCTTTATCCAACCCTCTACCAAAAGACATTTTGGTTGTTTCCATAACTTTAAAAATGTCATTCATGCCCTTGATGGTTTGGCTAAATGGACAGAGCACTAGCCTGTGGACTGCATGATACCAGGTTCTATTCCAGGCAAGGGCACATGCCTGGGTTTCAGGCTTGATCTCCGGTAGGGAACGTGCAGGAGGTAGCCAATCAATGATTCTCTCTCATCATTATCTTTCTATCTGTCTCTCTTCCTCTCTGAATCAATTATATATATATATTTTATTTTAATATGCATATTAAAATAAAAATGTCATTCAATTGTCTTCTGGGTTTCTATCATTTCTCAGTCTCACCAGAATGTTAGCCTCTACTGTGTTATTACTTCTAAGAGCTGGTTTATTTGTTTGTGTGTCTGTATTTTATCCAGTTTTTCTAGCTGCTCTGGACAGAGCTTTTTTCTTCTTTTTCTTTTTTTCTACAAGGTACTTCATCATAACCAGTAATATGATTAAAATGATTCTAATTTGTTTTATATTACAAATAAAAATAAATAATGGGAAATATTATATTTAATTCTAATTGCATTTAATTATTTTAAGTATTCAGTTACCTCAATATTTGTTTGACTTAATGACTGGAAGATTTGAGAGGAACAAAATCAGCTATATTTAATATGTCCACATATTGCTTCCTATGTTCTAAATTAGAAAGCTGAAATTTGTCTTGGTGTCAGACTCCTGTACTTTTAAATGAGTCATTTTGATAAACCCTCTTATTCATGCACATGTAAGCCAAGTACCTTTGTATTATGGTGGCAGCATGCCTAAATATTTGTTGAGTAAGTAAAATGTCATAGCTCTGTGAGAGATTGATAAATTTTTTCATTATATTGTGAAAGGTTATACCAATTGAAGAGTGTGAAATGGGCATCTCAGCAGAGATAATTTGTACATTAAGAAGAAATCTTCAGCATCGTATGGTGAAAGTCTGATGAAGGAGACAAGAATATGAGCAGCTGAATGTGAAGGTGCCCATGGAAAAGGGTCTATCTAGCAAGACAAAGGGAAAAAGGAGAAAAAGCCAAAAAGGACTTCCCTAATATAAGAGGGAAACCAATGAGCTGTAGAGAGCAGAAATCTGCTAGACAATTTTCAACATTCTGTTTCTTCATTTTAGCTTCCTGAGGAACTATATATTTTTAAGTTTTCAAAAGAAAGGAAGGGAGGAAGGAAGAAAGGAAAAGGAAGAAAGGAAGGAAGGTAGGAAGGAAGGAAGGAAGGAAGGAAGGAAGGAAGGAAGGAAGGAAGGAAGGAAATATCTTCAGATTTCTCCATTCCCTAGAGCTTCTAGGAATTACTTGATGAAGTTATCTGACTGAATGTGCTATTCAGAAAGGAATTTGAGTTAGTTTATTGTGATACAAACAGAAGAGATAATCTCAAAAGAATAGAAAGTATGGACACACCCAAGTTCCATGTCTATGAAATTAGGATCAAATTAGAGAAATACAGTTTCATAGGAAGGCATTTTATACTTGAAGAAATAAGAAAACACTCCATATTTATAAAACAAAACAAAACAAAACAAAAAAAACTAAAATATACAGTAATGTACTAAACAGTAAATATGCTTGAATTAAACTTGACATTAATTCTTTTCTCTTTTTAGTGTCACTATCAATGCTAGAAAAACAAAGGATCTTTGATGACATGTTATACCTTTAAGAAAAGTAGTTTATATTGATAAAGCAGTTCCAACCTTTAACCCAAAGTGCTGTCTAGACTGAACAGGCCTCTGGTTATAACTTCTAATATGTAAGTTAAGTAGGTTTTTAGTTATGCTCTTTTTTTGTGGAACCACAAAGTGGAAAATCTCTAAGATTCAAAAACTTCAAAGAATTGTTAGAAATTGATTTATGCTTTTTGAATGGAAGGTAAGTTTTCTTCTCCCTCATCCGTTCTTCTGAAAAATGTCTGCAAACCTTAAAGGAATTTAAGGTTTGAGGAAATAGAGTGAAGCAAAATAATAATAGCATTATTTTTCTTTGCTTAAATCCTTTACCACTTTCATACTACTATATGCAAATTATACTTAACCACTGGGAAAAATATTTTTTTTAAAAAGCAGTCAATCAAGTAGTCATTTTAATTTTACATGTATTATTTTGTAATAATTTGGCTATACATTTTTTATAAATAAACTAAAAAGTTTATTGCTTGGTATAAATATATTATTATTTATTCAGATATTCTAATTTTAAAATGGAAAATTTTACTTTTCTCTCAAGAAAAATATATTTAACCTATGTATATGTGTCAGATATACATTAATCTAAATTTATATATTTATATACATAACATTTTAATATACAGGTTATCTCAAAAGTGTATACACACTTTGAATAATTACAAAGGCAGTATTTATTCAAATACATTTTATTTTCAAAATATAATAGAATTTACAGACATTGTATGTATACCTTTTGGGGCGCACCCTGTATTCCATATGAATACGAAGGCATGTATTATAAATATTATAGATCCCCAAATTCTATGGTTTTATTTTCAGTTCCCAGAATTCATTCAATTCAATACATTTATTAATGAACCAGTAGAAATGTTTACTCTGTTGAAATGGCCATGGCTTTTGTTCCATGTCACTGGTATTAGTTTAAGCTGACACATGGCTATAAGGCATGACGGATCAAAGTAATTAAAGTAACACCTTTCTATGTTCAACATCAACTTAGCTAGCCTTTAGCATAAGTTCCTAGTATTTTAAGATTTCTAGATGTGTATGTGCTTGCAAATAATATAGAAGTGTCATTACTTTTGTTGCACTTAAGGGATTTTTCAGAATTTTTATGTTAAAGTTTGCTGATATATTATTAAATGACTACCTTTGCTTTGGCATGCAATGTGAGAGTCATCAGTATATAAATGTTATGTCCATCTATCTGATATAATAAAAGGCTAATATGCAAATTGTCCCCTCAACTGGGCATTCGACTAGGAGTTGAACCAGGAGTTCAATGAGGGGGCAGGGCCAGCCAGCCAACTACCAACAGCTCCTCTCCCTGACCAGTCCAGCCCAATTGGCTCTGATTGGGACAGGCTAGTTGGACCCCATCATGCACAAATTTGTGCACTGGGCCTCTAGTAAAATTATAGATTCTGGAGAAAGTTTGTATTATTCTCTGATCAGTCCTTCCCCATTAAGCCAGATAAATGTAAGTTCATCCACAAAGTTGATCATATAATAACTAGAGACACAGTACACAAAATTTGTGCCTGGGAGATGCAGGAGGGGTGTCCCTCAGCCAGGCTTGCAATGATGCCAACACTCTTCACCCTAGTCTCTAGCCAGAGGTTCCTCACCTCCTTCCACATAGCCTCTGGGAAGATGCTTGTCCTGGGGCCTCCTCAGGGCCCCAGCCCACGATACCCAGCAGCTCTGGTACTTGGGGGCTTGGTGTCTCAGGTCTGGCTTCCCCACCTGGTGTGGTGCTCATCAGCTACTATCGGAGCCACACCTCAGGAGTTGTCCCCTTGGACCATAATACTTGCAAGTCAGGAGGGGGATGGCTGTGGTGGCAGAGATTTAATGTCTGTACCGTACCCTCTGGACACCACCTCCCTACTGTGGTGCCATGCTAGCAACATCTGCACTGCAGGCAGGGGGCTTCCATTCTGTGACTGGGGCTGCCAGGCTGTGACTGATGGCTGCAGGCAGAGGACCTTGGCATTCATAAGGCTCCATCAGCATCAGGAACTGGAAAGATCCATTTTCCTGGTTCTTCCCTTCCCTCTGTGCAGCTGGGGCATGGATGCTGGGCTCACGGCACAGACACTGAGTTCGCATTGCCCCTGGTGACTCAAGTTCAGAGTCCCATGCCCAATCCTCTGGCCAGAGGTCCTCTGCCTCCCTCTGTGGCCAAGGAGCAGACCCTGGGCTTTTGTTGTTGGGGTGACACCACCAGTGTCTGCTATGGGCACTGCCATTTTGTCATGGAGTGATGGTTAATTTGCATATTACTTTTTTATTAGGTAGGATGAACTTGTTACAAATTTCTCAGATACAGACTTAGTTTGTTTAGTAGCAGCTTGAGGTGGGGGGAGGGAGTGTATTTCTAAAATATATACTAAAAAGAAAAGAACCCCAGCAGTTTTTAATAGAAAAAAATTAGTCTATCAAATTATATGACTATCATTTTGACAGAATATTGGATCTGTGGAATTACTACTTTTACAAAGCATATCAGTTAAAGAATTATATTGTTAACAGAGTTATAGTAATAATAATGCAGCCTTTGTTACTATTTGATTGGTGTCTTGTATTAATTGCTTTTTTGTTGATTGATAGCTTTAGTATAATGTATCTGTTCCGACTTTTCTACATGAAACATTCTTTTGATCCTGAAAGTTATCTGTTTGGATCTCCTGGTCTCTGGCATTCACTTGCTAAATGCAGCATGTTCCTTTAACTGTGGATGTCACAGCTTTTTAAAGCAGCATTTTCTCCATACCACTGAGTCACATGTAATAAATTAATAAGGCAGGACTCTGCATACAGGTGCTTTTGCTTGTTAATCTCATAAAAAATTTACCAAATGCATTATTTTTTGTTGCTTTATTACACAGGATTTACTACAAGTTCCTGGCTTTTTAATTAGCCTTACCTTTCTGTTCCATGAATGCCAATGGTAAGAGCTGTATTTGCCAGAATTTTTATAAACCAATTGAATAGAGAGAGCACATGGATAAATGGTATGTGTGTGTGTGTGTGTGTGTGTGTGTGTGTGTATGTTTGTGTCCATCTGTATACACAAATATATTATCTATCTGTTGATCCATCTATATCACTTTGAAAAGTGTGGATATAAAATAAAAATGAAAACCATCATCTGCTTTCCTCATTATTCAGAAAATCAAGAATATTTCAACAATAAATGTAGAATAAACTTAATTTTACAATAAAAATATACTTTCTGGAATATATTGACAATTGGCAAATTACCTAACACCATATTTTAGTTTCTTTATTTTAAAATAATATGTACAATAATATAGTATTAGTTTGAGTGTAAATTTGACAGTATCTGAATCTGTATCTAACAAAATAACAAGATATCACATAAAAATCTTACTTTTTACAGGTACCTCTTTCATCATTTTATATTAAATAGATGAGATGGTCATCATTTTACAACAACTAATTATATCTAACTATTTGCAAAATGTGAGCAGCACTTTAACTTAAATTTATTCTGGGCTATTAAAAAAATCTAAGAAAAAAGCCACCTATTGACTCATAACCGTGGCTCTTTTGTCTCTCTGTCTCTAGGATTTATATCTATAACTCTTTTCCAATTCTTTATTTTATTGACTAGAGCATCTAGCGCTGTATTGAATAGCAAAGTGATAATGAGGATCTCATTTTACTAGTGAATATAATGAAGCTCTTGGTTTAAAAGAAGTTGTCTTTAAGACCTGAATAGGATATCCTTTCCTATTTACATATTTTTATTAGGAATAGTTGTTCGATTTTATCAAATGTGAGTTCTATATGTATTCAAATATTTTTATACTTTAAATCAACCTATCTATAGGTTACCAATCTATTAACAAATTCTGTGTTAAATTATTTTTATATTCCTAGGTTAAACTTGAATTGAAGGCAATGAGATCCCCCTAATATGAGAATCATTTTTTTACTATCTTAAGTTTTAAACATTTATTAGTATCAGAGATTAAACTATAATTTTCTCTTGGAGTTTTTCTTATATTTAAGAATTGAAATTATACTAATTTTTTACAATACATAAGATAATTTCAATCTTTTTATTCACTTCTAAAGAGGAAACAAACTTCTCTCTTTTCATTATCTCAATTTTAATTCCTATGAGATAGAGAATGAAAAATAGAAACATGGGATAATACAAAGTAAAGAGAATTCTGATTTTGATAAATAAATTAAGGTCAATTGAATAAATTATTATTTTTTTCTTTTTTGCATTTATATAAGTGAACAATATTCAGTACAGATAATCTTCATGATTGCTTCATGTTGTTAGTTGCTATGAAATAACTAGCAATATCATTACAAAACATGAGTAACAAATCTGAAATATGGTCCCAGATGATTTTTTAATTGGCACTAATTCTATTCTGGGAGTATATCAATATTTCAAAATATCCATGTATATTTATTAGCAGCAAAATTACATTTACTTTTAAATTCTAAACAGGCAATTTTGTTTTAAATTTTAAGGGTATAACATCCTACACAGACTTAAAATTCATTATCTATGCCAACTTTTATCAATATATTATATCTGCTAAATTTTAATATTAATTGGAGGCTAACCCTGCTTAACATAACTTTAAGGCATTGCTTCTTAACATTTTTTTTTAAATCACAGATACTACTGAATAACTGATGCATCTTCTTGACTTGATCAAAGGAAAAATAAACTGATAATTGTACATTAAATGTCAAAGTTTTTACCAATTTACAAGAGGCCCAGTGAGCAAAATTCATGCACAGGGGTGTCCCTCACCCTGGCCTGCACTCTCTCTAATCTGGGATATTTCTCTCACAATCCTGGACTGCTGGCTCCTAACCACTCTACTGCCTGCCTGCCTGCCTGATTGCCCCCTAACTGCTCCCCTGCCAGCCTGATTGCCCCCAAATGTCCTCCTCTGCTAGCCTGTTCACCCCCAACTGCCCTCTCCTGATGGCCTGTTTACCCCCAACTGCCCTCCCCTGCCAGCTTGATCACTCATAACTTTCCTTCCTTGCTGGCCATCTTGTGGCAGCCATCTAGTGGTGGTCATCTTATGGGAGTCATCTTGTGAAGATATGGGGGCAGGCACCTTGTGAAAACATAGGGGCGGCCATCTTGTGATGACATGAAAGCACAAGGGCCACCTAGGCTTTTATTGGTATAGATTATAATTCACTGAGGGACTCCAATTTAAGTACATGTGACCTAAGAAGCATTAACTACTTAAAAAACTTAGAAGTATTTTGGCTTTAATAGGATTAAATGAGAGGAGAGTTTAAAACTTCATCCCAAATAAACTTTTCATTCCATAGATAATTAATAGTGTGGCTTTTATATTATAAATACATAAAAAATGTCAGAGAAAGTATCATACTTTCCACAATTTATATATTTTTTATCTTAGAATACAATTGAAATTCTCCTAGAATTATAGAGATGAAAAGAACTAAGAACAATTAATCTTTTCTAATATGTGATTTTATAACTCAACCAGTTTCCAAAGTTATAGAAATAGCCATTTTTTTTTCTCCTACCACATATCAGAATGTGACTACTTGAAAATAGGATCTTCACATTCTGAAATTCCCAGGGACAGAAATTTTGGGAAGACTATTCAATCCACTACATGCATGAAAATTTAAGGAGTGAAAATTAAAAAAGTCAAAAACACGTATCTGATTCTTTTTCCATAATTTACTGGTGGTGGGTTTCAGGGCAAAATGCTGAAAGCCATGACCCCCAAGGTTCTCATTGGAGGTTGAAAAAGAGTGAAATGATTCCTATTTCATAAGTAATATGAATATTAAAAATTGTGCATGTAGCCAAAAACAGTTTAGTTCAGTGGATAGAGTGTTGGCCTATGGACTAAAGGGCCCCAGGTTCGATTCCAGTCAAGGGAATGTACCTTGGTTGAGGTCACATCCCCAGTCGGGGGAGTGCAGAAGGCAGCTGATCAATGTCTCTCTCTCATCGATGTTTCTAACTCTCTATCCCTTTCCCTTACTCTCTGTAAAAATGAATAAATATATTTTTAAAAAATTGTTCATATAAAGTTCCTAATATACTCTGACTTGGGGATAAGAAATATTTAATAAATGGGAATTAAAAAATTATATGTCCTCAGTAAAATCCTAATATATAAAACCCTGGGTCATAACAACCAGTAATAACCAGAGGTTGACCAAACAGAAGTCAATGCTGACCCTGCCCCCAAGAAAACAGTAAGAGGCTATCAGGCAGGCAGGCAGAAGGGATGGGAGGGCTGCCAAATAGGCATGCCAGCAGTTAGGAGTGATCAGATAGGCATATGACCCCTCACTGTGCTGGCCCCACTCTTGAGCAAGCAATTAGGGCCAATCAAAGGCAGGCAGGCACTCTATGCCCCAATGTATGACCTTATGAGTGGAGCTTTTTGGAGGCAAGTAGGGTTTGATGAGATTCTGAGGATAAATTCCTCCCTGGTTAGTGATGATCAGGTAAGCAGACCAGCAGTTAGGGGGGATCAGGTAGGCAGACAAGTGGTTAGGGGTGATCAGGTTGGCAGACCAACAATTAAGGATGATCAGGTAGGTAGAAGAGCAGTTAGGGGAGATCAGGTAGGCAGACGGCCCCTAGAAGGGCTAGGCCCCCCCCCACCCCCAGCAAAGAAAGAAGTAGGCCCAGGCAGCCAAGCCATTGCACCCCAGCCTGTTGCCTGCAGAGGAGGCCACCAGTGACAAGGAAAGAGGGACAGCGCTGCATAGATGGCAAGCAGTGGCAGCAGGGGGGCAGGAGTGGGAGTGGGGAGGAAGGGGGAACCAGCTTGCAGCCCAGGGAAGGAAAGCTCTGATAGGCCCTGATATCAGGCCGGGCCGAGAGAGTGCAGGCCAGGATGAGGGACCCACCCCCAAGTGCACAAATTTTTATGCACTGTGCTTCTAGTTTTAACAATAAGAAGTCTGAGGCTTTGAGGTCAAGTGTTTCTTAGTCAAAAAAACCTGTTTTGCACAGATTTAATTATTCTGATATATGTTGAATTGCATTAAAATGTTAAGTCTACTAGACTATTCAGATGAGATCCTTTTAAATGAAGTATGTTTGTAGGTTTATATTAATATTTGTTATGGTTTGTGGTTATTCCATTTAAGATAAGTTGCTAATGGCCTCTGACTGAACTTTTGCATAAACAGGGCAAAGTGCCTATCATATGTAATCCAATTGGAGGGCTTCCAGAACCACAAATCATTGATGATTCTAAGGAACTTCTTGCAAGAAAAGCATACCATAAAATGGTAATTAAAAATAATAAAACAAAAACACAATAGTTTAAAATGGAAAATCAGAATTATTCTACAGTCTTAAGTTATGAAGTTTTTAAAATAAGTTTGTTCAGAGAAGTTATAATTCAGGCACTTGAACTAAATAGTAAATAGTAATATATGTGAGTCAGTGACATTCAACAAATTGTTTTGAGACTCTTGTAGCAATTTCATTGATACATTTCTGAATATGCTTACTTTATAATTTTGTTAATCAAACTACTTCACAATTTTCATTGTTCCTTTATTCTTACTTTATAGTCTCACTTTAAAAGAATATATTCTTTAATTTCAAAATTTAGTAAAAGAGACTATTTAATAGTGTACTTTTTTCACATATTAAAACTTATATAGCACTAATTCAACAGATATTAACATGGATATGATTCCAAAAATGAAGCTGAGTGCTGGAAAGGAATTATGTATCCTATTTAATAAGAGTAATATGCAGATTGACCATACTATTGCTACACTCACAAGCCATGCCTGCCAGACATACTCTCCAGCCAATCAGAATGAGTATGCAAATTAACCCAACCAAGATGGCAGTTAATGTGCATATTCTAGTGCAAAGCGAAGACTGAAGACAGTGTAGAAGGAAGCCAAGTGCTGCAGAAGGGAGCAAAGCTGCCATAAACAAGTGAATGAGGTGGTGGAGAAGAGAGGGAAGAATGCAGGGAAGGCAGAGAAAGTAGGGAAGCAGGCAGGGCGGGAGAGAAGGGAGGGAAGCAAGTGGGGCTGCTGAGAAGGGAGAGAAGCTGGCAGGGGAGCAGAGAGCACAGCAGGAAGCCTTATTGCATGAACTTTCCTGCAATAGGCCTCTAATATTTAATAAGAAAATATCAATGTTGCATATTCTTTATATTTACAAAACTTATGTATTAAAAGTATGAAACATAAATGAGATTGAGTATACCTATATCATAGTAATTGCATCTGAGGAGGACAGATGGGGAAAGAATTGAGAGTGCATGGAACTTTAACAGTTAATGTTTTATTTGACAGAGAAAAAGATATTTGAGGCAAATATGGCAAAATATTAATTCTTTCTGCTATAGTATTTTTTTGGTATATTTTTTTGGTATATTTTTTGGTATTTATACACATTATCATTGTTAAAATGTGACATTGATTAAGCCATCCAATTGAGGCTAATCTGCTAGCAGAGTTACTGTATAATGAAAAAATAAATAAGCAAAAGCAACAACCCCTCACTCCCCCCTCCAAAAAAATTCTATAATGATCACCAGCCAAAACCATAAAATATTCCTTCTTGTGCTAAAAGACCACAAATAGCATCAGCCAAATTCTCCTCTGCATTTTTCCAAACCAACAAAAATGCCACTAATTTTCATAATCCTTTTGTTGTGTCTCCCTTCTCTTTGCCCAGTCATCCAGTCTTACTCTTATTTTGCATAAAAGCTGACTTAAGGCAAGCCAGCCATCAACAATTCTGATCCCAGACAGGGCCTTGACCCAGGGTGACATGCATTCAAAAGTTGTTTTGTACAAACATGATGCAGAACTTATCTTTGGATCTGAAGACACCTTTGAATGAAAGATTTTAGATTTTGTGGTAAGAAAAGAAGGGTGGCTAAGCGAAATAGATAATCTAAACAGAACAGATTTTGTCAATCTAGGATTTTAGAAGTATTAGAAACATATGATTTGTGTCTCCCCAAAATTCACATGTTAAAACCCTACCCCCCAATGTGATGGCATTGAGGTGGGGCTTTTTGGAGGGAAGTAGGGTTTGATAAGATCCTGAAGGTAAAGACCTCATGAATGACAGTCTAAAACCCAGAAAAGATTGCAGAAAGAGGTGTCTAACATTTTTTCTTTTCTTTTTTTTAATATATTTTATTGATTTTTCACAGAGAGGAAGGGAGAGGGATAGAAAGTTAGAAACATCAGTGAGAGAGAGACATCGATCAGCTGCCTCCTGCACGCTCCCTACTGGGGATGTGCCCACAACCAATGTAGGTGCCCTTGACTGGAATCGAACCTCTATCCACTGAGCCAGACCGGTTTTGGCTAACATTTTTCTTTAATTAGCTTCTCAGCTGCAGGTTATATATATATTTGAATGACTTATTTTGTAATTTACTCTCTGATTCAGGAGAATGCATATGTATTATATTTCCTTTATATACATACTTTATCCTTAAATTTAGTTTATATATGTATTTAGTTTATATACATATACAGTGTTATATTTATAATGATATATCCTATATAATAAAAGCCTAATATGCTAAGTGTCTGGTCATCCAGTCGGCCATTCAACCAATCAAAGCATAATCTGCTAATGATATGCTAAGTACATTCAACCCCTCCGTATGATGTGCACTGACCACCAGAGAACAGATGTCGGAGCTGCCCCCTGGTGGTCTGTGTGCTACCTCAGAAGGAGTGCCACTCAGCTAGAAGCCAAGCTTATGGCTGGCGAGTGCAGCGGCAGTGGTTGGAGCCTCACCTACCTCTGCAGCATCCCTAAGGATGTCTGACTGCCATCTTAGGCCTGCTCCCTAGTAGTTATGACATCTGTGCATTACAAGAGAGCACAGACCTGGCTAAGGGACGTCCAGCCCCTGTGCACAGATTTTGTGAACCGGGCCTCTAGTCGATACATATAAAGAGACAATATACTAATTGACCATTATGGTGTCCCAGTAACTACCAATGTGCATATCGACAGCCCATCAGGTGTGGGTACAGCAGGGGGACTGGGTGAGGCTTGCTTCCCTGGCCCCGGGGCCAGAGTCCTCTTTTTCTTCCAGGTATACATGCCCAACAAAAACCCACATACCATGGTGCCCCGTCCAAGAGCACTCTATCTAGGGATGCCATCAACCCTCCGCCCCCAGGTGGGAGGAGCTGAGGGTTGACTTCTGCAAGGCAGAAGGCCAGTACTTGGGGCACAGTCAGCAGATGCCAACTGGGGGATGCACGCATCAGTGGTGACACCCAGGAGGGTTCACACACACAAATCGAGAGGATGTGGACCCAACACCACAAAGAAAGTGCCAGAGCATGACAACAGAGAGTGCATAGGCAACCCTCACACCACAAGGAAGCCACCACAGCTTTCTCCAGTCATCCATTCATTCATCTGCTCTGTCTGACCTGGAGAGAGCTTGCATATTGGGTAGAAATCTTCCCCTACCCTCCCAAGGACAAGCCAGGCCCAACCATGCCTGTGCAAGCACTCCCATCTCCTGAGAATTTCCGAGGTGAGCCGAGAGCCACTCCAGGTGTAGGAGCCAACATGCTGGAGAGTGGGAAAGATCTCCACGTCCCTCCCGCTTCAGCACTCAATGAGAGAAAAGCCTTACATGCACGTGAATGGACATGCGCACAAGTAACACTGCAGTCCTCACAATGGATGCTGGCGCTGGACCCTCCCCCCACTCGCAGGAAAGAGGCACAGGTGACAGAAGGCAAGACACAGCTGTGTTGTCACTCTGCCCCTCAAAGCCAATGCGAGAGGGGCCCGAGTACCCAAACAGAGGTGGCTACATGTCCCAGAGAGGAAAGCAGTCACTACAAATGACAAAAAGCATAGAATTTTTAATTAGCTTGTAAAAAGAGTAAAAGAGTAAAAAGAGTAAAAGAATGAGGGAGGAGGGGGAAATGAGGAGGAAGAGAAGAACTTTATAAAGGAGTCAGTAGAAAACAGAGGATAGAAAAGGAGGAAAGAGAATGTATGAGTGAACTGTAAGAGCTATAATGAAAATCAAGTATAGTTGTATACTGGGGATAGATTTTAAAAGTAGGAGTCAGAAAAGAGAAAGAAAAGATGAATGCCAGTGAGTAATTAGGCAAGTAGATAGATATTAAAACAGTGGAAGTAAGTAGAGAAGCATGTATGGGTAAGGTAGGATGAGAGAGAACGAGGGATGGGAGAAAAGTTTTAAAGGGGAACTGGTAGAGCTTCAAAGGAGAATGGGAAGAAGGAAGAAATGGTGAAGGGAGCAAAGCAGGTCTGAGGGAAGAAGTGAAAAAAATTAAATTTGGAAGGAAGGAAAAGGGGAGGGAGACCAGAGGTAAAGATAAAGGAAAGAAGAAATCTGGGGAGGGAGGGTAGGAGAAAGATAGGAAGAAGGATGATGGAACCAAAGTAGGAAATAAGGAGGAAAGAAAAGTTTATAAATGATGAGTCATTAGAAAAAAGTGTTACATAAAGAAGAGAGAAAAAATGGGTGAGAGGGAGAAGCCAATAAGGAAGTCAAATACAATTGTGTGTGAAGGGGATAAGATTTTAAAAGAATAGTTAATAGGAGTGCAGGCTGGCAGTGTAAGGCAGTTAGGAGTGACCAGCCTGCAGGGGAGGACAGTTAGGGGATCAGACTGGCAGGCAGAGTGCTTAGGGCAGGCAGGTAGGTGAGCAGTTAGGAGCCAGAGTTCCCAGATTGTGAGAAGAGTCCTACATTGGAGAGGGTACAGGTCGGTTTGAGGGGACCTCCCCTCGGTGCATGAATTTCATGCAATATATATATATATGTATTATATATATATGTGTATATATATATATATATATATATATATATATATATACACACACACACACACTGAAATATACAGTTAGTTCATTAGTTTACACCTATTTTTGGATGACTAATTTACTTTTGTAATTTACTATCTAATTCTGGAGAATATCAGTCTAAATTAAAACAAACAAAACTTGGTTTGATCAATATTTATATTAATGTCTTAATTTCATTAAGTAGTTTATACTGAAAAATATTATTTACTAATTGAAACAAACCTAAGGATATTTACAGATTAGTCAAAATGTCTGATATGGATGATCTTGAATTAATTAATTTCCACATTTTCTATGTTTGCTTAAAGCTAACCACATCTTAAGTGAGTGGGAAGAAAAGTGAGGGAAAGCATAGAAGTATAGGTTGGCCACAGTAGGTCCGTAGGGAAATCTATTGAGCTAATGAAAGTGTTTATTAAGTCAGCTCTAATTCCCTTTAAAATTGCTTTCAAAGATGTTTTCTTAAACTACTGCCTGTCAAACTTAACACTTTCAAAAACCATTTTAAGGTTATTTTCTGAGGATTTTCAAAATCCTGCAGCTACAACTATGCTTTCTTTTTTATCTAGGTAATATCATAACTTATATACTATAAAATATACATAACAAGCCCTTAATTTCTAGAACACTGTTACTCTAGTAATATTTTTCTTTGTGTTTTATTTCTGTGAAGAACATGCACATACATAATTTGATAGTTATTTCAGTGAATTTTTAAAACCTCTTTCATTATAGTTAGCCTAAGGTAAGAACTCTGGCAATAAATGGATTAAAATTTTATATTGCATATTGCTTCCTGCTTAACATTGATACATTAGGTTTAAAAATGACACCTGGCTGTATAAGCCAATAAATTGTGTTAAAATTATAATTGTATTACCGAAGGCCATTGATACCATAACCATGGCTGAAAAAGACTGAATCCACCTCTACTTGTTGACCAATTAACTGGGATATGGCCCACCACTTTCTTCCCATTTGTTCTCACAATGTTCCTCAAACATACCTTCTCTTCCCAGCTTGCATTTGCTCTTTCCTCTGCCTGCAATACTTTCCACATGACTATATATTCACATTAATCTATCACCTATCATAGCCACTCCATACACATTTATATCTTACATAAAATGCCATTTGTTTGGAGATGGCTTCTATGACCACCTGTCACTTGTGATTGTCTGAAGTCATTTATTTCTTATGTGCTTTCTATATGCCCTTCCATTTCTTCAACCCCTCTTCGCCTATCCAAAAAGGGAAAGCAGGGGGCCTGTCTCTTATTTGACATTCTATTTCAAGTAATTAAGCAATGTTTGTCACACACCAGGTGCTCAATAAATATTGTTGATTCATGGAATAATTTTAAAATAGAAATATATTGTTATATTATGAAATGAACTTAAAAATTACCTCTTTTGCTTAATTAGCAATAACAATTTTCCAGTTTGCTTCTTCATTTCTATTATATATATATATATATATGTATATATATATATATGCAGGTATTTATAAGTTTAAAGGCCAATAAGTGATGTAATATATATTCTATTGTACTTACATTATAATCATGGAAACAAAAGATCAGATAGCAAGTTATATTTTTCTTAAAATTATACTAACTAAAATAAACTGAGACCAAAACTCTGCTCTACCAGTCCTTAGTCATCTTCATAAAACATCCTGAAATCTAGTGAAAAAGCTATATGAATCCTTCAACCTGTTTTGAGAAGCAGAAAAGTGAAATAATAAAAATGGCATTGGATTCAAAAGAGCTGACTTTTATTCTTTGCTGTATTTGTGATTAGTAGTGTAATCCAAGATATTTAACTAATCTGAGATTCAGAGGTTATAAAAGGAAATCATAGCATTTCTTTAAGGCTTAAGTAAGAAAATACAGTGGTACCTCGAGATACGAGTTTAATTCATTCTGTAACCTTGAGGCGTGGGAAACTATGAGATGCTGGAGTCTCGGTAAACAGGTGGGTCATGAGCAGCCGGCTGATTCGCGCGATTACTCCTACCTCAAATGTTGCTCGTATTTCAAAGCAAAAATCGCTCGCTCCACAGCTCATATCTCAAAAATCTCGTATGTTAGGGCACTCATATCTCGAGGTACCACTGTATATTCGAAGTGCTTAGTCGAGTCCCTTATAATAAATAGTCTCTCAATATGTGGTATTTTGCTGTCATCACATGTTAGCTAGTGAGGTAATTGGTTTGATTCTTATAATTCTGATTGGCATCAAGAAGCATTCTCCTTCCAAATCTCTTCTCTATTACAAAACTTGGAAAATTACCCATTACTGACTCAGGTTGTGCCATTTACCTTCATATGACTTCATTAAAGCACCAGGAAGTCTTTAAATTAAATAGGAGTGGAACGTATAAAGATTATTGTTCATTAATTACTTTAATTCTTGTTTATGAGCACTTTGCTTTTGCCTCATTAAATTTCAATCAAAACTGCAACTGAAGGGAAGAAAAGGTAGTGGTCCCCATTCTAGAAGAAACTGGAAGAGTCTACCTGGGCGGGGAACAGTTCTCCTCCTTCATCCAAGGGAAACTGGCAGTGCTTCTATTGTCATTTCTTCAGTTTTCTCAACCTTTTGACTTCCATTAAATACGGTTAAGTATGGAATACAACCTAAATCTGCTACAGAAAGAGTTATGAGAACACTATCACTTGATAAATCACTTCCTAATTATGCAGTACTACTATTATCTCTTTGTTGGGCCAGTGAAACATATGGCTGAATGAAAGTGAAGTGCAGAACTAGTGAATCTGAAAGGTGTGATATTTAATATGAGCTTCAGAATTTCTGCCTGGGATAAGCATTCTTTTTTTTTTTTAAATTAAATCTTTATTATTCAGATTATTACATTTGTTTTTCTTTTTTCCCCTCCATAGCACCCCTCCACCCAGCTCCCACCCTTCCCTCCCTCCCGTTGACCTCATCCATAGGTGTATGATTTTTGTCCAATCTCTCCCTGTATACCCCTCACCCCTTTCCCCCTGAGAATTATCAGTCCACTCCCTTTCAATGCTCCTGATTCTAGTATATTCACCAGTTTATTCTGTTGATCAAATTTTTAATTCACTTAATTTTTAGATTCACTTGTTGATAGATATGTATTTGTTGTTCATAATTTTTTGACTTTAATCTTTTTCTTCTACCTCTTCTTAAAGAGTACCTTTCAGCATTTCATATAATACTGGTTTGGAGTTGATGAACTCCTTTAGCTTTTTCTTATCTGTGAAGCTCTTTATCTGCCCTTCAATTCTGAATGATAGCTTTGCTGGATAGATTATTCTTGGTTGTAGGTTCTTGCTATTCATCACGTTGAATATTTCTTGCCACTCCCATGTGGCCTGCATCGTTTCTGTTGAAAAATCAGCTGACAGTTGTATGGGTGTTCCCTTGTAGGTAATGAACTGTTTTTCTCTTGCTGCTTTTAATATTCTCTCTTTCTCTTTTGCTCTTGGTATTTTAATTATGATGTGTCTTGGTGTGGTCCTCTTTGGATTCCTTTTATATGGGGTTCTGTGTGCTTCCTGGACGTGTAAGTCTATTTCTTTCACCAGATGTGGGAAGTTTTCAGTCATTATTTCTTCAAATAGGTTTTCAGTATCTTGCTCTCTCTCTTCTGGCACTCCCACAATTCTGATGTTGGTACGTTTGAAGCTGTCCCAGAGTCTCCTTACATTATCTTCACATTTTTGGATTCTTTTCTCTTCTTGCTTTTCCAGTTGAGTGTTTTCTGCTTCTTTATATTTCAAATTTTTGACTTGATTCTTGCCTTTTTCTAGTCTGCTGTTAGGACTCTGTATAATATTTTTTATTTCAGTCAGTGAATGTTTAATTTTTAGTTGGTCCTTTTTCATCTTTAGTTGGACCTTTACCATCTCTAATTGGCTCTTTTGCATCTCTAGTATATCCTTTTTCTTCTCCTCTTGGGACTTAATAAATTTATCCATCTTTTCTAGCATATTCTTGAAAAACCTTATAAGCGTGGTTTTGAACTCTATATCCAGTCGTTTTTTTTCCTCCATTTCTTTTGTTTGTACTCTCTTCCTTTGTCTCGGCATTTTCCCTATGTTGGGGAAACTTCTGTGTTGAATTCAGCCTTATGAAACCAGGGGTGCAAAGCCGCAGAAGCCTCTGTTGAGCTTGGGATGGGTGGAGTCTCAGGGCTTAAGGGACCGCCCTGCCTTCCAGTCGGCCCCGCCCTCCACGGCCCCTGAGTCTCACGTGACTGGGTAATGGCTGGAGCGGTCCTTGTGTGTGCATGCCTGCAGTGCCTCTAACCGCTGCCTTTCCAGCTCCCCTGCGCACCAGGACCACACGAGTCTAGGTCTCCAGGGTTTTGCCCGAAACAAGGGCTTAGTGGACTCAGAAGTGGCACAGTTGGGAGGGTCTGTCTCCTGCCCACCCGCGAAAGCCAGCAGCACAGTCAGCAGTCTGTCCTTTGCGCAGTGCCGTGCGCGCCGCCACCAGCCCTCTGATCTTTTGCGACTCCCCTAAATTTCCGTGCACTTCTCCCTTTTCACAGTCCAAACTCCCCCCGTATAAGTTTCGGCTGGATCTGGGGTTTAGTGTCGTAAGAGAAGGGGTTCAATGCCATTGGGAGTCTCCGTTTTCCTCCCGCCAGATAAAGCCAGCCAGGTTCTCCGGCACCCGTTCTCTCAGCGCGCTTGTCTCCGTACCTCAGCTTTTTGTAGCTCCTCTGGGTCTCCGTGAGCCCCTCTATTTCCTTCTAGCTGTAGAACTTACACTCAGCCAGCTTTCCTGTGGTTCTGGATGATGTCCGTTCTGTCTTTTAGTTGTAGTTTTGAAATTGTTGTGCGAGGCAGCAGTGTAGGTGTTTACCTATGCCGCCATCTTGGATTCTCCGGGATAAGCATTCTTAACTGTATACAAATACTTAGAAGAAAAGAGGAGATTTTATTTATTTATTTATTTATTTATTTATTTATTTATTTATTTTTGCTAAGGTCCTAGGTATTTATCACCTTCTTCTTAAATACCCATGTCTCCTTTTGCATATAAGGTCACTTGTGATTGTCAAAACTGGCAAGATCCTCAGAGGCCAATAATTGCTGCTAGCTGGTAAAGCCCTTTATTTCTATATTGAAAACTCCTAGGGTGAGGGTGGCTTTACTTTGTAAAAGGAAAGAATCAACCAAACATTATAGGTAATATTTGTGCAGTTTGCTTGGAAAGCATTTAATACATGATAACAGTGGCATAATTTTGCTTTTATATTTTATGCACTAACTTTGAAGCCCCTCCCATTTCCCCCCAAAGCAGAGCATCCAACTCCTGGGCTGCAGCCAGGCAGCAAAGATCACTGCTTCACTTAGTTCCCCCCTACCTGGAGCAGGTACTTATTGTCAGTAGCGACACATTAATCAACTAATGAGTCGATTAAAGAAGTAATTACAGTATAAAACAGCAGGAAAGGGACTTGCTTTTCAAAGATGCTGTAATACTTAAGGTTAAGTCAGGTCAGCTAATTTACATTGCACCAGATCTGTCTAAAACACCATCTCCTTGTGGCTCTCTAACTGGTGAATTCTGAATTTGCTGACATAATCAGTCAGTATGGCTATTTACTATTGACATAGAAACAGTGAAAAACTCAGTCAATCGTTTTTTCCCCCTTTTGATTCTTTGTAAGGGTCATTCTGTGTTAGAAACTAAAGAGTTTGTAGGAAGGGGGAAAAATAAATTGAAAGTGTCTGTTGTCTTCCTAAAAGTGCCTAGATTATGTGGATCAATTGTGCATTTAACTAACTTACCTTCCAGCACTGTGCAGAAGAGTAAATGCATGTAAACTATATTTTGACAATGTCTGCATGCTCTTTGAATGATTCTTAAGTTTGATGTTTATTATGTCTCTGAGGCAGTTCTTTTATTTGGAAAAAACTTTGAAATTGTAATGGAAATCAATGGATTTAATGATTAAAGGCACACGTACTCTATCAGATGCACATTTTTCTAGAATGTGTACCTGTGGTCAAATTGCTCAATATAGTACATTACTACTACTTAGTGACTGGAGATGTCCTTATGCTATTCCAAAGATGTTTCAGACCAAGTGAAATGAATTCACACTCTAGGAAAAACTTTCTCATTTTATGTCTTCTTATATTTCATTTATTACTTCCAATAAAAAAGTAGTTATATAGTATTATCCCACTTTTTAGATTAAGAAATCTGGGGTGCAGGACAAGCATGAACCTTATTCAAGTTCACAGAATTTTTAACTGGCCTATAGTTGATACACTGATCTTCAACTACTTATACACAATACTATTAATGACTGGGTTTGGTGTTAATAAAAACCTAAACTCATATTGCAAGGAAGTTTTAACTTTTAAAAACATTAACACCTTGTAGCAAAGGATAATTTCAATAAGGCAGAGAATTTACTTACCCTTTTCTTTCTAAATAGAATAAAGAAACATGTGTGTGAAATTCCTTTACCATCTAATGTCATTTTAGTAGGCCTGGTGGAATATGTTAAGATTTTAGTCTCTTTTCTGGAGATGAATATTGAATCTATATTACATGTGGCTTTTCATAGTGACCTTTCTCTTGGATTGCCTTAACTTCAATACAGTTACTTCTATCTGAAAATCACTTTCACAACCAGCTGATATTTTATACATAACTAGAGACCCAAAGCATGAAATTTGTGCAAGGGGCTTGGCACCCACCAACATGTCCACTGCCTCTGCCTTGGCCCCACTACCACAGCTCTATCCATAAGGTTGCCCAGAAGGACATCTGGAAGGACATCTAGTCTAATTAGCATATTATACTTTTATTATTATAGATTATATATACATATGGGAATAATTAGACGAATCCTAACATGGTCTATAAAAGTGGTTCTCAAATTTAGAATTATCTCAAATTTAGAGTTATTTGGAGTCCTTTTCCAGATGGCTGGATTCACCTCTGAGATTTCTGAATTAATAGGTCGGGAATGGGGTCTAAGAATTTGCTTTTCTAATAAGCTCTAAGGTGATGCAGATGCTGCTGGTGGGGAGACCACAATTTAAGGAGCACTGAGTGGAAGAAAGTAAATTCATTGGAAATGAATTGTCCCAATGAGGTAAAGAATTGTATATATAATTTAGAGTCAGGTACTTTATTTTTATAAAGCTCAGTAAATAATCATAAAAATCTAATGTACTTCACAATTCTACTTTGGGAAATTTAAATCAGTGGAATACATAACATTTCTTAGGTATTTAGATACCTTCTTTTGAAGTGCTTCCTTTAGTGATAAAAATATTTTTGTTTTGTTAAGTATCCTCTTCCTTTGTCCATTAGGTTGTATATTCTTTTGAAAATTTGTCATTAATATTTTTTTATTTTATTAATTTCTTATAATAATAATCCATTTATTGATAGTGAAAATTAATATATTTCCTTGATTTTCTGCTTTTATGTGTTCATTGAAGAAAGGCTTTGCTTCAATATTAGATACATATCCACTCATGTTTTTCTAGTCAATTTCTGTTTTGATATTTATTATTTGATTAATGAGATTGTGTGGGGGTGTGGGGGTGTGTATGTGTGTGTGTGTATGTTTATGGAAAGAGCAAAACCTAAATCAACTTCTAACTAGATTGCCTCATGTCCCATATTAAAGATCTGACAGTAGAAGAGGTGTGCTCATTTCCAGCAAAATATAGTACTTACTGTAGTTCTTACCAGTTTACTACAAATGTTATTTAATCAATGCACACCTACTTCTATATGTTTATATATATTTACTTATTCATGATATTATAACTTACTTCCTTTAGGCTTACACATTAATTTTTTGAAAAGTGTGTGTTAAATTCTTTACCTATGTGACATATTATTGACTTTTATTCAATTTTTTTCAATTGATTTTACTAAATTTTCAATTGATATTTTACTTCAAATGTTATTCCATTTATTTAATGTTTTAGTCATTGAATAAACAAATGAATGAATACTATACATGTTCATTTTATTTTTCAGTTGTTTTTATCTTATATTTAAAAATTCATGCTTAGTTTTTTTCTGTCATTTTAATGAGTACATTAATATTTATGTCTTCTCTCAAATAAGAAAGAACTTTCACTCATAATAACTTCCTTTTCCCCCTTTTTTTCTGCCCCAATAACACCTTCTAAAATTTAAATTCTCCATTGTTATAATTGAGTTATTTTTAAAATCAGTTCTCACTTTAACAACAGTAAATTTTTCATTTTTTTTAAGTCCCTCAGAATGTATTTAGTACTTGTATTTTAATTGTTATTTTTCTGAATACAAATTTTAGGTTCCATGTTATTTTGCTTCAATTTTTTGAAAATATGCCAATATCTCTGGCCTTTATTACTGCTTTTTCTGAAGTTTATTTCAGTAAGATTATGTCTTTCTAAAAAATTATTTCATTGGAATATATTTTAAAATTTTATTTTAAAGGATCAGTGTATTCTTTTCTTTCATTTTTTTCTTATATATCATGTTTTGCAGCCTTTGAAGCTCTTTGCATCTGATATCTTAATATTATTTTATGATATTTTCACTATGACTTCTTTAATTATTTTCTGTCCTTCACTTTACTTATTTTATTTTCATTCATAAACTCTAGTTATACATATTGACACTTCTATTTCTAGTTACTGATTTTTTTTTCAGCTCACACATTTTGTCATTTGGCTATATTCATTTGACTATTCAAACTATGTATTAAGTCCTTTATTTAAATAATTAGTTTTATTTAAATGGCCAGATCTCTACTTGTATAATCTTTAAAGTTACCTGATGCTGTTTTTTTTTTTTAAGAATGTTGTCTTTAAAAATTCTTTTTTTCTGTACCTTAGTTCTGCTTTCTCTGTGCTAGGTGCTCATATGCTTCCCTATTTGTATAATCTTTATGATCCTGAGATGACTTCTTGTGGGAACCTCTTTCCACGTCCCGCGTGGTTCAGGGTTCCCGGGTCAGGGTTCGGGTTCTGAAGGAGGCCGCACGCAAACGAAATGAGAGACTAGAAAGCACAAATTTGGCGATATTGGGGGGCCAGGCGGGAGCCTTCCTCTAGTGGAAAGGACTGCCACTTGCTCTGGCCTTTTTCTCCCTTTTATTAAGGCTTTGGGACACACCCCTAGCCTTTAGGCAGGAAATAAACAAAAACAGAAATTAACAAGAAACAAACATAGAGGTTGCTTCAACCAATAATGTTTCAACTAAACAGTGAGTAATTAGCTCTGACCTTTCAGAGCAATTAAGGTTGACCAGCCTTCTGGCTTCCTGTTTACATCCATTTAGTGAGAACAATATTTGGTTTCCGACATCTCCCCCGTTTTCTTTTCCTCTAAAAAATCTTGCACCTACAGACTAGAAATAAATATTAAGAACAAAAAATAAGACAAGCAACAATGGCTATGCTAAGAGGTAAATGAATAAGTCTATAGTATCTTTCTTTCTGGACCAACAGTCCTTTGAGTCCCAGTTTCAATGTCCAACAGTTTTTTGAATGTAAGTATTAGCAATGATATTTCAGTTCTGGATGGTGGACAAATGGTAGCAATGCAGGTCCGACCCTCTCTGGTTTGGTCCTGGGCAACCTGCATCGATGCACAGCTTGTGACTGTTAGGATGGCAAGGTGTCGTCAGCATCTTCCATCTCTGGACTGCTTCTCCTCTCGTCTTCATAGCTGGAGCATTCTCTGTTGTAGGAATTCATATGGTTTTGGAGCTGTTTTTCTGAAAATATATAAACATTCTCGACAAAAAGTTAGTAAAGGAATTTTTTCTATAAATTTGACTTTAGATCCTTTTTATTTTTGCCCAAATGATTTTACTTTGGCTTATTTTAATACTATGTATGTTTTTCATGGGGGTCTTGCTGTTAAGTAAAAAATTTTTTCTAGATGTAATTTGCTTACAGGATGCTTTTTCCTTACATATAATTTACTTATAGGATACTTTTCCTTACATAATATTACTGTACTATCCCCCCTTTTTTCATGTAATTATGATGCTTTATGTTTATTGCATGTTGAGTAATTTTACCATGCAATGAACTACCAATAGAAATTTAAGATAATACTTTAGGAACAACTGTTTTCCAGTACAATTAAATTTTCTTGAATATTCACCTATTTCAATTAACCAATTAATTTGAAAATTTAACTACTATTTTATTATTAAATTTAATATTCTAACAACAATCTTAGTTTTATCCTGTAAATATTAGTGGAAAGGATTTATTTGCATTCTTGAGTAGGCCCTGAGCATTCCTGGTGTTAAGTTGGATTTAGAATATAGGGCAGCTGTCAGCCAAGTCTGTCTGTTGCTGGGTCCCGATCTGAGCTGCACCAAATCTTTGTCTGTCATTTGTGTCCCTAACGGAGCTGGGCCAAGTCTCTGTCTTGTCATCTGGATCCCGATGGGAGCTGGACGTGGGAAGTGAAGCAGCCATGGGGCAGGAGACCTCCCTCAGAAGGGGCGAAGGTTCAAGCCTCTGCAATGTTGGGGGGTGAGGATCAACCTCTGTTGATCCTCAAGTTTTTTTCCTGATGGCCCCTCTGCGACTGTGCCTGTCTTAGGTCAGGAACTATCATACGGTACCAACCCACCTTACCCGTCATTGGAAAGCAGGGCGGCATAAGGCCCAGTTCCTGGCTTAGGCGGTGGTCGGTGTAACGTATAAGTTCCACTTGCCCGTCTCTGGCTAACCAGCCATCCTCCGGGGCCAAGCAGGTTGATGTGAAGTTCAGATCCGTCTCCTTGGACGCTGATGCCCTTGTGGCCTCCATGCCCAGTACCTGCCTTGGGATCCCCTCACCTGCTGGAAGGGTCCCAGCACTGATCACATATGTTGGGGAACCCAGGTTTCTTCTCTAGGAAGGGCCCAGCTCACACCACTGGATGAGAGATAGATTCATGGTACCAGCCAACACGAGGCTTCAACCTCAGCATGAACAGAAAGCTCAGGCGACAGCTGTGGGAGGGTCCTTCTTGGCAAAAAGAGCAAGAAAAGCCAATATAGAATACTCAAGTGCCTTTTCACTGTCTTAATTTCTTTTATGTTATGTTATGTTATGTTATTTATTTATTTATTAATTAAATTGCTACCAAATATTCAGAGAATTAGATTGTAAGTTTGTTTGGGATATTTGTCAAAAAAATAATGACATTGTAGAATAATATTATGTAAGGAAATTCTTTTGTTCTAGGCCATGGCAATTCAATTTTAAACTGGCTATCAATTTCTTTTTTGTATAGAGAAGGTCTTAGTTACTTTATTAGAATATTTAATCAAATTGCTTACAAAAATATTGGCTCTTTATTTAGCTGAACACTTTTGATTTTTATTTTTAAAAAGCTAATTTATTAATTAAAGTAGGTATCTCAATTTAAAAAGCAAAGCAAATTTAGTAAATGGTTATGTTTGATTCACAAGCCACAAATGTTGCCCCGCCTCTAGCTTAAGAATACAGGTGGCTTTGGGCTTTTTATCATTTTAAATTCTAATGTTGGAATTTTAAGAAATATTTACTTAATTTTGCCCTTCTTAGAGACTACAAGAAACAGGGGAATCAGTACACCTAACGGTTCTTACCCATGAAGGGTCAAGAATATAAGTCAATAATACTTCCCCATGTGCCCCAGGAAATATTACCGTACTGCTGGTAACTGTTGGTATTGCAAGAAATACTTTCTTAGGTGTCTGTACCATCCTCTTTACCATGCTCCTGGTGACATAGGAATAGCTTGCAGAGCTATATCAGGAGTCAAAGTGACTGCTATAGTGCTGTTAAGATCCAGGCCTGCACTTCCTGGAGTTGCTCAGATGAGGGAATCCACTGTGGGCCTTGCAGGGCAGGTTTCCCCTATTAATAACGGGGCTGGGGGGCACCCTTTGGCCGTTTCCCGGTGGTTGACCATACCCTGTATCTTGATTTAGAGGCTGCCCATTTCTATGAAATTTTGATTTACACTGTCTGGCCCAATGGTTACCTCTCTGACATCTAGGACACTGAGAGGCTGGATCTCTCAGAGGCTGAGTGTTTATGCCTCTCCCTAGAGTGCTACCTTGTTTCCTTCTTAGAGGCCAAAACCTTCACAACATTTAAAATATAATTATTAATTCTTATTTGATAAAGCTTTCCATGAAATTTCAAGTATATTAGATCGGTTAAATTTAAGAAGATGTCCTTTAAAAAGAGAGAACAAATTTCTTGTATTACTCTGGGCCCATGGAGCTTTACAAGAATCATCTCTGTTAAAGCCTTGAAATTTTAACATGAAAAAAACATCAAATATATATATTCATATATGATTTAAAGATTATAATATTTTTATAATTATCTTAAGATATCAATTATATTTTTAAACTGTCAGTTGGGAATCACAGAATTAATCCTTTTTTATTTGACCAATCAACAATGTATTTTGAATTCCTAATTATTAGAGAAAGTTTGTTTTCTCCCAATTTAATTTGCATTTAGCTGAAAACCTTGATTAATAACACAAAATCATCTCCTTTTGGTTCCTTTATGCCATTTTTCTTAAAAAATAAAGACCAGTTCTGGTTTTTCTTTTTCTGCAGCTTTTGCGGAGAGATTCCAGCTTAAAACCCTGTCTAATATGTCCAAAAAGGTGGACAATTGCGCGCATTTCTTTTTAAGCCGGGCTTCTCTCCTCACGAGTACAGAAACTCCAGACACATCTCTAAATTTTTAAAACTTTTTCATGGCGAGAAAGGAGACTTTAGATTAGTATACTGGGAGAGTGGACTTTCATACTGGATTGCCACAGTGTCTCTCTTCCTCCACATCCTGCTTACTTCAGGGGAAAGCATCAGTAACAGATCTGGCCGAATTTCTTTTCATGCTTAAAAGATAAAGACAGACCTTAAATTTTTTCTTTCTTTTTCGCTTTCCAAAGTAATAACTAGCACCTAATTTGGCCAAGATTAGCATTTCCCTGCGATTTCTCTTATAATTTTTAAATGAAACCTTCAGTAATCTCATTGCAGGAGAGCAGGGAGCCTTGCCCTCTCCTGCCACCTTTGAATTTCTCTGCACCAGAGGCGGTTTCAGCAGTGGAGTTTCACTTATTACAGATTTCAGATTCCAAATGCAAACTAAGATTTTAATTTGAACAAGAAACCACATTATTTAAGCATGCAAACCAGAAGTCTATAATACAGTTTACTTTATATTTGTAACCTAATTCTTCCCCATTAGCCTGGCTGCAAAAGACGTTCCCACCCTACTTACAGATCGCGACTCTGTAGTTAATCTCTGGGCTTTGCATACGTTGAATTCCCCTCACCTTTTCCTAGGTGAATCTTCCCTCACCATTTTCCTTGGTGAATTTTCCTTCCTTCGCTCTTAGATGTCCCGTGGTCAGGCACCAGATGTGAGCACCTTTTTCCGCAGCCCCTGATGGGCGCCAGATGTGGGAACCTCTTTCCACGACCCGCGTGGTTCAGGGTTCCCGGGTCAGGGTTCGGGTTCTGAAGGAGGCCGCACGCAAATGAAGAAGGAGACTTGAAAGCATTAATTTGGCGATATTGGGGGGCCAGGAGGGAGCCTTCCTCTAGTGGAAAGGACTGCCACTTGCTCTGGCCTTTTTCTCCCTTTTATTAAGGCTTTGGGACACACCCCTAGCCTTTAGGCAGGAAATAACAAAAACAGAAATTAACAAGAAACAAACATAGAGGTTGCTTCAACCAATAATGTTTCAACTAAACAGTGAGTAATTAGCTCTGACCTTTCAGAGCAATTAAGGTTGACCAGCCTTCTGGCTTCCTGTTTACATCCATTTAGTGAGAACAATATTTGGTTTCCGACAACTTCTTAATTTTTTAATTCCTGTTATGTTGTCATACTACCCTGGAAGTCTTACCTATATGGTTTATATGTAACTAACTGTGTAATATATAGCTTTGTAATACCAAATGTTGGAATGTGCCTAATATGGCAGAAAAACCTAAATTTTGGATTTGTCCCTTTTAGGAGAATTTAAGAGGGATATGGCATCTTAAAGCAAAGACCTATTGTTCTTCTCTTCTCTTTTTATACTCTACCAGGTGGTTGGACTCCTCAGGGAACTCCCCAGGACTTCTGCATTGAGTACAGTTCTTTCCAAATTCTTTTGTGTGTGTGTGTGTGTGTGTGTGTGTGTGTGTGTGTGTGTTGTAATTGTCTAGCACACGGTGCAGGATGAGTGTTGGAGGAAGCATTCAGAGACTGCTTGCTGTACATGTTCTTAATAGCATTTTTTTCCAGCTGGATTTCAGGGTTGTACTGGTCTTATTAGGCATTTTAGCAATATTGGACTAGCATGATTGCTTGCTCTATAGCAGAATGGGGTTTGCAGTGCCCAAACACTTCAGGACAGGGAAAAGGTCACAAGTAACAAGTTCTTCCCCAGCTTATCCTCTGTTCCTGAAACCTGGCTGCTTTCTATTAGGGGCCATCATTGCTACCAATGTGTATCCCAGAACCCATCTTACTTCTGTCTTTTCCTTGAGGGTTCTCACTCCAGTATGTGACTTTATGTTAATGAGTGTTTTAGATAGATATTTTTAAAGTCTGCTGTTGAAGGTTTTATATATTTATGCACTTTCTTAGTTTTATAATATATGAAGAAGAACTCTCCTAAATTTTCCAGGGAGGATTACAAAAGATGAAAGATAAACATTGTTTGTGAGATTTTTCTCTCCAAACACACACATAATTCTATTACCTGTACTATTATGGCAGGCAACTGTGCTGTTAAACATAAGCTCTAAATCTTATTTTTTTATAGGAAAATAATGAATAACTTTTACTTTGGACAAATTGAAGTTCTAGACCATTGCTTTTAAAATATTACAAATAACATTGTTCATTTGAAATTAAAGAGTGAGAAGGCTTAAAAGGGCTATTCTAATGTAACCCTGATATTTGGGGGTAGTGATCTGAATCCAAGCCAGCAAGCTCAGTGTATATTCCTGATGACCTATAATTAAGTCCTTATCTCCTTCCCAGATACTGGTCTTGCAGAACCTGTTACTGTGAACAGTGCACTGCCCCGGAGGGAGGGTTATTAATGCTGGCACCAGGCCAGACCATTAGATATGGTCTGGAGACCCCCAACACCTGGGGGCCTTCTTGCAAGGCCTGCGAAAAGGACTGAAAGCATAATCCATATTTGTGGAACAAAGACCACAAGGAGGGAGATATAAAAGAAAGCCCCATACTTGTTCTTTCACTCAGATTGGAAGGCTGTTCCCTGAATCTGCTGGCCTATTAAAGTGTCCCTCCTTTTTCTTAGAAGTGTCTTTGGTTTTCTTTGGTCTTCTGCAACAGGAGTGTATATGTAATGTCTATTTTTTAACTACCCATCTATGCTTGTTAATTTAATTTTAATGGGAATTATAGGTTATCAAAATTTTCATTATTTTTGACATATAATATTGTCTTCATTCTGAATCCTTAATAGTGCCTTTTGAAATTACCTAGGAATAATCAAAAGAGCTTTGTTTTCCCATAAAAATATGTTACATTTAAAATAAAAATCAGACTTAATTAGGGAATGAAATACTCTAATATTATCCTTATCATTATTTTATTTGAGGTTTTAAACTTATTCAACTTTTGAAAATCTTTACATATGTATTTTTTTAAATTATATTTCTGCATGAGTTTAAAGGGTGCTCCTTTTTATGTATACACTTTATCTTGTCTTAGTTTATGAAAATATGATTATGTTCATGCAAATTATATGAGCATACTTTTTTACAAAAAAGAAGGATATTACAGATAAGTGAAACAGGAATTTGGGGGGAACATAGGCAGGTTTAGGGATATTTTAGAATTGGGTCCAAGGAAAAGCACAGGGCTGCAGATTGGGAGAAGGTACATTTCCATAACACAAGGAAGCCAGGTGCAGTACATCTCCATAAAACAAAGGAACTGGAAGTAGCCAAGAAAGGTCCATATTTACAAAATAAAGAGAAGGAGGCCCTTCATTCAGAAGGAGGAAGAAGCCCAAAGGAATAGGAAAACAATAAGGAAGGAGGGGAGAGAACCTCACATGTCCTATCTGAGGCAAGGAGTTACTATAGTAACCAGTCAAGGGGATAATGACCAATCACAGGGGATATCAAGACTCCAGGATCTGCAGCCTATATAAGCCATAGGGAAAGGGAATCTAGTGGGACTCTTCCCCATCCCTACATGGAAGTCAGTTCTGTGGGACTTTTTTCCCCTTCCCACGTGGGAGTCCATTCTGTAGGACTCTTCCCTCTCCACATGTGGGAGTCTGTAATTGTTGTTTTAGTAAATTTCCACCTTTGGCTATATCACTTTCTGTCCGTGGATTCATTCTTGGATTCCGGCGGACAAAGAATCTGGGTTGCAGTCCAAAACTTCGGTATCATAAGCATTGTCTGTGACTTCATTATGATCTTTTTCCCCTACTAATTTAAAAAATATATTTTATTGTTTTTGTTTTTGTTTTGTTTTTTACAGAGAGGAAGGGAGAGGGATAGAAAGTCAGAAACATCTATGAGAGAGACATTGATCAGCTGCCTCCTGCACGCCCCCTACTGAAGATGTGCCCGCAACCAAGGTACATGACCTTGACCAGAATCGAACCTGGGACCTTTCAGTCCGCAGGCCAACGCTCTATCCACTGAGCCAAACCCGTTTTTGGCTCCCCCTACTAATTTAAATAGTAATAATTTAGTGGAGTTAAAAAGAGAAGTGACCTCTTTGATACTTAGAAAGGGATTTATTACATCTTGTGGATATGGCCTATTTGTGAGTAGTCTATCAATGGGAGAGAAAATGAAAAGTAAGAAGAATCTTCTCCAACCGAGATGTGCTAAATGAACGGTGTTAAGAAATGTGGAAAAGAATGTGAAGGATTAAAAATAGTGCTGGGCTTTGAATGTTTTCCTCCTACTTTTGTTTACTATTTTTAAATTATGCTTCATATTTCCTTTTGGGTGGCACTGGAGTAAAAATGTATTTTACATAAATAAAAGAAAACACAGAAAAAGGCAGTGAAAACATGGCTCTGGGATAATACCCTCAGTTTGTTTGTTTGTGAGATTTGGGAGCTTTGTAATTTAGAAAGCTCCTTGTGATGTATTAATTAACTGAAAACAGGAATGTACTGTGTCCAAACAGTGCATATATTGAGAGGGTGTGATATGCTGGGAAGGCCTATGTAGAGAATTGTGCTGTGAAACCTCAATGAAAAGACTCAGGCAGAAAATAGCTTTCTGAAAATTGTCCTTATGATGTGTTGGTGACATGAAATTGATGGCGTTAGGTGGAATAATGACTTAAACATTAATCCTTCCTCTCTCAGACAGGCAGTATCTTGAGGAGTTCCATAGGTCTTGTATGAAAAGAGGATTTAGAAAATTCCATTACTTTATCTTTCACAAAACTCAGTATTCTTCATATATACATAGTACTTTGTATGGGAGTTACCCAGATCTGATCAATCCCGGAGGAAGCCAGTCAGAATCACATGCTTGCACTCTGGGAGGGTCTACTCTGAGTACTGTGTAGGGCATAGAACACACTTAAGGCATCACTGACTAAACCCATTGCATTAATTTAATTCCAAAACAAAGCTCTCAGATTTGATCTACCAACGTTCTCTCCATTACCTTGCAGCCAAAAGCTCTTGGGGTACTTCTAATACCATGGCCTATTAAGGAACATCACTATAAAGGTTGTGACGCTGAGAAGTACCAAGCCAATGGTTTCCACTTATTATTGTTATTAGTAATCGCCAAAAGTTTTCAGATCAGCCTTAAGGAAAATTTACTATTTGTTAGTTTTAATATTTCCCCAGGGAATAATACTTTCTTTTGTATTTGCAGCATTTATGAGAAAGGTATACATGTGCCAATGACCTTTCCTGAACTAATAAAGATCACATAGCTATTAAATGAGTCACCATATTGTCAAAGCCTTGATAATAAACAACTGGAAAGTTGATCCTCATGACTTTCATTATATTTCAGTTTTAACTAATATTGTGATTGATGTTTGAATAAGAAATCCACTGTGTGTGTGTAAGTACACATTTCACATATGCATGAGTCTTTAAATCTCTAAAAGTGATCATTCTGCCATACTAGCCAGCATTTTAAGATTAAAAACATCAAGAAGAACAAGAATACATTTAGAATTGAGGTGGACAAGAGTTAAAGAAAAGGCTTTTAAAAGCCGGCTATCAAAATTCTAAAATACACAGGTTTTAATTGTTGTTTGTGCTTCCAGAATAGTTGTAGAATTATCTTTGTCTCAGATCTTTACAATGATCCTGCTCTGATAGTTAGGGAACAGATGTTTCAAAAGTAATCTTTCTGTGAAGAAATGGCCTACCTGACCTAATTATGGGGTCTTTCTCTCTCTTTTGATTTCTCTCTTTTACCACTTGGAGGAAAGCTGTGTGAGAAGTAAAAATTCCTCTTCTCACTATGTTTTGCACATTGTCAAAATTTATTAACACAGTATTTTCAGAAGAATGACAGGGTTATTAGACATTTCATGGCAGAAAGTCAAAAACAATTTTGCATCCTGTTTGGTCAAAACTTGTAAAATTTTTAAGAACCACAGAAGTGAAAGTGGTCTTTCAATGCAGGTGTTAAGTGCAGACGTGCCAATTTTATAGAACTTGAGCTTCAGAGAGAAAAACAGAGTCAAGTGTATACAATCATATTAATTATTAGAATGTATAGAATAAATGCTATTATAACATGATAAACCAAGAATCATAAAAAATATATGAATACCTTCATTTAGAAGGCCTAAATTATGGACATTCACATGGAACATTATGTTTGTCTACATCATTCCAAAAAAAAAAAAAAACAAAACAAAAAAAAAAAACAGTTAAATATTTTAAAAATACAAAAATTTTTCAATGCACTGGTAAATTTATAATTTCTATTTCCTTTGGTATACAAAACACTGATCTAATTTATTTGTTTTCTAATTTTGATTGATACTTTCACTGAATCAACTTGATTGATGTGTATAATGTTAAACATGAATAAAAACTAAAAGGGTTTGTTGGCATGCTAGTAATGTAAGTTAAAGAGTTTTTATAATTTAAACAAAGGCTATTGTGTTTCTTCGATGAAAAGACTATATGCAGCTTATTTTTTATAGTTTGTTTTTTTATTTTATTTTCATTTTATCCCTATATTGCTATGTGCTCATGTTGAAATTTATTTTAGTGTGTATTTTCTGGAGAGGGGGAAGAATTGAGATGGAGGGAATCAATGGGGGGCAAAAGGAGACACCTGTGATACTTTCAATAATAATGGTAAATTAAAAACAAAAAAAGAAACACATACACATAGATAGAAACAAAGCATATATCTCTCCAGACACACAAAGGCACAGGGATAGTTTGGCTTTTTAAACACTCAGGTGTTAACACTGGGAAAAAAAACAACAACAACACAAATACATTGCTTTGAAAAATCTATGGGCAAAAATTAATCTGATTAATCTGTAGAACAATGATACAAGTTGAAAATAGACAAAACACAGGTGACTTGATGGGGAAAGGAGGAAATACTTGTTATATAGATGTATCTTTACAACCATATTTACATATTTTCCCAGGTAGTTAATTAATTCAGTAAATATTTAATAAATAAGTACCTGTTAGTCCATACTACTAGTCTAGACATTTTGACAGATACTAGGAGTGCAAAATGAAATGACTTAGCCTCTATCATGGAGGAGTATGAGACAAACAGAAGAGAAGGGCATAGCAGAGAAAGTCAAGTTAGTTTTACCATTATGATAAGAGCATACTTTCAAACTATAGGATAAGAGAAAAAGACATATAGAGATAAAATATCAATTCATGTAGAATAATAGTTTATGTCTTCACTCAAGACCAATCCTATGATAAAATTTCAAAATAATAATTATTATTATTTTTTGGTATCTAAACTACATCACTGCTAGTTGTATACACCATTTATACCAGGTACCCAGAATTTCATGCTACCAACCATGCTGTATTCTATCAGTCTCCTTCAGAACTGCTTGCATTTTGGTTCTCACTCCATCCCATCTCTTCTACTTTGTGCACCATTGCTTCTCACTTAGTGGTTGATGAAAAGCAATCTGATAAGCTAATTCTTCCTAAGGTTTAATTACCTAACAGCTTGATTATTAAATCTCCAAGGGTATTTGGATTTTGAATAGAGGACTGTTGGATGTTAAAAGTCTTAACTCAATGGAATTAATTAGTGACTTTTTTCTCTATTTTTAGTGGGTAAAACATTTGATTGGGACAGGGAAGGAGACAGAGAAAGGTAATCAGCAACACTTCATATTTTTAAGAAACAACAAGCTCAAGTAGGAATAGAATTATATCTGGAGTTAAAATCATGGTTTTGCAGATATGTGTGTTGTTAATATTAGATATATTACTAAGGCATATCATGATTTATTGCTTTGATTTATTAGACTGGTAGGTCAAAGAGATATCACCCCAAAAAAATATTTTCATGCAAATAAAGCATTTGACCAAATCTCTATGATTCTTTGGGGTTATCAAAGAATAAGGGCCTTAACCATCACTTAGAAAACTTCTTTGGAATGTCAATAGAGGACACCGAGACTCAGTTAGTAGAATGAGCAGAATTTAAGCAACAGAGAGAAATCAGGCAGTGAAATAGTTCCTAGATTTTGGATTCAAACCTAAATAAATCCAGGTTCATAAATGTCCTGCCCATTTGATCTTTGGTTAATTTGGTGATTAATTGATCCAAACCTCAAGCTTTTTCTAGTGTTATTTGAGGATGCAAATGATGGTTAAGTAGTTGAAAGAATTAAATAGGAACTAAATAAAAAGTGCTTAGTAAAATTGCAAGTATCACACATTGAAGTAAATACACAGGAGATGTAATTAATTAAAAGCATTTAGGCAGAGAGTAAAGTCATTTTTTAAATTTATTTTTAACATCTCCTGTGCAGAGATAGAAAACATTCAAGTTACCATACTATTTCATTCTGCTGTAAGGAGGAAAGGAAGATCTTCCCCAAGGAGGATGATAAGCACACAGTATTCTCCTATTGGGTTAAAACATATCATATGGAAGCAGTAAAGCTATTGAATATCTGCAGAAACTTTTTTCCCTAAGAGACTTGCTGTACATCTTCTCAGTTTTCCATTGAACATTTCCTTCATGTACATTTACAATAAATCTTCAATATCTAAAATAAGTTCAGAACATGTGTTCCTTGTCTCCTGAGAGTCTTCAAAACTACTGAACAAAAACTCACAAACATGAATTGTTCAAAACTAAACAAATAAGTAAATATATAAATAAGGTTTAAATGTAATGCCACCACAAATGTAAGCAAGGTAATCAACTTCCTGTACCTTGTTTTTCATAAATAGATGAAGTTCAAATAATATATTAGGATTAAAATGTCTAGTGTGGTTCTTGGCTGATAATGAACAAAAATATGGTTATCATTATTATAAGATGAGAAAATTTAGTAAACACCTAGCATTGCAACAGATGATTCATTAGAAAAAAATCTAAATATCAGACTTACTGGCAAGTGCATTATGATCCAAGAGGATAAATATACCATGGAACATATAATGAGATCTTATTTTGCATTAAGTATCTGAGTAATATATAAATTGACTGTCACTCCAACATACAAGTTGGCTGCCCCCATGTGGTCAAGATGACCACCCCCATGTGGACACATGATGGCTGCCACAAGATGGCCAGCAGGAGAGGGCAGTTTGGGGGAACCATGCCTATAGGGGAGGGCAGTTTGGGGGACCAGGCCTACAGTGGAGGGCAGTTGAGGGGAACCAGGCTAGCAGGGGAGAGCAGTTAGGGGGACCAGGCCTACAGTGGAGGGCAGTTGGGGGGAACCAGGCTAGCAGGGGAGAGCAGTTAGGGGTTACTGAGCCAGCAGGGGAAGGCCTTTAGGGGCAATCGGGCAGGCAGAGGAGCACTTAGGTATCGATCATGCTGGCAGGGGAGTGGTTAGGGGGTGATCAGGCTGTCAGGCAGGCAAGCAATTGGGTGCCAGCAGTCCTGGATTGTGAGAGGGATATCTGACTGCCCATTTAGGCCCAATCCTATTGGGATCGGGCCTAAACGGGCAGTCAGACATTCCTTGAGGGGTCCCAGATTGGAGAGGGTGCAGGCTGGATTAAGGGACACACCCCCACCCCTCCAGTGAATGAATTCCATGCACTGGGCCTCTAATATGTACTATGTTTCCATGAAGGTAAACAATCATTTTGCTTTACTCAGTCATCAGGGCATAGTTCTGAGAGTAATATTTTAAGAATGACTTAAATAAACTATAGAAACTATGGTAAAGTAGGTGCAGCAATTTGTAGCTTTATATTTGGAAAAGAGAAATATCTAAAATTGTTGCTCTTAAAATATTTAGAGTTGGGCCAAAACCAGTTTTGCTCAGTGGGTAGAGCATCGGCCTGTGGACTGAAGGGTCCCAGGTTTAATTTTGGTCAAGGGCATGTACCTTGGTTGCAGGCACATTCCCAGTGGGAGGCATGCAGGAGGCAGCTGATCAATGTTTCTAACTCTCTATCCCTCTCCTTTCCTCTCTGCAAAAAATCAATAAAATATATTTAAAATATTTAGACTTGGTATGCTTGAAGTGAGTAATAGGTGAGGATTTGGTGGAGAAGGTTTTTAGATTTTTTTAATCAAATTTTGATGCAAAGGAGAAATAATCAGTTTGAGCAAATATATAGACAAATATTATGAAGAAGAGCTGTCTAATAATTCAATGATATATTTTAATGATCAGAAATTATATATATATATTACAAATAATATTTTTTTCTTATTGATTAAGGTATTACATATGTGCCCTTATCCTCCCTTTGCTCCCCCACCACCTGACTCATGCCCTCACTCCACTGTTGCCTGTGTTTATTGGTTAGGTTTATATGCATGCATACAAGTCCTTTGGTTGATCTCTCACCCTGACCCCCACCATCCCCTACCTTCCCTCTGAGGTTTGATGGTCTGATGGATGCTTCTCTGTCTCTGTATCTGTTTTTGTTCATCAACTTATGTTGTTCATTATATTCCATAAATAAGTGAGATCACATAATTATTTTTCTTTGATTGGTCTAATTTACTTAACATAATGCTCTCTACTTCCAACCATGCTATTGCAAATGGTAAGAATTCCTTCTTTTTTACCACAATGTAGTACTCTATTATGTAGATCGATCACAGTTTTTTAATCCATTCATCTGCTGATGGGCATTTAGGCTGTTTCCAAATCTTAGCTATGATAAATCGTGCTGCTATGAACATAGGGGTGCACATATCCTTTCTGATTGTTGTTTTTAGTTTCTTAGGATATATTCCTGGAAGTGAGATACTGGATCAAATGGGAATTCCATTTTCAGTTTTTTGAAGAAATGCCATACAAATATGTTTTTATTAATTTTTTAGAGAGAGAGGAAGGGAGTGAGCGAGAGAGAGAAACATCAATGTGAGAGAAACATCCATCAGCTGCATCCTGCATTCCCCCTCCTGGGGTGTGAGCCTAAGGGTATGGAACCCACAATCTGAACGTGTACCCTGACTAGGAATCAAACTGGTGACATCAGGTGCACAGAATGATGTTCAGCCAACTGAGCCACAGGAGCCAGGGCTGGAATTTTAATTTTTGACCAGCTTTTAGTGATATGCGATTTAGACTAAACATGAGGAGGAAAATATACATCATGCTCATACCAAGTTCCCATCCTCAAACCATGAATATATTCTAATACAGGGCTCTTCCTCACTGTACTGATGGATAGCCATTAAACTATAATCTTAATAAAGTTCTTTAAATTCTATTTAAAATAGCCACTGCCATCAATTAGTATGCCATTCCTGCTAGATGACCTTTGAAGTCCTATATATTCTAATACCTTATTATATTGATTTTAGAATTATATTCTATCATCTAGAAGAGAGGGCATTATGTCTTTCATTAACTTATATAACAATAGAGAATCAAATTTTCAACCAATGTTGTAACGTATATTTCTACAATAAATAATGTTGATATAATCTTCAAATCTCAACAGAATCACAAGATGATATATTTTCTAGACAAGTCAAATTATAACAATGTATCTTTACATTTTGCAATATAACATAAAGCCTAATAATAAGATCTGAATTCTGCAAATACTAGACAAATCTGCAAGTATAACATTCTTCTCTCCTAGCGAACATCCTGTGAATTCATAAATATTTACATATTACAAGTTATAATTATGTAGCACTGGGGAAAAGGGAAATGTAACTGCATATTTATATCTACAAGAATATAAAAGAACATTCATAAATTACAAATGTGCATTGTTCTAAGAAGGGTACCTACTGAGCTTTTGTGTCTTAAGGCCAATACATAAGACATGTTTCTACATCTCCCCTCCCCACCCTGAAATAAAAAAAAAAATTATAATTGTAAGTTTGAATGACTATATGACTATTGATTGCTTATTATAGTTTCTATTAATAGTTATAAATGATTATGCATGAGCACATCATTGTAGGTATTTGATGATGTAGAAGGGAAAGTTTATATTGCTACAGAGATAATCCTCCTTAAGAAACTGACAAGCATGATTATAAAAAATACTGCAAAGTATGTATTTGCCTTAAAACAATTACCAAAAATAGTGCAGTTAAATGCTATCTTGTTACTGCTTTTTATGTATTAGTTGGCTTTCCACAGTAAATTCTGTCATAGATTAGTATGAACACTAATAAACGTCTGCTAAATAAAATAAAATTTAAGTTTAGAAATCTGTTATGCATATATTTATTTTGAGTTATCCCAAAGATTTAAGAAATAAAAACTGAGAAATATCTTCTACACTTTTACCATTTTCCAAAGGAATTATCATTATTTACATTCTATTCATTATTTTCATACTCTCCTCTTCTTATTCTTTTCATTACAAAATATTCCAACCATTTAATTACTTCATAACTACATTGTTATGCATATCTCTGCAGATACATTTATATATGAGAGTAAATTCAGCTCCAAACAGTCTCATCTCTGAGGTTGACAGCCCTTGCGCAGCAGTGACCTCCAATCATCTGATCAAATTTTGGGTTACTTACTAGGTATAATCAAATATATTCTCATCTCTTATTGGAACAAATCATACAGAAATTGAATACAATTTTCTATGAACACTAGCAATATGTTCACTTCTCTGATAATTTTGACATTAAAATTCCATCTTAATAATCCCATCCTTCAGGCTTTTCAGACTCTTAAGGTATTAAAGCAAAAATTATCCTAAGCAGTTAGATTATAATGTATTTAAAGATTAGACATTTCATGTTGAATATTAACTGCTCCATTTCCCAGGAAAAGAAGACTATGCTGATTTTCTTCTATAATTTATACAATTCAAAGGCCAGCTACCCAAGTTTCCAACCATGTTACAAGAAAGCATGCTTTAAAGTGGACCTGAATGCTACCTAGAGTTTTAAAGCTATATGAGATGAATGGCATATTTAGGTAACTTAGAAATATTTACAACAATTATTTAATTTTATTTCGCAATAACATATATAGTGTTACAAAAATTTGACTATGTCAAATGCTTTGTGATTGGAAAAACAGTTAACTAAAATAGTTAAATGTTCTATTTTTTTTAAGTATGCACCCTGTTAACCCTAGCTAATAAATAAGCTGTTTATTGAGTATACCCTTTATTATTTGAAATTAAAGAAATTAAAGAAAATGTAAATTAACAGATGAGAAAATGACCTTTTGTATTGTTTCTCAGGCTGAAAAGGACCAATGGGATATTAGCTATTATATATTTGTACTCTGGCGAGTCTATATATGACTGGTTCATAAAAATAAAAGCCTGCTGCTCTATTTTAAATTTCTCCAGAGAAAACATTTTTTAGCTGATTTCTAAATTTCAAAGTAAAAATTAAAAAACAATTCTAAACCTTGTTTGTTTGTTTTTTCTCTCTTATGGCCATCTTTCTATAAGATATGAACCTTTATTCATATGCAATTTAAAGACAGAAAGTACTATGGACTGAATGTGTGTTCCTTGACCCTCAAATTCATGTATTAAAACCTAGTCCCCATTGTGATAATATTTGGATGTGGGGCTTTGAGGAGATGATTAGGTCATGAGGGTGGAGTCCTCACTGAATGGGATCAGAGAGATCTCAAAGAAATGCCTTACTGTGTTCACCATGTGAGGACAGAGAAAGAAGGTGTCTATGAACCAGTAAGTGGGCACTCATCAGACAACAAACATGCTGAACCTTGATCTTGGGCATCCTCCAGAACGTGAGCAATATATTTCTTTTGTTTATAAACCATCCAATCCATGGTATCCTGCTACAGCAACCCAAACAGACTAAAACAATAAGCTTGAATATTCATAGAAGGCATGTTTCCAATAGCCTCATTTTGCTTTTACCACTGCTGATCAGAGAAATAAGAACAACTTAAAAATGAATAGAAATTGTTACAATATATACCCTTTTGCATAATGCTATTATCTTCATTTGTACCATTAGCAAATAACTTTTACTCACCAAGCTCCAGTTTCTACTTAAAAAGATAATTACTCATAATTGTTTGTGTATGTGTTAGTGTATATAATGATTAGATAAAGTGAAATTTATTTTATTTTGAATTTATTTTATTTTATTTTAACTTTTCATTACAATATATTGGCTTGGAGTCTACTAAAAGTAAATTGTAGACTAGATTTCCAGTGTAGGTGGTTTCTTTGGAAGGTGATAACAGGAAACACCAGCATGAAAATGAGAAAGTCAGAGCAGGAAGAGAGGTGTGTTTTTCTGCTACTGCTTAGCAAGCCACTCCAAAATTATTGGCTTGCAAAGACAGCCATTTATTATATCTCACTAGGGGACAGTGCACAGAATTTGTGCCCTGGGGGAGGGTCCCTCAGCCCAGCCTGCCCCCTCTCACGCACTGGGAGCCCTCAGGGGATGTCCTACTGAGGCAACTGGGCTGCAGCCACTGCCAGTCACTGCAGCCATCAGGTGTTTTTATTAACACAGACTCCAGTCCCTTCATCATGAAAAAATGACAACTTTCTTTAGGCATTTTCAAGATGTGTCTTTCATAGGACATGACATTTCTTTCTTTTCTTTTTTTTTTTTTTTAATCCTCACATGAGGATATGTTTCCATTGACTTTTAGAGAATGTAGAAGAGAAAGAGAAAGACAGAGAGAAACACCAAAGTGAGAGGAACACTTTGATTGGTTGCCTACTGCAGGAGCCCTGACCTGGGCCCCAGCCAGGGAGAAGCCTGCAACCTAGGTACATGCCCTTGATCAGAATCAAACCCAGACCCTATGGTCAGCAGGCCAAGGCTCCATCCACTGAGCAAGACCAGCTAGGGCAGGATATGACATTTCTTAGCCCTCCAGCAGCAGACCTTCATTTTTTTCTCCAGGAGTGTGGTGGAAAAACCCTAGATCACCTTTTTGGATTCTTATATCCACGTTACTAAAAATATTACCAGTGGCATATAGGGAGCTTAGCCAATGAGCAGTCAGAAATGGTACTTCCTCTATAGTTCATACTGATCACCTCCAATCTCTGGCTCTGCCCCTGCCCAGGCCTGAAGCCTCTGGCAGGGGCTTGAGGCCTGGGCCCCCTAGCTCCCTCATATCTCCAGCTGGGCCCCTACCTAGGCCCCAAGCCTCTTGCTGGGTTTTGGGCCTGGGCAGGGGACCCCGAGTTCCCTCCTATTGCCAGGCTCCACCCCTGCCCAGGAGACCCCTGGCTCAGGCCCTTCTCAGGTCACTGGACCTACAGGGGGCCTACCTCAGAATGACCTGCATGCTGAGACAGTTCCCAGGTTCCAGGCTGAAAATTATGTATGAAAATAGCCTCCATCATTTTTTGGGTTAATTTGGCTGTGGGCATAGCAGAGGTATGGTCAATTTAGATATTTGTCTATTATTAGGTATGATAATTCTGTGTGTTAACTGACATCAGCTGCTTGGTCTCATTTGGGGCTGTAGTCAATAGGGACTTCCGCTGGGAAGTAGCAGTACAGCTGCATACCTGGAGACTGGTTCTCCATCTCTGTAATCTTAGAGCCTTTTATTTATTTATTTAAAATATATTTTATTGATTTTTTACAGAGAGGAAGGGAGAGGGATAGAGAGTTAGAAACATTGAGGAGAGAGAAACATCGAGGAGAGAGAGACATCGATCAGCTGCCTCCTGCAAAAGCCCCTTACTGGAGATGTGCCCACAACCAAGGTACATGCCCTTGACCGGAATTGAATCTGGGACCTTTTAGTCTGCAGGCCGATGCTCTATCCACTGAGCTAAAACGGTTTCAGCAGAGCCTTTTATTTTTTATGTGACCTCTCCACATGGTGTCTCAATAGGATGTTTCCAATGGTAGTATAGTCAGCTATCTTGCATGGCATCTCAGGATTTCCAAAAGTATGAAAGAAGAAGCGAACAAGTCATTGTAGGTTGAAAGCTTCAAACTGCAATGTCATGTCCATTAGTTGAAGTGAGACAAGACTACTTAACTGAGCAGGATGGCTCTTTGGGGCCTGTTTTTGGAGCTTAGTGGCCACAAGAAGAGTCCATTCATTGTAGGTAAATGGAGAAATTTATTTGAGGTAATAGGCAGAATTCTGCTGGAGACAGCTGGGATATGTATAAAACCACCTTTGAAGTGAAAGCTTATTAAAATCACCTATTCTGTTTCTCTGGAGAATCCTGACTTAACAATATATACATATTGATTAATTACTTATTATATATAATTGATTAATTATATATATAATGTATATAATATATATTATAGATACATATTTATATCCATGTGTGTGTATGTGTGTGTATATATATATATATATATATATACATTTATGTGTATATAAAAATATAAAGATTTATTATACAAAAATTAACTCATGTGATTACATAGGCTGAGAAGTCACAAGATCTGCAGTTAACACAGACACTTAGGAGTGCCAATGATACTGTTTTGTGTCCAAAAGCCTGAGAACCAGGGGAGCCAATGATGTGTGAGTCCAAGTCCAAAGGCTGGAGAAGACCTATGTCCCAGTTTAAAGACTCTCAGGCAGAGAGAACAAACTCTTTATTACTTAACTTTTATTTTAGCCAGGCCTTCAACAGACTGGTGAGTCCTACTCATATTAAAGAGGGCAATCTACTTTGGACAATTCAAATGCTAATCTCATTTCAAAACAGTTTCACAGGCAAACCAGAATAATATCTAACCAAATATCTGACACTGCATGGTCTATACAAATTGACATATAATTTAGCCATTGCAATATCTTTTCCTGAACAATATAAGGAACTTAAGCTACTTTAACTAGAATTATCTAACTCCCAAATCATGTGTTACTCTTGTTCATAATTTAACTGTCCCTTTTGTATACCCTCAAATCAGATATTATTATTAAGTTTGTTCAAATTTGCCCATACATTTATTATAGCACCACTCATCTTTTTCTTACTTCATCTGAATTTTTATTTTTCTTGTGTTATGTCTTTGTAAAATCACTTTAGGCAAATTCCTTTGGTGGTCAACTGGTTTTTGTTTTGTGTTTTATATCTTTACTAGAGGTCCAGTGCACAAAATTTGTGCAGAGGGGGGCACTGTTTCCTCAGCCCAGCCTGCACCCTCTCCAATCTGGGACCCCTTAGGAATTTAGGACCACTAGCTCCTAACTGCTCACCTGCCTGTCTGATTGCCCCTAACTAATCCCCCCTCTGGCTGGTTGTCCCTCATTGCTCCCCCTCCCACCAGCCTAGTTGTCCTAACTGCCCCCCTCCAGCATAGTCACCCCTCATTGCCCCCCTGCTGGCCTGGCCTCTCCCAACTGCTCCCTGAAGGCCTGGTCACCCCACACAGCCTGCTTATTTAGTCATTTGGTCATCCCTTGCTAACACCCCTGCCGGCCTTGTTGCCCCACACACCCTGTGTTTGGTTGTCCATCCAGTTGTTTCAGTCATAAGGGCCCCTGGCTTTTTATATATTAGGATTACCCACGTGTTATTAAAAATAAGCTTTTCCTAGTTATATGCTTAGAGATGGAAGGTTTTGTTTTTGTATCATATAGTTCTGTACTTTTTTCTCAGCACAATACAATGCCAGTCATTAATTTAAATGCCATGTTGTTTCTCACTCTGATTCTTTTAAAAATCTTTTTAGTCATCATTGTGTTTTAAGATGGTCACTATTTAGGTAATTTCCTTTGTTTATCTTGCTTGGGCTACATTTGAATTTCTAAAGATGTCAGTTTGTATATTTTATAATTTATGAGCAATTGTTAGCTTTGATAATTCCACTTGCCCCTAGCTATTACTCCTTGCTGGAACTCTGGCTATACTAATGGTAAAGCCATCTCATTCTGTTCTTCAGAGCTCTTAGACTCTTTCTCTCTCTCTCCCTCTATCCCACCACCCCCCGCATCTCTCTTTGTCTGTCTGTATGTTTGTCTTGCCTCGCCCCCCCCCCCCCCCGCCGCCCCCTGCAGTCTTTCTCTCATCTCTATTCCAGGTAATTTTCACACTCTCTTCATTGGATCTATTTTACTACTTGACTACTTAAAATTAATTATAATATTTTCCTTTTATAAAATTTATCTGTATTTTTGAAAGTATTACAGATGTTCCCCTGCTTTTTTCCCCCCATTGACTCTCTCCACTCTGTACCTGCTCCTCCCAGGCCTTCACCAAACTATTGTCTGTGTCTATGGAATACGCATATGTGCATATAAGTGCCCTGGTTAATCTTTCTTCATTCACCCCCTATTCTTGCTTAGCCCATCTGTTCCATGCTTCTATGTCTATGTAGTATTTTATGGTGTAAATGTACCACAGCTTTTTTTTGTTGTTGTTATTTAATAATTCTTTTTTGTTGAAAGTAATACATATGTCTCCTTTTTCCCCCATTGTCTCCCTCCAGTTCATCCCCTCCCTCCATTCCACCCCAGGCTCTCAACACCCTGTTGTCTGTGTCTATGCTTATATACATACAAAGTCTTTGGTTGATTATCTCCCAACCATCCACCCTCTCCCACCTTCCCCCTAAGATTCCGCACTCTTTTCCATGCTTCCTGTCTCTGGATCTACTCCATTCCTCAGTTTATTTTGTTATTTAAATTCCACATTCAGTCTTCTTATCTAAGTGTGATACTTTGGGTTCCTGGCTTTTGTTGAAAGAGTATTACATTAGATTCCCTTCCTCACTATAAAAGTTTAGTTATTTAAATATGGTAGGAGTATTACACACTAAGGTCAAGAAAATCTGGAACAACATTATTTATTTACTAGAGGCCTAGTGTATGAACATCCGTACACTGTGGAGAGTTCCCCTCAGGATATGTCCACATGGGAGCAGGTTTAAGATATCAGTCGGATATCCTTAGTGCTGCTGTAGAGATGGGACAGGCTCCCACCACCACCACTGCATTTGCAGCCATCAACTCCACTTGTGGTTGAGTGGAGCTCCCGCTGTGGGAGCGCACTGACCACCAGGAAGCAGCGCACAACATAGCGACCATTAGTTCTGCCATCAGGGTCAATTTGCATATTACCCTTTTATTATATACTAGAGGCCAGGTGCACAAAATTCATGCTCTGGAGGGGGGTGATCCTCAGCCCAGTCTGCACCCTCTCCAATCTGGAACCCCTTAGCAGTTGGATATCCTCTTGCAATCTGGGACTGCTGGTTCCCAACCACTTGCCTGCCTTCTTGCCTAATTGCCGCTAACCACTTCTGCCTGCCAGCCTGATCAACCCCTAACTACTCCTCTGAGGCCTGATCAATGCCTAACTGCTCCCTTGCCAGCTTGATTGCTCCCAAGTGCCCTCCCCTGCTGACCTGGTCATCCCTAACTACTCTCCCCTGCAGGCCTGGTCTCCCCCAACTGCCCTTCCTCACTTGTAGGCCTCATTTCCCCAAACTTCCCTCCCCTGCTGGCTGGTCACCCCCAATTGCCCTCCCCTATTTGCTTGGTTGCTTTTAACTGCCCTCCCCTGCTGGCCTGATCGCCCACAACTGCCCTCCCCTGCCAGCCATGTTGTGGTGGTCATCTTGTGACCACATGGGGTTGACTATCTTGTGTGAGGTCATGATAGTTAATTTGCATATTGCCTCTTTATTATATAGGATGATATATTATTAATTTTTTAAATTAAATCTTTATTGTTGAAAATATTATGTATGTTCCCTCCCCCCACATTGACTGCTTCTAATCTGACTTTTTCTCCACTCTAGGCCTTCACAGCTCTATTGTCTGTGTCCACAGGTTATGCATATCTGCATATAAGTTCTTCAGTTGATCTCTTCCCACCCATCCTTCCCTCTGAGATTTCATAGTCTGTTCCATTATTCTATGTCTCTGGATTTATTTTGTTCATCAGTTTATTTTGATTCAACATATGATTGAGATCATGTGATACTTGTCTTTCTCTGATTAGCTTATTTTCCTTAGCATAATACTCTGTTTTCCTTTGAGACAGCATGGAAGGACCAGAAAACATTATTTAATCTAATGGAAAGAATTGAACATAAGGAATTGGTTAGACAGGACTTGGAGTATAAAGAAGCAAAATAGAAACACTGAAGTATTGTGGAGACAAAAGCTACAGGGAAGAGCTCCATGCCTGGAGCTGTGGAACAAAGAGAAGATGGTGGAGTTATTAGAAGTTGAAAATTATAGGACTGGTGCTGCAGACCTGAGAAAAAAAAAAAGTTTGCCTGGCTCAGAAGCTCCAAAATAAGGATTCTGAGGATTCAGAACTACAAAGAAGAGCTCTAAGGAGGGGCTGTATGGTAGTTGGTTCTTGTGTGTTAGAAACCCTAGAGAGGCTCTCTACGGAAGTAGGGATTGAATTTCTGAGAAGGGACTTGTAGTCAGCTAGTGCTAGTATTTTTGAAGAAAGATAATATGCTGAATGTGGAAAGAAATCCGGGAATCTAGAACTAACTGTGACTACCAATATAAAGAGCAGTGGCTGTCATCATGTTAACAGGAATAGGAAGCAACATAGCGAGAAGTATTTCTTCCTTCTCATGCAGGTTTCTAGCCACTTTTTATCCCACCCCCTATTGAGAAAACCTAACATGAGCCCTTCGGGTTTCAGAAATAGGTCTTATTCTTTAGCCCTGCTCTACGGAAGGACTCATTTAAAGCTGGGAAATATTAACCTGATAAATAGTACTATAATATTTCCATATTGTTGAAGAGGTCATTTTTGGTTGAATATCCAAGAATGTGGCCAAATAAATTTATGGGGGAAATAAAATAACATGTTAAAGTGTGGGAGTGAGGGGTAATGGAGAAATAAGGACACATGTCTAATACCTTAATCAATAAAGAAAAAACACACATGTTAATAAACATATAATTGACATCATTATCCAAAATTGTAGCTAGTGGTTCCTGATTACACTGTTTCTCAGTACTACAATATCATATTCAAACCTCACCAACAAGGAGAGATATGTAAGCAGAAATGGAGGCACCTTAACTGAAATACTAAGTCAAAAGTGCACATTTTTTCTCCTCTCCTCCAGAGCAATGGTAGTATATGATGTTTGGTTAATACCACCAAGCATTTGTAGCAAAGTCAAAGTACAATTTGCCTTTCCTCTTGTGGAAGTAGAAGGCATTGTCTACTTCTCCTCCACTCTTTCTGTTCTTCAGATAATGCAAGGGCTATTCATGCAGGAGAGCATAATTGAAAGAGCTAAAATATTTTTTCTCTAAAGATTTGCTAGGCCACTTTCTAGGGCAGAAGGTAATATCAATCTTTGTAGCTTTATGAATCACACACACTAACTTAAAAGAGAATGTCAGTGAACTCTAATGTATTCACTCTTCTTCTAGTCTTGGCAAATGTGTAAATCATAACACAAAAAAAGACTTTATCTGCTTTTTTGTATCACTAAAAATATTTTCTTTGATAAGTAATGATCATCTGTTTATTATATAAATAAAAGAAAAGAAATACGACAATATTCCTAGGAATTCTGGTTTATGCTCTCATGTACATTATTTCACTTAATTTAAACCTCACAGTCACTTTGAATAAAATGATTTTCAAACACATTGCCATAATTAAAATTTGTGGTGTTTATATAGCTTTTATATAATTAAATTTAGATGGTGTTGATGGAGTCTAATATTTTTAGAGTTGTCTGCTTTTCTAGTAGAAGAAACAATAATGGTTGTGTGCCCATATAATGCATTCTTGATTATAACTACTATATAGTCTCCATTTTTGCTCTGCTAATGTGTATCTAATTTCAAACACACACACATACACACACACACACACACACACACACACATATGCAAATATACACTAGTTTATGTATATTGGAATGTTCCTCCTATCCTTCCCTACTACCTACCTACACAGTGACATTGTATAGAGATAAGAATAACTGAGCTTTTCAGAGTCAAGATTTATGCCTTTTAAGATCCTTAATAGATTCTAACTGCCCAATAACACTGAAATAACGGTGGTCATAATACATTTCTTCTCTGAATTGCAAGCACATAGGGGACATTTCTCATAAGCTAGTATAGAAGTTATTACTGCATTATGTTGTAATAAACTGTATATATACACATACTATATTTTGTGAACATATTCTGAATGCTTAGTGAACACAGTTAAAATTCATTTTGTCTGTTAACAAAAAAAGAAGGATATATAACATACATACCAGAAAATATATTTTAAAAGCATATCCAGAAATAAGGGGGTAAGAAACATTCATTTGGTCTTGTCTAAAAGATAAGTAGGAGGGGTTTTCTTTCAAAACTCTTTAGAAAGCACATTGGACAGTCTACCCCATATCCCTCTGCCCCATAATCATGGATTCACAGTCCAAAGAGTTTTCCTGGAAGAATTCTGTGCATGAACATTGTCAAACATTTTTAAAAGGTTTTTCCTTTATCTTCACACTAAGGGAAATCAGAAAAAAAATGGGCAGCATGTTGCCAGTCAACACACACACACACACACACACACACACACACACGCGCGCGCGCGCTTATCTATTTTTACCCTCAGCTCCTTGTAGCAAAGAGAGTGACTGATCTTTTGTTTTTTTCAGCTTGGCCTTGGGATGCATAGGAGTATTTACTAATTGACTGAGTGAATGTTACACCAGTTTGTTTAATACTCAGTGACTCAATATAGATAATGCAAGCATATTTACCTATGCATTCAGCACATTAAGAAAGTCATAGTTCTCATTAGAAATAAATGTCCATTAAGAAAAATAATCTTATTCCTCCTGTTTCACATCAGAATGCAAAGAAGCTTGGTCAGTTGGAGAGAGAGGCCCATCTCTCTGTTTGCAGCCAGAAGGGAAGACAGGCATGGCAGTTTGAAGCCTCCCTGAGTCCTGACTTTCCTCTTCTCCAGAGACTCTCAGCTCTGACAAGTGACCCCTTTACCTTGTATTGGACATATTGATCCAGAAACTGCAAAGCTTGTCCTGGTATCTTGCTTCCTAAACTGCACGGGCTCCAGAGTTGACCTCCATCTCTCCAGTGTGATCAAGTGCTACCATCCCCTCTGGCATGTGATGGATATGCCCTGACCACAAGACATTTGATTTTCAGCATCAAATTTTCTCACTACTCACAACATTAAACTAACAATAGTTTTCTGCCTTAAAGAGCCAAACCTCTGCTATGGGAAGAAATACAGATTCTAATATTTATAGGTTTTTAAGGACTGGGGCAACCAGGAAAACCTCACTTAACTGGAAAATGGAGGCAATTCAGTGGCAACATTTCAATAATAGAGCTTATTTCCTGGAAAAAAAGAGAGCAGTATATCCCGTAGGAAATGGTTGGAGCTGGAGTATTGAGTTAAGCATCAGCCATTTTATTTGCGGACTTTAAAAAAAAAAACTGGGCATAACTTTTTGAATATATGTCTGATAATTCTTTATGAAGCTTACAGAATCTGAATTTGACATCTGCTGCATATGAAAATGTATTTACATATAAAGTCTACACCCAAATGCAAGGTTTCTGTCTTCTATAAAAGAGTGTATCCACTGGCTGCAGGAGGAAGTTACCAAAAATAGGGCCAGTTCCCGAAGGCATTCCTCCTGCAACATTTGGTGAGAAAATAAAGGGATCTGAGCTTCCTGACCAAGAAGTCCAATAAAGTGTGGCTGATCCCAGCCCAGGCTCTAAGTCACACACATTTACAAGCATTTGGTTGGTTCCCCACAAAATTTCCATATGCCCTTATTTACACCTCACTCAAGGCATAATTTTGACTCACAGTTAAATAATCTGTCACAGAAAGACTGTAAACTTTTTGAAAAGTCCTAGTTATTAGAATATTTCTGCATTTATATTCCATCACATCAGTATTAAAGGCTTTCAGTTACAGGGCTGCTGGGGATAAAAAGCTAAAATGCCTTTGCTCACAGGTGCATTAAATCCTATTAAAGAATCTTCCTTATAGCACCTACCTCATTACTGCATACAAAGGGCTGGATTATAAAAAGAAGGTGAAGTATACAGAGTATGATTTGCTATTGCTGGGTGTGCATATGCTGAAGTCATTAGGTTTTACACTGTACTCAAATGATAGCAGGTTTCAGCTTCCCACTGAGTAACTTCAGTGCAGAATGCGTTTGGGTCAAATCCACTGACATGGGGTTATGTCGCTCAGTGCAGAGAAAACTTTCTTAAGTAAATTTACACAGGACAAGTGTTCTTTCCCCAAAACTTTATTGTGTAACAGAAGCATCAGGTCAAGGACCAGACCATCAAGGGGGAGTCAAATAAAACTAAACTAAAAAGAAGATATGAGACTAAATTAGGTGATTTAAACATTTTCCGTGAAGCTTATATAAAATCCCCTGGTTATAAAACCCGCTTAATACTTTCCTGGATTTCTATGTGGCAGACATATAAATATTAACTACTTTAGAGCTGGGGTGGTTGAGGAAGGAGAAGCTGGTTTGGGGAGAAGACTTCCTCACATTTAGGTAGCTTGATTCCATTTCAATTATCCTGCAGGAGCCATTGAAACTACCCCCAAAAGGCAACTGTCAGTAGAACAGGACATTCTGAAGATGTATTAATGGAAGTTCCCCCTTTCCTTGGAGAGCACAAACCTTTCGTTGTCTAAATAATTTGATAGCATAAGGGCAAGCAGTTAGAAGCTGGAGATAAAGCAATGAATTGGCTTGTAACTCACCCCAGACACTATTTTAAAAAACCAGATATTCTCCTATCCTATCCATTATTCAAGCAGCCTCTTCTGCTCTTGGGTGTCAGATGGGGAACTGATGAGTGTGTTCTGGTGAAGACAGTAAGCGGATGTTAACTTCCCACTGAGAGAATTTCTCCAGGTCGAATAGAAAATGTTCTACTAATCATCTACCCCATGAAAATGCCAGCTGCGGCCTGTGGTAGGATTATCATTCTCATAGACCTCTTACCGAGCTTTTAGCTAAATGAAAAATCTGCCATAGCCTAGGGAGAAGGCATCGAGCAGATAAGAAAGAACACTGTTTACTAAGAAGCTGTGCTGGTGCAAATAGAACAGGTTTTTCTGTGATGTAAAAATCATAAGGAAACCATTAGGTTAAAAAAAAAAAAGATCAATGTATTTACACGTTTCATTTGCAGCAGTTTTATAGGCTCATTAATTTAACATTTCTCTCTACCTTCTGTCCTGAGGGTGTCTTGTGATTTGTTATTCCATTGCTTTATTTCTGTTGCAACACTTGGTTACATACTGTAAATTGCCATATTGCAGAATAACCCAAAGTTTTAAATATTATCTTTTTTTTCTGGAAAGTGGGGGGCAGGAGGGTTGGAAGAGCAGTTTTATTTATTTTAAACACAAAAGTGTTTTCAATTAAAAAAAATAAATCTGTAACAATGCACAACTGATTTGGAGAGGGAGATCATAGTATTGTCACTAGAGGAAGAGCAACAACAGAAAAGAACAGGGACAGGTATGGATTGTTATTACCTCCTGTGCACATGGCACAGATATGCAGAGCAACTCCTGGCTCTGGTTATCTCCACCATTTTCTTGTAAAGGCAAAATAACTGCACTATGCCACACTACATATGGAAATATTCTGTTTTGAATATTGGCAAATAAAACTGATTTCAATATAGTTGACCTGAAATTTTGGCCACCCATCTTCTGAAATGTGTATACTATTATGGAATATTTAGTTTGTTCTAGCAATCAGAATAAAACAGAACTACCCATTGTACCTATTTTGAGTGTCTATGCAATTTTTATCTGATTAAAATCATAAACATTAAAAAGATAGATTAAAAGTAGCTTTTGATTGATGAATAGGGACAGAATAATATTTATGGTTGTTTTTAAGAATGTAATCATTATTAATTGTTTAGGGCTATAGAAGCAAAAGATCTGTGCTACTCTGATTTATAAAGCACATTGGCATTTATTATCATGTTTAAGTACCTGTTGTAATATCTTTATGACTGCTTCTGTTAAATTTATGAAAATGAAGACATCATTCAATGTATATAATTAGTAGTTAAGGTTTAGGACAAAATTACACGACTACAGATTTAGAATAAATTGGTTTTAAATTATGGGGCAACTAAAATACCAAAGATATTATCCTATTCATTTATTTATTGTACAGTTGCAATTCTAGGAGAAATTTTACTAAGTATGAAGTTTGTGAAGCAGTTTTAAACTCTCATAGTACTTGAGGTCTATCAAGCGATTTAGATATCATGTGACACAAATATTCATTTGAAGACATGAAATGAGTTTTAGTGACAACGAAGTTTTAGTTACAAACAAGTGTCAGAGTTGCATTGTCATTATGTTTTTATTTCACTTTATCTAAGAAATACACAATGATCACTGTTCTAGGTGTCTGGGACAGTGAAATGAATGAAGCACATACAGTTCCTGACCTCAAAACATACTTTAATGGGGAAGTCAGTCATTAAACAAATATTTAAATAGTTAATTTAATTTGCTATTTAATTGTGATTAATGATCAAAACAATGGGATGCTTTGGAATTATGGAAGCAAAAGGAAAACGTGCCTTATCTTAAATATTGTGTGTGTTTATGTTTATGTGAAGAAGATTTTATTTAAGAATATAGATTCTTCCTAAAAGTCCTCTCTATCTTTCAAATTATGGTTCGATAGAAAATTGGATATTTTAAACTCTAGTTCAGTACTTAAAAGTAAGTGGTTAAAAAAAATACAATAATAAAATATACCAGAGAGAAGGAGTGGGAGGAAGGACATAGAAAAGGAAATGTATATTTTGGACTATCTCAAAGCTACTATTTAAAACAGTCAGTACTTGGATATCTATTTCTATAAGTGCATGATTTAAAGAGCCCTTCATGACCTAAGTGAACACTCAAATCTGCCATAGATTTTACTGAACTCTAAAATTGAGAGAATTCTGCTCATTGATAGCTGTGTGGAAAATATAAGCCATGTCAAAGTAATACTCAAAAATATTTTAATTTTTTATTAAATTAAAGTTCCTAGTTGAGATTTTTGGTATAGCAAAAATAGATCTAGTGACCAGTATTTATAATTTCAGAAAATATATGTTTTTGCTCAAGACTATTTCCTTATTCTTAGTTAAAAGATTTCCTTAAACATGTAAGTGTGAAACCCACCTAAAGAAGTATGTGATGAGTGAGTTGGGGTGAGTGTCGATGTAAAATATATTGATCCCTTGTACTGTCATAAGCAATCTCCATCCAAACCACATTCCATTATCCTTGCATCAGAACTGAGGAATCTGACAACCATGGCTAAACAACCAATAAATGTCAGCTAGAATTCCAACCACATTGGTCTAGTTTCAAATCTTTACATATTAAACTTCTTTGAGCCTAGTGTACCTCAATAGTTATTTAATATTGTGGTTAAGTCTATGTATAACTTAAAAACAAGATTTGCCACTCCAGCAAGTTTGAATATATTTTAGTGACTTATGTCTTATATTCAATATGTATAGTTTCTAGATAGAAAGTTATTTCACAGGCTTTGATTGCTATCCCCTCAAAACATGAGCAGAATCAGAAATGTTAAGTAATTCTACTGAAAATATTACCAATCTATGTAGTCTCTAACTTCTCATTGGCTCTTGATAATTCAAATAGCTTTCCTTGCATTTACTATCTTCTCAAAAGGAAGAAAGAAAGAGATGGAGAGAGAGAGAGAGAGAGGAAAGAGAGAGAGAGAGAGAGAGAGAGAGAGAGAGAGAGAGAGAGAGAGAAAGGTAGAGAGAAAAGCATTGGAGAAGAAAATTTTCAATTTACATAAATTACAATTAATACCTGAAAACAATTTTGAGATCTGCAGAGTTTTTTATGTATTTTAGGCTCTTACAGGAAATTCTAATACCCCAGGAATGTTGGTGGTCCAAGTATTGATTGCGTGTAAGTCTTTAGTGTGTGAAAATTTAGCAAGTACATAGTACAAGTATCTGTTTCTGTAGTTATAACATAGTCCCCAAAAAATGTTAAAAAGGTTATTTTTTAATAAAAAAGAAAACCCTAGGACTTCTCTTACCAAAATTTTGTTCTTTTAATTTTTACATCACTTTTCTCTATATCTTACATAACTAAGATATACACAAATCTTTTTTATCAGTGACCAATGAATTAAGATACCTGAAAAATATTTTCAATTGTATAAGAAAAAAATGCCATGATTTCAGATAGTGTTGTGATATTATCACTCACTTTATTTTAAGCAGGGATTAATTTTTTTAATGTATACTTTATTTTACATGATGCATTTCTATCTATAAAAATTAAACATAGAAAGTCTCCTCCCCTTTTATTCCAAATTTGACTTCAAGTAGATCCTAGATTTTGATATTCTAATACTCAGTGATGGCATACTGTTCTGTAAGAAACTTTATTAACTAGATATAGACATTAGTGCTGATTTTACTTCACATAGTGGAGAGAATGTAAAAAAAGATCTCTACAGTTTGCTGCAATAAGGATAACCTTTCAGTTGCACTCATCCCCATACATCACATGAAATACTTCAAATGAGATATTTGGTCACCTAAGGAATATTGTAGAGTTTAGGTATAAACACTTTAAAAAATGTAGTTTATCTTGGCTTTTTCTTTTGTTCTTTATCTGTATTATAAGTCAGATTTTGTCTTGAAGATTGTACTAGTGAGAAAATAAATTTTGGTGTGAAAAAAGTAATATATATGTTGTACATATATATTAGTAAAATAAAGAATAGCCTACAGACCAGGGCAGGTAGCACAGTTAGTTAGAGCATCATCCCCATATGACAAGGTTGCTGTTCAACCCCTGGTCAGAGCACATGCAAGAATCTACCAATGAATGCATAAATAAGTGAAACAATAAATTGATGTTTCTCTTGCTCTCAGATTAATAAAAATAAAATATAAACAAAGCCTATGTAATGTGATAATGAGTTTTTATTTTCAGTTTTTCAAATGCAGAAAAATTAATTTGAAACAAATGATAAATAAAGCAATACATTTAAATTCAGTATCATGGATCTTTATTTCAGACCAAGATGGTGGCATAGGTAAATACCTACACTGCTGCCTCACACAACAATTTCAAAACTACAACTAAAAGACAGAATGGACATCATCCAGAACCACAGGAAAGCTGGCTGAGTGGAAATTCAGCAACTAGAAGGAAAGAGAGGGCCTGAGAGACCCAGAGGAGCTGCAAAAAGCTGAGGTATGGAGACTTGCACATGGAGAGAATGGGTGCTGGAGTACCTGGCTGGCTTTCTCTGACGGGAGGGAAATGGGGACTCCCATTGGCATTGAACCCCTTATCCTACGACACTAAACCCCCAGGTCCAGCCAAAACTCATATGGGGACAGTTTGGACTGTGAAAAGGGAGAAGTGCACGGAAATTTAGGAGAGTCGCAGGAGATCAGAAGTCTGGTGGTGTGCACAGCACTGTGCTCAGAAGACTGACTGCTGATTGTGCCACTGGCTTTCGCAAGAGAGCAGGAGACAAAGCATCCCAACTGTGTCATTTCTAATTCCACTAAACCCCAGATTCGAGCGAAGTCCTGGAGACCCAGATTCATATGGTCCCAGAGCGCAGGGGAGCTGGAAAGGCAGCAGTCTAGAGGCGCTACTAGAGGTCATGTACACACAGGGACCGTTACAGCAATTACCCAGTCATGTGAGACTCAGGGGCCATGGAGGACGGGGCCGACTGGAAGGCAAGGCGGTCCATTAAACTCTGAGACTCCACCAATCTCAAGCTCAACAGAGAGGCTTTTGCAGTTTTGCAAGTCTGGTATCATAAGGCTGAATCCAACACAGAAGTTCTCCTGGCATAGTGAAAATGCCGAGACAAAGAAAGAGATCACAAACAAAAGAAATGGAGGAAAACAAACGACTGGATACAGAGTTCGACTGGATATAGAGTTCAAAACCACGGTTATAAGTCTTTTCAAGATCATCCTAGAAAAGATGGATAAAGTTAGCAAGACCCAAGAGGAGATGAAAAAGAACAACTAGAGATGGAAAATGTCCAACTAGAAATTCAACATACACTGACTGAAATAAAAAATATTATTCAGAGACCTAACAGCAGACTAGAGAAAGGCAAAAATCAAGTAAAAATTTGAAATATAAAGAATCAGAAAGCATTGAACTGGAAAAGCAAGAAGAGAAAAGAATCCAAAAATGCGAAGATAATGTAAGGAACCACTGGGACAGTTTCAAGCATACCAACATCAGAATTGTGGGGGTGCCAGAAGAAGAGAGAGAGCAAGATACTGAAAACATACTTAAAGAAATAATGACTGAAAACTTCCCACATTTGGTAAAAGAAATAGACTTACAAGTCTAAGAGGCACACAGAACCCCATATAAAAGGAATCCAAAGAGGACTACACCAAGACACATCATAATTAAAATGCCAAGAGCAAAAGACAAAGAGAGAATATTAAAAGCAGCAAGAGAAAGACAGTTAATTACCTACAAGGGAGCACCCATACAACTGTCAGCTGATTTCTCAACAGAAACGATGCAGGCCAGAAGGGAGTGGCAGGAAATATTCAACATGATAAATAGCAAGAACCTACAACCAGGAGTGCTCTATCCAGCAAAGCTATCATTTAGAATTGAAGGGCAGATAAAGAGCTTCACAGATAAGAAAAAGTAAAGGAATTCATCAACTCCAAACCAGTATTATATGAAATGCTGAAAGGTACTCTTTTAGAAGAGGAAGAAGAAAAAGGTAAAGATAAAAAATTATGAATAACAAATATATATCTATCAACAAGTGAATCTAAAAATTAAGTGAATAAAAATTTGATCTACAGAATAAACTGGTGAATATAATAGAATCAGGAGCACAGAAAGGGAGTTGACTGATAATTCTCAGTGGGAAAGGGGAGAGGGGTGTACAGGAAGAGACTGGACAAAAATCACACACCTATGGATGAGGTCAACGGGAGGGAGGTAAGGATAGAAGGAGGTTTGGGAGCCAGGTGGAGGGGAGATATGGAGGGGAAAAAAGAGAAACACATGTAATAATCTGAATAATAAAGATGTAATTAAAAAATAAAATAAATAAAAATAAATAAATAAATTCAGTATTATGGATCTTTATTTCAGATTACACTTCTCTTGCCAATGTAGTTTGGTATTAATGACAGTTTTACTGACAATATCATTTTGTTTTAAAATTAAATTACTTAGAATAGCTCCTTTTAGTTCTATTAGTTTATAGCATTAGCATTCCCATCAAAAAAGACTATATTAATAGAATTCATCCAAATTCTTTAGATTTTATTATTTTAGTATTTCATTCTCTAATAAAAAGAAAATCAAATCCTCATAATTACTATTATTTAAATTAGCTAGTTGATAGTGACTGAAACTTAGAACCTTTAATATGACCAAATCTGATGTGACTGTTAGAATATGACAGCTCCTTCAAGTAGGTGTCTCTTTGTAATTTTTGAGCTAGAAGTAGAAAACCATGAGCCACAGTTCAGGAATAGATGTAAAATATATAGTAACTAACATCTAAATTGTGATCTTACTTTATTAATTTGATTGTTTATTTCTGATACATATGCAAGAGTTCCTAAAGTCTTTCAGACCCCTGTGGTTTAATATAAATCTCAAAATTTAAAAGCATCTTGTAAAAAATTAGAAAGCAGATGAAACACTTCAGGACTTCAGCTAATTTTAGACATACACATTTTAAGATGACTTCAACACAATTGCCCTCTGCTTGCTCTTTAAAAAACACCCACCTCTTTAATTTGTTTTACTCTGTGACAATTTGCTTTTATAAATGGTTTGTAAGAGAAGCCTTGCTTTGAAAATGATTGGCCCACAGAAAGATTTGAGACTTAACAGGATGGCGAAAATAACAAATGTCACATTTACTAAATATATTCAACATACCAACTGATAAATTGCAAATATTGTATTGATATAAAGTAGTATGTAGAGAATTGTCAAGTTATATTTCATCACACCTTTCTCTATTTTCAAGTCATGTCTTATTCTTGCATTTATAAATTCAAAGCTTGCTGTTAATGACTGCAGGTGGCATGATTGTTTCAAAGGTATTATAAAGAAACAGCCTCATTAGGATCTCTGAAACATGACATTTCAGAAAAAAATAACAGAAAGAGTTAACCTGTTTCATTTTCATTGGGCTTGTATCCCTTAAAATGTACAGGGAATGATTTTGCTGAGCTTGTCAAATTACCATGAACATCACTGAAAAGATATGTCAAGATATTGAACTGACAGTCTGGGAGACCTGGTCATACATCCCCGGTCTGCCACTTACCTGCTGTAGGAGATCCCCCAATTTCTTCCTGGGCCAATAGCTCCCACCACCCGTAGTCATTCAGACAGGAGTTATCCATTATGTTTTACTTAAGGTGTTCTTTTAATTCCAAGGTGACACAGTTGAAAACATAAGCAGAAATCAGGGTACTAGAGAATCCCAGGATACTAGAGAAGTTTAGGGGAGAAAAACTTTGTGTTAAAATTGAAAGAGTCAAGATCCAAAAGGAAACACAAAGAGATGAGTTTAAAATTTTGTTTTGTTTTATCCTCATAGAACTGATTAATTTGTACTACATGTGGTAAAATTCTAAACATCTAAGCAAAAATGGGCAACTAAAAGATTAAAAACTTAAGTAGAGCTTTTGACACTCTCACAAAGCAGGTAAAAAAAAAATTGGAGTTTGAATACAGAGCTTCCTATGAGAAAGGGACTAGGTAGATATACAAATTCTCAACTGTGACTTCAGAATAGCTAAAACTTAGACTAGAAATATCTCAGTCTTATGTGGGTCAAGATCTACTGAGTTGTTTTGTTTTGTTTTGTTTTTTCAGTAGATCTTCTTGACCTAAAAAATAAAATAAAATAAAAATAAATAAATCACCCTAACCGGTTTGGCTCAGTGGATAGAGCTTCGGCTTGCGGACTAATAGGTCCCAGGTTTGATTCCAGTCAAGGGCATGTACCTTGGTTGTGGGCACATCCCCAGTAGGGAGTGAGAAAGAGGCAGCTGATTTGATGTTTCTCTCTCATCAATGTTTCTAACTCTCTACCCTTCTCCCTTCCTCTCTGTAAAAAAATCAATAAAATATATTAAAAAGTCAACCTTTTAACTATTTCTCAAATATATATATATAAATAACAATGCCTAATATATAGATATGTATACACACATATCTATAATGTTTTGAATTTATTTAAAAATGTAACAGGTCTAAGTGAACAAAGTAATGAAAATAAGAGAGAATATTGATAATGTTAAGATACTGACTTAAAAGTAAATGACATTAATATACAACAATAGGCAAGATGAAGAATATCACCAAATCTTGAAATCTCTAATAAAATAATTAATAAACATTTTAGAACAATAATTAAGAATTCAGTAAGTTTAATTCACAACAGATTCAACAAAACATAAAAGATAATTAGTTACTAGCAATTTAGACAGATCATATTCAGAAAAATAAAAAGAGGAAAAAACATATGGGAAATACAGAAAAGACTGTAAGAGATTTATAAGACTTTGAGAAATGTATGACATATGTATAATTGTAATGTCAAAAGAGGAAATAGAGAATAAAGGAGCAAAAGTAAATTTTGAAAAGGTAATGGTACTTTCAGTTTTATCTCTTGAATGTAAAGATCTTGGAAGTTTTCATCCTAAATAATAAAAAGCTAATAAGCTAATTAGACCAAACAGCAAGATGACCTTCCAGATAAAGCTGGGGTTGTGAATTTCAGGAATTTCATACATTGGGTTTCTAGTTTCTACATAAAAGAAGAAAAGGCAAAAACAAAACAAACAAGAAAAAATACATTCTCTTAGATCTCTCAGATAATTGAGATCATAGGGACCTACAGCCACCCCAAAATCTGGAGAAATTGGTGAATACAGATAATGAGAGCCAAATTAGATCAGATTTCCTGGAGTGGAAGCCACTAGAGCTATAAACTGGTAGGAACATATAAATGATAACTTTGACAAATTGCTGAAGGTAAAGAATAGTCCCCTGTGAGAGTGATAAAATCTTGGGGCTGTAGTTTTATGGCGATTCCCATAGTGTGGATTTTACCTCCTGGAAATCAACCAGGTTCTCACAAGTGAAGAGCCAATAAAATCATTATTTCTGGCAAGTAACAATTTTCAAATACAACTAGAGAATTCTACAGAGCAAAGACCCACTGAGAAAGAAACAAAATTTTATTATTTTTTTCTTTTTTTAGCAGCTTATCCAACACCAAGGAAGGAAAATTACCTGATTCCATTCCCTTCAAACTTTTCTTTATCACCTGAGGAAGAACAAAAGTTATAAAACACCTGTGAAAGTGACAGCCCTAGGACACAGACCTAATAAAGAACTGAAACTTAATCATAGGATTATACAACTCTTTCTTTCACTTACACCTTAGCCATATCAACAATGCTTTAGTATAACAGTGTATTACAGAGTTCTGTAAGACACCCATTCTGCTTAATGAAATTTAAGAGAAACCCTAAAACAAGAGGGGAGTAAAAAAGAAAAGAAATTAAAAAATAAAAATCCAAAGCATGAGAGATAATGGAAATCTCAGATAAAAACAGAAAGCAAACATTAAACACAGTCCAGCTCCTAGTCATAGTAACATAAAACCTCACATTAAAGGCCTATGAACCTCAGTTTCTATTATGTAGAACTACATAAAACTTAAAGGCATTTAAAAGACAAGAAAAAGTATTTTAAAAGATAATACAAGCATTAGAATTGTCCTATATATGACAAAAATAGTAGAATTATCAGACAGAAAATTTCACAAAGTACGATTAATGTTTCAAAAGTTCTAATGAAAAAGTAGACAGCATGCAAGAACAGAACGGAATAGGGCAATATAAGCAGAAAATGGGGAATCCCAAGAAATAACTAAAATGAACTACTAGACATCCCAAATACTCTAACATAAATGAAGAATGCCTTTGATGGGCTCATCATTAAACTGACAAAGTCAAGGAAAGAATTAGTGAGCTTCAAGATATTTAAATAGAAAATTCCTAAAATAGAATGGCACTGAAAAAGAAAAATCAAAGCAGAACAGTTTCTGGAAGAATAGTGGAACAATTTCAAAAGGCATAATATGTGTACAACTGAAATAACAAAAGAAAAAAACAGGAGAAATAATGGCCAGGAATGTTTCAAACTTAATGACAGATACCAAACTATATACTCTGCAACTAATTCTAAAATATATATTAAAAGATCCAAAATAGTCTAAATAATATTCTGAAATAGGAACAAAGTTGGATAACTGAAACTACCCTATTTTAAAGATTTATTATAAACCCTTAGTAATCAAGATTGCTATGGGCAAAGAATAGACACATAGTTCAAATAAACAGAATGGAGAAATTCAACATAGAGTCACATAAATATAGTCAACTGACCTTTGAAGAATGAAAACAATTCAAGGGAGAAAGATTAGTGTTTTCAATAAATGATATTGGAGAAATAAGATGTGCTAAATAAACTGGATATAGGCCTTTTTACTTTCATAAAAATGGATTCAAAATGGATTAAATATGAATTGCAAAATTATAAAACAACCAGAACATGCATAGGGAAATATATAAGTGTTAACTTTTCCCTGGAAATCACCTACCAAACAAGGACAACATTTCACTTTATGAATACTTACAGAATCCAAACCCTGCATTATAATAACTCTTTATTTATTAATACCTAGCTTATTCAAACAAGTACCCATTCTCTTTCTACTCCATGTTTTACTCATATTATATATCCAGTTAGATGCTCAATAAGTACTTATACATTATATATACTAGAGGCCTGGTACATAAAATTTGTGCACAAGGGAATGGTCCCCTCAACCTAGTCTGCACCCTCTCTAATCCAGGACCTCTTGGGGGATGTCTGACTGTCAATTTATGAGCCTAAACCAGCAGTCATACATCCCTCTCACAGTCTGGGACTGCTGGCTCCTAACTGCTCACTCGCCTGTCTGCTTCCCTGATCACCCCTAACTGCCCCCCCTGCCAGCCTAATCACCCCTAACTTCCTCTACTTGCTGGCCTGGTCACCCCATACTGGGTCCCCCCACCAGCCAGGTGACCCCCCAACTGTCCCCACTGTTGGCCTGGTTGCCCCACACAACCTGCTGTTCAGTTGTCTGTCTGGTCATTTAGGTCGTGACAACCCTGGCTTTTTATATATTAGGATATTAATAATTCAAATATATCATGGTTCTTTGAATGCTAGGGTGTATATCTTTGTATCCTCAGCTTAACACAAGCATTGGCTACCATAAGTCCAATAAACATTCACTGAACTAAATTTAAGCAATTATGCATTTGAAAGGTTTTTTTGTTCTTGTGTAATAGCCTAATTACCACATTCAATATTGTTCCTAGAGGAAAATAAGTTCTGAGTTCTAAAAGTCTCCTAGCAGATGAAATTTGGAAGCTCAATAACTTTGTAAATTGGAGGACTGTCTGCAATGCAAAAATACGTATGATAATTGCTGATCAAGTCAGTTTTTTAAATGTTCTGTATAATGACTGAATAATATTGATTTTGTACTGTGAATTGCTTCTTCTATTACTATATGTGTTGGAGGGAGCATCAAACACATCAGAACATAACCTGAGACTGAAGAGAGTATTGAGAATAGATTATTTTTAGCGAAAAATTTCTTTATAATAGAACTAGAGGCCTGGTGCACAGATTTGTGCACTCGTGGGATCCTTCAGCCTGGTCTATAGGGATCAGGCTGAAACTGGCTCTATGACATCCCCCAAGAGTTCCTGGATTGTTAGAGGGCAGTTCTCAGGTGATACACCCAGAATTGGGTTCCCTCCTCTCTGGTTCTGGGTACATCACCCAAGAACCACAGCTGCCAAGTCATCGCAGCTCAACAGCTCCTGTGTTGCACATCTTCCCCCTAGTCATCAGTGTGCACCATAGCTACTGGCCAATTGGCCAGTCAGCTGGTTGCTTAGGCTTTTATATATATAGATATATTTATTTTACATGTAAAAGGTCATGATTTGCAGTCTGCCACACATATTATTTTTAAAAATCTTTATTTTATAAAACTTAGTTGATCTGTTTTCCTGAAGCCATAATCACTCTAGTGAAGAACTTTTTTTCTCAATCCTACTCACTCTAATACAGTAGTTTTTCATTCAAATTTGCTTATTATTTTTAGTTATCATCAGTCACAATTTAGTGTTGTTGTTTTTTGTTGTTGTTGTTGTTTTTTTCAAGTAAACTCACTTTTTCAGAAATCCTCTTTCTTCTATTGTTTTTTATCCTGTGCAGGAGTTAAACTCTGGAAATTGAAGATAGGGAATTTCTATTTATTGTTCTAGCAGCACTGTTGAAGAGGATTATTGATTCTCAGATCCCATCTCTGCGAAATGTAGCTTATCTATCCTGGTCACTGGTCATCCTATGAGGTTGACAGCTATCAACTAGCTTCCATGTCTGATGATGTTGGATCTTCTATCTGTTCATGGAAAAATGTTTCTTGTATCCCATAGCCTCTTCAACCCAAACCTAGTTTTTGTCCTGGGCAGTTGCATCTCAGGACTGCCACCATCTGATATAGATAATTGAAGTAGTGATAGGTTTTTATTCACCTTCCAGAGTATGCAAAATACCAGCTCTAGCTATCCTAAAGATTTCAGGCCAGGAGTATGGTACCCTGCTCATAGTCCTTCTTGGAGGTCAGAATGGCAGGCAGGATTAAAATTTCACAGCTAACTTTTCCATAACCCTTATAATATCTGAGGTTTACATTATCTTGTCGATTTTCACTCATGTATGCAATGCCAGAGTTTCTATGTCTGCACTCACCTTATTCCCATTTCCAGTTCCTCTAAGTCTATATTATAATAAAAAATAAGTAAAATAAAAGTATAACTAATAAACTAATATTTAAGATAACATGAAACACTTAAACATCCTCATTTTATCCATAAAATCTTAATATCTAATCTAGAGAAACACAGGACAAGAAAATAAATCTATAGATCAGTATCTCTTATGAACAAAGATAGAAAAAGTAAACATTTTAGTTTGCTAAAATTCTTCAAGTTTACTAGTGAGATCCATTTATTAATATATAAGATTCCAGCTATATATCAAACAAATAATATACCATAGATAAATATGGTTTATCTAGTAAAAGCAAAGAGAGCATAATATTTGAAAATCAATCAAGGTAATTCACCAAATGAAAAAAATAAAGGGAAAATTATAGGATCACTTCAATAATGCAAAAAACACATTTGAACTATTGTGTCTCCATTCATGATAAAATAATAAAAAAATAAAACTTCAAACTAGAAATGCAGTGAAGTCTCTCAATCTCATAAAGTCTATCTATGAGAGGAACATAGTCTATCTATGAACAGGTACATAAAAAAATCCTAAGAAATCAATAAAATCTATTAAAGAATGTACATAATCAAAAGTGATAATTTATTGTATTTCTAGATACTATCACGTAATTATTGAAAAATGAATTATTAAAACTATAAAAATAACATAAAACTACAAATATAGTAATACATTTCATCTTTGGAATAAACCTATACAGGGTACTATTTTTAATTACTGAATACAGAGAAAAAAACTGAGGCATAAAATAGAAAGCCTCTTGCAATTTTCAAACATATTAAGGTTTTAGTAGCTCAATTTTTCATTGATAGTACATGGAATAACTACAAGAAAAAAACAAGTTTAAAGAATTATTATTAATTAAATAAAAGGTTTAAAATAAATTTCCTTAATTCTAGACTCTAGAATTCTGTCATTAGAGTGATATAAAACTTAAGCAACCTGTATTATATTCATTCACACTGAGTTTGGGATCAATATAGGATTTCCTTTGAGTCAGTAAATTAGTACTAGTCTTTTAAGGCAATTTAAATTTCTGAGAAATTTATCTTGATTTAATTATTCTTCTTAGAATTTCTGACAATAGTGTGTATTGTGATTCACAAAACCTTGAAATATACTTATATTCAGTTTTAATATATGTATACACATTGAGTTTACTGCTTTAAACATTTTTAATATGTTATAAACTTACTTTAACCTAATCTTTGAAATTGTTATTAGTATTTTATTTTATTTTTGCCTTACAAAAGGCAGATTTTGTAATTATTATATTCTAAATTTTATTGATATTAAATTTTACCCCCAAAGTGATATGTCAAGGTATGAATAATATATTTTGCAGATGCATTACATATGAAACTGCACAGATTTGATATAAGATTGCTGATAATGTAAAACCACCTCTGATAAGTAATAAAATTAAGTCATTATTAGTAGGCACACTTGATTTGAGATGGAAAATGTGTTAATGGCTGTTAAATGAGGTATAATGTATAAAGATTTATATTATGGAAGGTGTTTAAATGATTTCAGGAATAAGCATTATAATTAGCATAATCCTCGCCTCTGGTTTGTATTGCTCTTATTTTCTAAGATAACTTTATAAAGCAGCAGAACTAATTCTTAAATGAATTTTCCTTTGTGGGTGGAGAAAAGACTTATTCATGACTAAACAATAGAGGATATTCAACAACAAATTGGAGCTGTCATCTTTCAAATGAAAATCTATTTTATATTTCAAAATATATCACTATGTGCTGAGAGTGTAGGAATTAATTCCCACCTTGAGCACTCATTGCATGTTGGATATATTAAGATACACACTTAAAAAGTACTTTCCAAAATTTGTAAGTGCTGGCAATGACAGAGGTGTTTGGATGGATTTATAATTGTACTATAACTATGTATTTATATTTCTAAAATTTGTTGATATTAGAATTTAAAATTGCAGCATCTTATTATTTAAAATGCATTGAAACAAACATCTTCAACTGAATATTTATCCACATCTTCAACTGGACATTTCCTACATTACTCCGTTCTTGCACTCTCTGCCCTTTGTGTTGTTGTGTTGTTATAGGATCAGAGATGGTGCTCCAGGCTGTGTGCTCTTACACTTGGATTTTATTGTATAGCAAGAAATAAAAAGCGGGGGGTGGGGGGGAGGGGATTTAAGGCCAGTTTTACCTCTTATTATTTTTTATTTGTTTGTTTGTAACTTAATTTTCTAATCAAGAAATGTATACTTACAGAAGGACAAACAATGAAATGTCTTCTATTACAATCCTTAGCAGACTTATGTCAAGATTTGTAAGCTTCTTCTTTCCTGAAGATTTTTTTTCTCAGTGGGCACTGTATTGTGTTTTAGCCTTTGGGATTTATTTGAGTGCAGACTGACTGTTGACATAAATATAATATAATTAATATTATAATATAATATAAGCCATGCTCACAAGTCAATCAGGAGCACATATGCAAATTAACCCCAACCAAGAGGGCTGCAGCCACAGAGAGAGCAGGAAGGAGGCTTGGTTGCTCCAGCATTGGAGGAAACCAAGCTTCTGCAGGCCTGTCTTAAGGCTACAAAGTTTCAATTATAGAAGATAAATAAATCCCAGATTCCAGGGTCTCTGTTTTTGTTGCCAGGGGGTGTATACATCCTGCAAACCACCACAGACCCCTTGCCCAGGCCACCCCATGCCCCAAGGGAACACCCACCCTGATCCAGGACACCCTTCAGGGCAAACCAGCTGGCCACCACCCATGCACCAGGCCTCTATCCTATCTAATAAAAGAGTAATATGCAGAGTGACCATCACTCCAACACACAAGATGGCTGCCCCCATGTGGTCACAGATCCTGCCCCCATGTGGAAGCAAGATGGCAACCATAAGATGGCCAGCAGGGGAGGGTATTTGGGAAGGACCAGACCAGCAAGGGAGGGCAATTGGAACAATCAGGCCAGCAGGAAGGGACCAGGTCTCTAAGGAAGAGCAGTTGGGGGTTACAAGGCCTGCAAAAGAGGGCAGTTGAGGGTGACCAGGCCTGCAGGGGATGGCAGTTAGGGGTGACCAGGCTGGCAGGGAAGCAATTAGGCATCAATCAGCCTGGCAGGGCAGTGGTTAGGGAGTGATCAGTCTGGCAGGCAGAAGTGGTTAGGAGAAATCAGGAAGGCAGGCAGGCAAGCTAGTTCAGAGCCAGCAGTCCTGGATTGTGAGAGGTATCCCAGACTGGAGAGGGTGCAGGCTGGGCTAAGGGACACCCTCACCCCTGCACGAATTTTATGCACCAGGCCTATAATATAATATAATATAATTAATATAATATAATATAATACAATATAATAATATAATATAAAACTTAAAACATATATAAGTAAATTTATATATTATTCTCTTGAAGACACAAATGATTGTTTAAAAAATTGAAAACATTACATTTTTAAAACACTGATTTCCACCTTTTTTTTTTAGTATTGGGAGCAAGGCACAGGAATTACTTGATAATCTGTTGAAATCTCTTTTTAAAAAAATACAGATATATACACTAGTTTGCATAAAATATCATGGAACTCCCAGAGATTTTATCAGAAATGATGTAGAATGTTAAGACTATTTTATAACCATACCCATGATGTGGTTCCTGTTATGTTCTGAAGGAGTAACTGAAGGCTTATTGGTCAGCTGCTCTCCCTATTTAGTTATAACTTCACTAAATTTCTCCACTCTTTCTGACCTCTTCTCATTCTCTGAGAAATGTGGAAATGTAGTCACTAAGATAGTTTTCCCTTTAAACTAATCATGGTATGTCTTGGGAATTTGTTCACATTGATATTTTTATAATGATTTAATAAAATTATGGAGAAAGTATATTTTCTATTGCTTTCCAGCTAATAGGTTTATATCAATGCTAGTCCTCACAACCCTTATTGTGCTGATTATGTCCCTATTATTATTATTTGGATTGTTATTTTCAGCCAAGATTTTTCTCACTTTATTTTTAAATCAGCCCTTGAGGATATGTTTCTATTGCTTTTAAATAGAGTGGAAGGGAGCAGAGATAGAGAGGGAGAAAGAGAGAGAAACATTGCTGTGAGAGAGACACATTGATTGGTTACCTCCTGCACATGCTCCTGGGCAGGGGTTTGAGCCTGCAATATAGGGACATGTCCTTGACTGAGAATAGAACCTGCAACCCTTCCATGCACCGACCAATGCTCTAACTACTGAGCCAAACCAAGCAGGGCCATTTTTCTCATTTTATTGTTTATATCTCTACTTCATAAGTTTACTACCAGACTTTGTTGTGACAGTTCAAATATGCTTTCTTGATATGTATTCTCACTTAAATCCTTCCATTTCAAAAGACCCTAGAGCACAAACCCATAGAGCTGTGGAGAAAAAAGACTCAGTGTTCACCAATCATGTGGCTCAGTGGTTGAGCTTTGATCTATGAATCAGAAGGTCACAGTTTGATTCCTGGTCAGGGCATGTGCCCATGTTGCAGGCTGGAGCCCCAGGGTGATGTTTCTTTTTCTCTCTCTCGCTTCCTCTCTAAAATCAATAAAAAATATTTTTTAAATAAAAGACTCAGTCTTCTAAGCATATCATCTATATTATTTCTTTAAAAGCAAGCTTTCTTAATTTAAAAAGCTTTTGGCTAAATGAGAAAATGTTTTCTATTTTTTTCTAACCGAAATAAGCCACACTTACTTCCTTTAAGTACATGTTCTTTTAATATTTATTTACATCATCATTTATATCCCTTGGAAAATATGTATTGAAATATCACTTATATTGAGTTTATTCTGAAGGTACAGATGATTGTCTCAATGAATTACAAGTGTGAATGAGGATGAGGACATAATGCAAATAGATAGGAAATATACTGGGGATGTTTTTCCCTAGTTAACCCAGCTTATGTATGATTTAGAAGGCAATAGTTTTGATCACAATTTTCTATAAACAACAACCTATAGTTCTAATGCATCTGGATAGTTTTCTCAGTCTATTACAAAATCATTTGAAAATATATGTTGGGCCTTATGGTTTTTAAAAGTATCAAAATGCCAAATACTTTAAACTAGGAAGAAAAACATGGTTATTTATTTCAAAGTTATTATTTGAACTGCAGTAACTGCAGCATCAGGGTTCATTAAAGAATAACTGGTTTTCTACAAATTCAGAGAAAATAATTTGAAATTTTTGCAATATTCTTTCGTTATACTGCATATTGGCTTCTACAAATAACTAAAAGGGAAATGCTAAAAAATGTTCTAGGATCATGGTAAATAAAGCAATTTGTTTCACAGTTCACTTAGATGGTAGAAATTCATACCAGAATGCATTTCTAGAAACTCATCAAAAATAAGCACATCCGAGCTTGGTCATTTCAATGACATATTTTAGTTTTAATAGATTTTTATTAAATGCATAAAAGTTAATGGACTAGGGATTAAGTCATTATGAACTCTGTCGCAATTGCCTGTTATTAATCGCATCACAATAGTGATGCCATTCTTAAATACTTTCCTTCTAAAAGCCTTTATTTAGTTAATCCTGATTCTGCATCTCAGCATTCCTACTTCAACATTTTTTTTTCAGATGATTGTGCTTCTTATTTTTATTCCCCAAGTTTTCAGAAATCCCAAAGCTTCAATGCCTGCATAATACATTATGTATTTAAAGCATGCAATACAAATAATGCAAAAAAATAAAAACCTGTAAGGCTTCAGTTATCCTTACAGGTTAGAAAGGCATTACTGATCATATAGTAAGACTCCACTGTTATACAGAATTAGATGATAGAAATTATCTCTTTAAAATGAGAACCCGAATAATATCCATCTCAAATCTATTTTGTCAATGCTCTCTTTTTTTACAAGTCCATACAATTTTAATTTAAGAAAAAGTAAAAATGAAGTTAGTATTCAAAGTGTCTTTCTGTTTTAGAATCACATTTTTTCCTTATTAGCCATTATCCCAACTACTACTATCTCAACTACTATGATCTAGCCACTCCAGAACAAGAGGTACATGGATTACTGATGGAATTTTTCTTCCAATGAAGTAAGTACACCTATTTGTTAGTTCATCTGTTCAGGTACAACTTGCTAATGACATAATCTGATAAATTAAAAAAATTAAAGTATTTTGTGATACCCAGATTTTTTTTTTTAAACTGACCTTGTGACTTTAGAAAGCTTTAACTGAAATGGGATGAGTCAAGGAAAATGTTTATCATTTAAAAGTATTTTGTGATTGGGTTATATATACCAAGTTGGTAACTTAAATCTAAACAATTACACTTATTTGTTCATGATTTTTTTTCTGCTAAATTTTATAGGAATAGCTATGTCAATGGTTTAAAGACATAAATATTTTAAAGTAAAACTTGACATAAATGGTGCAACATCTAAAAGACACATTTTTGGAAGTTTAGTGCAGTTGAGAGACCTGATTTGGATGCCCACATATTTTCTTCCACTTCAAGAACTCAAAAAACGGGCCCTAAGGCAATATACTTAGCTCTAGAATTTGAGAGTTCAAGTCCCTTTGGCAAGATTAACTTTGTCCTTCTGGGCAATGGCATTATAATAGTATATTTTATTATGGAATCACATAACACTTTGTGACATACCATTCATCAAATAGTAAAATAGGAACCACATTTGTAGTATAATCTTAACTGCATATAGAGCTTTTGTATTAGTCTACAGTATGTCCTGAAGCTAAATTTGATTACTGTTCCTCTAGCAAGATATTTAAACTAAGTTGAATTATGTAGAGTTGTACTTATGGCTTAAATGGCACTCTTCTATGTAATGTAAATAAAGTAGCCCCTGTGGTGTACAACTATATACATGTAAGAAAGAATAACATCAGGGTATTTAGTACCCAGAAGATTAATGTATCATTTTCTGAGAAAGCCATGATGCATTCAAAAACTTTCTCATTGTCATATCAATAAGTATTATCTAAACCAAGCTTGCGAATTTTAATCTGAAAATAAGGTCATGCATTTTTAGTTCACCTTCAGTTCAGATTTCTTCATCCCTTGACCCTTAAAGAAAGCATTTTAGATGGACGAACAAATTAAAAGTAGTATCAATGTATGGTATAAATAAAATGCATAAAGAACTCATTATACTGAAAAGGTAGTAGATTAAAACATAAGTATGTTTAAAAATAATGTATACAAATTTATGACTAATAGATACACGATGGGTTCTTAATGGAAAGTTAGGAATGATGGGGTGATCAGATAAACCATAGAGATTGTGTCTACTATGATCTATTCCGAGGATTTATTTATGTACCATTTACTTCTGTCATTTCATACAGCTCTGTGTTTTTTCATAAGAAGAGTTATTAAAATAATTGATTACTATATGGTTAACTTATAAAATTAAAATTATAGAAATTAGAAAAAATCATGCAACTTTCTGCTTTCTCTTACCTCAATTAAAAAATTAGAAAGCCTCTCTATGAGGTTAAAGCAGATTATGTAGGAAAACATTAACAATCACAGTGAGAAATTTTAATATATGTGCATCAGTAGCTTTAGAGGAAACACACAACAATTTAAGTAAATCTATGATGTAGAAATTTAGTCAACAATTAATTCATAAATAATATTTTGTTTGTTGCAAAACTTTAAAGTATTTGATGTAAAACTTCCCCAGTATCAGTAGAAATAGAGGCAATAAATCACACCCAAATATGTTAAATCTATTTAAAAGTTTCAAACATTTGTCAAAATAATTCACAGGATAAAGAGACAAGCATGGTGGTGATATAAAAAAAGAGATTTATAATTTTAATCACATTTATTTGTAAAAGAATTTTTCATACACATGGCTTCTCAAGAATCTGGGGGAGGGTGGGGAGAAATAAGCAAAAGCAAACAAAAACTAAGTCGAATAGAAAAAACAAATATTAGGATTAATGTTAGTTAAAAATTAGCAAAAAACAATTAAATATATGATTTTGGGGGGAAATTAATGAAACAGAATATAAAATGTCAGACAAGATATATATATATTTTTCAACTTCAAATTAAAATATATATTTAAAATTAATAAAACTGAAACCATATGTTTTAAAAGATGTATAATTGGAGCTAAAGCAATTTATTTAACAAAAGAGACAGAAGGAGAGACAGAAAGAGAAGTAAGAAATTTGGGAGACCCAGCGGCCATCTTCATTTTATACTTTGTTGGTACATTTTAGTTAAAGCTGGGATTGTTTCTGCTAAAATAATTTTTTCAAAAATATAATGTCTCTCATTTTTTTGGTATTTTTTATTTATTGAATTTACTGATGTGACATTAGTTAATAAAATATATAGGGTTCAGTTCTGGAGCACATCATCTGTACATTGTATTGTATGTTCATCACCTCAAGTCAAGTCTTCTTCCATCCCCATTAACACTTCCCTTTTATCATCTTCTTGTGTATTTTATAAAAGCCCACTTCATTAGACCAAAGTCATAGACAAATATTTTTCAGATAACTCATCTTTGACTTCTGCTGAGATGACTGAGGGACAATGCCGTTAACCACTGTAGAGATCCTAGGGTTTGTTTGAGAGGACCTCTTGGATACAATCTTAATCTCTTGTAAGTGCCCTCTGCATGACTGAATAACCTAACTTTTTGAGGTTTGGATAGAAGGTTGTAGAGTCGTACTCTCAGCTTTACTCTAGGGTGTTTTCTTTATGGTGAATCTCTTATTTTTTGTACTTTGCCATATAAACAGGCTGAGAATGTTCAAAAGCATCCAGTCTCATTTCTTTTCCTTAACATTTCTTACCTCAGTTTGTCTCATATTCCTGTAAGCAGTAAGAAGAAACTATGACCACCTTCAATAGGAAATATTTTTACTTAATACAACCAAACTTAGCACTTACAAAACCTGCAAGATGAAACACACTTAAGAATTCTGCCATCCTGTAGCAAAGATGCCTCTTACTCCAATTTTCAGTAACACATTCTTCACTTTCTTCTGAGCCATTACAAACAGCATCCTCAACCTCTAGCTATCCCTTAACAATTTGCTCAAGGCATTTTAGGCTTTCTCTAAGATGCCTGTCAAAATTCTTCAAGTTGTCACTTAATTACCAGTTCTATCACCACTGCTAATGTTGGAAAAACTATGGAGGAAATGATGTCCCACACACTGATGGAACTTCCCTTCATCAACACTTTCTACCAGTTTAATCCCAGGACACTACACTAGTTACAAATGCCATCCCTATTAATTAGCTGTGTAAAATTGAACCCATTTTTTCATATCTTCAGGTCTCTGAATATATTAGTTTCCCTATATTGGGTACTTTTAGATGAAAGAAATAAAATCCAGCTGAAAAAGGAAAAAGAGGACCACTGCAGAATTTCCCAGAGGCCATTTTACTTTTCTTTTACCTTGAATAAAATATACATATATGTTATATATTTTATATTAATGTAGATTTGTATATTTAATTTTAAAATTTATTCATCTTACTGTGCTACACTTAAAGCATGTCTTCTTTTACATGATGATCAGATCTCGTGTTATTGAGACAACTTAAATTCCATTTAAGTTCTGGATTATCTGTTCATATTAAGATATCCAACTCAAATTATTTGGGTGATTATCTATCTCAGGGATTATCAGATAGCATTAATTTTTGGTTCCTGAATCCCTGAACAATGATTTATAGGAAAATGTAACCCTATAAAAATAGTATGCTGGGGACTAAAATTGGTTAGATATATGAATCTGGAGAATCTCCGAAGAAAGATTATGCTGCTTTAATAGTGCCTTTGAATGTCACTAACAATAGAATACGCCCTCCTTAAAAGCACAACACATAGAGTTAAATTATTCTGACTCTTATGAACTTAAAAGACAATGAGCATTTCATAAAATATTCTTCCTGCTACTTCCCACATCCATGACATACTAAATACAAATACCCTGTGTTGTTCATCAATGGCCCATAAGCATCATTTCATTTTTCTTTGCATAATCACATTATTCCCTCAACTCATAAATCTGTATGTGCTGATTACAATTCTTGCCCATCAATTCAAATTCCTTTTCCCACATGCAATATTTCTTGAATGAATCAAGGGAACAATCCTTCAAATAAAAATGGGATTGGCTAGTCACAATTAGGTCATTAATACATCAGTAAAGTTACTGTTCTTCAAAACAATGAGAAAATAAATCTTTAAAGAGATTTACATTAATGTAGACCTGTTAATGAGCAACTATGGTGTAATTTTTCAACTGTGTGACTTTGTCACTTAAAATTTACATAATATTTTATGGCCCACATTTTTATAATAATTATCAAAGACATAACTTAGTGTAGCAAATGTCTTTCTGACTATTGACAGCTTCTAAGATGTTTGTCTCAGTTTAAATAAAAATATTAACGCATCTTTCAGTGAATTGAAGTAGTTATAATATATTAACTATGGTATCAACTATAATTACAATATCACCAAATTTCATTACTGAAACATTAAATTGATCAAAGAACAATTTTTATGGATTACATAAGGTCATAAAATAACTAAACAAAATGTGATCTAAAAATTACAAATTTCAACAAATTATTGGGGGAAACACATTTTTAAGAAATGACAATTACATAGAAATTTAATATTATAGATAAGTCTACACAAGCAGAATTTTTGGAAAAATATATTAAAGGGTATTTTAGCCGAACCGGTTTGGCTCAGTGGATAAAATGTTGGCCTGCAGACTGAAGGGTCCCAGGTTCGATTCCAGTCAAGGCATGTACCTTGGTTGTGGGCAAATCCCCAGTAGGGGGTGTGCAGGAGGAAGCTGATCGATACCTCTCATCAATGTTTCTAATTCTCAATCCCTCTCACTTCCTCTCTGTAAAAAATCAATAAAAAATATTTAAAAAAATAAAAAGTAAAGGGTATTTTATCCTTTGAATTATAAACATAAGTTGTAATGAGTTTTTTATTTCCCACTATTTGAGAATTGGTCCATTTTAGGAAATAACCAAAATTAAGTTTTTTCAATAACAAAAGTTAAAGGCACATTACCAGTAAGAATAACATTCAGATGATCAGGTATAATAAAACAGAGATGAATACTTTTAACAAATTAGACTAGAGTTTGGAGCATCTTTGCTCTGCTATGGTTTTGAAAGGAGACACAGTGTTTAGAATCATGTAATACCATACATGATGGATATTATGTTTATAGTATTTTTAATCCTCACCTGAGGATATTTTTTATATTGATTTTTAGAGAGAGAGTAGAAGGAAGGAAGGAAAGGGTAGAGAGAAAGGGAAGAGATAAAGGAAGGGAAAGAAAAAGAGGGAGAGAGAGAAACATCAATGTGAGAGAGATACATCGATAGAATGCTTCCTGCATGTACCCTGAAGGGAGCTGGAGATCCAGGATTGAGCCTGCTAAGGAGGCATGTGCCCTTGACCAGAATTGAATCCTTGGCCCCTCAGTACATAGGCCAATGATTCAACCACTGGGCCAAACCAGCTAGAGCTTCATATCAAGTTTAATTTGTGATTATATGCATTAACCTAAGCAGGTCAAGTATGAGTCAATAAAAAGTTTATATAGAGAGATCGATCAAGATGGCGGCATAGGTAAACACCTACACTGCTGCCTCACACAACAATATCAAAACTACAACTAAAGGACAGAGCGGACATCATCCAGAACCACAAGAAAGCTGGCTGAGTGGAAATTCTACAACTAGAAGGAAAGAGAGGGGCTCACAGAGACCCAGAGGAGTGGCAAAAAGCTGAGGTGCAGAGACACACATGTGGAGAGAGCGGGTTCCAGAGTGTCTGGCTGGCTTTCACTGGCAGGAGGGGGACAGAGACTCCCAGCTGCAATGAACCCCTTATCCTAACACACTAAACTCCACGTACGGCTGGGACTCATACAGGGGGAGTTTGGACTGTGAAGAGGGAGAAGTGCAGGGAGATCTGCGGGAGACGCAAAAGGGCTGAGGTCTGGTGGCGCACTCAGCACTGCGAGCAGAGGACTCACTGCTGTACTGGATGTGCTGCTGGCTTTCACAAGTGGGAGGGGGACAGAGCCTCCCAACTGTGCCACTTCTAGGTCCACTGAACCCCAGACTCATATGGTCCCAGAGCACTGAGGACCCAGAAAGTCAGAGGTCTAGAGGCAGTGCGCGAGGGAGTGCACGCACCAGGACTGCTCCAGTGATTACCCAGTCACGTGAGACCCAAGGGTCATGGAAGGCAAGGCGGTCCATTAAGACCTGAGACTCCACTCATCCCAAGCTCAACAGAGAGGCTTTTGCAGTTTTGCAAGTCCAGTTTCATAAGGCTGAATCCAACACAGAAGTTCTCCTGGCATAGTGAAGATGCCTAGACAAAGGAAGAGATCACAAACAAAAGAAATGGAGGAAAACAAACGACTGGATATAGAGTTCAAAACCACAGTTATAAGGCTTTTCAAGATCATCCTAGAAAAGATGGATAAAGTTAGCGAGACCCAAGAGGAGATGAAAAAGAACAATTAGAGATGGAAAATGTCCAACTAGAAATTAAACATACACTGATTGAAATAAAAAATATTATTCAGAGACCTAACAGCAGACTAGAGGAAGGCAAGAATCAAGTAAAAATTTGAAATATAAAGAATCAGAAAGCATTGAACTGGAAAAGCAAGAAGAGAAAAGAATCCAAAAATGTGAAGATAATGTAAGGAGCCTCTGGGACAGCTTCAAGCATACCAACATCAGAATTGTGGGGGTGCCAGAAGAAGAGAGAGAGCAAGATACTGAAAGCCTACTTAAAGAAATAATGACTGAAAACTTCCCACATTTGGTAAAAGAAATAGACTTACAAGTCCAAGAGGCACACAGAACTCCATATAAAAGGAATCCAAAGAGGACTACACCAAGACACATCATAATTAAAATACCAATAGCAAAAGACAAAGAGAGAATATTAAAAGCAGCAAAAGAAAAACAGTTAATTACCTACAAGGGAGCACCCATATAACTGTCAGCTGATTTCTCAACAGAAAAGATGCAGGCCAGAAGGGAGTGGCAGGAAATATTCAACATGATAAATAGCAAGAACCTACAACCAAGAGTGCTCTACCCAGCAAAGCTATCATTCAGAATTGAAGGACAGACAAAGAGCTTCACAGATAAGAAAAAGCTAAAGGAGTTCATGAACTCCAAATCAGTATTGTATGAAATGCTGAAAGGTACTCTTTTAGAAGAGGAAGAAGAAAAATGTAAAAGACAAAAAATTATGAACAAGAAATATATATCTATCAAGTGAATCTAAAAATTAAGTGAATTAAAAATTTGATCTACAGAATAAACTGGTGAATATAATAGATTCAGGAGCACAGAAAGGGAGTGGACTATTAATTCTCGGTGGGAAAGTGGTGAGGGGAGTGCAGAGAGAGACTGGACTGAAATCATACTCTATGGATGAGGTCGATGGGGGGGAGCCAGGTGGCGGGGACCTAAGAGGGGAAAAAAGAGAAACAAATGTAATAACCTGAATAATAAAGATTTAATGGAAAAAAAAAGTTTATATAGCACATAGATAAAAACCTGAAGAAAATAGAAAAGTTTAATCTATAGAATGATTTCAGATAAAACAGTTTATTTAGTATTAATAACAAAAGTAGTATGTTACTAATTAATAAAATTTATCTAAACAATTTGCTTGATTCAAAAGACAATGTTTTAAATAATATTTAAATATTAATAAAAATTAATTATGATTGACCTGATTGAATCTGAATCAGTTAGTATACTAGTCTGATTCTGAATTAGTTATATATATTGATTCATATATACATACATAATTCATATGTGTACACATACACACATGTATATTTACCACATAATTTAAAAATCATTGAAGTAAATACATAAATGAAATGCCAACTTACGTTCCATAATTGGATACTGAACTTCAACAATTTACCATATTGAAGACATTGCTATATGACTGTTTAACACATGGTTTTGGCTTTTAGATGTGATTATGCTTGATCTTAACTGCCACCTTAGCTAGAATATTGTTATTTTGTCATAATATCTAAATGATGCTGTGAAGGTATTTTGCAGATGTGATTCATATTGACTTTAAAGACATTACCTGAAATTATGTAGATGAACCTCATCTAGTCAGGTTATCAGGTTTTTTAGAGAGGGGATTCTACCTCCACACTATAACATAGACATCCTTTTCTGAGCTTCCACTGTGATGCCTTCTGTATACATTTAAGACTCAACATGCAACTTCATATTTTACCTGACTTTCCAGCCAGTAGTTGTATGCTGTTGATTTAGGAGTTGCCAGGCCCCCAACAATCACACAGGCCATTTTCTTAAACTCAATCTCTCTTTCTTTCTCTCCATATGTATTGTATTTGTAATAATATGTACCATATATAATATTATATAATATTATAATTTTTATCTATAGTTTCTGTTTATATTTATCTTGAACACTTAACTGATACAGTGTGTCCCGGATTACCAGTTACTCTCTACACAATCTTGGGACATTTTTTTGACATCTCTTAGTCTCTTCTTCTTTCTATTTAAAATGAAGATATATTTCATTTTTTATTTTATTGTGGTAATAACACTTAACATGAGATCTACCCTCTTAACAAAATTTTAATGTTATCTCCAGGTGCTATTTTGCAGAGCAGATCTCTAGAATTTACTCTTCTTGCACAAGTAAAATTTTATCTGTTGACTAAAACCCTCTGTTTCCCCCTTCACCAGCCTCTGAAATGTACAGTTCTGTTTTATTGCATCCATGAGTTTGACTACTTTAGATACCTGATATATGAAGGATTATGCAATGTTTGTGCTTCTGTATAAGTAGATTATTTTACTTAGCATGATGTCCTCCAAATTCATCCATGTTGTCACACATTGCAAAAGTTCATTATTTTTTAAGGCTTGAAATAATATTCTCTTGAATAATATTCCATTATATGTATACTAGAGGCCCAATGCATGAAATTCGTGCAAGAGTAGGCCTTCCTTCCCCTGGCTGCAGGCACCAGCTTCCCTCTGGCACTTGGAACCCGGGCTTCCTTTTCAGCTGGTCATCTGGAAGGATGTTCATTCGAATTATCATATTACACTTTGATTATTATAGATAGTATTACTTGTAATGAGAGGTAAATGACATCATGAGTAAAAAACACACCTTGAAAGTAGCAATAACTGTGGAGGTGCTTCTAAAAAGATAGCTACTATAGTTAGACTATTTAAGCAATCAAGTTTGAAGAAAACAACTAAAATAGATATAAACCTTTGTAAAATTGGTAACTCTTCTCTTAAAACTACAAACATTATTGAGGTGTTAATTTACTGATTCAGTGAACAAAATTTGAAAGGGACCAATTATAATAATTAAACACATTTACAACATAAAACATGGCAAACATGGAAAAAGAGAAGCAGGTGTCTCCAAATGTAGCCATAGAAAACCCTGGGTCTTGAAAGGTGTTAATGATGCTAGGAGAGAGGCTTTTTCCCTTTTAATAATGTCAGGTGATGAGTGTACTTTCCAGTTCTCCCATTTTCCCATTGCCTTGCTATACCTCATTTCCTAGTTGTCTATTGTGTTCCACAAACATCAGCTATGTCACAGATTTATGATACCTGAGTAGAAGGCATGGTTATTCCCTCTCCAGTGCAGTAGAAATTGTTCATGAGAGTTGTGATCATTGGGATCAAACTGGATTTATATAGTGCCTTAAATGCCTCAGGCACTGTTATTTAAGTAGTGGGTGATATTTTAATTTTATATTGTATTTTGTTTGTTTGTTTTAAAGTATATTTTTTATTGATTTTATAGAGGAAGGAAGAAAGAGAGCGAGAAACATCAATGATGAGAATCATTGATGGGCTGCTTCCTGCATGCCCCCTGCTAGAGATTGAGCCTGTGTCCTGACCAGGAATAGAATCATGATCTCCTGGTTCAGGGGTCAATGTTCAACCACTAAGCCACACTACCAGGCAATTCTGTATTGTTTTGATGTATATTTTCCTTATAAAATCTGCCTATTCAAAATTTCACCTGCAAAAGGAGATTCATAACTTCTGTTCATTTTAGCACTTACATTTTCACTACATTAGAAGGGTAAGAAACCTACACACAGAAGGTAATTAGCATTGCACAGCAATAAACATTTAAAACAAACAAATACCTCTTGGAGTTTAATCATGAGCCAGAATAAACACACTATGAGAAGAAGGGCAGGCTAACACATGTCACTACCTGTGGTAAGGTAGCAGCCACTTGACCTCATCATTGAGGTTGAATCTCAGCAGCTGGCCTTGTCTCTTAACTCTGTGGGGTGGATTAGTCCATTCATCTTGGAGACCTTTAGGTTTTCGCCTATTAAAAGGAGAACAAATGCAAATGTTTGTGAACATTGAATGTTAAACTACACTTGAATGCACTTTGTTCCCAGCATTTTACAATATACAAAATATTACTACAGGGAAAGGACCCAGGTATGTTTACTTTTCTATAAAAGTGTGGTTTGCTTAGGTATTCTAAGATACTTAAAATGCTAGAGGTGGAGAGGGGGAGAAGTATTTTATACTTAAAAAATCAGCATTCAATCTTGCTTATGCATCTTTTCTTACTTAATTTTAGTCCTCTGCTTCTAAAGATCAAAGATATTCTGATGTGCTTACATATCAGAATCCTTCTCAGTAAATGACAGTGCCTCATTATCAGATTTTTTTCAAAATCATCACTGCTTGAGTTCTGAGCTAGTCCAGGTTGCATGCTACTAAGGAGCATATCAAATGTTTACTATTTATTTTTTAGGTGTTTTAAAGTTTGATCAATAATGTAAATATTCAAATTACCTATTTAATAATATTTTCATCAAATAGTGTCATGTATCATAATAATATACTCTTGAAATGTTAAAATATATCCCTATCTCTCTGTAAAAAACAGGCCCAAAATAAGGACTTACTAAACTGTTTCTGAAAACCTGTCAAAATAATAAAGGACATAAGAACATTAAAAATACTCTGGAGTAAAAATGTCTCTGAAATTAGGGTGTCATTTCTTCTCTAATCATTTATTGCCATTAAATTTGAACATCTGTTGGATTCAAATGTAATAGGAAATCTTTTAAAATCAACTGTCATATTATGTTAACCTATGCTATTTTATGAGATGTGTTAGCAAAGAATGATAGAGCACTGAACATACTAGTAACTCAGGTAATATAAAGAAGATAACATGACTTGACAACTGAAATTTAACAGGGAAAGAGCTTACTCTAATTTCATATCAGATAGACCCTCAAGTTATAAATCTTGCATAAAAGTTTAGTGTGAAGATTGATAAAAATAGATAGCCAGAAAATATGTCAGTCCAATTTCAGAAAATATTATAATAGTGTTGAGTAATTTTTGTTTGTTTGTTTATTTGTTAATCCTCACCAAAGGATATTTTTTCATTGATATATAGAAAGAGTGGAAGGAAGGGGGAGAGACAGAGAGAGAAGCATCTATGTGAGAGAGATACATTGATTAGTTGCCTTCCACCCACCGCCCTGGTCAGGGCTGGAGACCAAGCCTACAATCAAGGTCTATACCCTTGACTAGAATTGACCCTCACCCCTTCAGTCACTACTGACACTCTATCTCCTTAGACAAACCAGTTGGGCCTTGTGTTGAGTAGTTTTAAGATGCTTCTTTGTTTTTGGAAAACCCAAACATGCATGCACACACACACACACACACACACATAATAGGAGGTGGTGGCAAGATTAACTTTAACAATAGCAAACTAAACAATTTGAAATGAAATCCTTATTCTTGAACATTTATTCCTGGAGAAGAAAGTAAGATAAGATCTCCAGCTTTGAATAATAGATATTTACAAGGCAAAAAAAAAATCTCTAAATGAAAACTTTTTTTTTAAAGCCATGATATTATTTTATTTAAATCATCAATATTCTGGACATGGCTTCCTTTATGAAGAGACGATTCATTCTCTGCTGAAGCATAATTGCATTATTAGATATTAAAAAGAAGCCATAAATCACAGAATGGAAATTAGCCTTCCAATGGACATTTTATACTCTGAAGATGATTTTATTTTAACATTTTTGTTGTCAACCATAGCAGTAGCATGCTAACATGGAAAACCCAAATTTCAACATCATTTCAACCTGAATAAAATTTAAATATATGAACAGTAAATTGAATAATCAATAACAGATATTTAGGCAGATAACCATCTCTTTGGCAGTAAATGACATAAGGAAAAAGGCATCTAAACAAGCTCCATCTTCATTAGTGTCACAGCTTTGCAGGACCTTGTAGAAGCAAGAAGATATCTCCATGTTTTCCATTGCTCCATTCTTTTTGCATTACTCCATTAAAAATTTGCAATGACACAACCACTTTTTTTTTCATTGCCTATTCAGATTTGTAAATGTAATTTATTGCAAGCAATGTCTTATTACAGATTAAATTTATGTTATTATAAAGAGCTTTAAAACTCACAGCTATTTATGAATCATACTGAGAATGATATGTACTCACTTGTAATGATGAATTGACCTCCTCTAAGTTTTCCCAGATGAAATTGCTACCATGCCCATATTTTGAGCACTAAATAGATAAAGCTAGAATTCTGAAAGGGGCAGGAAAAAAGTACTGTGCCAAGAATGTGTCAGTTGGAATTAGCATGTTACTGGTGGATTGTATGAAGTTGGTTGATCTGTGCATAAGCAAAGTTAAAAGCACGGCAAACTAAGTGTATGAGTATTTAGTATATTATAATAACATCTCCCAATTGATTTTATCTCTTTGCAATGGGACCTTGCTGGTAGTTGTTCCTGCCATCAATAAGTGGAATCTATTTGTCTCTTCTCATCTATATAGGCTAGCCTAGAAACCTGTGTTGACATAGAGTGTGGCTCTCTAGTCTTCATCTTAATGATTGAGCATGAACAAGCCCAAGTAAGAAGAGGGGAAAAATTGCCTAGTCAACCTACACAAAAAGGGAAGATCAAAAATCAGTGTGGTTTAAGCTACTAAGCTGTGGAGGGATTTGTTTCACAGGAATAACTAAATTAAACAATATCAAAATTAAGGTGAAAATTTAAAAATAATCAGATATTACATCAAATTTCCAAAACTATTCTCTTTCTGTTATTTATGAAAAGTATAACACTCGTGGTTCAAGAATTCAGCTACTTAGACTTTACCTTTTGCTAGTTGTTGGGCTGGGAAACAAACAAACAAACAAACAAACATCCCAAAATGCAAAATGAAAATCATTAGAGTAAAAAATTGGTTAACTAGAAGTTTAAGTCAAATAATTACAAGAAAGATGGCAATAAAGTAAGTGAATATTAAGGATTTGTTTGTATTTGCAGGTGATTTTGAGTTATGTTTAAATATAGTGGTCCTCAAATGTAGGGAGTATTTAAAAACACTGATGCCTAATTTCTACTCTAGGATCTCTGATTTAACTGATCTGTATAAGCCTGGGTATTAGATTAATCCTCAAGCAGAGAATATAGTCTAAATCTCTTCCCCATATATGTTTACAGATATTTTTTAAAAATATGCATACATGATTTTGAATATTTTAGTAATAAGGAATATATAATTCTTTATATACATATTTTTAAATATATGCATATGTTTATATAATACATATAAGTAAATGACTTGTTTTTTATTAATATATTATATGTATAAAATATCCATCTCTCTCTCTATATATGTGTATATATATAGATGTATAACTAATAATAATAATGGTGACTTTGTACTCTTACTAAATCTGAAAATCTTACACTCTTTTATTTACATTATTTTGCAAAGAAGATACTATATTAATATTTTCAGAAATATTCGAACAAAAAATTAACAAATGTTGGGAATGTCTCTGGCTAGAAATTGAGTAATAAAACTATTATTTACATTATTCTATTTAATTCTAATTACTAGGCTGCATTTCTGAAACAGTTGATATAAAACAACTAAAGTGTTAATCTGAAACACAAGATGTGCTTTTTTTTATCAATTATAGTTATGATTCCTGAAATTTATATAGTAGTATTATTCAAAATAATCTAATTATCATTCACACAATATTTCAGTAAGCAAAGTACTTATCAAATTTAATGATAATATAAATACAAGAGTTACCATCTTAGAAATAAATGTCATTGTAATATAAATATTCTACCCTCTAATTTTTTTACTTAACTGTGGTTTACTTACAGACTCTATAAATCCTGAGGTTAGGTTCCAGACAGTTCATTTCTTCTCTCTCTCAGAATAATGAACTTTTAACACTAGGTTTCATTAAAGGTTGTGCTATGAAGATATAGCTGAATTTATTTAAATATATATAATTATATATTAATTAATGATAATTAATATAAAATTATTTTCTCTTTATTTTTAAATATAAATTTTTACTTAGACTTTGTATAAATTAATTCTAATAATAGTCTTTTCATCCTGTTCTCTAAATGTTAAAAATTAAATTCTTCTTCAAAGATATTATTTTACATTTTTCTAATTTGAAATCCTCACTATTCAAATTATCCCACAGAAAGGTGGCCCATAAATGAAAATCATGATAAGTATCCAGCTATTTCTTAATGGTCTTCTACTCTTTTTTATTTCACTGCAAAATTTATAAGCATTGCATACATTTTCTTATTGATTTATATCTGTTATGATAGTAAACAATTTTTTTCCTTGTTGATACTCAGTATCGATGTTAACATGGTAATTGACTAAACTCTGAAATTTACCAGGATTTTCTCCCAGGAGCCAGATACAGCTCCTAGAATTATAGCTCTGTTTCTCAAATGTAGTTAAATAGTTCTGATATACTATTTCTACCGCAATATATTTTGGAATTCTGATAGTGTTTCTCCATAGAAAGACTTTTGGTCACTAAGTAGCAGGGATAATAACTGGCAAATCATATTTAATAGCAAGACAGAAGGGTCTTTATTCCATTAACTAGTAACTTAAGGCAATTACTTACAGTGCCTAAATATGATGTCCTCCATCCATAGCAGAGCTGTAAATACCTGCTATCAAAGACTGCAAATGGGCTTGGTGAAAATTCATATATTCCCATCTAGGGCAACATGTGTCCTGTGCTCTCCTGTGTCCTAATGAAAGACAGATGTCCTCCCATTTCATCAGAGAACAAGACGATAAACTCTGCTATTGTCTAGAGGAGTGTGATTCCAATACAGTACTGTCATGACTCTGAGGAAAAAGAAGTTAGATGTATCTTGTATTTGGAATATAATGATACATTACAATCCTATCTAATAAAGATGGAATATGTAAATTGACAATCACTTTGCAACAAAGATGGTGCCCAAAGCCAATTAGACGGGAATATGCAAAATGGCACAACAAAGATGGTGGCAGCAGGACTGGAATGCTTGCATCATTGCCATGACAACAATGCAGGCATTCCGCCCCACCCTGACTGCTCCAGGCCTCTGGACAGCACACAAAGGAGAAAGGAGGTGGCCAGAGCGAAGGCCTGGGTCCCTGGTGCTGGCAGCCAGGGAAAGAAAGGCCTATTCTTGCACGAATCTTTGTGCATTGGACCTCTAGTATTGTTATAGCATAGGCATACATAATGCTATAAAAAGTAGCAATAACAAATTATATTTTATTTGGCCCAGTAATAATAAAAAATGCAATTTACTTATTATTTATCAGGTATACTCTAAATATATATATATACATATATTTAACTTTTATAAAACTCTTATTTGGCACATTGGAAAAATAAAAATAAGGTACAAAGAAATTAATATGACTAAAATCATTAATATCTGTAATAAGTTTCAGCACTGGGATTTAAAGACAATAAGTCTAGCTTCCAGACTCTATGCTTTCAAAAGTTGTATGAATTGGCCTCTAACATAGTGTAATTATCAGAATAATACTGCATTTCAGCTTCTTTTCAGGTAATGTATCCTGGTAACTTGGGAAAGATTCTCATACCTAGTTATTATTCCATTACAGAAGAACAAAGTGATCAAATATAGTGCTCTTTTACTAATAACCTGTTTATAGTTATAAAAATATCATTTATAAGCTTTAAAACTGGGACTTTAATAATAGTTGAATTTAACTTTGGAGATGGCAATATATGTGCTATTTCTGATGGTGTAGTTGCATTAATCATTCCCGTGTTGAGAGGATAAAATTACCTTTAATTAATAAGAGCAAACAGAGCATGTAGGTAAGAAAAATTATCCAGGTTATCAGGTTGGAGGGGAGCATACGTAATAGATATTTAATGGTCAAAATGACAAATGACAACATGGCAAAGGAAGGGAAGATGAGAATAAGGAAGCGCAGGAGAGGAGGGTCAAGTAGTCTTAATCTGTGATAATGAGAACTGCAAGATAAACATAGGTATTTAAAATTTCAGAGGCCCCAATTTTTCTCACTGGCTTCTAAATAAATGTGTGATAGTCTTTTCTTCCTATTGAAAATAAAAATTGGAGAGAATTAACAATAAGAGAAAACAAGAAGAGGAAATTGTTATGTCCAGATTTCAAGATCCCCAAAGACCACCAGGAATCCAAGTCCAATGCAAAAGCAAAGAGCCTTTATTCAAGCCGGGGTTTGGCTCTCTGCCTCCACCATCACAGTAGCAGGATGCAGGAAGAGAGCGAGTCTCGAAAGCACAAAGTTTTTATACGGGAAGGTGGGGCTTCCTCGGATCGCTGAGTTGGCAGATTCCGATTGGTTGGATGAGGGCTAGGAGTAGTGATGCAAAGGCAGGGTGTGGCTAGGATCTGGTTACACAAAGACAGGATGTGGTCAGCATACTTTTGGAGTTTCCCTTGCATCCCCATTGGCTGATTTAAGGGTGAGCTGGGTAACTGACATATTCTGCAGCCTTTCTCAGAAGAGGGGTGAGGTCAGAGACACAGCCACATAAGATGGAGGGCACGGTATGAAATGGAGTAAATCCTGCTCTGCTCTTTCATTCCCCCTTTGTCTTGGAACTTACAGCTCAATCATGAGATGGACTGCCTTTCTATCTCGCCTTCCGTTCGAGGCCTGTACTGAGAGTGCAGAACCATCAACTGAACCGCCCCTTTGTAAGTTCTTAAAGGGCCCCTATGTGCTGAGGCCTTGAGACCTCAACCAAAGACCTGGCCTGGTGCCAGCACTGATAATTTTGTCTGGGAAAGGTTTAATGGCCTCTCTGAAGTGAGAATAGTCTCATTTTCCTTATTATTTAAGCAAGCAACCATTTACAGAAGCCAATAGCAAGGTTAAAATTTTGAACAGCAGTTTTTAGGTAAGATGGATGCTTCAGAAATGTTACTGGAGGCAGGAAACTAGATAATCTCTGAATCTTCTATGTGGCTGAAATAGGAGGAGGAATGGGATGAGAGTAGCTATTCCAAAGAAGGCAGTGCTGGCTGTGTGGCTCCATACCTTACCATGTGGTTGGAATGTGTACGGCTGTTTCTCACATCGTTGTTTCTCTTTCTCCCTCTCTTTTCCTCTCTATCTAAAAATCAATACTTATACTTAAGATTCAGAGTTAATTGGTTTTATATTTGGAGACTTAATAAATAAGAAAAATGTTCAGTCATTCTGAAAAAGCAACTGTGTATTTAAAAAAAAAAATAATTACTTGCCCTGGCCATTTTTAATCAGTGGTTAGAGTATTGGCTAGTGCCCCTAAGGGTCTCAGGTTCCATTCCTGCTCAAGGGCATGTACCTGGGTTGCAGGTTTGATCCCCAATCCCCGTCCAGACAAGTGCAGGAGACAACCAATTCATGAATCTCTCTCACATCTCTCTCTCTCTCTCTCTCCCAACTCCCATTACCCCTTCCTCCCTTCCACTCTCTCTAAAAAAGGAACAACCCTCACAAGACAATCAGTGGGGGGAAAATATCCTCAGGTGAGGATTAACAACAATTAAAAAAATAATAAAATACAATAAAAGTAAATAGTTGCTTGAGGAGGCATCACAGTTATAATATCACTCCTAGTATGTTTATCATTAGCATTAAGTTTTTTTAAATATATTTTATTGATTTTTCAGAGAGGAAGGGAGAAGGATAGAAAGTCAGAAACATCGATGAGAGACATCGGTCAGCCGCCTTCTGCACACCCCACACTGGAGATGTGCCCGCAAGCAAGGTACATGCCCCCGACCGGAATTAAACCAGGGACCTTTCAGTCCACAGGCCAACACTCTATCCACTGAGCCAAACTGGTCTCGGCAGCATGAAGGTTTAAAGTCTGGATTTGAAAATAGAAAATGAAAACCCAAGGTAATTAACTTTACTAAAATAATGTACATATACATTCATATATAGAGAACAAGATTGATAATAACCTGTTCTCAGTCCAGCTCCAGTTCTCAAATTAAGGAGGCTTAAGTTTTTAGCTTCTGTGAGGGAGGTAAAGGGGTAGTTGAAGGGGCTGGCCAATTCAGGCAAGGAGCAGCAGGTAACCCAGCCTCAGAAACAGATGGGGGGAAAGGGGTGTCCAGTGTTCTCCTACCTAAATCCTCTTGATTAGATGTAGAAATATAAGAAATTAACAGGAAGCCTAATGGAATTACTGACATTTTCCTATAATTTCCAATAAGCCATAAGACCAAGTCTCCTCTATTAATATTTAAATTGAACCTGACAAGTACCACCAGGTGGCACCACATTTCAGTTGAGAGGCCAATGGATTTGAACCTGATCCATATTCAATGGTGCTCTCAGCTTGCACAAGATCACCCTAATAATTGCAGTAAGCATTCTATACTATAACACCCATTTTTAAATAACTGGATTTTGAGATTCCTCGTAATGCATTTAACTGTATATACCAAAAACAATAAACCCTAGAGTTCCATAAGTTTTATATCTGCCTAGTGCATATCATTTGGAGGCAAAGGATTTTTACCTAATCTAGGGAATTTGCATTGGCTGTCGGTGTCCTCTGGAAATCTTCTGAGGACATACTCATTAGGAAACATAAATTAACCTGCTTGGGTCCACAACCTTCCAACAACAACAACAACAAAAAAAAAGAATTAAACAAACAAACAAACACACCCCACCCTATTTAAAATAATACATATAAGCCGAGACCAGTTTGGCTCAGTGGATAGAGCGTCGGCTTGAGGACTAAAGGTCCCAGGTTCAATTCTGGTTGGGGGCATATACATTGCTTTCGGGCACATCTCCACTGTGGGGTGTACAGGAGGTTGCTGATCGATGTCTCTCTCTCATCGATGTTTTTGACTTTCTCTCTCTCTCCCTTCCTCTGTGTAAAAAATCAATAAAATATATTAAAAAGACATATAAAATAAGATAGTGAAAAATATCTAAAAGAATATGAGAACCTGGAAGATATTTGCTGATCTTTAAGAAACAGTATGGAAGTATTCCAATTCCTATATGAAAACCTGATTTACTAATAAACTATCATCTCACAGATTACAACTGTACTATCCAGGCAAATATTGAGATCTGAAAATAAAGAAAAGCAGGTAGATTTTAAGGGTGTCCATAATGTGAAGGAAGTTACCTGGTAAGTTTTCTATTTGGCTGGGCTTGATAATGAAGGAAGTTCTAATGACAAAACTCCATTAGAGTGACTTTTATGGTTCTGGCTATAAATGCAGTAAAAGAACTGTGACAGCCAGAATGATATTTCAGAAAAGAGAAAACATGATCTAAAATGAAACAAGATTCTGTGTCCAAATTCTGTCTGTTTGGTGCCTCTTTGCAATATGTTCATGGGGTAGACTAAGATCAGTATGGGCTAGACTTGAAAGACAGCAAGGGAAACAAAGACCTGATATACTATCTGCTCCAGAGGCAAAGTGAAGTCTTAGGTTTGAATGTAACAAGGTTAATATTCATCAACCTTCTTCATAGGACTTGAACAGTGTCCACAGTCTCTACAATATAACCTACACAATGTCCAGGATATTCTGGACAACATTTTTTAAAATTAAGTTTAGATAAATGGACAAGTCCTTAGGGAAATATTAGCTGTGAGATATTAAGAATGATTTTGAATATATAGTAATTTTGATAGTGATACAGGGGTAGGAAAATAGAGCAATGGAAGAGAGCCCAGAATCAATCCTTGTATATATAGATACTTGACAGATAACAAAGGTGTAACCATTCAGTGGGAGGCAAGCACATGGAAAATAATTGAAATTGAACTCATAACTCACACAATAATCATCTTTAGGTAGTTATAGGCCAAAGTGTGAACTGCAAAAATATTAACATTTTTAGAATAATATAGAAAAACACTCTCTTACTTTAGAGAGGAAAAGTTTAAGAAAAAAAAGCACTAACTAATTAAAAAAATTAATAATCTCAACCATATTAAATTTTTTGTTTTCCTCAAAAGTATTATAAGATAATAATAGAGATATATCAATTCAAACCATAAGGAAAGTCCAAATATACCCACCTGGTTAGTAAACATTTTAAAATTTGACATTAGCAGTCTTTGTTGATAATACTAAGCAATTGCATTTCCTATATACTCTTGCTGGACATGAAAATTAATTCAACTGATTTTGAAACTATTATGTCATATCTAGTATAGTGAAGAAACTGTAAACCTACATTGACTCGCATTCTGTGTGTTTATTTACATTTATTGTGAACTGATCACTGGAGAACCTTTTAATGGAACTGGTATACAATAAGGAAAATGTACAAACAGGGTATACATACTATAACAAACCCTTTAATTCATATATTTAGCAAAGAAACAAAACACCAATATTTTTTCATGTGTCTAAAGATATAAACCTTGTATTATTTATTTTAACCATCATTCACATGTGAAGAAACAAGTTTTAACTCTGTGAACACAAGGGATGACAATAGAAATTATTATGAAGAAATGGAGAGCAAATGACTGCCTACCAGTTTTACTTAAAAGGTTTACCTCTCACGTATTTACTATAAGTGATGGCAAGTTACTAAAACAACATTGTATTATTTGTGACAATACAAATAATACAATTAAATACAATTAATTACAAGCAAATGAGGCAATTAAACTTCCAAAACATAATGGCATTGACCAAAAAAAAGCATAAATAATTAAGTTCAAAATTAAAGAATTATTTGAAAGACAGATTATTAAACTTAAATTCTACAGAAGTAGATGTTTGATATTTTACATATAAACATGAGTTGTTTTTTTAGCTTTTTGTAGAGTGGCACTTCAGGTTGCTAAGACTGAGAAAAAGTGTTGTGGAATACTGCATCAAATGCTTTTGCTTGGATAAGAAGGCAATAAAAGTACCTCTTCTTAGTGACATGCCACTTCTGAATCTAAATAGTACTAAGGACTAGTTAGAAAAGGAAATAATGCTAGCAAAGTATTTTTCATTATGACTTTATTGATGCACAGATATTGTTGAAAAGGACATTTCTCTTACTTGTATGAATAATTTAAATTTGATGATTTTAGGATGGAAGATTTTTTTCTTTTTTTGCTTATGTTTATACAAATATCTCTGCACTGTATAAATGTATGACTTCTTGCATTGCAGACAAATGTAATTTTGGAGGTTAAATTTGGGGTATATTCTAATGGTACAGCTGCCAATAGCAAGAAAAATTCTGGAATAGCTACCTTAATTAAGGAAGTTGTATCATAACGTGTTGTAGCACAACAGTTTCTTCATAGAAAATGTTTTGTGAGGACGCTTTGAGGGGCCAGAGGCTGCATAGGGTCCTGGGCAACCATTTGTGCTGCCATGAACTTGGCTGAGGTGGAGTTTCTGGTGCAGAAGGAACTGGTGACCATTATCCCGAACTTCAGTTTGGAAATATCTACCTCATGGGTCAGAGGTAAGGGGCTCTTTAACCCTGGCTTTCAAGTGCAAGTGCCTCTCAGGTTGGTGATTAACCTGAAACAAAGACAGAAGTGTCCTTTGATTCCTCCAAAGTGGATGGATGGGCAAAATTTGGGGAAGATTAGGGATCTTGGAAAAATGAAGAAAATTTTACCCCCATGCATAGCTCTTACTGACCATACTCCTATTAAATCATGTTTCAGACAACATCCCCAAAGATCAAGGACGTGTGGGACATCCCCATGCCAAGCTCCAGGTGTCTGCCAACAGCTTTGTGAGGCAGCAGGAGGCACATGCCAAACTGGATAACTTGACCTTGATGGAGATCCACACCAGCGGGCCTTTTCTCACACAAGTGCTCAATGACATGTACAAACTCTGCACAAACCTGCAACATTCTGAAACTGCCCTGTCTCAGAACTTTGATTTGCAGAAGCCTGTGTCTGCTAGCAGGAAGCTTGCAGGGTTGTGTGTGAGTTCTCAGGATAGAGGTACTCATAAACCTGGTTTTTGAGGACCGTTTTTGAAGAGAAGAAAAACGTGTACTGAAGCAAGGAGTGGATTCATAACATTATTGGAATCAGGTTGCTCTTAGTTCTCAAGATATTCTTTAATTTCACATCTGTCACCAGAAGCCAACTGTTCTTTTAATGTGTGTGGGGGGGGGGGGGGGGGGGCCCGGGGCCGCGAAGTATTAGCAAAAAAAAAAAAAATCTTCCCTCTCAGAGTCTCAGGGCTCCCATGAAACTGTTATATGTGGTGAGTGTTCAGTGACCTTAGGTGTTGCTTTGAAAAAAATAGACATACGAGGGGTGATGTGGCCATAGGGCTTTTTTTTTTTTTTGTCTTTATTGATAGGATCTCTTGGGCTAATCTTAGAATCTAGAAATTGCTCACACAGAGATTAAACTGTTGAAAATCCTATCTTGGTTATTTATCATAGACAATGGATTAAATCGTGATTAAATAGAAAAAAAGAAAATGTTATGTTAAAAAAATAAAGTAATTTGTACTAACTGAAGTGCCTAGTGGAATATTAAAAGTATAAATAGTATAAAGATTAATGGGTTAAATTTGATATTATTTTTCATCAAGTAATAAAGTAGAAAGTGATTGTAAGTAACACTGTAAGATGAGCTACAAGGTATATTGATATTAAAGAGTCTATTAAGAATGTTTGCACTAAGAAAAGATGTTGTGATGTTTTTGTCAGATAAGAAATCAGTTTGATTCCAACTGTGAACTACATGTGAACAAAACAGCAATATTTGGTTATTGGCCTGATATTTGTCATTTTAGTAATTCTATTGCTTGTGCTTGTGCAAGAATGATGCAATATTTATTTCAATGGTACAAAAAATTAAAGCAGAGCAACAAAAGTGAAAAGTTGGAGGCTTTCAATAGTTTACAAAGACAGGTTCTAAAAGTTCACTTTTTTTGAGGAGGTAGATGTTGATTTCGTTATTATACATCTGCCAAATTTGTCATAGAACACCATATTAATTTTGTAGTATACTTTGTGTTTTTCTCATCCAAAGAAGATCTATTCATATGAAATTTATGGTTTCAGAATCCATTTATTTCACTAAACAATAATGTAAACTAACCTTAACTCTACAGCATAAATTATTAGAATTGCTACTGGTGAAGGATTGAAGACACTTTTGAGCACATAACATAACTTCCTTCACTTGTAATAAACATGAAAGTGAATATCCTTAGCTTGCTAAAATTGCTTTTAAAATCTCCTCTTCTTGGAGTTTCTGGAAAGGGAAGTTCAGAAAAAGTAGTTTCTCTACTCTGAGTACTCTGAAACCATGTAGCTATTAATAATAATATCCTGTAAGTAGCATTGCCATCAATTCAATCTATGTTAAAGAGGTTAATAAGCAAGAAAGAAACTCATTTGTAACATGATAAACATTAAATATTGGTGGAATCAGTGTTCATTCAGTTTACCTGTTAGCATATAACATGGGGGAATTGCTATTTTTTTTAATAGATTTTATTGATTTTTTACAGAGAGGAAGGGAGAGGGATAGAGAGCTAAAAACATCAATGAGAGAGAGACATCAATCAGCTGCCTCCTGTACACCCCACACTGGAGATGTGCCCACAACCAAGGCACATGCCCTTGACCGGAATCGAACCTGGGACCTTTCAGTCTGCAGGCCGATGCTCTATCCACTGAGCCAAACCAGTTTCGGCGAATTGCTATTTTATTCCCAAGAGTTGTCCAGCTATTATGGAGTTGTGATTCCCGATATCATCTCCTATGTGTGCACTTAATAAACAATATGTATAGTTTTATAGTTTTTCTATGCTATATCTGGTCTGATAATATTAATTAAAAATCACTTATTGCTGTTGAATAACAAAACTTTTTAAAGAAGAATTTAAATAGTGTTTTTAAAATGCTATCCTAAATAGCTGGACTCATTAGTAAAATTTGGAAATTTATAAAATAAAATATTTAAATCAAAACAACTTAATTTAAACTGAAAAATGCCAGCATAAACAATCACTGTCATTCAATAAATTATTAATAAGAATAAAGACACTGTGTAATTATGAGTTTGAGTGCAGGAAAGAAAATCAAAAGAGAAAGGTCCTAACTCAGATATTGAAAAGTGACTCTAAAAGATAATTGAATTGTGTGCTACTGGAGAAACAGAGAGATATCTGTTTTATTTGCTCGAGGTAATGAACAGGGAACTTAGAGCTTTCCTGTCTTTCTCATTTTGGATCTGAGATATGTATTCTTGTTTGTTCCTAGTTATTGCATAAACTGGAGATAAAGACTTTGTCCTTGGGGAGTGAGGGCTCAGTTTTACAACCTAGCCTATGACTGTATGATTCCTAAGATACATTCTTTTACCTAAGTCAGGAGCAAATACTGATACTGATACAGTATTTTTGTCTCCATTTGCTTGGCTCCTTTGTCCATCTAATTTTGTACAGAAATCTGGAAATTCCCAATGCCTACCTAGAAAGGCACTTTTGCAAGTCAAAAGCTGAAAATTTGAGGGGAGATAACCACTTTCATGAAAATAAGAATGTATTATAATATATGTATTATATATATTATAGTTCTCTCTCTCTCTCTCTCTCTCTCTCTCTCTTTCTGTCTCTCTTTCAACACTTATATGTCTATATATCATCTAATATTGTAATCTAATATTCTAGTCTTTGAACCAAGAGATGTCATAAATACTTTTTAAAATTGATTTGAGAGAGAGATCAATTTATTGTTCCACTTATTTTTATTTATTTATTTATTTATTTTTTAATATATATTTTTTATTGTTTTTTTAGAGAGAGGAAGGGAGAGGGATAGAGAGTTAGAAACATCAATGAGAGAGAGATATCGATCAGCCACCTCCTGCACGCCCCCTACTGGGGACGTGCCCTCAACCAGGATACATACCCTTGACAGGAATCGAACCTGGGACCTTTCAGTCCACAGGCTGACGCTCCATCCACTGAGCCAAACCGGTTTCGACAATTGTTCCACTTATTTAGGCATTCATTGGTGGCTTCTTGTATGGTCCCTGAATAGAGGTCAAACTTGAAACCTTAGAGTATCAGGATGACACTCTAACCAACTGACCTACAAGGGCCCCTAAATACTTTGATAACATTCTCATCCATATTTATTCTCAGAAACAATATCATGTTTTGTAATTCATCCTGTTGTGAAATACCCTATTCCTGTTACTCTGATCACCAAAATATTCTTGTTACAGGAAAATTTTTCTATTACCTATTACTACAGAAATGGTCATAAGAGGGGAAAACGATGCTACCTTGGCAACTACGATAACACAGTCCTTTAAATACAGGCTTTTCATACTCTGCCCCATTCACAGGAGTTCTTGTCACCTTGCATTATATGCAACACAAAGAATTAAAGATATTCCCTCTGGTTAAATTAAAAAAAAATCCTAACAGTTTTCCAGAGTACACAGGATTAATCACACATAATAATTAGGCAAAGTGATAGCACACTTATTATAAAAGAAGATATACAGCATTAAACAAACAGTGACAGAAACTCTAGAAAGGAGAAAAATAAACATTAATTGGTGATGATAAAGAGGGAAAGGAGAAAACACCCAAAATATAAATTCTCATTTTCACTATTAAAGTATTTTGGGTCTAAGGATGTCTAGTTCTTTGGTGTCTGTGCCTGCCCCTCTTGGTAATGAATCACCTGGAAAAAAAACACGTGGCCTTGACAGTTGTCTGTTATCCTGGCACATAGAGCTGATTAATAAGCATCTTGTCTTTCATTTTTGATTTTATGCTTTTAAACACTTCTTGATGCCAAAGGAGTCAAGTGAGAGTACAAGCAGAGGAGGAATTTTTAACATCACAAAATAGAAATATATGAACAGACCATTTTAATTGTGTGCTTCTGGTTCTGAAAGCTGCTTCCATTGTACCAAAAAAGTATGATAAGTAAGGGATTTCTCTGTGTGACCTACATGTTATGCTAAAGGAAGCAACCCAACCTTCTCACATTTGACTTTGTTAGTGTAAAACACCAAAATCAAACCAATGGTGCAAAGAAATTATTTTGGTATTTTTTATAAGTTCCATAGTCACTTTATAGTCTATATTATCACATATTCATAAATGGACAGTCTGTGTATTTCTATGGTTTCCTTAGGTTTTTTGTTGTTGTTGTTGTTGTTGTTGTTTTTGGTGTGTGTGTGTGTGTGTGTGTGTGTTTTGTGTTTTTTTTTTTTTTGAGAGCTGGTATGTTCACCTCCCAGCTTCTCCTATCAAATATGTAAATGTATTTACCCAATTACTGGTCTGTCTCTTGCATATTTCTCCAGATACCAGTGATTGAATGGGATTTGAAGTGTTTACTCTCTCTGTAGATCATTGGCATTTCTAGTAGTAACAGAGATACAGCTGGAAGTATAGTCATATCTTACTAATCCTTTTGGCTTGAGAGTCAACCTGTGTCTCTGTGTACACTCAGCAACTTCTAGTTCTCTATTCTCTGAGAAAGGATTTTCTCCAAGTACATTCTCTGAGAGCTTCAATATTGTATTTTTTTTTAGAAAAAAATTCAATTACATGCAATTTTACATAATACTTAGTGCCTCATATTAAAATTTTAAATACAGTAGGAGTTCTAAGATGAAAACCAGAACTTTAGGTTACAGTCCCAAGTCTCCTGCTAACTAGCTATATGGTTTGGGGCAGGCTAACTATTGACTCAAAGTTTCAGTCTCCCTACTCAAAGAATGATAAAGACATGCAGATAATGTGTCTAAGTGATTCAAGTGAGATGTATGGCAAATTGATGTGTAAATTCCAAATTTATTATTTTTAAAAGAGTAGTCTATTAGTTGAACAACATGGATTTGTTTTAGATTTATGGTGGGAGGTTTTAGTTTGCAACTTGTGCTTTTAAGAAGCTGTCTAAGTTCTTTCCAGTGCAAGCTCTTTTGATTCTACAAAAGTCCGTTTATCAATATTCATAATGCTATAGAACCAAATGCAGACTTGTCTTACAGAAGAAAAGAAACAGATCAGAAAGATTGTTTCTCTCAGTTTCCTTAGGCTATGTAGCTTAAATAAAACTTGTGTTTTTCAAAACTTTATGGTAAATAATATTATGAACAGAAAACAACAATATGGAATTTTCCATGCTTGGCTAGTGTAGTCATTGGTTCAGTTGGGTGGTCATGGTTCTTCTATTCCTGGTCAGCATACATGCCTGGTTGTAGGCTTGATCCCCAATAGGGGTGTGCAGGAGGGCCAAACAATATTACCACTCATCATTTATCTTTCTCTCTCTTTCTCTCTTCCTTCCTCTCTAAAATAAATTAAAATATATATATGTATATATTTAAACATGGAATTTTTATTAGTATACTCAGTAGGCCATTAAAAGAGTGCTAATATATTGGTTGATAAACTTCATTACCCATTGCCTTTTTTTTTTTTGCATTGACTTTTTAATCTCAGTCTACTTTCTGGGGATCATTAAATGCATAAGAGGCTCAGATAGCTATACAGTATTTTAGCTTCTTGTCAGATATTTACATGTTATGGATAAGGCCCCACAGAGGAATGTGATTACTTGCCAAGAAATATCAAGACTCAAATGTAATTGTTAGTATTTAAAGGTTTTTATTTCTTTTTTGTTTTTTTAATATATTCTATTGATTCCCCACAGAGAGGAAAGGAGAGAGACAGAGAGTCAGAAACATCCTTGAGAGAGAAACATGGATCAGCTGCCTCCTGCACACCCCGCACTGGGGACGTGCCCACAACCAAAGCTCACGCCCCTGACCGGAATCGAACCCGGGACCCCCAGTCCACAAGCTGACTCTCCATCCACTGAGCCAAACCGGTTTCGGCTTTTTATTTCTTTATTGATTCAGGTATTACATATGTCTCCTTATTCCCCCCTTAGTCCCCACTTCCCATTCATACCCCCAGCCCCTGTTGTCAGTGTCCATTGATTAGGCTTATATGCATGTATATAAGTTCTTTGGTTGATCTCTCCCCTTTACCCCCATCATGCCCTACCTTATATCTGCAACTGTGGAAGATAAACACTGTCAGCTCAAAGTAAACTTTATAGTATATGTGATTTTCAAAGATGATAGCTCTCTAAAGTTTTATATTGTTCAAAACACATGGCATAGTGTAAAATTTTCTAAATTCTTTAGGGTTAACAATGCCATGAGGGAAGAACCAAGCAACTGCCTTGCCCTCTGGCCTCTTTGAAATTAATTAGAAACTTCCATTAAAGAGCTTAAAATCTAATGGAGACTTAGAAGTGAAGAAAACAAACCTAAACAAAAAATGCAATCACAGTTGTGAAGGATACAAATTCTGAGTTTCATATTTGTAAGCAACAGGAAAACAAAAATAAATTGAGTTTGAGGAAGAATAATAAAAACACAGTATGGGGGACACAAGCTTCTGTTCTGCAAAATGCTGTTTGAATGATGTTCAGTTGATTTTGATTAGAAGCGATCATTTGTCTCAGTCACTTGAGAACTATTTACTAACATTACCCTTCCTGCCAAATATTGTTCCCTTACCCCCACTGATATGATTAGGAAGCTAATTCTATCCAATGATGATTCCCAATTGGTGACAAATATTACTTGCTCTATTGATTTGCTAGTAATCCTTACCCCCATTCCAACTTTAAGACAAATATAAGAATAAACCAACAAAAAAAATTGAAAAAATGTATTTTAGGGGAATAAATGAGACACTGTCAAAAATGTTTCTGTCATGTTCCCCTTTTGGTAGGTAATGTATCATTTCAATGGAACAAACTATGAAAAAGCACTTACTGCCATAGTGTGTACCAACAGATGCCTGGTTTTATAGCTGGAAGGTATGAGGTTGCAATGTATGAAAAAGTGCAGGTGACTTGGAAGCCCCAGAAAGAAGGTCTCTGTTTTGTTCATAACCAAAAATCACACTAAAAGGAAGAGGACATTTATTTAGAGTATGGAATTGTTTTTAGCTCTCACATGGATTTCAAAAAGTACCTTGGGATTAAGACTTGTGGCTCATTGTAAGGGGTGACAACAAAGGACCAGTTAAGTCAATAAAAAGGTTTGCACCTGAATGATGATTCCTATGTCATTTTATTTGTAGAGATCAGTTGGTAGCCAATATATCTCAAACTCTTAATTTCATGTCCAATAACATTTTGAAAACTGAGACTATGTACAATCTTGTTATTATACACAATGGCACAATCATGTACAATTATGCATACTTCTTTGGGAAGAAATTATCTTTATTTTTCATCTTGTAAAATGCTATTTTGAAGGGAAAGTTGTACATTTGGGATGAGAAAGTTATTTTGAGTCACTGAAAATAGCTATGATTTCAAGGAGAAAATTCAAATAGATGTAATGCATACCTTAAATAGCATGTAGTTATTTTTTTTTTTGGACATAGTATGAGGTTTTAACTTGAGGGTAAGCTATCAGTATTACTAAGGACACTACAATACAAATAATAATTATGTTTTTTTAGCACTTTTAATGATATTCTTTACTCATTAAGAAAAATTGATATATTATTGAAAATGAGACCACAGAATATGAAGAAATGCCATTCAGTAATAAATGAAAGTAAATACTTTTTGCAGGCTTATTCTAGTCTTCACTGCTCTCACAGGTTATCATATTCTAAAAGTATTCTACTGTTCAGTTCAACTTGACAAAAATTCAGCTGAGAAAATACAAGGTCTCTCAATATAGGTATTTTCATGTTAACTGCTCAATAATCATTATTTTTATAATTGTATAGTGTTCCATCACAAATCTTAAATATGAGCAAAGTCTCTTGACTTCCTATTTACTTTTACTACATTGAAAGGAGTCTTTTTTAAAACTAGAGGCCTGATGCATGAAATTCATGCAAGAGTAAGCCTTACTTCCCCCAGCTACTGGCACCAGCTTCCCTCTGGCACTTGGGACCCGAGCTTCCTTTGCAGTTCTGCCTTCAACTGGAAGGTCATTCAGAAGGACATCTGGTCTAATTAGCATATTATGCTTTTATTATTTTAAAATAATAATTTCTAAACATTTTATTTTAAATGTCTTATAGTTAATTTTTATTTATTTTAATTTAAATGTAAATATATGTTCATATATATATATTCATTTTTATTAAATTTATTGGGGTGACATTGATTAATAAGATTATATAGGTTTCAAGTATACATTTCTATGATAGATGATCTTCATATTGTACTGTGTGCCCACCACCCAAAGTCAAATCATCTCCTGTCATTATATATTTTATCCACCTTACCCTTTACTGCCCATTACCACCCAACCCCCATCCCTCTGGTAATAACTATGAGGTGTTTTGTTTTTTTCTTGTTTGTTCATTTGTTGGTTTCAGATTTATGTCCCACATATGAGCAAAATCATATGGTTCTTAACATTTTCTGTCTGACTTATTTTGAAGATGTGGTGCATTTATACAATAGACTACTCAACCATAAGAAAATACGAAACACTGCCATTTGTGATACCATGGTTTTACCATGAAAACAGTTTTTTATAAGGACTTCATGCTTGATCCAAATGTCATTCTCTTATTATTTTTTCCACTCTCACTTTGATGTAGCCTCACTGGCCTCAATAAAGTTATTTGTACTTGCCAGGCCATAAACCTTTATTCCAGCTGTTACCTATGCCTGAAAACTCTTACTCTAGATATCTACTTGCCTAAATCTCACTTTCTTCAAGGCTTTGCTTATTTCTCAACTTCTCAATCAGGACTTCCTTAAATCCTCCATCTCTTCACAAAGCATTTGTTATCCCTCTTACTCTGTTCTACCATTTTATAGATACTTATTCTTTGATATTATTTATGTCTCTCTTCCCCTTTAATATATGTCTCATGGGTCATGAATCTTATCTGCTTTATTCTATGGACCTAATATATCCAAGATTCTAAAATGCTTCTAAGCAAATATGAGATATTTAGTAAATATTTATGTTGATTTCATTGCTAAATTATCAGAGTGACGTTTAATGTTGGCTTGTTGAATAAAAATAATGAGTGATTAAAATACAACAACAGAGGAGAAAAAATGGCGGTGGAATAGACAACGCGTCTGGAGTCTTGTCGCTGGGCAGAGGGAGAGAGAGCAGCTGAGAGTCGCACTAGGTGTGTTTGTTGGCAAGTTAAGAGTCAGTTAGCCTCCAGGAGAAGGTGGGGGACTGCTGGAAGGGGCTCTCCTGACCAGGCAACCCCACTGCCACGGAGTTTTTGTCTGCCGGAACCACCAGAGCAAAGGAGGAGACTGCACCATTTTGCAGAGGGAGGTAGATATCTGTGGCTGTCTGAAAGCTGTGGCTGAAGCAGCCACTGAACAGCTGGGGGAGCCAGAACACCGCTCTCCAATCGGCGCAGATACCTGGACTCAGAGGAGCTCCACATGGCACACAGAAAGGTCAGATTTCGCCTGGGATAAGGTGAGGTCTCCTATCCCGCAGAACAGAGACGTGCACACTGTGGGAACCGGGCTGCAGGAAAACTGCTTCTGGAGAGATCAGCAGATGTGGGGCAGAGCATGTTCCCTAAGTGTGGAAGGGGACTCTCGGAGTTGACAGAGCAGAGTTCTAGAAAACAACTCATTTTGATCTGAGGCAATTATTATAGTGTCCCTGCTGTTCAAATCCCCACAAACTGGTATTGAGAACCAGAGTAGAAGGATCTAAGCACAGACTACACAGGTCTTGTGCTTAGTCTCAGAGGTCAATTCTGAAACACTGCCACCCAGTGGATGACACACAAATTGACTCTCACATAACCACAAAAGAACAAAGAGATTAAACCACAAAAGAACAAAGAGATTAAAACAACAGCAGTGGAACACAGGGAACTGCAATACCCTCCTGACTGGGAAATAAGAATGCTAAGCAGAACTATAGTGGAAGTGAATGACCTCCACTACTGCCCATTCTAATTATTTATTTTATTTTTTTTTAATTTTTTATTTTATTTTTTATTTTTTTGCATATTTTAATTTAAAAAAGCTATTTTTTATTTTCTCCTCAATTGATTTTAATTATTACATTTTTTCAACTAGTATTATTACTACTACTAGTTTACCTTTTTAAAAAAAAACAAGTGTCATTTTGTTTTCTCTTTACTATACTTTGGGATTAGAGTTCTACATTCTATTTTCATCTTTCCTTTAGCATAATTGTACTCTATCTCAACTCTACCTTTATGCCAACACTCTCCTCCTAACTTTCCCCATTTTGTTGTTTTATTTCTCTTTCTCTTTTCCAACTTTAGATTCTCCCTATTCTTTCTCTTTATCTGGTTAAAATTTCACCCCACTTATATATTTAATTTCAAATCCCATACTCCAAGTCCATACAAACCTCTCTCTTCTTGTCTTCACTATCCAAAAAGTTGTTTTTCTCTATGTCCTTTTGTTTCTGTTTGCCTGAACAGTGATTATATTGATTTTTTGTACTTTTTTGTGAGATTATTTTAGCTTATTCTACTTGTTTTATTTTGCTTTATGTTTGCTTTATTTTGGTTTGTTTTTTACCTCTCTTTTCCCTCGCCTCCCTCAATACCAGTTGTTATTTGTAGTTTGTATTAATCTCCAGGTACTTGCTGCCAGCATTTGTTGGGATTAGTGGCTGTTCTATTGGGAGTTTTCTCCTCACATCTATATTTTGTTCCCTTTTTCTCTCTTATCCTCTTTCTTTTCACAATGACTTTTTTTTCTCTTTCTCTTTTCTTCTTCTTCTCATTTTATTTTATTTTATTTTATTGTTCCTTTATTTTTTTCTCCCACTCCCAATTTGATTTTGGCACTTCCTTCTTTTCTTTTTTCTTCATTTTCCTCTTCTTCTTTTTCTACTTACTTTGTCTTTCATTGGTGGTCACCTAATTTCTGTTTATTAACATCGTGAATACATTTCTGTTCAGTGCCTTGTGTGCTGTACCTGGTCGTTTTGTAGTTTGTGCCTTTGAATCAACGTAGGAGAGAGAACTATCTAACCAGATATCTGAAGAAGAAAGACCATGGGCAGAAGAAAAAACAGCCTGCATACAACAGAAAGGCAGGTATCACCAAAAAAGGAAGTAAACGAAATAGAGGCAGAAATAAGCCTGCCAGAGAAAGAGTACAGAGAAATGATCATAAGGTGGATAAAAAGAATGGAAGACAAAATCGACAATGTGAGTAAGAGCCAAGAAGAAATGAAGAAGACCCAAGAGGAAATGAAGAAGAGCCAAGGAGAAATGAAGATGCAGCAAGAAGAAATGCAGAATAATCAAGAAAAAATGAAAAATGACATCACTGCTCTAAAGAACTCAATAGAAAGCATCAAAAGTAGACTAGAAGAAACAGAGGACCACATCAGTGAGCTAGAAGATAAGTTAGGAAAAAATACCCAAGGACAGCAGCTTATAGAAAAAAAATAAAATAAAAAGCAAGAGGCGAGCCTAAGGGAACTTTGGGATAACATGAAACAAAACAACATTCTCATAATTGGACTTCCAGAAAGAGCAGAAACTGAGCAAGGAATAGAAAACCTGTTTGAAAAAAATAATGACAGGAGACGAATCCAAGATGGCGGCATAGGTAAACACCTACACTGCTGCCTCACACAACAATTTCAAAACTACAACTAAAAGACAGAACGTACATCATCCAGAACCACAGGAAAGCTGGCTGAGTGGAAGTTCTACAACTAGAGGGAAAGAGAGGGGCTCATGGAAACCCAGAGGAGCTGCAAAAAGCTGAGGTACAGAGACGCGCATGAGGAGAGAGCGGGTGCCCGAGTACCTGGCTGGCTTTCTCTGGCGGGAGGGAAACGGAGACTCTCAAAGGCATTGAACCCCTTATCCTACAACACTAAACCCAAGATCCAGCCGAAACTCATATGGGGGGAGTTTGGACCGTGAAAAGGGAGAAGTGCACGGAAATTTAGGGGAGTCGCAAAAGATCAAAGGCCTGGTGGTGTGTACGGCACTGCATGCAGGACAGACTACTGATTGTGCTGCTGGCTTTTGCGAGTGGGCGGGAGACAGACCCTCCCAACTGTGCCACATCTAACTTCACTAAACCCCTATTTCGGACGAAACCCTGGAGACCTAGACTCGTGTGATCCTGGTGCGCAGGGGAGCTGGAAAGGCAGCGGTTAGAGGCACTGCGGGTGCGCGCACAAGGACCGCTCCAGCCATTACCCAGTCACGTGAGACTCGGGGGCCATGGAGGGCAGGGCCGACTGGAAGGCAAGGTAGTCCCTTAAGCCCTGAGACTCTACCCCTCCCAAGCTCAACAGAGGCTTCAGCGGCTTTGCACGTCTGGTATCATAAAGCTGAATTCAACACAGAAGTTTCCCCGGCATAGTGAAAATGCCGAGACAAGGGAAGGGATTACAAACAAAAGAAATGGAGGAAAAAAAAAAAACGACTGGATATAGAGTTCAAAACCACGCTTATAAGGTTTTTCAAGAATATGCTAGAAAAGTTGGATGAATTTAGTGAGACCCAAGAGGAGATAGAAAAGGTCCAACTAAAGATAAAAAAAGACCAACTAGAAATTAAACATACACTGACTGAAATAAAAACTATTATACAGAGTCCTAACAGCAGACTAGAGAAAGGCAAGGATCAAGTCAAAAATTTGAAATATAAAGAAGCAGAAAACATTCAACTGGAAAAGCAAGAAGAGAAAAGAATCCAAAAATGTGAAGATAATGTAAGGAGCCTCTGGGACAGCTTCAAGCGTACCAACATCAGAATTGTGGGGGTGCCAGAAGAAGAGAGAGAGCAAGATACTGAAAACCTATTTAAAGAAATAATGACTGAAAACTTCCCACATCTGGTAAAAGAAATAGACTTACAAGTCCAGGAAGCACACAGAACCCCAAATAAAAGGAATCCAAAGAGGACCACACCAAGACACATCATAATTAAAATACCAAGAGCAAAAGACAAAGAGAGAATATTAAAAGCAGCAAGAGAAAAACAGTTCATTACCTACAAGGGAGCACCCATACGACTGTCGGCTGATTTCTCAACAGAAATGATGCAGGCCAGACGGGAGTGGCAAGAAATATTCAACGTGATGAATAGCAAGAACCTACAACCAAGAATAATCTATCCAGCAAAGCTAACATTCAGAATTGAAGGTCGGATAAAGAGCTTCACGGATAAGAAAAAGCTAAAGGAGTTCATCAACTCCAAACCAGTATTATATGAAATGCTGAAAGGTACTCTTTTAGAAGAGGAAGAAGAAAAAGGTAAAAGCCAAAAAATTATGAACAACAAATACATATCTATCAACAAGTGAATCTAAAAATTAAGTGAATTAAAAATTTGATCAACAGAATAAACTGGTGAATATACTAGAATCAGGAGCACAGAAAGGGAGTAGAGTGATAATTCTCAGGAGGACAAAAATCATAAAGCATCAAACAGACTGTGAAATTACAGCAGAAAGATTAAAGTTAGGTGAGGTAGATAAGTGATCAATCAAAGGACTTGTATGCATGCATATAAGCATAACCAATGATCACAGACACTGGGGGGTCAGGGTATGCCTGGGAGGGAGGGGGGCAATGGGGAGATATGTATAAAAAATTAATAAAAATTAATAAAGTAAATAAATAAATAAATAAAATAATGACAGAAAAATTCCCTAATATAGGAAAGAAAAAACCCACCCTAATCAAAGAAGCTCACAGAGTCCCAAGCAAAATGAACCCCACAAAACAGACACCAAGGCACATTATAATTAAATTGGCAAACACCAATGACAAAGTAAGAATACTAAAAGCAAGCAGAAAGAAACAGAAAGTTACCTACAAAGGAACCCCCATAAGACTAGCTACTCACTTTTCAACAGAAACTCATCAGGCCAGAAGGGAATGGAATGAAATTTACAAAGTCATGCAAAGGAAGGGTCTGAATCCAAGAATACTGTACCCTGCAAGGCTTTCAATCAAAATTGAAGGTGAAATCAGAAGCTTCACAGACAAAAAAGGACTAAGGGAATATATTACCACCAAACCAGCAATGCAAAAAATGTTAAAGGGTCTGCTGTAATAAAAAGAAATAAGAAGCAAAGAAGGAACTAGGTCGTAAAGACTAAAAATGGCAATAGATATGTACCTATCAATAATACAATAATAACTTTAAATATAAACAGATTAAATGCTCCAGTCAAAAGACATAGGGTAAATGATTGGATAAGAAAACATGATCCATATATCTATTATCTACAAGAAAGAGGGTAAAGGGATGGAAGATGGTATTTCAGGCAAAAGGAAATGAAAAAAAAAGTTGGGGTTGCAATACTTATATCTGTCAAATTAGATCTCAAACAAAGGACATAACAAGAGATAAAGAAGGCCACTTCATAATACTAAAAGGAACAATCCAATAAGAAGAAATAAATATGGTAAACATATACGCACCCAATAAAGGAGCACACAAATACATAAAAAACCTCCTAGAAGATATTAAGGGAGAGATTGCAGCAATACAATCATAGTAGGAGACTTTAATACCCCACTATAACCACTGGACAAATCCTCTTAACAAAAAATCAGCAAAGAAACATCAATCCTAAATGACTCACTAGACCAGATGGAATTAATTGACTTCTTCAGAACATGTCATCCCAAAGCCACAGAATATACATTCTTCTCCAGTGTACATGGGTCATTTTCAAAAATAGATTATATGTTGGGTCATAAGAAAAGTTTCTTCAAATTCACGAAGATAGAAATCATATCAAGCATTTTCTCAGACCACAGTGGCATAAAACTGGAACTCAACTATAATAAAATAATAGAAAGAAATCAAACACATGGAGACTAAACAGCATGCTATTAAACAACGACTGCGTAACTAGAGAGATCAAGGAAGAAATAAAAAACATCATGGCAACAAATGACAATGACAACACAACGATACAAAATTTATGGGACACAGTGAAAGCAGTCTTGAGAGGAAAGTTCATAGCCCTACAAGCCTACTGCAAAAAATAGAAAACAATGGTAATAAATTACCTAACCCAACAACTCAAAGAGCTAGAAAGAGTGCAACAAGAAAACCCCAGTATAAGCAGAAGGAAGGAAATAGTAAAGATCAGAGAGGAGATAAACAACATGGAGACCAAAGAAACAATTCAAAAGATCAACAAAACCAAGAGCTGGTTCTTTAAAAGGATAAACAAGATTGATGGACCTCTAGCCAGGCTCACCAAGAAGGAAAGGGAGAAGATCCAAATAAACAAAATCAGAAATGAAAGAGGAGAAATAACAACAGATTCTGCAGAAATATAAAGGATTGTTAAAAAATACTATGAACAACTCTATTCCAACAAACTGGACAACCTGCAAGAAATGAACATTTTCCTAGAAAAATATAACCTTCCAAAACTCAATCAAGAAGAATCTAAACATCTCAATAAGCCAATAACTATGGAAGAAATTGAAGCAGTCATCAAAAAGTTTCTAGCAAATAAAAGCCCAGGACCAGATGGCTACATAGTAGAGTTTTACTAAACATTCAAGGAAGAATTAAAACCTATCCTCCTCAGACTATTCAAAAATATTCAAGAAGAAGGAATACTTCCAAATACCTTCTATGAAGCCAGCATAACCCTAATACCAAAACCAGATAAAGACAACACAACAAAAGATAATTATAGGCCAATATCTCTCATGAACATAGATGCCAAAATCCTCAACAAAATTCTAGCAAATCGTATCCAACAGTACATCAGAAAGATCATACACCATAACCAAGTAGGATTCATCCCAGGAATGCAAGGATGGTATAATATCTGCAAATCAATGAACGTGATACATCACATAAAGAAATTGAGAGATAAAAATCACATAGTCATATCAATTGATGCAGAAAAAGCATTTGACAAAAATCCAACACCCTTTCTTGATAAAAACTCTCAGCAAAGTGGGAATAGAAGGATCAGACCTCAACATCATAAAAGCCATATATGATAAACCCACAGCTACCATCATACTCAATGGGCAAAAACTAAAACAATTTCCCTTATGAACAGGAAAAAGACAGGGATGCCCACTCTCACCTCTCCTGTTTGACATAGTACTGGTAGTATTAGTCATTGCAATTAGACATGAAGAAGAAATAAAAGGCATCCAAATGAGAAAAGAAGAAGTAAAGCTATCCTTATTTGCAGATGACATGATACTGTACATAAAAAACCCTAAGGACTCCATCCCAAAACTAATTGACTTAATAAATGAATTTGGCAATGTAGCAATATCCAAAATTAATGCCCAGAAATCTGTGGCATTTCTATACCCTAAAAGTGAAGTTACAGAAAGAGAGACTAAAAAAGCAATCCCATTTACCATCGCATTAATAAATTAATATACCTAGGAATAAACTTAACTAAGGAGGTAAAAAACCTATATGTAAAAAACTACAGTGTGGAAAGGGCTAGAACTTGCTCTGGCCTTTTTCTCCCTTTTATTAAGGCTTTTGGACACATCCCTAGCCTTTAGGCAGGAAATAACAAAACAGAAATTAACATGAAACAAACAGGTGGAGGCTGCTTTAGCTAACAATGTTTTCAACTAAACAATGAGTAATTAGCGCTGATATTTCAACGCAATTAAGGTTGAACAGCCTTCTGGCCTCCTGTTTACATCCATTTAGTGAGAACAATGTTTGGTTTCCGACACTATAGGACACTGAAAAAAGAGATAGAGGGAAGATGTTAACAGATGGAAGAGCATACCAATGAAAAAGATACCAATACACCCATATAGATGCTGATATAGATAAAATCATTCCATTTTTATTTAACTCAAAATGTAGCAATAGTTTATTAGAAAAAATAAGCAGCAGAATATATTTGCAAATATCTCTGATAAGAAGCAAATATCCAAAATATATGAAGAACTGAAAACAACAACAAAATCTGATAAAAAATGGCCAGAGGATCTGAATAGTCAGTGTCCTGATGAATACATATAATTGATAAACAGATACAGTGGAACCTTGGTTCTCAAACTTAATATATTCCTGAAGACTGTTCCAGAAGCCATTTGTTCAAAAACCAAATCATTTTTTCCCCAATAGGAATAATGTAAATTGAAATAATCCATTCCAGATCCACAAATTCTTTGTTTTAGCCCTTCTTATATACAGTACATGTCCAATGTACTATTTAATCTATAAAAACATTTTTTTTCATAAATTTATTGAACCACCCCCTCCTAGCCTTAAGTGAATCACTTCTAGGACTTGTTACAGGGGTATCTTTTGGAAAGTCTTATGTAGCATCTTGGCTACTCCAGCTAACTGCTTTTCATTTATCTATGTCAACAATAGTTTTTCTACCTCTTCAGTTGCCTATGATCACTTTTATATTCACAGCACAATTTCCTGAGATGTTATCAAGTGAGGTTTAGTTGTAATGATTTGCATTCTTTCCTGTTTGTGGCTTGAGAGATGCTTTTGGTCATGCTGATGTGTCAGCATAAAGGATTGATGAGGTCAAGAAACAAAACTTAATTCAACTACCAAGACATTATTTCTGTGAACATCTTGGTCAAAAACCAAATTATTCTAGATGTGAGAAGTTTAAGAGCCAAGGTTTGACTATATATGAAAGGGGGTTTTTCGGTAATAATTTGCATAATATACTGGGTCACTGCCTATATATTGTCTCTTAAACCTGTTCTCAAGGAAGACTTCTATGACCAAGCTTATTTGTGATTTAATTAATGTGGATTTTCCAGGAAAACATTATATATACAGATAAAAGAGAGAGAGAGTGAGAGCAAGAGCAAGAGAGAGTGAGAGCAAGAGCGAGAGCGAGAGCGAGAGCGAGAGAGAGAGAGAGAGAGAGAGAGAGAGAGAATGTGTATATATGTGATGTGGGATCACAAGAAATGAAAGAAAGTGTGCGTCTTGATGGCTAAAAGATGTGACAAAGACATAGGAAAAATATATGGCAACTTGAATCTGTGTTCCAACAGGACCAGGCCAAACTGAATGGCATGCCAGATTTTAAAGCCCTAAAATGAAAGCCCAAATTAGCAAGGAGAGCTGTGACATAACTTATGTCTCTCCTAAGATTCATGGCACTGCAAAAATGAAAAAAAAATGAAAAAAAAGAAAAAAAGAAAGAAGAGTTGGTTTGCCTTCCTGACTTCCATATATATTAATCTCAATTAGGAAGGACCATTCTTTCCTAAGCTTGGTCTCTCTTCTTTGTGTCCATTAAAAAGGAGTGAACATATTAACCCTGCTAGCACAAAGCAAAGAGATTGATTATAAAAAACAGGTTCAGGCCCTAGCCAATTTGGCTCAGTGTATAGAGTACTAACTAGCCTGGGGACTGATGGGTCTCAGGTTGGATTCCAGTCCAGTGGATATGCCTGAGTTGCAGGCTTGATCCCCGGTGAAGATATGCAGGAGGAAGCCAATCAATGATTTTTTCTCATCACTGATGTTTCTATCTCTCCTTTCTTCTCTGAAATTAATAATAAAAAATATATATATATAAAATCAAAACAAAACAGATTCAGGATTGTCAGCATTGGCAAGGATAACAGGCTGCTGTTCTGGTAGTTTAGGTGCAGATAATAATTTACTTGCATGACTATTGAATGAGATGACAAGTCCTAGGTTAGCTAAAAGAATAATTTTTTAAAAATGGGGTAGGAAATAAACAATTGTACATTCCTGCTATGTGCTTGGCACTGTCCTGTTTTCTTGGAAAGGTTATCTTATCTTATTTCATCCTCTCAACAAACGTGTAGCACACAATGAGACAAACATGTTTGATTAAAGTCAATTGCAGATGAGGTAACTGAGTCTCAGAGAGGTTAGTCACTTTTCTAAAGTGTATGAAAGCTTTCATAAATCATGCTATAATACTGATTCATTCAATTTATTTTTTTCCTGAAGCTTTGTTGTTAAGGATATAAATCTTATTTTATAAGTTTTACTTGACTTATGTTGCATGGATCGAGAAATTTTTCACAAATTCACAACAGGAGAGTTTTCTTCTTATAATTTATTTTTTAATGTATGTGTCACTTTCTTAGGTACACCTTCCCTAGTCATCAAGCCTGGCTTAGCTAATGTGCTTTACACTCTCATAGTACCAATACATTTCTTTTAAGGACATATCATCTTAGTAACTATACAATCAAGTATGTACTACTTAGTTATCTGCCTTCTATTACCACATAGCTTCAAAAGATCAGAGATTCATGAAGACTTATTCATTTATTCCCAGCATTTGCTTCATGGAAGGGAGAAAGGAAGAAAGGAAAGAAGGGAGGGAGGGAGGGAAGGAGGGAGGGAGGGAGGAAGGAAGGAAGGAAAGGAAAGAAGGAAGGAAGGAAGGAAGAAAAGGACAGAGGGAGGGAGGGAGAAAGGAAGGAAGGGGAAGCTTCTGCTTAAAAAATATTAGGGCCATATTCTAATCTAATAAACCAAGGCAGCTAGATTATCTGGAGAACTAGCAGGTTGTCCTCTCATCCTCGTCCTTGTCCTTATCCTCATCCTCTGCAAATGTAACTGCTGCACAGGAACGTCTCCTCTCCAGCAATTCAGAGTTCATTAAAGTCCAAGGTCATCATCATGATCCTTACATTCTAAAGAAACAAGACCAGCAAGGATATTATATTAACATAATTTTCTCAAATATTGTGTTTATTTTTTCCCAAGTTTTCTACAAATTCTAATTTTGGTATCTCCGCAGGATGTCAAAAAAGAAAGAAGGTAAAACATGCTGAAAATTGAGTTTGGTGTGTGTTTAGCTTACTTCCAATTTCTATTATATCACATAGAATAGTAGTTTAAAGATGCAGAGTCTAAGGTCCAGCTGTCTGGGTTGAAATTACAGTGCCAATATTTATAAACTGTATTGCCTTGGGCATGTTACTTAAGCTCTATTTGTCTGTTTTCTTTAATTTTATCAGCTAAGCTCTGGTAATATTGCTCACCTCTAAATAACATAAAAACAACAGACCAAATATTCATTAAGGTTACAGACCAATGCCTGAAATATTATTAATACTTGATAAAACCTGAATGTGTATTATAGTGATTATTCTAAGAAAAACTAGAAGTAGAATATGTGATGATTTGGAGAAATTCAAAGACCTTTAGCTCCAAAAAGTGTTAACATACCTTTTTTTTTCAATAACCAGGTTTACATTTCATTTTTTTATTTATTTCTTTATTGATTAAGGTGTTACATATTTAAGGGGGAGAGATCAAACACAGGAATTGTATGCATGCATATGGGCCTAACTAATGGACACAGACAACAGGGGGGTGAGTGCATGAGTCGGGGGTATGGAGGTTAAGGTGTTTCATATGTTATATTATATTTACACCTTAGCCCTCATTTCCCCCACTCATGCACTCACTGCCCTTGTTGTCTGTGTTCATTGGTTAGGCCCATATGCATGCATACAATTCCTTTGTTTGATCTCTCCCTCTTACCCCCACTCTCTCCTACCTCCCCTCTGAGGTTTGATGGTCTGATCAATGTTTCTCTGTCTCTAGAACTGTTTTGTTCATCAGTTTATGTTATTCATTATATTCCATAAATGAGTGAGATCAAGTGATACTCATCTTTCTCTGACTGGCTTATTTAATTTAGCATAATGCTCTCCAGTTCCATCCACGTTGTTGCAAATGGTAGGAATTCCTTCTTTTTTAGCACAGCGTAGTATTCCATTGTGTAGATGTACCACCGTTTTTAATCCGCTCATCTGCTGATGGGCACTTAGGTTGTTTCCAAATCTTAGCTATGGTAAATGGTGCTGCTATAAACATAGGGGTGCATATATCCTTTCTTGAGTGATGTTTCTAGCTTCTTGGGATATATTCCTAGAAGTGGTATGATTGGGTCAAATGGGAGTTCCATTTTTGGTTTTTTGAGGAAACTCTATATTGTCCTCCACAGTGGTTGCACCAATCTGCGGTGCACCAAGGTTTCTTTTTCTCCGCATCCTCACCAACACTTGTCGTTTGTTGATTTGTTGATGATAGCTATTCTGACAGGTGTGCGATGGTATCACATTGTCATTTTGATTTGCATCTCTCAGATAATTAGTGACTTTGAACATGTTTTCATATGTCTCTTGGCCTTCCTTTGGTCTTCTTTCAAGAAGTCTCTATTTAGGTCCATTGCCCATTTCTAGATTGGATTGTTTATCTTCCTTTTAAAAAAAATTATATATATATATATATATATATATATATATATACATATTTCTTTATTGATTTCAGAGAGGAAGGGAGAAGGAGAGAGAGATAGACACATCAGTGATGAGAGAGAATCACTGATTGGCTGCCTCCTGCACACCCCCACACTGGGGATCGCAACCCAGGCATGTGCCCTTGGCAGGAATCAAACCCAGGACCCTTCAGTCTGCAGGCTGATGCTTTATCCACTGAACCAAGCCGGCTAGGGCTGTTTGTTTTCCTTTTGTTGAGTTGTGTGAGTTCCCTGTAAATGTTGGAGATTAAGCCCTTATCAATGATAACATTGGCAAATATGTTCTTCTGTGTAGTGGTCTTTCTTGTTATTTTGTTAATGGTTTCTTTTGCTGTGAAAAAGCTTTTTATTTTGATGTAGTCCCATTTGATTATTTTCTCTTTAGCTTCAATTGCCTTAGGAGCAGTATCAGTGAAGAAGTTCCTTCGACATATGTCTGAGATTTTGTTGCCTGTGGATTCCGCTAGTATTTTTATGGTTTCCTGTGTTATATTTAAGAACTTTATCCATTTTGATTTTTTTTTGTGTATGGTGTAAGTTGGTGATCTAGTTTCATTTTTTTGCATGTATCTTTCCAATTTTCCCAATACCATTTATTAAAGAGGCTGTCTTGACTCCACTGTATGTTCATGCCTCCCTAGTCAAATATTAATTGAGCATAGTTATCTGGGTCAATATCTGGGTTCTCTATTCTATACCACTGATCTATGTGTTTGTTCTTGTACCAGTACCAGGCTGTTTTGAGAACAGTGGCTTTTTAATACAGCTTGAAATCAAGTATTGAGATCCCACCTACTTTGTTCTTCTTTCTCAGGATTGCTGTAGCTATTTAGGGTCTTTTTTTATTCCAGATGAATTTTTAGAGAGTTCATTCTAGATCTGTGAAATATGCAATTGGTATTTTATTTTATTTATTTATTTTTTTAAAAATATATTTTATTGACTTTTTACAGAGAGGAAGAGAGAGGGATAGAGAGTTAGAAACTTCGATGAGAGAGAGAGTCATCAATCAGCTGCCTCTGCACGCCCCTACTGGGGATGTGCCTGCAGCCAGGATACATGCCCTTGACTGGAATCGAACCTGGGACCTTTCAGTCCACAGGCCTATGCTCTATCCACTGAGCCAAACCAGTTTTGGTGCCATTGGTATTTTAATGGGGATTGCATTGAATCTATAGATTGCTTTGGGTATAATGGACATTTTGATGATGTTGATTTTACCAATCCATGAACACAGTATGTTCTTCCATCTATTTATATCTTGCTCTATCTCTTTTTTCAGTGTCTTATAGTTTTTTGCATAAAGGTATTTTACCTCTTTAGTTAGGTTTATTCCTAGGTATTTTACTTTTTTTGGTAAATGGGATTCCTTTTTTTAGTCTCTCTTTCTGTAAGTTCATTATTGGTATATAGAAATGCCATAGATTTCTTGCTATTAATTTTGTATCCTGCTACATTGCCAAATTCATTTAAGTCTATGTGTTTTTTGATGGAGTCGTTCAGGTTTTTTATATACAATATCATGTCATCTACAAATAAAGACAGTTTTACTTCTTCTTTCCCAATTTGGATTCCTTTTATTTCTTCTTCTTGTCTGATAGCAATGGCTAGTACTTCCAGTACTATGTCAAACAGTAGTGGGGAAAGTGGGCATCCCTATCTTGTTCCTGTTCTTAGGGGAAATAATTTTAGTTTTTGCCCATTGAGTATGATGTTGGCTGTGGGTTTATCATATATGGCTTTTATGACATTGAGGTATGATCCTTCTATTCCTACTTTGTTGAGAGTTTTTATCAAGAAAGGGTGTTGGATTTTGTCAAATGCTTTTTCTGCATCAATTGATATGACTATGTGATTTTTATCTCTCAATTTCTTTATGTGATGTATCACGTTTATTGATTTGTGAATATTGTACCATCCTTGTATCCCTGGAAAAAATCCTGCTTGGTCATGGTGTATGATCTTTCTGATGTACTGCTGGATCTGATTTGCTAGGATTTTGGCATTGATGTTCATGAGGGATATTGGCCTGTAATTCTCTTTTATTGTGTTGTCTTTATCTGGTTTTGGTATTAGGGTAATGCTGGATTCATAGAATGAATTTGGAAGTGATCCTTCCTCTTGATTTTTTTTGGAATAGTCTGAGGAGGATATGTTTTAGTTCTTCCTTGAATGTTTGGTAAAATTCTCCTGTGAAGCCATTGGGGTCTGAGCTTCTGTTTGCTGGAAGCTTTTTGATGACTGCTTCAATTTCTTCCATAGTTATTGGCCTATTGAGATTTTTAGAATCTTCCTGATTGAGTTTTGGAAGGTTATATTTTTCTAGGCATATGTCCATTTCCTCCAGGTTGTCCAGTTTGTTGGAATAGAGTTGTTCATAGTATTTTTCAACAATCCTTTGCATTTCAGTGGAGTCTGTTGTTATTTCACCTCTGTTATTTCTGATTGTGTTTATTTGAATCCTCTCTCTTTGCTTTTTGTTGAGTCTGGCTTGAGGTCCATCAATCTTGTTTATCCTTTCAAAGAACCAGCTCTTAGTTTCATTGATCTTTTGTATTGTCTTTTGTTGTTTTGGTTTTTTTTTTGTTTCTATGTCATTTATTTCTGCTCTCATCTTTATTATCACCTTCCTTCTGCTCACTCTGGGCTTTTTTGTTGCTCTCTTTCTAATTCTTTGATTTTTAGCATTAGGTTATTTATTACCATTTTTTTTTTTTGAGGTAAGCCTGTAGAGCTATAAACTTCCCTCACGAAACTGCTTTCATTGTGTCAAATAAGTTTTCGATTGTTGTGTTTTTATTGTCATTAGTTTCCAGAATGTTTTTAATTTCTTCTTTGATCTCGTTGGTAACCCAATCAATCCTATCTAATAAAAGTAATATGCAAATTGACTGTACCTCAACTACACCCTCAAGCCACACCCACCAGCCAATCAGAGTATGAAAATTAACCCAACCCAGATGGTTAAGGCCACAGAGAGAACAGGTGGGAGGCTTGGGTTGTGCCTGGTGATGGAGGAAGCCAAGCATTACGCACACCCTGGCCTCTGCGTAAGGCAACAACATTTCAATTGTAGAAGATAAATAAAATCTCAGATACCAGGGCCTCTGCTTGGGTCGCCCAGGAGTGTGGCCAGCCTGCAAACCACCATAGGCCCTCTCATTCAGGCCACCCCATGCCCTAATGGAACACCCACCCTGATCCGGGATACCCTTCAGGGCAAACCAGGTGGCCCCCACCTATGCACCAGGTCTATTTCCTATCTAATAAAAGAGTAATAAGCAGATTGACCATCACTCCAATACACAAGATGACTGCCCCCATGTGGTCAAAAGATCCTGCCCCCATGTGGACACAAGATGGCTATCACAAGATGGTCAGCAGGGGAGGGAAGTTGGCAGGGACTAGGCCTGAAAGGGATGGCAGTTGTGGGAGATCAAGCCTGTAGGAGAGGGCAGTTAGGGGTGATCAGGCTGGCAGAGAAGGGAAGTTGAGGGTGACTGGGCCTGCAGGGAAGGGCAGTTAGGGGTGACCAGCCCCAGAGGGGAAGGCACTTAGGAGCAAACAAGCTGGCAGGGAAGCAGTTAAGCATCATTCAGGCTGCCAGGGTAGTGGTTATGGGGTTATCAGGCTGGCAGGAAGAAGTGGTTAGTGGCAATCAGGAAGGCAGGCAGGCGCAAAGTTGGGAGCCAACAGTCCTGGATTGTGAGAGGGATGTTCAACTGTCCATTTAAGCCCAATTCAGGTAGGAAGCCAAGCTTTCTGCACACCCTGGCCTCCACTTAAGGCAACAAAGTTTCAACAAGTGGGCTAAATGGGCAGTCAGACATCCCCCAAGAGGTCCCAGATTGAAAGAGGAAGCAGACTGGGATGACGGACAGCTACCCACCCCCCAATGCACGAATTTCGTGCACTGGGCCTCTAGCATTTAATAACATGCTATTCAGCTTCCAAGTGTTTGAGTGTTTTGAATTGTTTTTATTGTAGTTTATTTCCAGTATTATGTCATTATGGTCTGAAAAGATGCTTAGTATGATTTCAATCTTCTTGAATTTGGATAGATTTTGCTTGTGACCCAATATGTGGTCTATTTTTGAAAATGTCCCATGTGCACTTGAGAAGAACGTATACAGTGGTACCTCGAGATATGAGCGCCCTAACATACGAGATTTTTGAGATACAAGCCATCGAGAGAGCGATTTTTGCTTTGAAATATGAGCAACATTTGAGATAGGAGTAGTTGCGGGGATCTGCACATGACCCAACAGTTTACCACGACTCGAGCGTCTCATAGTTTCCCACGCCACAAGGTTACAGAATGAATTAAACTTGTATCTCAAGGTACCACTGTATTCTGCAGCTTTGGGATGAAATGTTCTGAAGATGTCAGTTAAGCCCACCTGATCTAGTGAGTCATTTAGGATTGCTGTTTCTTTGCTGGTTTTTTTGTCTAGAGGATTTATTCAGTGATGTCAGTGGTGTATTAAAGTCCCCTACTATGATTGTATTGTTGTCTATCTCTCTCTTGATATCTTCCAGGAGATTTTTTATGTATTTGGGTGCTCCAGCAGTGGGTGCATATATGTTTACCAGGGGTATATCCTCTTGTTGCATCGATACCTTTAGTATTATGAAGCGGCCTTCCTTATCTCTTGTTATGGCCTTCACTTTGATGTCTATTTTGTCAGATATAATAATTGCTACCCCAGAATTTTTTTTAAATTTCCATTTGCCTGAAAGATGTTTTTCCATCACTTTCAGTCTGTGTGAGTCCCTTGTTCTGAGGTGGGTCTCTTGTAGACAGCATATATATGGGTGACTTTTTTTTTTTATCCATTCAGCTACTGGATGTCTTGATTGGAGCATTTCGTTCATTTACATTTAAAGTAATTATCGAAAGGTACTTGTTTGTAGCCATTTTTATTTCTTGAGGCTGTTTTCCTTCTTACCTTTTTGTTTCTTCTTTTTACAGCATTCCTTTAGCATTTCTTGCATTGCTGGTTTGGTAGTGATAAACTCTCTTAGTCTTTTTTTTTGTGTTTGAAGCTCCTAATTTCCCCTTCAATTTTGATTGATAGTCTTGCTGGATAGAGAATTCTTGGATTTAGTTTCTTGTTTTGCAACACTTTGTATATCTTCTTCTATTCCCTTCTAGCTTGATGTGTTTTTGGCGAGAGAAAAAAAATTGATAATCTGATGGGGGATCCTTTGTAGGTAACTCTCTGTCTCTGTCTTGCAGCTTTCAAGATTCTCTGTTTGTCAATAACATTTGCCATTTTAATTATGGTGGGTATTGGTGTGGGTCTTTTGGAATTCATCTTGATTGGAACTCTGTACTTGAGTAACTTTTTTCTTCCCCATATCAGGGAAGTTTTCTGTCATTATTTTTTCAAATAAATTTTCTAAACCTTGCTACTCTTTTTGTCCTTCTGGCAGCCGTATTATGCCCATGTTATTTTGTTTTGCATTGTCCCAAAGCTCCCTTAGGGTATCCTCCTGCTTTTTAATTTTTTTTCTCTAGTTGCTGTTCAGATTGGGTTTCTTTCTGTATCTGAACTTCTAACTCGCTGATTTGGTCCTCTGTTTCTTCTAGTCTACTATTGAAGCCTTCCATGGTGTTTTTGCTTGTAGCTATATCATTTTTCATTTCTTTCTGATTTTTGCATAAGTTGTTGATTTTCTTGTTCATCTGATATATGAACTGTATGACCATTTCTCTGAATTCTTTTTCTGTCATGTTGCATGCTTCTGTTTCGCTTATTTCCTTATTTGGCTATTCCTCCTTTTCTTTCCTTTGGAGGTTGCTTCGTTGTCTCCCCAACCTGACTATCACCAGAAGGTACAGCTATTGAGTTGCAGGGCCCTGGACTGTGTGCAGTGGGAGTTTTGCACCCTCCAGTGTCAATGAAGAGTTCTGATACCAAGACATGCAGTTGCTGTGGGTTATTGGGAACCACGCTCGCCCTGGGTCAGAATCACCAGTGTTTAGCGTGGCCTCATGTGTGCACCTAGAATCAGGGAAGCTGCCTGCATCACATTAAAACAGAGAACCCACTGGTGTGTGCCAAAAAATCAAAGTCCCTTTTGCGTGTCAGGAGTCAGAGGCTCCCTGTGTCCATGTCGAGAATTGAGTATCAGCCAAAAATTGAGTATCAGAGTCTCTGTTTCTTGGTGCTACCTCACACTGAAAATCAGGTCCCTGTGTGCACATGCACCAAGATTTGGAGTCACTGGCTCTTAGTGTGAATGTAGTGGGAACCATGGATCTCAGCCACATGTAATGAGGAACAGAATCTAGTCACTGTTGGTCAATGCTGCATCTTGTGTGGAGATTCAGGGTCTCCTATCTGCCTGGGAGACCAGGTTGCTCAGTTGCATTGTGTTGATAGGAAGTCTACTTCTGGCCTGTGGTAAACAGCCTTCTGTATCCACTTGCCCTGAATCAAAGTCAGGTGCAACTGCCCCTTAGTGTGGTTGTGGGATCTGGTCATGTGGGTGTGTAATGTGGAAAACAAACTCCCTGTGTCCATGTACCCAGGCTCAAATTCAGCACTGCCTTCCTGTGTGAGCACAAGGTCTTGTCGTGGGGAACAAACTCCCCGAGACTGCACATCTAGGTTCAAATTCACTGCAGCCTCTCTGCTAAGGTTTAAAGTCTGGTCATGGGAAAGTAACTTCCCAGGATTGCACCCCCAGGCTGAAATGCAGTGCTGTCGCCCTGCATGGGTGTAGGATCTGGTTTCAGAAAACAATCTCCTCAAGGTTGTGCAGCTATGTTCACCTTCAGGACTGCTTTTCTGCATGGGTGTGGAAGTGAGTCTTGGGAAACAAATTCCCTGAGTTTGCAAGACCAAGCTCAAGTTCAGCGCTGTCTCCCTGCTCTGCGTGGGCATGGGATCTGGTCGAAGAAGACCAGGTCTCTAGGGATGGGTGGCTCGGCTTAAGTTCTGCTCAGTCTCCCTGCCTGGGTGCAGAGATGAGTCATGGGAAACAAATTTCCCGAGTTCACAAGTTCAGGGTCAAGTTCAGTGATGTCTCCCTGCCCTGCATGGGCATGGAATCTGGTCTCAGAAGACCAGCTCTCTAGGGATGAGCAACTAGGCTGGAATTCCACTTGGTTTCCCTGCCTGGGTGTGAAGATAAGTTGCAGGAAACAAGTTCCCTGAGTTTGCAAGTCTGGGGTCAAGTCCACACTATCTCTCTGCCCTGCATGGGGATGTGATCTGGTCACAGAAGACCAGTTCCCTAGAGATGAGTGGCTAGGCTCGAATTCCACTCAGTCTCTTTGTCTGGGTGCAGAGACTATTTGTGGGAAACAAACTTCCCTTGTCTGACACCAAGACTCAAAGTCTGGCAGTCACCAATACTTTGTGTGTGCAGAAAGCCTTATTGTGCATCTGGGGTCTGGTAGTTTCTATGATGCTGCCACACAGGCAGCGGGTGAGGGGAATTGGCTTTGTGACTCACAGAAACCTGCGGCTGGATGCCTAGAGTCCTGGTGTCCCTGAATCAGCAGCTGTGGTGGCAGGTCTTCTACCAGAGTGGCTGTAAGGTCCTGGTTTGCTTCTGAGACCAGGCTGGGTGGTGGCGAGGGTAGGATCCTAGTCTCAACAAGTTCTGTTCTTCAAGATGGTGTGGTCTCTGTGCTGCTGGTGTCCACCCCAGAGTGTGTGCGGCAACTGTAGGGTTTTGCCATCTAAGACTGCCCAGATTAGCAGCCCTCTGGAAGAACTGCAGGATCTAACTGTCTCTGTTTCACTCACACACATCCACACACACCTCTATAGCTCCCTCACTCTCTCACACATTCTTCCTTCCTAACTTCCTGCCGGTCACCATCATGCCTGTAAACATATCTTGAAAACATGTTCTACTATACAGGTAAAAATATTTAACTCTAAATTGAATTATAATGTTGAATGCAGAGACATGGTAGGATCAGAAATAAAAAGACAGCCTTAATTTTGATAGGGATTGCATTAAATCTGTCAATTAGTTTGGGGATTATGCCCATCTTAACAATATTAAGTCTTTGAATCCATGAACATGGATTTATTTCAGTCTTCTTTGATTTGTGTGAAAAGTGCATTGTAGTTTTCAGTGTACAAGTCTTGTTCCTTGGTTAAATTTACTCATGTACTTTATTCTTTTTCATGCTAGGTGGAATTATTTTCTGGATTATTGATGGCTTATGTGTAAAAATATGACTGAGTTTGTATATTGCTCTTATATTCTAAAACTTTTCTACATTCCTTCATTAGCTTCCCACCCACTCCTGAAATTTTAAGAATTATTTACTTATATGATAATGTCATCTGCAAATAAAGATCACTATCTCTTTTTTCTTTTTCCTTCCTTCTTTCTGGTTGTTTTTTATTTATGCATTTTATTTTTATTTTTTGCTTAATTGCCCTGGCTTGAACTTTAAGTATAATGTTAAATAGAAGTGGAGAGAAGGGATATCCTGTCTTGTTTTGGATCTTAGGAAAAAAAATTGTTAGTCTTTTATATTTAAATTATGATGTTTAGCTGGGTTTTTGTAGATTCCTTTTACCATGTTTTGTCCATTGAAAAAATCATGCATTTTTTCTTCTATCAATATGATTTATTATGTTGATTGAATTTCATGTTGAATCATCCTTCTATTTCTGGAATAAATTCCATTTGGTCATGTTGTAAAAAAAACAAAACAAAACAAAAAACAACAACAATAAAAAAAAAACAGCCTTAACTGGCTTGACTCAGTGGATAGAGCATTAGCCTTAAGGGTATCAGGTTCGATTCTGGCCATAAGGTACATAACTGGGTCACAGGCTTGATCCCCTGTAGGGAGTGTGCAGGAGGCAGCCAATCAATGCTCCTCTCTTATCATTGATGTTTCTATTTTTCTCTCTCTTTTCCTCTCTGAAATCAATAAAGAAATATATTTTTAAAAATAAATAATAGTATTTCAATATCTTAAAAATGCCTTTTTCTTCTTGTTTCTTCTGTCAAAACTCATTCTTAAACTACATGGAGAACAATAAATAAATAAATAAATAAATAAATAAATAAATAATTTGTTTAAAGTAGGAGATATTTTTAACCAGTTAATCCACAATATCTCATGACAGAAACAGTGGAAACTGGTAAATGACTTATCAAAATGGGAAAATGCCAAATCTAAGAAAATAAAACATGAAAATGTTTTCTCAGATTGCAGACTTAAAAGTTTATGGACATGGCAGGGGGGATTATTATGGATCTAAAATATGGAACAGATTGAACTAAGAATGAGCATCAGTTAGACTGAATTCTAAAATATTAAATGGAAAGTTCCAGAAATAAACAATTTATAACTTTTTGTATGCAATTCTGAGTAGCTTGATGGAATTTTGCACCACTCTACTCCATCCCATCTGGGATGTGAATTTTCCCTTTGTCCAGAGTATCCAACCTGAATGTGCTTCCTGCCTGTCAGCCATTTAGCCCTTTTCATTATCAGAAACATACACACACACATATAGGCCACAGTCTCAAAACTTTTACTATATTATATTGCTATAATTTTTATATTTTCTTATTAGTTACTAGAGGCCCAGCAAATGAAAACTCATGCCTGCCTCCTGCCAGAGTCTGGGAGCCCTCAGGGACAGGAGGCAACCCGGTAATCAGGGGAAGGTGATACCCCATCACACCTCTGCTACTGCCACTGCCAGCAGCGCAAGCCTTGGCCAGCTCTGGTTACCTGAGCCTTGGGTGATTACTCTTTTACTGAACCTAATGTATAAGTTAAATTTTATCATAGGTATGTATATATAGAGAAAACACAGTATATATGGGGTTTGGTATTACCTGAAGTTTTAGATATCCACTAGGAGTCTTGGAATGTAATTCCCACAAATGAGGGGAGACTACTACATAGATGAATTAAATCTATAAACCAGTCACTTTAACAATAGTGTTTCTTCTGATCTAAAAATGTGTTACCTTTCTCTATTTAGGTTTCATTTAGTACCTCCTAGAAACTTTATTTTACATTATTGGTTACTGGGTTTAACTGTATTTTTTAAAAATAGCGCTCACTTCTGCTTTGTCAATCAGTTTCATTCTTGGAATAGTTGAATCCTCCTGAGGTTTCATTTTAAGTTTTTAGTGCAAGCTCATAGAGCCTTTGGTCCAGGCTAATTTTGCCTTATAAATAAGATGGTATTCTGAGGATTCTACCTGTAACATTTATCACAGATACTTGTCATGCTGATCTGTTGAATCATGATGTATTCTTCAACAAGTGTCTATCTAATCCATTCTAGTGGTTCTTTTCCTGTAGATATTTTCCAAGCAAGTATAGATCAGCCAAAGACAAAAGAGGCCCTTCTGCAGAACAGGATGATTTGAAAAATTCAGTTGCTTTAATCAAGACAAAGTATCATGAGGACTCAGACAAAAAGTGTCTTATATTTGGAAAATTTATAGATAAAATTCCCTTTGATGCTAGCTTAAAAAATATTTTTAAACTCTAAATATTCTGACCTGGTTATTAGTCAAAGACTATGATATTATATGAAGACTGAAAAATTAACATTTGAAGTCATTATCAATAATGTGTTTTTTCTCCAACAGAAACCTAAACAAATAATGACTTCCTACATAATGATTATTTACATTTGATTTTTAAGTGAATTAACTATAATCCTAGAATATCTTGATATGATTGTGCTTTTTGTATATAATTACAGAATTTTGTTTACTATATAAGTAAAAAATATACTCTTTCCCGGTAGAATACATAAAATAATTCAGCCAGCTACAGAAATTTTTTTGATGTATGCTAAACAATTCTAATAATGCCAGCTGAAATTTATTGAGAGTTGACTGTGTGCCAAAAACTTTACAAACATTATTGTGGTGATGGAAAGAATCTTGGTTTTATTTCTTTTCTCTAATTTCTATGTGTCAATGGGATACTTACACAAATTTTCCAAGCCTTTGTTTACTTGTCTATAAAGTGAGATGAATTACCACCAAAGAATCTGACCAGAAATAAAACATGAAAACTCTTCCAAAACCCTATAATGCAACATTATCTTTGAAGACATGCAAATTGTGAAATTTGTATATTCCCTTTGATATTCACATTGTACACAGAGGTATTTTTTTTAATTTTGTAACATATACATTATGTATGTATTTGCATATATTTGTGTATATATATAAGCATATACACACTTATATAAATTATATGTGTGTGTATGCACACACACATAATTTATTAATCTATACTTTAGTGTTTAATAATAGAAAAAAAATGGAAATCTTTTTTATAAGACAGAAATATGTAAACTCCTCTTTTCATATATAGACATTCCAGCATATTATGTTACCCATTATAGTACCAGAATTTATTAAGTTTATATCTCACTGTAATATGCCATACTCATAATTTTCCTTTTTAATACCTCAGTTTGCTCTTGTTTCAGTCTTCAAAACTCATACTAAAAAAATATTGCTTATCTAACTGAAAAAGAATTAACAGTTTTTCAAACACTTCTTGAGTGCCAGCAGTAGAGTGACAAAGTCTCCTGTGTTGCTCAAAAAAGTACCTTAGATTCCAAGATCAACCCCCATGAGTTTAATTTTATCAAAGAATACATGTCTTATCAAATGCAGTCCCAACCAACATAATCAGTGGCTTTCAAAGTATGTTTGACATTGAGAAGAACTGAAAAACAACCTAGGAGTCAGAGAAACAGACATCGATGGCCTGTCAACATTTTGTAGACATCATGCTATTATCAAGGCACATCAGGATAAAATAAAATGACCTAGCTGACCATAGGCTTACAAATGTCTTGGGAAGGAAGAAAATCGGTGAATCAAAAGGTAGCTTTGTTGCATGTCCCCCCAGGCCTTCTTATTGACAGGAATGACAATGGTCCCAAGATGCACCATTATCTATGACCAGCAAGCAGACATCAAATGCTCCTGAGCTGTATCTGTCAGAATAGAAAACTGCTCAAAACAAACAGGGCTTGTTACATTTTGTTCAGCTAAGGTTTGTCAAAAGCCAAGGTCACTTGTATGTGCCCTGCCCTGAAGGGGAATTGTAAAGCCAGAGAAGTACAGGATTCCTCAATGTTTCTTCTGCAAAGAGACTTGGGTCTGGTTGACCAGATTGTTTTGAAAGTCAAGTCATGACTCAAAGGAAGTGAAAAACAAAGTTAATAGTCTGCCATTTAAACTACTTAGGAATGAGACTCACATGCTAAAGAGGCAGAGTTTTAAAAGATTCTTGCATTTAGGGAATTTTGTGTTAAATGTGATTTATTATTTCAAGCTCCAAAAAGAAAATACTACTGTTACCGAAATTAGAGAGAACAAGCTAATGTGTTTTGGCCAAGCATTTTATGCCAGGGCATTATGGAGCTTATTACAGCCTGAAATATTTACACTGGTAAGAGATCCCACTAATTTGCTTCTTTTTGACTAAGGAGAGATTTTATATACAAATGTCCAGCCTCTGACACTTAAGTAAATTCAATAACTTGGGGAAACATCTGTTAACCACTCATAAGAAAATGCAAGTTGAGAGTATTTCGTTAATTAACTCTTTAAAAAAGTTACACAAAGTTTTTTTCCCTCTTTTAATACATTTTAAGGTGAAAATGTAGTCATCACAACGAAACAAAGAGATTTTTACCTTCCCTTCCCCTTTTATAGTTTTTTACATTTTTATTAAATTTATTGGGGTGACATTAATAAATAACATTATATAGATTTCAGGTGTACAATTCTATAATACATCGTCTATATATTGTATTGTGTGTTCACCACCCTAAGTCAAGTCTCTTTCAATCACATTTATCCCCCTTTTCCTTCTATATCTTTTTCTTCCCCTTCCTCTTCAATTGTGTCTTTTCCTCCCCTCCACCCTTCTCTTTTTTATTTATTGTTTTACTTCCTAATTTATAGGTTATCAATTTTCCTAGGTCCCAAAACAAGTTCAATTTTGATCAGACTTGTTATAACTGTTCTTGTTAAAAAATATGACGTTATACTTCCTGTTTATGTAAATTTTTAAAAAGGGTTTGCAAACTGATAATCATGATTTTTTTGTTTTGCTCCATGATTTCCAAAAGCCTAATTTATTTTCCATCTTTAAAATTGAGAAATTTCACACAACAACTTTAATTTCCAGAATAGAAAAAAAAAAGTAGGTGGTAATTTGGCAGTGCTGAACTTTAATTTCTGCACAGCAATATTCTTGTAAAATGCACAGGGTGAGGAACATGGCTAGACAGGACCTGTGATCCCCAGGGTATCAGAGTTGCACCAGGTTTATTTCTCTCACTTATCCATAGAGGATTGATTTGCTAGCTCTGCTGCTCAAATTCAATTAACAAAGTAGACGAATCAGCTGACTTCCATATTGTACATGACCACAATTCTAGTTAAAAATTCACAGGTGAGATTGTAGTCTTTTTAATTACTTAAGTAAAAATTCAATCTCTCTGACTAGACAATGAGCTTTGCCAGGAGATCAACCATATTTTAGGCATTATTTCCTATTTATATTTGTGCAACATGCCAAATATATAGTAGGCCTTCTGTGAATGCTTGTAGCACAGAGAAAGGCAACAAGGAAGGAAAGGAAGAAAACATCTGAATAAAGAAAATGCATCTTTCATTTTTTTATCTACAATAGTAGCAGTCATATTATATGTTATTTAGTAAATATTCTCGTTCAGCTGATTAAATATGAAAAAATAGGTCTCATAATTTTATATCACCCATTGGTTATTATGGTGGAACTCACATAAGATTCTATATAGATATTTGTCCATTAATTTTATAGAATCTTTACGATAATAATAGATGCCATATTTTTATACCATATTTCCAATAATGTTGGTCAAGGCCATATAACTGCCTTTACTATTTCTTAACCATAAAGTTGATTTTCTATCCCCACTCTAATAATTGAGGCAAGGAATTGTTTCTGTGATTAAATAACAATTGCTCATGACTTGGAATATCTTTTAATATTTGATGGCTCTAAAATTTTCTCCAAACAACATCCCATTTCTAAACACTAATTAGAAAAAAAGGATAGAAGATTTTGAGTTAGCAGCCCTTGGTTTCAATTCCTAAATTTCTCATTTATTAGCAGTAGTATAGTCAACAATCACTTAACCCTGGTATGCCGTAATCTTTTTTATCATTATAGTGGAGTCAAAGATAATTCCCTCAATAACATTACAGTATTAAAAAATGTCATGTAAAAATGTAAACATTTTATGTTTTTTAAGAAATCTATAAGCATACTGTTAATAAGAAACTTGATAGCAAATTCCTACCTTTATAATAAAGCTTACAACTTGATATTTTCTGTTTATCACTAAACCTGATAAAGACAATTGATTTAAACAATTAATCTGATGATCAGTTTGACTGAATTAAACAATTAACCAAAGAATTATGTAAGAGAGCCAAATAATTGATCAATCCATATTAGCAAAGAAATGCAAATTATTTTTAAAAAATGTGTTTTATGATTACCTAGATTAACTTACTCATTGATTTATTTCTTATTCTGAGATTTCTAATGCTGAAGTTGCTGTGTCCCTGGTAAAATGCAAAAATTCCTAAGGGTACACAGAAATAACCTTATAATAGTGAGCATGTGCTATAATGTTTGTAATTATTTCTCTCACTTAATTCTGATGAACTTCTATTCATCTCTGTTAAGCAAGATCAAATGACCAACTCTATGAAGGTTTTTGAAATTCTTTGAAGTTTAAACACTCTATTCACAGTATTCTATTCATCTTTGTAGCCTTCTATATATTACATTTTACTCATCTGTTTATGTGGTTGCCTCTAATAAAATTGTGAGGACCTTGGATATAGATACTGTGTAGTCTTCACTTTGAAACAAAAAATAATCTAGCATAACACTGGGATTTTGCAAGTGTTTAGTAAACATTTTAAAAGAGAAATGTAAGGTTTATTGGCATAATAGTGGAAATAATAACTTTTTAAACAAGAGAAAGAAGAATAGATGAAGGAGGGTAGTAAGATCAAACTTTAATTGAAGTTTCCAACCTCCCATTTGCTTTTCTTTTTAACATCTTTTGGTTGACCCTTCTCATAGAGATAGCCATTATTCTGTATATGTTATCCTCCAGGTGGGAAATATATTCCTGAGTAAAGAATTGTCTTGATGCTGGCCAGTGTGGCTCAATGGCTGAGCATTTACCCATGAACCAGGAAGTCATGGTTTGATTTCCAGTCAGGACACATGCCTGGGTTTCAGGCTTCATCCCGAGTGGTGGGGAGGGAGGGGTGCAGGAGGCAGCCAGTAAATTTTTCTCTCTCATTGTTGATGTTTATATCTCTTCCTTCCTCTCTGAAATAAATAAAAATACATTTTTAAAAAGAATCACCTTGAAAGCCATTGATTTTTATTGTACTTAATAAAAAAAATCTTTTTTTAACTTATGATAAAAACTGAAGTTATATGACTAAAGGCATCTATAACAACAAAAATGTAATATGCTAATTAGACTAGACATCCTTCGAAACAACCTTCCAGACAAAGCTGGGGCTTCAACGGAAACCCAGGTCCCAGGTGACAGAGGGCAGTCAGTGCCAGCAGCTGAGGGAAGGAAGGCCTACCCTTGCACAAATTTCATGCATCAGGCCTCTGGTGGATTATAAAGTATAAGCTAAGTAATAGTGCAAAGTATGTGACTACTGAAAAAAGGTTTTGATCAGACTGAAAGAAACAAAGTATTTTAGGGAATCTATACATATGAAAGGCTGTGTGACTATTTCATCCAAAACAACTGAGCAGATGACTGAACAGGCTATGTGGGGTGACCAGGCTGGTAGGGGTGTTAGGGAGGGGCAACCAAATGACTGAGCAGAAGGCTGCAAGGGGCAACCAGGCCAGCAGAGGGGTTAAAGAGGGGTGATCAATGACTGAGAAGCAGGCTGTAGGGGCTACCAGGCTCATAAGTGGGGCAGTTGGGGGCAACCAAACCAGCAGGAGGGGCAGTGAGGGGCAACCAGGCCAGCAGGAGGACAGTTAGGTGTGATCAGGCAGTCAGGCAGGTGAGCAGTTAGGAGCCACTGGTCCCAGATTGTGAGAGGGATGTCCTGGATTAGAGAAGATGCAGGCTGGGCTGAGGGGAGCCCTCCACCCCCACCTCCCCAGGGAACAAATTTTGTGCACCAGGCCTCGAGTAAAACTATAATTTAGGCAGTTGTGAGTATTTGAAAAAGAGTCATCACATCAACAGAGGAGAAATTAAAAAAACAACAATAATGAAGTTTTGAGGTATATTATAACCTAAATCTAAAATACATTTGATTACATTTTCAAGGGGAACTAAGAAGAACTGGCAAACTAGTAAAGGCCAAAGTGGGATTTGGATACTGTTGTAAATGTAGACTTACAGAGCAGGGGCTGCAGAAGAACTGAGGATGTATTGATAATTGTCAGCACATAATGAAAGCCAAGATTGAGAGGAACCAGCCACTATGAAGCCAAAGTCAGAGTGGCCAGAAAAAGTCATTCAAAGCCATGGCCTTCTCTTGAGCTAAGAAAACAACTCCAAGACCAAGTGGATTTCTGCAACAGAGAGAAACTGACAGGTCTGCGCCAACCACGAAGGCAAGAGGAGAAACAGTCCAGAGATGGAAGACGCTGAGGACTCCTTGCCATGCGAGCAGTTAGCAGCTGTGCATCGCTACAGGATGCCTAGGACCAAACCAGAGAGGGTAGGACCAGCATTGCCACCATTTGTCCACTATCCAGATACCATTGATGACATGTACACATAAGGAACTGTTTGACATTGAAACTGGAACTCAAAGCTATCGGACATTGAAATTGCGACTCAATCATTTTTCTTTTGCTCTTGTGGGTTTATTTCTAGCCTACAGGGGCAAGATGTTTTTAAAGATAAGAATCAGGGGGTGGAGGGGAAGCAGATGCAGAGGCAAAGAAGCAATGAACAGACTGTTGTGCTACAGTGGAGGGCAGGGGAGATTGTGGGGGTGGGGCCTGTAGGAGATCAACGGAAGGACTTGTATGTATGTGTGTGTAGGCATAGCCAGTGGATACAGGGCAATGGGGGGGTAGGGGAGACAGATGAGGGGCATGTACTGGGGGATTGGGAGGGCAATAGGAAAAAAAATAATAAATTAATTAATTAATTAAAAAAATAAATATATGGCTCATGATTATGGGCAAATTATTTAACTTCTCAGAACCTCAATTTTCTTATTTACAAAAATGAGGCTAATACAAATACCTATTTTGTGGGATTATTGTGAGAATTAAGTCAGATCATAAAACTAAAGTTCTTTATATGTACCTGACATACAGTATGGCAAAAACTCAGTAAATGGTTGCCTTTAAATAAAGTTCTTCTTACTTTTCCTAACCAAAAAACAAAAAAACACAAAAACAAAGCCATGGCCTTTTGTTCAATGTGAGTGATATGTAAATTCCTAGAGTTTTAAACTGTTCATAGGGAGAAGAGAGAAAGAAGGTAAGGAAAAAAGAAAATAAGAAAAGAAAATATATTGGGATGAGTTTAAAATATGAACACACTAAATCTAATGCTAGCAGTGATTTTGTAATCTTTAATTAAATATTGAAAAATTTTGGATCTAATTAAAGTAAAAATAACAAGAAAATGTTTATTATATTAAAAAGTTAAAGTTCTTACTAAATTCAGGTGGTGTACTGTTACAACCACACCATTTTAAGTGGCTACATTTATTTATGTGCATAGTCATGGATTTAAAGGGGTTTAGAGGGTTTTTTAGAATGATATTAATAGATACTTGGTAAACAAAAATAGATTTTATTAACTTACATAATCCTACATTATTCTCACAATATTTGATGAATAGTTTGTGTTCTGTTTTGTCATTATTCATGATTACATAGTTATAATGTAATAATGACTATGTCATGTTTTCATCTTAAATATTTTATGGGAAATAAAGCTTGTGTTTGTTTGTTTTTTAAGAAAAAAAATCATTTCACCTCTCTTGTATTTAATGTATTTAAAAAAGTTAAAAATAACCTAAGTCTAAGTTTATACTCAATCACTTACAAATTGAGCTAATTGATGAACAGTTCTGAACTGCCTTCCCTCTGTAGTTCATGTGACGGGGATGCATTCATTTGTTCTAGCTTCCCAAAAGGATCTTTGGAGGATTACAAAGCATTAAGGTATATGGGAAAGTGTATTGACAGCAAAAAAAGCTCTGCAATGCAATTTATTGTTTTATCAATGTGTCATAAAATAGCCCTAAACATGATCAAAGGCACTATTCCATTTTTCATCACAGCAGAGTACTTCTTAATTATTCATAAAACAAAATCTCCTGACTATGTAAATTGGTCTGTTCCCTTGGAACACCTAATTTATATAGTCATGATGAACAAGTTACTTTAATATACAGTGTATAGCATTGGAATAATAGATTATTGAAAATATATGCTAGTTTATTATTTTATAGTTTAAAATGGCAACATCAATGTATATGACGTAAGAACTACTTTAGTTAAAAGTAAATGCAACTTTAATATTCACTGCTCTCTTGCCCTGACCTGGTAGGTCAGATGGCTAGAGAGTCCTACTGATAGCCAAGGTTGTGGGTTCCATCCCTGGTTTGGGGACTTAAAAGAATCAACCGGCCTAACCAGTTTGACTATGTGTATAGGGCGTCTGCCTGTGGACTGAAGGGTCCCAGGTTTGATTCCTGTCAAGGGCATGTACCTTCGTTGCGGGAACATCCCCAGTAGGTGGTGTGCAGGAGGTAGCTGATGGATGTTTCTCTCTCATTGATGTTTCTAACTCTCTATCCCTCTCCCTTCCACTCTAAAAAAAATATATATTTTTTAAAAGAATCAACCAATGAATGCATAAATAGGTGGAAAACAAATTAGTCTCTCTCTCTCACCAAACAAACAAACAAACAAGCAAATAATATTCACTGCTCACTTAATCCTTAAAAATTGAATTTAAAATAAAACAAATTTTACTTGATATGCAGTTTAGGAAAATACCAGAATGCAAAATTACTTCCTAAATATAAGTCAGTTTAAATAGGCTAAAGCTAAGCTTTTAAGAAGCCATAGAGGAATCTTCAAAAATACTCATGCACTGAGAATCATTAACAATTACCCTCAATTTAAGCCCTATTCTGCTTGTTTAAACTCAGTCAATGAGATGGTAAGAGCAAACCTTTTCATAGATTATGAGAGTTTATAGTAGAACTGTTAATAAAATAAAATTTAAAACATTCAACAAAATTTCTGTAACATTTTCATGGGGAAGTTTGAATTGAGACTTTAGTCATTATTGTAAATCTAGAAGAGTAAAATTTTTTTTTCTCTTTCATTCCCAAACACTTTCAATAAGCCAAAAAAAGACACTTTCTGTTGGAGGTGGTGGGGGGGAGCATTTGAGACCAGAACAGTGAATTCAAGTGATTCAAGTGGATCAATTATCCTTCTTAGGCATAGATTACACAAACTTATAGTAGGATGTATATGACAAACTGATGAAGTTGCAAGCATAGCAAGATGAGTTAAGAGGAGAAGTTGAGTTGTATGAAAAGGATCATTTACTGACTTCTCTGAGCAGTTAACTATTGTGCCTATATTTCTATGTATATAGTATAAGCCAGTGGTCGGCAAACCGAGGCTCGAGAGCCACATGTGGAGCTTTAGTCTCTTGAGTGCAGCTCTTCCACAAAATGCCATGTGCAGGAACGGACGTACAGTGAGATTAAAACTTTGTGGCCCATGCTCAGAAGTCAGTTTTTGGTCTAGGAGAGTCTAATTTGAAGAAGTGGCATTAGAAGAAGTATAAGTTTAAAAAAATTGGCTCTCAAAAGAAATTTCAATCATTGTACTATTGATATTTGGCTCTGTTGACTAATGACTTTGCTGACCAATATGCCTAGGTTGACCACACTAGAACCAGGAAAGGATGATCCTAAGGTTAGCTGCCACCAGCATGGAGTACTTTAGGGAATAAAGATTTTACTTTTTACTGAATGGAAAAGAAAACAAATATGAAATAAGTATCACTATAGACCACTTTAACTGTGGTCCCATACTTTACTTTTGCCAAGATATATGAAGTCGTTTATTTTCCATTTCTACTATTTGGTTTGAATTTTACCCATTGAGTGGCTTGCAGAAATTCAATGACGATAAACATTCTTCTGAAGGGAGAGAACTTAAAGTGCAAATTTAAAAAGTTTCTGAGTTTTAAAGTCAAACTATAGGATGTCATTAATCTTGCAACGAAGTAAATTTTAGGAGAGGACACTAGTGAAATTTTTCATACTGTAATTCATCTTTTTTTTTTTCATTAAAAAAGTTTTCAAAAGCTTTGGCTGTAAACATTCCATGGCCCTTTAGTTAGTTTGATAAAAAGAGGTTTAAAAGATTTTGGACTCCTGTTTCTATTATGTAATGTGCCATTCTGTTTCTGGTATTATAAATGAAGAATTGGTGATGATATATATAAAACGAATTTGATCTCATAAGACATGTTTTTTTTATAACATTTGATAAAAGACATTATTTTTTATAAAATGTGTAATAAATGCCCTCGCCTTCATATATGATTCTTCAAGTCATTTATTCTGTAAACTATTAACTATTGTATACCAAAGAGTTTTGGGCAACTCTGTTTTACGAGAAAATTGCATTAGCCTGGGTTTCATCCAGAAAGGAGAAGCTGAGACAAAAGGGCCTGAGTGCTCCCAGTTAATTTTAGAAATAGATCCCAAAGGAAGGAGGTAAAATGAATAAAGTATTGCACTGCCAATAAGTTATCGTCATGGGCAACTGTGATTTGATCATGCTCCAGACACTTTGAGGTGCTGTGTCAAATATTCTTTAAAGGGTTCCCAAAATGGAAATACCAGCAAGTAGCCATCCTCTATCGATAACTGTTGACCTCTCAGGTGCTTACTTTCTCAGAATTCTAGGTTTTCCAGGAATCAGAACACCCATATAAGGTTCCCCATCACTCTGGCATGAAGCCCAGGGCAGGAAGGAAGATTTAACCAGTGTGGTGAAGAAAGTACTATCTGTAAAAGGGGAAAGGAGGGGCAAGAAGCTAAGTGTTATAGAAGCACGTTACAAAAAATACAGGGGAGTGTATCATATTCGTATGACTAGATGCATTTACTTATTTATTTATTATGTTTACTGAGTCCTTGTTATGTGCCTGCTACTGTTTTAGGGATAGAGATACAGAAAAAAACAAAATGACCACAATCCCTACTTTTCTAGAGTTAACTATAATGGGGTTATTGGTGGAGGGCAGTGTGTTTTATCAGATGGTAATAAAGCAGAGTGGGATAGGCAGCTATGCACATATTTAGAGAAGCATTATTCCTAACATAACTAATAAGCTCAAGAGTCTTAATAGGAAAAGTATTTGGAGTGTTCAAGGAATAGATGAAGGAGAGTGATCACTACTGTAGGAGAGTGCGGTATTCTCGGAAGACATGAGCTTTAAAACATTTTTTAAGCAAAAAGGAAGAAACACTGGTTAAAAGCGGCAATAAGCATTAAGAAAAAGACCTATCTCACCACTAGCCTCAAAAGTATAATGGATTTGGAAGATAAATAGGAAGACATGTACCTCCTCCTGGAATTGTGAAAGCTGGGGTAGGGGTAATGCATTTCTAGTTACAGGGGATAAACATGGGTAGTTATGAAAGTGATCTATCAAAGCATGAGTAATACATTTAGAATACATTCACCTTTATAATCCTATAGCTCATTGGCATTTCTCAGAAATATTGTCAATAAATGACTTATTTGTATTTTTATTTACTCATTTAATAAAAACTTATAGAGGAACATTTCAAAGTGCTTTGAATGGTATCAAGTCAGATACCATTCAAAGCACTTTCAAATGTTAACGAGTTAATTTTCATAACTTTAGAAGGCAGAAACTTATTATCTCCACTTTAAATATGAAAAAACTGAGACATGAAGAGATTAAATTGTTCAAGGTTGTATCTGAATGCTAATAAAAAAGGTCTTAATCTCATATTTAAGTAAAGCAATTAGATATACAAATTAGGCAATTCAGTCATTGTAATAATTAATTTATGATGAAAAAAATCAAACTAACTTTAAAATTAACCAGTTTATAATTAATTATTTTGAATCAACAATTCAGACAAAACCATTTATTCCAAATGATCAGAATGAGGTCTGAAAGACTGGCATGATTCTTCAGTTAAAAAACAAGCAAAAAAAACATTTTTGAGTACACGTTTTTCAGATACTTATCATCATTGTGCTTAAAAAGTGAGAATAAAGCCTTGATTCGAATCAACTCACAGACTCCTTAAATGTCATGTAAATGGAAGAGGTGTGGATAGGGAGCAAAGAAAGTGGTGCAAGCAGAGGGAGATTTCCCAGGGAATGTACCCAGGGCTCAACATTAGAGCGACATTTGACCTCTACTAAACTGAGGAGTTGATTGTCAAGATAGTAATGTGGTAATCCAGGCAAAGAAAATTTGAGGGTTAAGAAATGAAGACAGATTCAAAGTCAAAAAACTCATGTTCTGGCAATAGTGAGATCCACACTGTGCTTGAATGTAAGGTATCTCTATAGGGGCTTACTACAGGAATGATATGTAGTAAACCCTGCCAATACAGATGGCAAATCTGGATTGGAGAGAGACTAATACTATACTGAACTGGAACATATCCAGCAATAACCTAAGAGAAAAATAGCCAGCCTAACTTGGCACCAAACTCCTTCTTACACTCCTGAATCCAACAGGTTGGAATCCTTACAGTCTTCTTGCCAAATGTTCTTTTACTACAGGACCTTTGTATATGATTTCCCTTCCCTTTGTAATACTTTTCTCTTTCATGCTAATTTCTACTCATCTATCACATTGAAATCCAACTCTTAATTCCTCAAAGAAGTCCCAATAGGTCAACTCTCTTGGCTCTGACAACACCACTCACCTCTTATTTCTGCACTAAACTCAAATATAAACTCACATTAATTTATAGAATAATTTGATTAATTTCTATCTTCACTACCAAACTATAAACTTTTTGAAATCAGGGATTTATATCATGTTTTTTTTTAATATAGTTTTTTGATTTCAGAGGGGAAGAGAGAGGGAGAGAGAGCTAGAAACATCAATGAGAGAGAATCATTGATTGGCTGCCTCCTGCATGTCCTGAACTTAGGGGAATCGACCCTGCAACCCAGACATGTGCTGAAATGAAACCTAGGATGCTTCAGTCTGCAGGCCAACACTTTATCCACTGAGCCAAACCAGCTAGGGCTCATGCCATGTTTTTATTGTCCTTATGTTCCTAGCACAGTGCCAGGCCCATAATGGGTACACAGAAATATTGTTTGAATCAATGAAAGCTTGGATCAAGAGAATGAAAGTGGAAAGTCAGAAGCTAGTAGAAATTTTGAAATAAATGAATGCATGACTAAGTAAATATTGCTTGATGCTATTCTAAGATTTACTCACATTTCAAGTAACTCTTCAAAAATTATGTTTTAACATGTCTCACATTCACAGTAGTTGATAGAATGAGAAAACAAGGTAAATGTATTCAGTTCCTTGATTTTGAAAAAAAAATGAATAGACACAATTTTCTACAGCAAATAAAAAATTATGAAATGGCATATTTCTTTCAGCTGAAACTTTTTCTATTTTATTCTTTTCTCACCCTATTGCCTTCTTGCCTTTTCCACCTTGTTCATATTTTAAGATGTATCTAAAGCCCATCTCCTTCAAAATGCTTATTATAATATTCAATCAATATTGATTATATTCAAACTCCTAGGTCTGGTTAATGTGCATCTAATAATCTTTTTTTTTCCTAACTTCACAGGTAAAATATTCACAAAAGTAATGAATCTACCCAACTACCAGCAGGAGGCTAACTGGATAATTGATGAACAATACATGGAGTCTTTTTCCCATTACCAACAAATATTTTTCCTAGTGGCAGAATAATTGTATGCCAAATATCTTAATAATTGTGCACCTTACCTACAGTTTTAATGACAACATTGGTTGTCAAAATGACCAATTATTTTACTTACTTTTACTCTATGTTACCTTGACTATCTTTTTTCTTTATTACCAAATTTCTCTGAGATAATCAAACTCTTTTAAAGTTATTAAAGTTAGTTTAACTCTAATAGGTAGCTGTATCATGAAAAAAAAGACTAAATTAGGTAAATTGACTAAACCAATGTAGTGCTATGAACAGTATATCTCTTCAAATCTGAGTCTTACAAATTTTGATAAAATATATGAGCTTAATCTCATGTCATAGTTCACCTCTCCCTACGGTTACTTTTGCACATGTGCATTTTTTCTACCATGTACCTAAATAGTAGCATTTGATATTTATCCTCCTTTTCTCATTAGTCAAGGAACATAGATATTTTATTAAAGAAATAAACAAAAGAATCTTTTTAGAAGGTAAGACATAAAAAATCATTAACAATGTTTTTGTTGTTATTAAATATTTCTTTTATCTTTAAAACCTTAGTAATGGAATTGAGTATTAAGTCTCAAGTTTATAGCTAAAAGTTATGTTGCTATTTTTATTCTTGTTATTTCTGACAGGAATACTTTTAATATATTGAAACATACCCAATTAAAAATATAGAGAACTGGAAAAATGGATTCACCAGAATAAAATGAGTTCAAATTAATCAAACATTATACAATATTATAGAATCACAAGCCATGTATTAGATTGAAAATGAACAAGAGTCTTAAGAGTATGCAGTATGTGTATATGTGTGCATACATATTTTAGGCAACATTGTACAGTGGATCAAGAAAACATTTATGGCTCTAGATGGTGTGACTAAGTTGATTGAGTGTCATTAGATACACCAGAAGGTCATCTGTTTGATTCCCAGTCAAGCACACACCTGGGCTGTGGGCTCAATCCCCAGTAAGGGGCATGCAGAAATCAGCTTATTCGATACTTCTCTCTCACACAGATGTTTCTCTCTCTACCCCGCTTCCTTTCTCTCTCTCTAAAATCAATAAAAATGTTAAAAGAAAAGAATACATTTATGAATACATCATAGTAAAAATTAAGAAAACCTTTTCAGTCTGACATAATGAAATGAATATAGGCTTTCTCAAGATAAATCTATATCTAAATACAGACCAAGACATTCAGGTTCTTGCTGTGTTCTTTATCTGTAAATTGAGGACAACAAAATCTTCCATTCTAACTTGGATAATTACTGAGGGTGTAGTAAAAAAAAAAAATCAGATGTAAAAAAGATTTGTAAATGGTAGGGAGATTTGACACTGTAATGGCACAATGTATTAAGTACTATAATAATCCTATAAAATAAAGAGCTAATATTCAAATGGTCATCATGCCCTCACACTGTCACAGTATGATGGCTCAGATACTCAGCATTGGGGAGAAAGTAATGGGGACCAGCTAGGCACAAATGAGCTCATGAGAAAGGAATGGGTCTAGTCAGGCTGCATCCCGGGAGAGGGATAAGCCGTCCACCCTGCGGTTCCAGGCATCAGTGGCTGTACCTGCACCTGTGGCCTGGAAGAGGGACAAGTTGCCCATCCTGTGGTCCTGGGCACCTGTGGCTGTGGCCTGGGCAAAGCCGCCCGCCCATGGTCCCCTGAGGTTGCAACAAGCCTGGGCAAAGTCGGCCCAATTCCTGGGTGCCTGCAGCCAGCCAGAGGGAGGGAAGCTTGAGTCCTGGATTCAGGGCAAGGAAGAAGCAGTTAGGGACATCAGGCAGGCAGGCAGAGGTAGTTAGGGGTGATCAGGCAGGCAAGCAGAGTGGTTAGGGGTGCTCAGTCAGGCAGGCAGGAGAGTAGTTAGGAGCCAGGAGGACTGGATTGTGAGAGACAGTCAGATATCCCCCAAGGGGTCCCACATTAGAGAGGGTACAGGCTGGGCTGAAGGACCTGCCCTGTGCCCCTTTCCCCCATACATAAATTTCATACACCATGTCTCTAGTAGTATGAATAATAGTTAGCATTTATTGAAAACTAGATTTATATACTTATAAAGCACTTCATATGTATAATTTTATTTAATCATTACTGCAAGCCTAAGGTGTACTTACTGTTATGACCCATGTTTCAAGGTAAAAAAGGAAACTGTAGCTTAAGGAATTAAATTATTTAGAGTCACTCAAGAAGGAAGTCAGAGTTGACCCATTACCCAGTGAACTTCAAGCCTAAATCCTAAACTTAAGACTTGCTGCTCATTTTCTCTTCTGTTTTAATCTTAGGACCTCTTACAACACCTTTTCATTGTGTACAGCTTATCATTCACAGCTTTGCTTATTGTATTGTAATTATTTGTATACTTACCTTTCTTCCTCACTAGATTGTGAACACATTAAAAGCAGAGCTAGAACCCCACCCAACCTTGTATTCAAAGAACATAGCTTTATTCTAAGTTCCTACAAAAGAATAGTGAATATTGGCTAATGACTGGTGGGACACACTTTCATTTATTATTTTAATCAAAACCATATCATCTGTAAGTAACAATAATTGTCAAAATGCTTTGTGTACCTTAAATATGCATGACAATCTTTATATACATTTGGTTGTCAAAAGAAAAAAATTAAACATGTTTCTACCTACTCCAAAAATAAACCATTATTTTTAAAAGTCCCAATATTTTGGGCTGGCTTTGATTTGTACTACTTACTTTATTCAATAAATTAAGAGATATATTTGTAACTTAATGGTTCATTACAGTATATTAAAGGCTCGGAGCACAGAATTTGTGCACTTGGAGGCGGGGGTCCCTCAGCCTGGCCTGTGACCTCTCACAGTCTGGGAGCCCACAGGGGATGTCTGACAGGTGGCTTAGGGAGCGGGCCTAAGCCAGCAGTCGGACATCCTTAGCACTGCTGAGGAGGTCGGAGACTCCCACCACCACTGCTGTGCTTGCCAGCCATGAGCTCGGCTTCTGGCTGAATGGCAATTCCCTTTGGGAGCACACTGACCAATGGGGGGCAGCTCCTGTATTGAGTGTCTGCTCCCTGGTGGTCAGTATGCATCACAGCAACAGGTCATTCTGCCATTCAGAGGATTTGCATATTAGCCTTTATTATATAGGACTAGAAGCCCAGTGAATGAAATTGGTGCAGGGGTGGGGTGTCCACTCTCTCCAATCTGGGATCCCTCAAGGGATGTCCCACTGCCCGTTTAGGCCCGATCCCTCTCACAATCCAGAACTGCTGGCTCCCAACTGCTCACCTGCATGTAACCAATTCTGCCTGCCAGCCTAATCACCCCCTAACCACTCCCTTGTCATCCTGATTGATGCCTAACTGCTCCCCTGCCAGCCTGTTTGCCCCTAACTGCCCTCCCCTGTGGGCCTGGTCACCCCTAACTGCCCTCCTCTACAAACTTAATCACTCCTAATTGGCCTACCTTGCAGGCCTGGTCCCCCCCCAACTATCCTCCCCTGCTGGCCTGATCTCCCACAACTGCCCTCCCTTGCAGGCCTGGTCTCTCCCAAGTGCCCTCCCCTGCTGGCCATCTTGTGATGGCCATCTTGCTTCCACATGGAGGTAGATCTTTGACCACATGGGGGCAGTCATTTTGTGTGTTGGGATGATGGTTAATCTGCATATTACTCTTTCATGAGGTAGGATAGAGGCCTGGTGAATAGGTGGGGGCCAGCTGGTTTGCCCTGAAGGGTGTCCCAGATCAGGTTTAGGGTTCCCTTGGAGCATGGAACCACCTGGGAAAGGGGCTTGTGGTGGTTTGCAGGCTGGTCATGGCCCCTGGCAATGGAAGCAGAGGCCCTGGTATCTGGGATTTATTTCTCCTTTAAAATTGAAACTTTGTAGCCTGGAACAGAGCCAAGGCTTCTGCTTTTGCTCTGTGGCAGCAGCCATTTCTGTTGGAATTTATTTATCTTCTATAATTGAAACTTTGTAGCCTTAAGCAGAGGCCTGGGCTGGCCAGGGTATGCGGAAAGCTTAGTTTCCTCCATCACCATGTCTTCCTCCTGCTCTCTCTGTGGCCATAGCCATATTGTTTGGGTTAATTTGCATCCTCCCTCCTGATTGGCTTGTGGGCGTGGTTTGTGGGTGTAGCAAAGGTATGGTTAATTTGCATATTACTCTTTTATTAGCTAGGATAATATTTTTAAACCACTTAAGTAGTGTTTCCCATATATCATATGCTGTTCTAAGTATTTTATTAGTTTAATCTTCATAGTAATCTTATGAAAATGAGATTATTTCATCCTTGTTCCATAGAAGAGCAATTCAGCAACCTGCCCAAATCCACATCTCTGGGAGTGGAGATACTAGCATCCAAATGCTTACAATCTGGATGTCAGATCTGTTTTCTTAAGCAACACACGATCATTTCTCCATTTCATGGGGTCTGCTTGTAATTTACAGAACTTCAGCTTTCCTCCAAATATTTTTTTGGAAATCTTTTCTCCTCAATAGCTCCTGCTTCCCTCCTTTTTTGAGCCATTTTCAAAATAAGGCTTACAGAGGTATAATTTACAGTTAGTGAAATTGACTGACTCGATATTTATTTTAATGAGTTTTGACAAATGTATACAGTTGTGTAACCATAGCCACAAACATGATATGGAACATTTCCCTCAGCCCTGAAAGTCCCCTCAAGCCTCTTTGCAATTAATCCCCAACCCCTACCTCAGTTCTTGAAAACAACTGATATGATATTTGTCCCTATACTTAGCCTTTCCCAGGATATCATAGTAACGGGATCATACAACACTAGCCATTCATACCTGGATTCTTTCTTAAAACTGTAGCACTTTTGTGATTTATCCATGTTGTCACAATAATTTGTTCTGAACCTTAGGTGCGGGAAGTGGATCACCCCCTTGTGGGTTCTTGTCTCACAAAGTTTGAAGAATAAAATTTGAGGACTAAAAGGACTTGATAGTAAAGGGTGGAAAATTTTTGGAAGCAAATACAGACTCCCACATAGGCAGGGGTTTCCAAGGGGATAGCCCACTAAGCCCCTTTTGTCTAAGGTTTTGTCTAAGGTGTAGCTCTTTGTCTCTTCATGCTCTTTTCTAATTGGACCACTTCCCCATTTTATGAACCTGTGCTTTTTTCATTGGTCACTCTTCTGCAGAATATCAGCTTCAAAGTCCAAAATCCATGTGGTGCCCCCTTCTTCATGTTCCCCTTATCTTGTAACATTCCTTTTATCTTCTGTAAACATGTTTCCCCCTCTCTACTTCCTAGCATCTGTCAACATTTCTTTATCCTCTGTGAAAGTTTGTTCCTTCTTTTCCCACATACTCTGTTGCTTTTCCTTATCTTCTGTTAATGTATGGCTTCTTCTACCCTTATCCTCTAGCACATTTCTATTCTCTGTGAATGTATGCCTTTGGGCAGCTCCAAGCCCTCACCTATGCATTCTTCCTCCATGGACCCTCTTTATTCCCAAGATTCCCTAAACATGCCTATTTTATTCCTAAAATTCCTTTCAATTCCTTTTTATTGCTGAATAGTATTGCATTGCATAAATTTCCCACAATTTTCTAAGCCATTTATTAGCTAAAGGACATTTAGGTTGTTTCCAGCATGAGACAATTATCAATCAAGCTGAAAACATTTACAAACATAGCCATATATGTGGACTTATATTTTTATATCTCTAGGCATAAGATAGTGGGGTCATATCTATACAATAAAGAGGCAATATGCAAATTGACCCTCATGCCCTTGCACAAGATGGCTACCCCCATGTGGTCAAAAATTGCTGCCACAAGATGGCAAGCAGGGGAGGGCAGTTGGAGGCAACCAGGCCAGATGGGGAAGACAGTTAGGGCTGACTAGGCCTGCAGGGGAGGGCAGCTGGGGCGACCAGGTCAGCAGAGGAGCAGTTAGATGTCGATCAGGCTGGCAGAGGAGTGGATAGGGTGTGATCACGATGGCAGGCAGGTGAGTGGTTGGGAGCCAGCAGTCCCAGATTGTGAGAGGGATTTCAGAGGGTTACCAGTACACCCCCCAGTACACGAATTTCATGCACTGGGCCTCTAGTGATAAATATATTTTCAATATATTTTCAAAATAATAAACTGCCAAACTGCTTTCCAGAGTGGCTGTACCATTTGAATGCCCACCAAGTATATGCATGATTTCCAATTACAGCATGATTTCCAATCTCGAGATATGAGTTTAATTCATTCTGTAACCTTGAGGCCTGGGAAACTATGAGACGCTCGAGTAGCGGTAAACTGGTGGGTCCTGTGCAGCCGGCCACCTCGCGATTACTCCTATCTCAAATGTTGCTCATATTTCAAAGCAAAAATCACTCACTCGACAGCTCGTATCTCAAAAATCTCATATGTTAGGGCACTCATATCTCAAGGTACTACTGTACTAGTACTTTGCAATTATACTTGGTATTGTCAGGTCAGGTTTTTTTGTTTCCTCTTTTTTAGGCATTCTGTAAGTACATAGAAATATTTTGTTGTGATTTTAATTTGTATTTTCCAAACAATACTTTAAACATTTTTATTTTGTTTTATTACCATCTGTACATCTTCTTTGCTGAAGTATCTGTTCAAACCTTTTGTACTTTTTTTTTAATGAATTATTTTCATAAAATTGGGTTGTGAGAATTCTTATAATCTTATTACAAATCTATTGTTAGTTATTTTCTTCTAATGAGTCTTCATTTTCTTAGAAATATCTTTTTAATCATTATTATTTTAATAATGGTAAAATACACATAAAATAATATTTTCTGTCAATCATTTTAAATGTACAATACAGTGCCATTAAATACATTTACATTGTTTTGTGACCACTATGTCTCAAGAATCTTTACATCTTTGAAAACTGAATATCTATACCATTTAAACACAACTTCCATTCCCCTTTTCACCCAACCACTGGAAGCTATCATTTTACTTTCTTTCACTCTGAATTTGGCTACTTCAAGTACCTCAGAGAAGAGAAATCATATAGTATTTTAGTGCTTAGCTTTATTCACTTAGCATAATGTTATAGCTTGTGTCAGACTTTCCTTTCCATATCCCATTGTATGTAAATGACATATTTTGTTTACCCATTCACCCACTGAAGAACATTCGGGTTGCTTTCACCTTTTTACTATTGTGAATAATGCTGTTTTAAGTATAGTTGTATAAATATGTCTCCATGTTCACTTCTTTCAGATACGTATTTTGAATGGAATTGCTGAATAATGGTAATGCTCTTGTTAATATTTTAAGGAACTGCCCTAGTGTTTTTAATGGTAGTTGAACCATTTTATAATCCAAAGATCAATATTCAAGGGTTCCACTTTTTCCATACTCCTGCCAGCACTTGTTACTTTCTGCTGTTTTGATAGTAGCCATTTTAATATGTGTGAGAAACTACCTCATTGTTGTTTTTGAGTTTTATTTTCCTTACTATTTTGATTTTCAGCATACTTTCATAGGTTTAGTCATCATTTTTCTTTGGAGAAATGTCTTTGAAATCTCTACACATTTATTTGATTATTTTGTGTGTTTTTTTTAAATTGTTGAGTTGTAGGAATGCTATTCATTTTATATGTTAATTCTTTATTAGAAATATTATTTGCAAATATTTGTTCTATTCTATAAGTCCCCTTTTCATTTTGTTGATTATGTCATTTGATGCACAGAGGTTTAATTTGATTTAATCTAATTTATTTGTTTTTTTTGTTTGTTTGTTTTGTTCATTGTTCTTTTGGTGTCATATGAAAGAAATCCTTGAGCGATCCAATCGCACCAAAGTTTTCCCCTATCTTTTCCTAAAAGTTTTATAGTTCTAGATTTTAAGATCCTTAATTCATTTTGAGTAGATTTTATATATGGTGTAAAATAAGAGTCCAACTCTATTGCATATTGATATCCAATATTTCCAAACACCATTTGTTTAAAAAACTTTTGTTTACACATTACATGGTCTTACACTCTTATCAAAAACTATTTGACCACACATGTGAAGATTATTTTTTGGCTCTTTATTATATTTCATTGGTTTATATAGCTGTCTTTATGCCAGTACTACCTTGTGTTAATTATTGTAGTTTTGTAGTAAGTTTTAAAATAAGGACATGTGAGACCTCAACTTTGTTGTTTTTCAAGATTGCTTTGGCTATTTGGGGCTCCTTGAGATTCCATGCAAAAATCAGGATAAACTTTTCCTGATTGGGGATTTGGATGAAGTTACACTGAATGTGTTGATAGCTCTGGATAATATTAACATCATAATATTGTCTTCTAATCCCAAAACATAGAATGTTTGTCCTTTAATTAGTGTTTTCTTTCAGCAACTTTTTGTAGTTTCAGTTGTTCAAGTCTTTTGATTTATTGGTTAAGTTTATCCTAATTTTTTTTTACCTTTTTTGATGCAATTGTAAATTGAATTATCAGAGCATTCCTTCCCCTTGCCCAGAGGGAGCAACCCTCTGCCTTGTATTAGTGCAGATTTTGTTTGCAAACAGGTTTTCTGACCTTCTACCAGGGCAGAAACATTTTGCTTCTACTCCCACCACCCATAAGTCCAGGATCTTTATTTGGGCCTTGAGGACTGAGAGATTTCCAGATTCTCCTACAGCAACTTAATGTTTTTCTTGCATGATAGAAGGATATAGGAGGTGTGTGCAATTTCATGCCTATGACCTACCAAGGAGAGTCTCTCCCCAGTCTTTTACACTGCCCCGTTTTTTGTATGCCTGTGGAGGCCAATATGAAAAAACATGAAAGTGCATGCTCTTGTTGGGAGCTCCCAGGGACTCTAATCTGTTACACTAGAACAGTGGTAGGCAAACAGGGGCTGGAGAGCCACATGAAGCTAGTGAGCTGTGGTTTGCCGCTCTGTTGACTAATGAATTTGCCAATCACTGCACTAGATCACACTTGGTATTTAAGAATTCATTAATCATTTTAGATGTTTTGTTCTAAACAACTTGTAATGGAAGCCACCTTCTTCTCTCAATTGAAACTATGCAAAAAACTTTATTCCTTTAATATGAACTTTTCTTCCCTTTTGATTCAAACTGGCCTCATCAGCACCCTGAATCATCCACCTACCTCTCTCTTGCATATCCATTTCCTTACTCATTGAGCCCTAAAGACAATGAGGTCTGTCAACATCAAATAATATCAGGGACAAAGTCTGGTGTCTCTTGACTGCAAGAGACAGAGTTTCAATCAAACTAGAGATAACATCTAGGACTCAATTGTGTTTCAGTTTCAGACTCAGAAAAGTGGACCAAATCCACCAATCATGCCCTTTTGAAACCAGACAGAGCACTGACATCAGGACCAGATGCAGTGATCAGATACCCTCTACCTTAATTGGCTTAATTGGACAAAACAATAAAGACCATGACCCTAACTCCTTTAGTCCCCTATATAAAGCATCCCTTAGAAGTCATCAGGAAGCAAGGTCTTTGGTGAGCACAAACATACCTGTAGGTCCAGGTGTGGCATCATTTATTTAAAAATAAGCAATTATTTTCTTGGCTGAACATTCCTGTTCAAGTTAGATTGGGGTCTCATGCCCAAAGTGAACAGATCCCTTTAGTTTGATAACACATTCTCTGCCAATGATAAGAGTTTAGTTGTTCTTTCTCTTCAGAAAGGCTTTGGCGTTTGCTTCTCATGATTACTTTGAAAGCCACAAAAATATAGTAATTTTATAGATTATTTGGCCCTTTGCTCCTTGGTGGAAGATGAACAACATTCCCCTCCAGCTTTTTGTACTGTACTTGGAAATAGAAATGTTTTATACTTTAAACTGTTTTGTACTAAATATTATACAAATTCTGGTTGATTTATACCTGGATTTAAAGATATCCTTGGGGTCAGCAGATATCAAAGGTGTACAAAAACATAATTTCTTGATTTGTCATTCTGATTTATTCATAACTCAACCACTTATTTCCTTTCCTCTTCTGAGCCTTATTCTTTTCAAAAGTAATCTCATTTGAGGCAACACGGATGTCTCTTGAGATTAATATGCTAAGTGAAATAAGTCAGAAGGAAAAAGTCCAGAACCATACAATTTCACTCATATGTGGACTATAAAACTGAAAACAACAAATAAGACACACACAAAAACTTCCCCCAAATCTCACAAAGGCAGATAGCAGCATGGTGGCTGAAGGGGTGGGAGGAGATAATAAAATGGGTAAAATATATAGTCTCAAAAGGAGACTTTACTTTGGATGGTGAGCATACAATGCACTATACAGATGTTGTGTTTAGATTTTTTCACTTAAGACCTATATAATTTTACTTATCAATGTCTCTGCAATAAATTAAAAATAAATAAATAAGCAAGAGATAATGTAGAATTTATATTTTCTTTGGCCCAATCTGTTTAATTGTAATTATTTCCCTGATAGATGATACACAGTGTTGTTTGTAATAATAGGCTATAAATGGAATATAGACTATGACAAAATGTAAAATATAGCAAAAGGTTGAAAAATACACTGTAAGTTAAAATATATCTTAACTTAGAACAGGAAAATAGTTGAATTGAAAATAATTTAAGAAATTTTTGTACTCTATTTTCTTATTAAGAAAAACATCAGAAATAGCAATAAAAGTTTAATGAGATTAAATGTAACTAATTTGCTACATTTTAGAAATGTGAGTGCCTGTATCAATATAAAATTAAAATTACTGTATACATAGTTCTATTTGAGTTCTTGTGCTCCTCAGGGTTTCCAATTGCTTAGACACTACTATCATTCACTCACTTGCCCTAAGCACATATAATGTAAACATCCTCTGAACAGCTAATTTAATAAAGGGGTTGAACTTATTTTACGACAGAGCACAACTATGAGGACAAGAGTGGGCTTAATATGAACATTTATGGACATTATGTTCATATTAAGCCAATATGAACATCATCATGGAAAATAATAAAATAAATCACACAGGCATTAAGGCAAGGAATTAATTGGACCTAAAAATTAAAATTAAATATCTTTATTTTTTAAATTATATTATGAATTAATTAATTTTCATTTTGCTTCCTAAATGTATTTCTCCTTAAACAGCAAATTTGAACAGAAATTAAAATTGATTCAATTTTACTCTTTGAGTCCACTTTTTATGTAACAAAGAATTCTTGAAGATCTATTTATAAAAATCAGCACTCTATTAGACATTGATACTGAATTGTGAATAAGGCAGTATCGTGCCTCACACCTGGCCTTCACTTACAGGTACAGAAATAATAACTTTAGATGGTTATTAAGTCAGAAGAAGTGGCAGAGATTTTGTAGGTGATTACATAGTAATTCAGTTTGTTTTTTCAGGGATTCTGGAAAAATCATGTTAGTGTTTGACAAGTTCAGAATTGTAGTAAAAAATGTTTATAACAGTGCACATTACTTGGGAAATATACAAAAATATTTATATAATGAAAATATAATATTATTGATTTTATGGAGGTCCACTAATCTAAAACCTTTGTTCATAGTTACTAAATGAGATGGCTTGGCTGCAGCATTTACCTGCATTTAGTAAATATGAAATCTAATGTTCTAGAAAGCAGAACAAGCCTATTGAAGATTCGCTTTAGGCATCTTCCTCATAATTGTATTTGAGATAAAGGGACCACTGGGATTCTTACAAGACATGCATAGAGAATGAAATGCTCCATGGTAAGTACTTGTGAACTCTGCTCTTCCTATTAATAAATGAAAGTCTTATAGAAAGGCAGAATCACTCAAAATCAGAAGTACTGATTTTTTTACATGTAGTAGGAAAATCCATGATGTCTGTAACTGTGGGTAGCATATAAAGAAGTAGGGAATGAAAAGTAATCCACTGTATGGGAGAACAAATTTGTCACTGATACATCTGTTAAGGGGTTAATTCCAAAATATATAAAGGGCTCATACAACTCAACACCAGGAAGATAAGCAATCCAATTTACAAATGGGCAAAGAACCTAAATAGACACTAACAAGGACATGCAAATGGTCAAGAGAGATATGAAAAAAAAAAGAAAGAAAAGTTCAATATCACTAATCATCAGAGAAATGCAAATTAAAACCACAATTAAGTATCACCTCACACCTGCCAAAATGGCTATCATCAATAAATTAACAAAAAACAAGTGCTAGGGAGGATGTGGAAAAAAGGGAACCCTAGTACTCTGGTGCAGCCACTATGGAAAGCAGTGCGGAGTTTCCTCAAACATTTAAAAATGGGAGTTCTATTTGACCCAGAGATCCCACTTGTGTTAATATATCCTAAGAATCCCAAAACACCAATCAGAAATAACATGTGCCCCTCTATGTTCATGGCAACACAACTTACAATAGCCTAGATCTAGAAACAGCCCAAGTTCCCATTGGTAGATTAGTAGATAAAAAAGCTGGGGTACATTTATACAATAGAATATTACAAGACCTTACCAAAAAAAAAAAAAAAAAAAGGGAAATCTTACCTTTGCTACAGCATGGATGGACCTGGAGAATATTATACTGAAATACGCTGTCAGAGAATGACAAGTACCACTTATAAATGGAATCTAATGAACAATATAAATAAACAAAATAGAACCAGAGGCATGTATCCATGAGACGGATAGCTATCAGAGAGAAGAGAGAGAAGGAACTGAATGAAAGAAGGTGAAGGGATTAGCCAAGGAACATATAAAAATAAATAAACACAAAGACACAGACAACAGTGTGGCTATGGCCAAAATGAGGTGGGGCTGTGTGGAAGTGGGCAAATGGTGGGGGGAGGAATTGAATGGGAACATCTGTAATATTGTCAACAATAAAAATAAAGTTAAAAAACAAACAAACAAAAAAAAAACGTTTTGAGGGATCTGACCAGAGTGGAGCAGAGCAGAGACTGTCTACTTGTAGAGGGACCTCGCTCACTGGAAATGCTTTCCTGTTTATGCCACTGTCCTTGCCTTGTCTGTCTCCTTCTCAATGGGTGCCTCTGCCTCACCCACCCACCCAAGGGCCAGAGCTGCCTCACAGCTGTAACCTTATTCTTTGCAACCACCCTGTATCACAATGATCACAATTGAGCTGTTAGTTTGCTCTGAATTGTTTCTTTTTTCACACACACACACACACACACACAAACACACACATACACACAAACAAAGAGAGGAAGCCAAAATATGTTAGCAATAGTAAAATCTGGCTAGACTTTCTATAAAACATGAAGATCATTTAGGGAACTAATTTTCAAAATATGGAGCACAAATCACTGGTGGTCTTAGAAGTCATATCATGAAGTTCTGGATTATCATGTTTTGAAACTGAATAATTGTTTTTGTTTACATACATTTCAAAAATTTGAAAAGCAATATTGATCTCATATTCACAGAAACTTTTATATTTTTAATAATTATTTTATTCTTAAATAAACCACTGTATTTCACCAATCTTTTAAGAAATAGGGAAAAAAATCTCCTCTTGCTTACTATTTCAATTGAATGTTATAGTTTTAAATTTGCACTTTTAATTTTTCATATTGATCTTCAATGTATTTGCAATTCATTAATATGAACTAACAATTCAAAAGAGGCTCATTAAAACAAATAGTAATTAAATTGATAAATATCTAAAAACTAAATTTTATTAATAGACCAATCAATTTGTTCCTCATTGCCTTTAAGGCTAATATATCACCAATTACAAATTTTCACAGTAATGACAGAAAGTAATAGAAGATTTGGAATGTTTTGAATAAAGTATAGGGACTTCTCTGATAAGTCAAACTCATGTTAGAAAATAAACACCAAGTAAAAGATTTCATGGAATTTAACTTTACATACTGACACAGGAAAAATCACATAACTAGAAAGATATCATCTAATGTTATACACTACTTATTAACAAGATGAAAATTTACTCTAATTGAGAAAGTAAACCAAGTCATTAAATTTTTAATCAGATTATTATATTTGACACTGTGTGATAGCAATATCTTTTTAATAAATTACCAATTAAATTCAACTGTTTCTTTTATCAATTTGCTTTGTAGTTGAGCAATTTTTTTTTGATTTTCAGTACATGTAAGAGGAGAACTCAATTCCTTTTCTATTGTATGTCATAGAAAATCATGCTACAAGAGAAATAATAATTTAGCTTACCATTACATTCTAAGCTATTGCATAGATTGTCAAAGGTTGTGTTGACTTCATTATTGAAAGAATAGCAGCTATGCACATATCTGAACATCAATCCACATTTTTTGTTTATTTTTAATAATTTATTAAGGTAAATTAAATTTACATAAATTATCCATTTAATAGTGAATAAGTCAGTGGCGTTTTGTACATTCAGAATGTTGTACATGCACTCCTATCTAATTTCAAAATATTTTCATCATTCTAAAGTAATATCCTTTATTCATTAAGCAATTTTCACCCTTCCTCAAGTTCCCATAAAAAATAAATCTGCTTGCTGTTTCTATGGGTTTATCAATTACCAATATGATATAAATAAAGTCATATAACATGTGGCATTTTGCATATGGCTTCTTTCAGTTAGCAAAATATTTTGGAGATTCATCTACATTGTAGCATGGATCAGTACTTGATTCTTTTTATGGCTGAGTAATATTCCATTGTATGGCTATGCCACATTTGTTTATCCATTTACAATCTATAAACATTTGAATTATTGTGAATAATACATGTGCATCTGTTTTTAACACTTTTGTGTAGATACCAAAGTGCCCGAGAGGTGGTATGAAATTGTGATTTTAATTTATTTTTTCTAATGATTATGTTAAGCATCTTTTTATGTGTTGTTGGAGATTTGTTTATCTTCTTCGGGGAAATGTATATTCAAGTCTTTTGCCCATTTTAAAAATTGTATTATATGTATTTTTTGTTGTTGAGTGTAAGAGGTCTTTAGAGATAGACTGTTATCAGATATATAATTTGCAAATATTTTTGGCCATTCTATAGGTTAAATGAGTATTGATTTAGGCAAAACAGAGACAAGTGTTTTTCATTAACCTTTCGGGTAGCCTCCACAATAATTAGAACAGATCTACACAATAATTTGCAAATGAATTCTGCTCCAGCCCTTCTAGAACCCGGGACCAAAGCCACCTTGCTTTTAGTGGTTCTCAACCTTTCTAATGCCATGACACTTTCACACAGTTCCTCATGTTGTGGTGACCCCCAACCATAAAATTATTTTTGTTGCTACTGTACTTCATAGCTGTAATTTTGCTACTGTAATGAATGGTAATGTAAATATCTGTGTTTTCCGAAGGTCTTAGATTCTACAGCAGTGGTTCTCAATCTGTGGGTCAAGACATTGAGAACTGCTAGCAGGGTTGCCTAAGACCATCGGAAAACACGGATATTTACATTACGATTTATAACAGTAGCAAAATTACAGTTTTGAAGTAGCAATGAAAATAATTTTATGGTTGGGGGCATGAGGAACTGTATTAAAAGTTTGTGGCATTAGAAAGATTGAGAACCACAGTGGGCCTTTCTTCAATAAATGTTGCATAACACCTGAAATATAAAATGTATATATTTTAATATAAAATGTAGTAAATAGAAACTTTTGATGGTTTTCACTGCTAATTATTGTTCCTATCAAATCCTATTTATAATACCCACAACTTGTATTTTGCTGCATCTCTACTTCCCTAATCAAGGGCACCATTATTTGGGCTTAAACTACTACTAAATTTTTATAAATAGAATCCTGACCCACCAAATCCACTCACCACAAAATCATCTAAGTTAATCTTTTGATGACACAGCTTTGATTTTTTTCCCCAAAAACCATTAATTTCCCTCTTTTTTAGGATTAAATACAGTAGTCTCAACATAAATGATCTCACCTGGCCTTCCTCTTCATTTCCAGCTCTTTGCCACTCTAGCTCACTAAAAAAGCCAAGCTACACTGGTCTTATATTCACTTCTTGAAATTACTGAGCCTTCTAGTTTCACCTGAGCCATTGTATGTATAGCCATGCAGATTAGTGTGCTGTATAACTATGGGAAAATTATCATGTAAATGGAACTTCGATGGCAAATACCTGCCTTTGTGCTCTGGAGTTGTATATGTGGAGGTCATGACTGACGATTTGTTTTATGCTTGATATTTCCACACAATTATATATTTTCATTTAAGTATCTCCAGTCATTCAACTTGAAATTAAGTCTGTGACTTAATAATATTTTTTAAATGAGCCAACAATTGTGTATTTCGAACTTTCCATTTAATAAAACACTTGCCATAGACACAATTTAATTACTTCTTCACAGAAATCCTATGCCATCGTCTACAATTTCAATTTTATCTTCACATATATGTACATATATATATATATGCATGTGTGCATATATATGTATGTGTGTATGTGTATATATAAATATATATATATATATATATATATATATATATATATATATATGAAATTGAAGTTCAATAAATTTGTCAAGACCCATATCACTGACAGTAGGTAACAGTACAGAACATTCAATAAATAAGTGTTCTGATTTAAAATTCTTCTTTTTTCCCATCAAATGAAAATGCAGAGATGGTAGCTGGGAAGGAGCCCAAGACCAGGCTGGGCACTGTGGAGCTCCCACTCATCCTGCCCTGCTCCCCCTGCCACTGCCACTCAGTAGGCTAGCCAGCCATGATCTGGTGCTTGTGGGTGAGCTGAGTGGTGCTCCTGCTTTGGGAGTACACTGACTACTAGGGGGCAGTTACTTGCATTGAGCATCTGACACCTGATGGTCAGTGCGCATCATAGGTACCAGTTGACTGGTTGCTTCAGCTTTTATATATATAGATTATTCTACATTGATATTCTTTAAAAAAAATATATTTTTAATTGATTTCAAAGAGGAAGGGAGAGGGACAAAGTGATAGAAACATCAATGATGAGAGAGAATCATTGGTTAGCTGCCTCCTGCATGCCCCCTACTGGGGACTGAGCCTGAAACCTGGGCATGTGACCTTAACTGGGAATGGGAATATGACATCCTATTTCATAGTTGAGCCAAACCTTTTGGCTGGGCATACATTGACATTCTTTTTTAAATTATTTTCTAAACAAAATTGTTGTTTTTTTGAGAATATGCTTAATACCATGTTTATTTAATGATAATTCTACTTAATGGTTAAATCTTAGCGATACTATTATATAATACATTAAAATAAAATTCAAAAAAGAAACTTGTCATATTAACATTTTCATTTAAAAACATCATAATAATAAAAGCATAATATTCAAATCAACCAAATGATAGAACAGCAGAACAACCATCTGGATGGCCATGCTATGACATGCACTAGTGCCAGGCCAGCTAAAGTGGGTGCAATGTGATTGGTCAGGGGGGCCTGTCATTGCCCCATGATCTCCCTGCAAAGGAAAGCCCAGGCCACCCTCTGTGGGGTGATCAATGGGGACACTTCACAATCAATCACCTCACAGAGGGAGGCCCAGGCCCCCGGCCAGTGATGCTGTGGTAAGTATGTAGGGTCGGCCAGTGATCACTCACAGAGAGAAGCCCAAGCCAGCTGTGACAGAAGGAAAGAGAGGCAACCAGCAGTGGGAAGTTCAGAGGGGCACTGCACAGATGGCAAGCAGTAGTAGCAGGGAGAGTAGGGCCAGCTGCCAGCAGCCAGGAGAAAGAAAGCTCTAATAGGCCCTGTTCACCAGCCAGATTTAGGACCTTTCCTGAGGGGTCCCAGATTGCAAGAGGATGCAGGCTGGGCTGAAGGACAACCCCTGCCCCATGCATGAATTTCGCGCACTGGGCCTCTCGTTGGCTATAATAGCCTAACTTAGTGTAATGAACTTTGTATTGTTAGGGGGATATGGACTATACAAAACTGATTTTTTAAAAATATTATATAGAAATGTCCTACATAATTTTAGTAGTTAGACAACCTTTAAACCCACAACCAATGCAAATAAGTTAGTTTTATTAAGCTTGCTGAAGTTTTCTGGTTTATGTTCACTTCATGTGTTGTGAACATTGTCTTCTGGCAGGACCATGTAATATTGTTGAGAACACCAGGTGAATTTTTAGTGTGTGACCTCAATTTATGTGGCATTAATACCAAATTAATACCAATTGTAAGAGTGCAATTTATTTTGTTTGTTAGTAGTAGTTAATGGATTATGTAAATATAAATTACTGATGCAAAACATAATTTGAAAATATATGACCATAAAATAAAACTAAGTCCCTTTTCATGAAGGTTCTAATTTTGTTATATTAGTGATTGAACCACTTAGATCTTCTGTTTTCAGCAAAACTGGATTTGCCACCTTATATTTACATTATTGTTTTTGTGGAACTCCCATTGTGTTATATACAAAGAATTCAAGAACTTTCAGCCTCTGCTTGTCTAAATTTTTATGTTTAGAATCATTTAGAGAGCTTAGTCTTTCTATAAGGTCTCTAAATAAACATAGCAATATTATCAGATCATTAATGGGTATTAGTATAGGTGTTCTGAAGTCGTTCCCTGGGTTCTTCTGTGTCTAAAGCTTTCCACTGATTTCTTTTCTTCTGAAACAGTCATGTTCTAATTTATTCCACTTTTCATATTACTGCTGACTTCTCACCCACCTCTTATGAACATTAAAAATAAAAATAAAAATGTTCATCAGATTTCTTGTCACCTATTTTAGTTTTATTAACAACAAATGCTTTATTTTGATGTAATAGCATAAATTATCTGTGGTGTATTACTTACAACCAAAATGCAATAGTGTGGCATAAAGTTCTTAGATGTTTAATCAAACATCTATATAAAAAATATACTCTCACTGACTAACAGAGACAGGATTGTGATTACCTATTTTTGAGGAAGTGAAATGTTTGAGAAAATTATTTGGTATGCTCCACTATTGTACCTGTCACACACTTTTAATTAAAAATGTATTGATGCATGGCTAAATTGTTCTTGGTGAAAAACAGAGTCATTTTAGTTCAATTGCAATAATGTACACATAGCCCAATGAAGTAAGCCCATGCAATTATAACACAAAGACAGCTCTGCACAGTGAGCCGCTCACACCTCCATCTCAAAGCACATGCAGATGTGAGATGCCAAATATCACAAAACTGTGTGTATTCAATCAACACAAATGTATGTTTTAATCTAGTCTAAATATCTATAATGAAGCCATTTCACTAATCTATGGAAAATTAAATACGTGGAGAAATGAATGTGGAATAATGATTAACTTTCCTTTCTTCCTCCTGGAATTTCATGTCAGAATTCACTAAGCTCCCTCACTTTGACTATCCACAATGTCAGTGGCTGAAATAAAATGCAATCTTTGCATATTTCAAGTAGTGGTGGATATATGCTATTATGAGTTTTAAAATTAAATCTAATGTTAACTGATTTCTTAAAAATAATTTCACTCACACAAAAAATATTTAGAAATATAATCAAGCTCTCCAAATAGAAATTATAGACTAATGATTGAGGCACTGATTTTTAGTGAATATTTTTAAAATAGTCACAAACTGTAAGTTGCTTTAGAAGTCTCCAAAAGCAGAACCCAGAAAAGAAGACCATAAAATAATAAGTTATTCAAGTTTGATAGTTCTTTACATTCCTAAAACAGACCAATAAATAGATCAAAAACTTGCATTTCATCAGTAATCACTAAATCATAATTCTCTATTAAAACACATTTTGTTTTGCCCTAATCCCTGGGAAAAATAAGAAAACACATTATTTAGTTCTTCATAGGGGAGTATTCACATTAGGTGCTTATGATACTGTTGTAATTAGCTAGTCTGTTATAATAAAAGCATAATATGCTAATTAAACTGTACATCCTTATGGACAAAACCAGTGCTGTAAGGGAAGCCTGGGTCCTGGGTGCCAGAGGGAAACCGGTGCTGGCAGCTGGGGGTAGAAAGGGCTACTCTTGCATGAATTTCGTGCATCAGGCCTCTAGTGATTAATAACAGGAAAGGAACAAAGGGAAGGCCAGACATTATAAACATACTCCCTATAAAACATTGGGGGAAAGAGATTGGACAAACGAAAAATAGATGCACGCCAGTACAGTTGGGGTGATAGGAAAATGCTTGGCTATCAATCCCATCTGGGGACAGAAATGGTTGGCTAGAACATGTGTGGCCATTATAAGTCTAGGAAGATTTGGAATAATTAATTCCTTGAACCAAAAATCTCACTCTCTTCTTAAAACTGAAACTTGTGAACAGAAACAGCAGTATGGTGATTGCCAGAGGGAAGGGGAGTAGGGGATCCTAATATATGGTAATAGGAGAAGATCTGACTTTGGGTGGTAGGTAATTGGTACAATATACAGATCTTATAACACAGAAATCTCTATGTTCATATTGACCAATGTGAAAAAAACAAAAGTGATTTGATTTAAAAGTGAGAATATTAATATAAGGTAATGTGGTAAAAACTTCTGATGACCTGAGAAATTATAGTGTAGAGAAGTAAAAGCTGGATAAAAGCTGACATGGAGGGAAGATTATCAGGGAAGGAGAATTGATTGGATCATTTTAGTACCTATTTAATGGCTGAGTCAATGAGATTTCAAGAGAAACCCGTGAAAAGAGAAAAATTTGGCACCAAGGAGGAAAAGCAGAAATGGCAGAGTTTTTGAGCATAAAAATTTAAGATTCTTTATTTTATTTGGCAATGTAGTATGTGATTAAGGAAAGAAAGTTCAGAGCTAGATATAAAGATCAAAGAAGCTATTTATACAAATGTAAGAGCTCAAGACATTCTTTGATAAGAAATAGAAAGTTAGATATAAACTTAGCTTTGGGGAAGATCTCTTTTTTGGGGAAAAAGATGAATGACATGAATGGTCAAAAATTTAATAACAAATGAAGAGAGATAACATCAAGAATGTGAAAAGAAGAGAAAGTTTCAAAAAACAAGAAATGATAAAGCATTTCATTTATGTTAGGTTATATTTTCCTCTCTGAAAACCAGGAATTACAAGGGCATTTCTATACGTATTCTCTACCATAAAAACACATAGATTGATGACACTAAAACAAATATATGTTATGAGATATAATAACACATACTTCTAGAAATGCTGCATTTTTTTAAGGGAGAAATTGGAAATCCATTTGTTTTCATGCCCTCAAACTTCACTGTTATTCCTCATATCACAGATACCAAATGTTCTTTCTATATACATTATCTTTGTTAAATTTATTCATTTATTCATTCATTTCTTCACATATTCATTAATTAGACATATACTTCCTGGTAAAGAATAATATGTTAGAGACTGTATAGACTTATTTTTTTAAATGGAGAGAAAACCCTTGTCCTCAAAGAGGACAGACTAACCCTTTCTCAGGAATGTCCATCATAGGAAAGCAGATGGCAGATTTTAAACTTATAATCTAACAATATAAAAATGCTGCAGGAGCCCAAACTAAAGAAGCAATGATTTTGAAGAAGTTGCTTTATATCTATTTTTTTTAATTGAGAAATCAAGTTCAATTGTGTCTTAATTTTTCCAGATTCTACAAAGCCTATTTCTTTAGCTGTGGTTTCACTGTATGGGGACACTAGAAATTTCTGTTGATTCACCTGTAACATACTACAATTTGCCCTTAAACTATGTGCCCTCAAACTAAACCTCTCTGATCATTTTAATGGAAGTTGAGCTTACTCCTCTGGTAATAGGAGCCACTGAGAAGTTCAAGCAGTCATTTTCTTATTCATTTCCTAACTCAGGGCTCCTGGTGGTTGAGAGGGAGGGAGAGGAGTTAAAAAAAAAAAAGAGTAAAGCACTTGGCTTGCTACTAAAAGTGTGCCCATGAATCTCTAGGTAATCCTGTATAATAAAAGTCCATTGACTGAATAGTAGAACAACAAGGACGACCAGTCAACCAGTGGCTATGACACGCACTGACCATCAGGGGGCAGATGCTCAATGTAGGAGCTTCCCCCTGGTAGTCAGTTCACTCCCAAAGTGGAAGCCCTGATTGGCTGATGAGGATGAGAGGCACTCCCACAATGGGCCAATCCCTGCAGGTCACATCCCCCACCAATGTACAAATCCCATGCACTGGGCCTCTAGTATGTAATATAAAAGAAATGTGAATAAAGCATCCCAAACTGTTACTGTAGTGGTCATACTCACTGGTTTGTGTCCTTGCCTTAAAAACAATTATTTTTTAAAGGGTTTTATAAACATATTACAACTTGTTGTGACATTGTCATAGTAAACAGGTCCCTCATCTAGAGAATTAGGATCAGCAGGGGTTGCATAGAGTGCCAGTGTAGTCAGAGGGTGGCATTGCCCCCTTGCAGAAGGAAATTGACTCTGGAAACACACATGGAACCACTTTTGTTTGTAATTCCAGTGACCAGTATTTTTCATTTTCACTTATACAAATTATTTAGAAAAAGGGAAACAGCATGTTTAAATAGTGAACTTTCAGCATAGTGTGCCGGAGAGATTTATTGCTCCTAGGAGTTAAAGTCCAGGAATGCTAAGAGCCAGAGGGCAATGCAGCTGCGTGCAGAAGGATCCAATCACGGGCTCAGGTGCCTGCACTGCACTGCTGTTGACTGGGGCATCCCTGTAGAAGCCTTCTGTTCAACATCTTGAGAGAACATGTGGCATTTAGAGAGGCATGCTTAGGATAAGAAGTGTTATTGAACAACCCCTCTCCTCCTCACTGCTCATTCATTTCATTCATTTTCCATTGCTATGACTTCAGCAACTGCAGGTTGGCTTGGCATCCACAGTCAATTTTCAGCAGGCCAACATTTCAGAAGCATTCATTGATCTTAAAATCCACATACAGGTAGTTTTGTGCTAATGTCTATCCAAACAAATTCTTAAGGAGTTTCTATAATGTCTCATAAAAAAATAAAATAAAATAAATAACCCAAAGAGTTGCTTAGCACATCTGTAATCTAATGTTCAGGTTTCATTGAAAAATATTTTAAAATATGAAAACCTTACATTGATCAGCATAAAAGCTCATTATGCACATCTGTTACAAAAAGCTGTTAGGAAGAATGCCCCTTGAAGTCTACTTCCCAAATAATGCTTCTTCCCACAAGAACTATTCCACCCCAAGAGTTTATATCCCAATATCGCTAGAAAGCAGAAAGTGACCGTTACTGAATTCTTCCTTTAGGGATTACGTATCAAAAAAATGGAAGACTTAGAGCAAATTCTAATTATGAACCCAAACCAGTGACCCACTGTAGTGTAGTTATATTCTAACTAGGGGCCCGAAGCATAAAATTTGTGCAAGAGTAGGCCTTCCTTCCCCCAGTTGCCAGCACCTGCTTCCCTCTGGCACCCAGGACCCAGGCTTCCCTTGCAGCCCCAGCTACAACTGGAAGGATGTCCAGTCCAATTAGCATATTATGCTTTTATTATTATAGATAGTTATACAATTATAATAAACAAATATAAATATTTGGACAAGTCTCAATATGCCACTTTCTCGTGCAAATAATTTTGATCTGAAGATAGTCGAGGCTCAAAAGATTCAAAAGGGCTTTTCTTAACTACTAGAGAGACTTCATATAGGGGCTCATACCAGGAAGAGAACTATCACCAAGATAACAGAGATATGGGACAGGTGTGGTTAGCTGGGGGGTCCTGTTTGTTCATGTTCCTCTTCCTGTCTGGATCACACAGCAAACAATTGTTTAGCAAACATTAGCTCTTTCTAGCTTCCAGTGAATTGTCTGCCTCCTGTTTTTAGACACAGACCCCTATCCTGTTATCCTTAGCTCAGGATGGCATTTAGGACTGTCTGAGAGCCTCTTATGTCTTTGTAAGATCCCTGGATATAAGAAATTACATTTGTTTTTCTTCGGTTAATCTGCCTCATGGAATTTAATTATTAGACCAGCCAAAATAAACTTAAAAGGTACAGGAAAAATTTTGTTTCTTACCATACTAATTATATATATAGTACATAATTGTTATGGCTTTATTTGTCCTATTTAAGTTCAGCTTATTTAATAGTATTAGGTGGTCATAAAATGTGTACTCTAATTTTAAATCCCTGCTTATTTGTATTCCTTACTACTATCTTTATTTCTATTGCTTACAAAGCTAAGTTTCTTATGAATTATAAAATGTATTCATAGAATATTTATTCTGATACTTTTCACTTATCTTAAACAGAACAAAGGACTTTATTACAATCCCTTTAGAACATAATATATAGTTTCTCATTTCCTTCACTAGACAGAATAGTTTCATTCAGTTAAAAAAAAAAGGTGTCAACTTTATCAATGAACTTTAAATGTAAAGATGTTTCTCCCATTTACTTGAGTGTGAGTCAGAAACAAACCATTTGAGACAGTTCTCCACTTGCTCATTTAGAACAAACTTAAGAAATATAGTGTAGGCAATTTGTTATTGAATTTCTTAGTTGAAGGCAATCTGAGTATCCATTGAATACTTTTCTTGTTATCTTTACCTATTACTTACTCAAGCCATAGTGAATTGTAAGCATGGCCTTTTGATATGCTAATATAATCACTCTTTTTTAGAGAACAAAAATTACAAAGAGACTATTCACATTCAGAATTTATCACCTACAACCAACTACCAAATGGAGCTGAGCCTTGAATTTTTAACTTTCAAGTGTCAAGTCCTCAAACTCAAGTATTAATTGTCCAGGGCCACACAGATGCTGCCCTGTTAATGAGATGAAGTTCTTCCTGGTTCAAATCTTGCTCAAAATCAAAACCCCTTATAGTAGTAATAGGTTTGGGCATATGTAAATGTGTTCTCCAGGTGTCAGCCTCCTTTTAATCTTCAGAAATATGTCACTGGGTCCACAAACTTCTGTGACTTTCTTGTGTCTGTCACTTCTCACTTGGTACCCAGTATTGCACTGGGTAAAACATTCTTTATCTGTCTCAAACATTTCTCTATACACATCCATACATTTACTCAGTCCTTTCCAAAAAGGGCTGTGCACTGGGGGACACTTTCATTGAACCAGCAATGGTAGCAGTGAACGTGTTGCTCCTCAGCGAACTTGCCAGTTCAAAACCCCATGGTATACATGGACAGTTTAGATTATAATTTTTCAATATTCCTTCCTGTACATTTATCAAAAATGAATTTCATCTGCCACTGGGCTGCCCAATTCTCCAGTATGATTAGAGCCATCTGGAGCATCTCCCAAACCTCATTAGTTTTTAACTAACCAAAATAGTGAAGTGTTGTCAGAATACTTCACCATCTCCCTGTTTATGTTGTCCTCTTCCTCATTAGCAAATACACTGAAATACATAGGTCCCAACACTAAAAGCCACCATCCCATCTGTCAGTGTATTACACAGAGAAATACACATGTATTATCAATCATTGTTCTAACCCTTAGTCATTTTCCACAAAACCTACATATTGAGATTCATTACCATGACACTTCATTCAGTTGAGTAAGATCTGGACAATTCATGTAATGATAAAGAGCAACTTCTCATTTCCTACTTATCCTTTGGTAATTGGTAATAGAAACTGAGAACACAGTGGAAAGACAAAAAGAAAATTTGGGAAATATTTACCAAAGAATATTTGGTAATGTTTCACAAGGTCAAGTCTTTTGCAATGCCAAATACCACAAGGCAATGCCTAATGCCTCTCTCACCTCTAAGAACAGCAAGGACTTCTGTAAGACCTTTAAGTTTTTGCTAAATTATGAATTTCACTTTGGTATGGATATAGATTAAGTCATCTGACCTGTTTCTATATTTCTTTTAGCATATTATGATGTTAGTCCAGGATATTAACATATTAGCTACTGAACTGTTATAAAACTATTAGATAAAATGTAATTATTAAACTGTATCAAATTCTACAATTGATTATTATTTACCAGAAATTTTAATATATATTATTTTATATTTGTAAATAACTGACAAAATAGTGCAAAGGAATAAGATCTCAGCCAGTGTTGCTCAGTGGTTGAACATTGACCCATGAACCAAGGGGTCCACAGTGCACATGCCCAGAATGTAAGCTTAATTCCCAGTGGGGGGCATGCAGGAGGCAGCTGATCAATAATGTTTCTCTCTCTTGATGTTTCTATCTTTAACTTCCTTCCTCTCTCTCTAAAAATCACCAAAAACATTTTTTTAAAGGAGGAGAAGGAGATAATTGGGTAATTATTTAAATCACCCCTTAATTTCATTGTGAACTCACTTTGAAGAGATAAAATTTGTGACTTAAATTACACAAATATCTTCATCCTTTTACTTACCATAATTATTAAAAATATGTATTATTTTATTTTAATTACATTTAAAATACATATATTATTTTCTTTTTTTTTAATATATTTTATTGAGAAAGGGAGAGGGATAGAGAGTTAGAAACATCAATGAGAGAGAGACATTAATCAGCCGCCTCCTGCATGCCCCCCACTGGGGATGTGCCCACAACCAGGATACATGCCCTTGACCGGAATTGAACCTGGGACCTTTCAGTCCACAGACTGACGCACCATCCACTGAGCCAAACAGGTTTCTGCTAAAATACATATATTATTTTCTTAGATTATATTTACTGTTTTTTCTAGAAATATAATTGACTAATACAGACAAAATCATGCACAGAATATATTAATCATATATTTAAATATATGCACATATATATGTGTATCGTACAAAATAAATAGGTAATATGCAAATTAACCCTCACACCTTCACAAGATGGCTGCTTATGACCAGGATAACATGGGGATTAGTGAGGGATGACCAAATGAGTAAACAGCAGGCTGCATTGGGCAACCAAACTGGTGGGGGGGGTGCATAGGGGATGACCAGGCTGGCAGAGGGGGTTGTTCAGGGCAACCAGACCAGCAGCAGGTGCAGTAGGGGGTGACCAGGCTGGCAGGGGGAGCAGTTGGGGGCAATCAGGCTGGCAGAGGTGGCAGTTAGGGGCGAACAGACCAACAGAGGGTGGCTATTAGAAGTGACCAGGTCGGCAGGGGAGGAGTCAGTGTGGGGAGGGGAGGGCAGCTAGGGGCAATCTGCCTGGAAACAAGGGGAAGTTGCGGGGGGGGCAGTTAGGGCATTCAGACCAACATGCAGAGACAGTGAGAGGCAATCAGGTCTGCAAGGGGAGGGTAGGAATTAGGGGCAACCAGGCAGGCAGGCAAGTGAGCAATTAGGAACCAGTGGATCAGGATTATGAGAGGGATGTCCAACTGCCGGCAGTCTGACATTCTCCAAGGGGTGCCAGAATGGAGAGACTGCAGCCTGGGCCAAGGGAACCACTGCCCCATGCATGAATTTTGTGCACTGGTCCTCTAGTGTATATATATATTTTCTATCTAATAAAAGAGTAATATGCAAATTGACCATACCTCCATTATACCCACCAGGCAATCAGGAGTAAGTTTGCAAATTAACTCAGCCAAGATGGCTGCAGCCACGGAGCAAGCAGGAGGCTTGGGTTTTCCTGGCAATGGAGGAAGTCAAGCTGCCTGCACACCTTGGCCAGCCCAGGCCTCCACTAAAGGCTACAAAGTTTCAATTATAGAAGATAAATAAATCCCAGATTCCAGGGTCTCCACTTGGGTCGCCAGGAGGTGTGGCTAGCCTGCAAACCACCATAAGCTCCTTGCTTAGATGCTCCATGCCCTAAGAGAACCCCCACCTGATCTGGGACACCCTTCAGGGAAACCAGCTTACCCCCTGCCATGCACCAAGCCTCTATCCTATCTAATAAAAGAGAAATATGCAAATTGACCATCACTCCAACACACAAGCTGGCGGCCCCTATGTGGTCAAAGATGGTTGCCTCCATGTGAACACAAGATGGTCACCACAAGATGACCAGCAGGGAAAGGCAGTTGGGAGGATCAGGCCTGCAGGGGATAGCAATTGTGGGCAATCAGGCCAGCAGAGCAGGGCCTTTGGGAGGGACCAGGCCTTCAAGGGAGGGCAGTTGGGGGCAATTCAGCCTGCAGAGGAGGGCAGTTAGGAGTGACCAGGACAGCAGAGGAGGGAAGTTGGGGGCGACTGGTCCTGCAGGGAAGGGCGGTTGCGGTGGGATCCAGACCTGAAGGAGAGAGCAGTTGTGGGGGACCAGGCCTGCAGGGGAGGGCAGTTAGGGGCAATCAGGCTGGCAGGACAGTGGTTAGGGGGTAATCAGGCTTGCAGGCAGAAGCAGTTAAGGGCAATCAAGTAGGCAGGCAGGTGAGTAGTTGGAAGCCAGCAGTTCTAGGTTGTGAGAGGGATGTCTGACTGCCCCTTTAGGCCTGGGATTGGGCCTAAACGAATAGTCAGACATCCTTCAAGGGGTCCTAGAGGGTGCAGGCTGGGCTGAGGTACACACCCCTCCTGAGCAAAAATTTTGTGCATACACATATATATACATAATGTAGTATATAAATAAATAACAAAAAAGAATATGTTCAAAAGGATAAGTAATATAAAATTAATATTTTGACTCCAGTTCAAATAGTTTATTAATTGAAATATAAAAATTGAATAGACATCTTAGCATTTTCATTTTTAGAACATTCCATTACCCAGGGATGGATATATGTGTGTGTTTGTATGCATGGGCCTCTAGTGTATATATGGGTATATATATATATATCCTATCTATTAAAAGAGTAATATGCAAATTACTACACACACACACACACATATCCATCCCTGTGTAATGGGATGTTCTAAAAATGAAAATGCTAAGATATGTATTCAATTTTTATATTTCAGTTAATAAACTATTTGAATTAGGAGTAAAAATAATAATTTCAGTTAATAAACTATTTGAACTAGAGTCAAAATATTAATTTTATATAACTTATCCCTTTGAACATATTCTTTCTTGTTATTTATTTATATACTACATTATATATTTTACAAATGATATTCAACCATCATGTAAAAACATGTATAGGTGCCAGAGGAAGAGAGAGAGCAAGATACTAAAAACCTGTTTAAAGAAATAATGACTGAAAACTTCCCACATCTGGTAAAAAAAATAGACTTACAAGTCCAGGAAGCACACAGAACCCCAAATAAAAGGAATCCAAAGAGGACCACACCAAGACACATCATAATTAAAATACCAAGAGCAAAAGACAAAGAGAGAATATTAAAAGCAGCAAGAGAAAAACAGTTCATTACCTACAAGGGAGCACCCATACGACTGTCGGCTGATTTCTCAACAGAAATGATGCAGGCCAGACGGGAGTGGCAAGAAATATTCAACGTGATGAATAGCAAGAACCTACAACCAAGAATAATCTATCCAGCAAAGCTAACATTCAGAATTGAAGGTCGGATAAAGAGCTTCACGGATAAGAAAAAGCTAAAGGAGTTCATCAACTCCAAACCAGTATTATATGAAATGCTGAAAGGTACTCTTTTAGAAGAGGAAGAAGAAAAAGGTAAAAGCCAAAAAATTATGAACAACAAATACATATCTATCAACAAGTGAATCTAAAAATTAAGTGAATTAAAAACTTGATCAACAGAATAAACTGGTGAATATAATAGAATCAGGAGCACAGAAAGGGAGTGGACTGATAATTCTCAGGGGGAAAGGGGTGAGGGATATACAGGGAGAGACTGGACAAAAATCATACACCTATGGATGAGATCAATGGGAGGGAGGTAAGGTCAGAGGGAGTGGTGGGAGTTGGGTGGAGGGGTGCTATCGAGGGGAAAAAAGAGAAACAGATGTAATAATCTGAATAATAAAGATTTAATTAAAATTTTTTTTAAATTGGTTAACATAATTTTACTCTTTAAACAAGAATTAGTTAAAAAAAAAAAGTAAAAGCAAAAACAGGAGGGTCCTAGAAAATAATTTCCTTGTTTAGAAGGCTCAATATAGATTAGTTGGATTTACAGAGGGAGAGCTTTAAAAGTGATAATAATATGCCACTTATTGGCATGCACAGTTTAGTCAGATTTTTTCATTTTCATATGCATTCTGATTTCCAGCACATCCAATATGCACTGCTAACCTGTTGTCTCTACCTCTTTAATTATAAATTGTTGTAATTAGAGAAGTCAAACTTTACAATTAGTACTTTAAATAAATTTAATTTAATCAATGCTCTGAAATGGAAAACTTAGAATCACAAAAAAAGCCCACAAGTTTTTCAGACTACTTCTAATAGTGGTATTATAATCATGAATGTTTATAAATTTATTTTTCCTACTTTACATATTTCAAACAATTTAATGTACCTTGTAGGGCTTGCTCTTCCTATTACATAACAAGCTGTTACTTACCCTTGATTAGATGGGAGCATCTTAGTCATCTAGTTAAACTGTCTGTCCTGCACCTGGTAAAAATATATATATATATATATGAATCTTTCCTTCTAGTAGAATAGCATGGATGACTTGAAATCTGCATGAATTTACCTTTTAAAAATAGCATACTTGGGATTAAGTTCCTTATGTTCAAGTCTTTTCATTTGGAAAATAGTAATAATAATCCATGCTGTTGTCATAATGTCAGAGTTTGTTGAGGATTAGATAAGAATGCCTTACCGATTTTCAACTGATGGCTAGATATTTTATCTAACTGTTTCTTGTCTGTAAGCTTCATTCAGACAGACAATTCAGTCATGAGATAGGGAAATTATTTCAGTTTCCACTTTCTTCTCAAAAGATAAAACATTAATACTTTGCCAAAATACCATAAAACTCTTTTTCCTCTAATAGAAGACCTTGAAAATATGGGTGAAAATGAATGAAACCTAGCTAATCCAAATCTGAATCAAAGGAACTTTCATGCCTTTTATTTCTAATGTTATAAGAAAAATATGCATCCTAGTCTCTTTCATGTTACATACAATCAGATGTATCATCTATATCTTCTTCATACGTCACGTTGAGCATTATAAAAGTTCAATTATATTGACCATATAAGCTATTATGTTAAGAAAATATACATATGCCGAGACCGGTTTGGCTCAGTGGATAGAGCGTCGGCTTGCGGACTGAAAGGTCCCAGGTTCGATTCCTGTTGGGGACATGTATCTTGTTTGGGGGCACATCTCCACTGTGGGGCGTGCAGGAGGCAGCTGATTGATGTCTCTCCCTCATCGATGTTTCTGACTTTATATCTCTCTCCCTACCACTCTGTAAAAAAATCAATAAAATATATTTTAAAAAAAAGAAAATATACATATAATACAATGACAGGGACTTTTTTTTAACAAATATAAGACCATCTACACTAATAAAAGAGAAACATGCAAATTAACCATCACTCTGCTACACCAAGCCATGCCCACCAGCCAATCAGAGTGAGTATGCAAATTAACCCAGCAAAGGTGGCAGATAAATTTGCATATGCATGGGGGGGGGCAGTGCCATGGCCTGGCCCTGGGAGTCCGGATCCATTGGGGGCGGGGGAGGCCTGGCAGGCAATGCCAGACTCACTGGCAATGTACCAGTCCTATGGGGGCCCTGGGAGGGGAGGTGGGCAGCACTAGATGCCACTTGTGGGGTTAGGGTCCATTGCAGGCCCCAGGAGGGGTAGCAGCCTGCCTAGCCATGCCTGAGGGGCCCTGGGAGCATCGCAGTCCAGGGGAGACATGGTTGGGTCTGCTTAGCCACCCCTGTGGAGCTCCAGAAACATCGCAGGCATGGGGTTGCTGAGACCCAGACAGAGATTTGCCACAGATTCACAGCTTTGCAGAGACCTACTGTACCAGGCGGCCAAGTGGTACCCATTCAAGATGTGACAGAGAGAGGAGCAGGAGGAAATCCAGAGAATGGGATGTGGGGGTTCAAGACTCATTTCCTTTGGGCTTTGTCCTTCTTGGTCTTGGTTCTTTTCTTTGGGGCCTGGAGCCCAAGCACTGCAGGAGAGAGGGATGGATGAAGGCCGAATGTGGAAGAAGAGGCACGAGACCCTACTGCAGGGCTGCCTGCGGGGCGGCTCCAGGGTGAGTGCCACAGCTTTGGTAAAGTGGCTGCCTAGGAAGCGGGTGTTCCAAGGGGTGCCGAGCAGCACCTCACTATCCCTCTATGAGGACACCCCACACAGGTGCTGCCTTCGCCAGTAGGCTCTGGGCGACATCTGCAAATGCTACTGCATCCTCTAGCATTCTGGGCAACAAAGTGACCCTGTGCCCCTCTGGGTACTAGGCTTGCTAGGAGTGTGTTGTCACCAATGCCAAAAATCAGTGGTCGGCAAACTGTGGTTCGAGAGCCGTGGCTTGCCGCTCTGTTGACTAATGAGTTTGCTGACCACTGGGATAGGGGCTTAATCCCAAGGAAAAACAACAGCCCGTAATTATTGGAATTGAGAGTCTAGGTCAGTGGTCGGCAGAGCCGCAGTTTGCTGGCCACTGCCATAGATCAAAGGCAAAAACATGGTGAGGCAGGGTGTACCAGAGAGGCCTAGGGCTGGGGCAGGGGACCAGCTGGCAGGGATCTTCCTCCTCTGTGGAGAGAGAGGTTCTGTGGTGGTCCCAAGATGCAGGTGTGCTCAGCCAGGGATCAAGGGACATGGAAGGACAGTGGGGCAGAGGGGCAAGAACCAGCAGCCCTGATGAAAGGGTAGAGAGGTGGGACCACCTCAGTGGAGGGGTGCTGCACTGCAGGGTACTTACAGTGATTCAGACAAGCTCCCAGTGCTAACCAGTCTCGCCCAGGCGGCCTTCGCACTTCAGAGGTGGCGACTCCTGCTCCCGTCTTGACCCAAAAGCAAGCCTTCGCTGCCCTGCCCATCAGCAGAGCATGCCTAGGCGGTGAGTGTGAAGCCATCCACTTGTTCTGGAGAAAGGGGGGCAGTAAAGAATGGGGGCAGGGGACCGGAGAGAGGAAAGAATGTGGAGTACCTGCAATGAAGAGATGCTTGAGAAAGAGATTCAGAAGCCTGATGGGAAGGTTTGTTCTATTTGCCCTGCAGCTGCCCCTTAGGAAGGGCAGAGAGCATGGCTCTGAGGGCTCCCTATGTGGTGAGTCATGTTCCACAGCCAACTGGAATTGGCCTCAGTTTCCTGGTCTGTAAAATGGATTAAGCATGTCCCAGTGCCTTCACTGAGCTTTGATGGCCAATTGAGATACAATATAAGGAAAGTGAGGGAAGAAGTGAGAAAGAAAAGGAAAGGTGAACAACACAAAAGAAAGACTGGAAGGAACCTGTAAACCCATTGTCACTTAAATAGGGAATGTAGTCAATAGTGTTGTAATGATGGTATGATGCCAGGTGGGTACTGGAAATATCAGGCAATACTTTGTAAAGTATATGATTGTCTAACCACTATTCTGTAACAAATATAAAACCTAAAACTAATACAAAATATTACATTAATATTGAATATAAAGAAATGAAAATTGGAGTGAAATTTTTATAAATTGCAAAGTTTAAATAAAGGCTGTAAAGGAAGGAAGGGGAAGAATAAAAATAGTGTTTTTCATTTTACCACTTTATTGTCTTTTCAGTACATGAGAAGTACAGTACAGTTGTCTTTATATGGTGTTTTTATACTTTTCTAAGTCATTATCTCATTTTAATTTCAGGGCAACTTAAAGACAAGATAATTATTCCCTCCACTATTCAAAGAATAGTCCAATGATTCAATATTCAAGCCCTTATTGTAAAGCAGGCTTAGTAAAATTTTCTGTGAAGGGTGAAATATATACTAATAAAAGCCTTGGGGGCAATCAGGCCAGCAGAGGAGCAGTTGGGTGTCAATCAGGCCAGCAAGGCAGCAGTTAGGGGGCAATAAGGCAGGCAGGTAAGTGGTTAGAAGCCAGTGGTCCTGGATTGTGAGAGGGATGTCCAACTGCAGGATCAGGCCTAAACCTGCAGTAAGACATCCCCCCCTGGGGTACCAGATTGGAGAGAGTGCAGGCTCAGCTTAGGGACACCCTCCCCAGTGCATGAATTTTGTGCACAGGCCTCTAGTCTATACTAATAAAAAGGTAATATGCTAATTAGACCGGACATTTTCTGGACAATCTTCTTGACAAAGCTGTAGCTGCAAGGGCCGAGGCAAGCTGCCATGGCTGGGAGGGCCCATCACAGAGCCCTGGCTGGGTGGGCAGGGCCTCCCTCTGTGCAACATTGATCACAGAGCCCCTGCAGAGTGGGCTAGGTGGGCAGGGCCTCCTTGTAGGTGTGGAACAATGGTGGAACCCAGGCTGTGTGGGAAGGGCCTCCTTCTCCTCTGCAATAGGTCATAGGCCAGGCCTAGGGACCATACCCATGAAGAATTTTGTGTGCAGGGCCTTCTAGTTCTTTATATAAGCAGATTTTCTACCTGAAAATTCAATTAACCACACTATCCCCCCCTCCCCATCTAGTTAGTTGCTTATTTTTTAGTCTTAGTCATGTGCTTTTTAGCTGTGTTAGAATTGCATCATTATCAACTAAAGTAAACAACTAGATTTTCTGTAACTTGAAGTCTATGTTCTCATTCTTGTAAAAACATTTAAAGCCATCCACCAGTTTCCAGTTGCTTGGTATTTATGCTTTTATTATAATTGATAATTATGTAGTATAATTTTTATATTTTCACTCCAACTTTAATTTAGAAATATTTCTAACTCCATTAATAAGTACTGTTTGCCTAGGTTTGCCAACTATTAACATTTTATAACATTTGTTGAAACATTTGAGTTACTTAAGGACATGGTGGCATTTTACCTCTCAATATATAAGTACATATCTCTTTAAAAATATTATTATCTTAGAGACACACGGTAAAATTTTCACAGTAAGGGGAGTTAACAATATATAATCATTTCTAATACATATTTATTCAAATTTTTCATTTGTCCAATAATATTGATAGTAGCCGGGTTTTTTGTCTATTTGTCTGTTATAAATATATTTCTATTGATTTCAGAAAGGAAGGGAGAAGGAAAGAGAGATAGTAACATCAGTGATGAAAGAGAATCATTGATCGGCTACCCCCTGCACACCTCAAACTAGGGATTGAGCCTACAATCCAAGCATATGCCCTGACCAGGAATCAAACCACAACCTCATGGTTCATAGGTGGATGCCCAACCACTGAGCAACACCAGCAAGGCTGTTTTTTGTTTTACATTTGTTTTTGTTTTTCCTTCTTCTTAATTCAAGGATCCAATTGAGTGTTATTTTTTCTAACCTATTTATTATTTCTTTAATGTTAGAAACTGAAATACTGAAAAACCAATTAGTCATGTTAAAGAATACAGAAGCAACCCAGAAAAGACTTTCTTCATTAGCCAAGTTAGAGAGAGCTTGCTCTAAAATAAATATCACCAAAATGAATTACAAAATATTATTTTAGCAAAGGATACATGAGCCTTTGCTAATAATAAAAAATAAAACATTAAAATGGATAATTGAGGGGAGGGGCTTTCCTGACAGATTACTCTTTATTCATATAGAAAGAGGGAATACCAGAGATAGAAAATCACCACTTTACCACAAATATAGAAATTACTACATTAAGTGAAAATTGCCACCCTGGCCCAATTTTCTCAGTAATTACAGCATTGGCCTTTGTACTGAGGGGTCACCAGTTCAATTTCCAGTCAGGGGACGTACCTGAGTTGCAGGTTCAATCCTTAGTCTCCATTGGAGTACACGTGGAAGGTAACCCTCTCTCTCTGTCTCTGTCTCTGTCTCTGTCTCTGTCTGTCTCTCTCTCCCTCCCTTCCAATGTCTCTGAAAATCAATGACTTCAGGTGAGGATTGACAACAACAACAACAAAATTACCAATGGATGCTAACATGGTTGGTGAAAGTCTGTTGGAGAACACTCAGTCTCAGCATATCTCCCCCAAAATTAATTGTTAATACAAAAAATGAAAAGAATTAATAAATGAAGAAATCTTGTGAATTAACTGAGCCACGTGATTAAACTTAGCATTACCAGTAATAGGACAAACTGGCATCATATGCCCTTTGATATGAAAGGACAAAACATCAATGTAATAGCAGGTTCAGGAAAGAATTGCAATCTATTTTGCATTAGAGTTTAAGAAGTTTATCAGCAGTGGAACAACTAGCTCGTTTAATTGTTATGCTTATTTTCTTTTGATGATATGTATATGTTGTTTGATTTATAATTAAAAAGAAATAAAACTTCTCTCTAGCTAAATATGTGGATGGAAAAAAAGGGGAGACATTTATGAAAAATAACTTCACAGAGTGATCTGATCATACATTTCTCTCTGGGCAGGTCATGGTGGGTAGTCATGCCCCAGTAACACAACATTTTTAGTGAAATGCTTTAAGCCAGCCCTGCTCATTGTTCTAGTGCTTCTAGGTTAAAACACCTTTGGAATTCCGGAAGTAATACCCTTTAAGGAGATATTAGCCTTTAAGAGAGAACATAATCTTATTTACTGTTTTGTAACCCAATCCCCTCCTTGCTTTGCCCCATTTCCTTGTAACTTCCTCACTTTCCTCCTTAATTTCAAATGCAAAAGAGAAGCTGCAAAACTGTTATGAAGAATTTGAGGTCTTGCTTCCCAGTGTATGCCACCACTTTGGCTCAAATAAATTCATAACATTTTTCTACAGTTTTAGTTGTTTCTTATGTGGACAAATATTTGACTCTGATTGAAAGTTTTAGAAAAACATTTAGATATATTTTAATTTGGAGATGTTTCATTGGAAAATCAAAATAGTTGTAATTCAAATTTTCAATTTCACTGAAATTTTATTGCTTTTTAAATAAGCCTCAAAATATATAATAAAGTAAGCAGCTTATGTTAATTTTAAAATCAGTTTTCCTTCTCACATAAAAGTATAGAAACATGATTTGAATAAAAAACAATGGATGAGTGATAGGATGCTTAACAATTACTTTTACCATATGCAGGCCATTAAATATACAATTTCATAAAGATATTTGAAAAATAAATCACTATTATAGACAGATATGTCTATTTGCTTTTAAAATATACTAACTACAATATGACATAATACATATTTACTACACATGTTTTCAGAATAGTCATCAAGACATCTAAATCTCAGCTTCATCTACTTTTTAAAAACCTATTTTGTATGTACTCTTTTTTAATTGGAAAAAAAATCATCCTTTCCTAAGCTTTCTGAATACTTTGGCAACTTAAATACAGAAGGAATTTTTTCATGGTGAAAAGACCATATAACGCCATGAAAACCAGGGTTTATGATGGCCTTCAGCAACAGTTCAGTGCATGGCGCCTCTATAATTTTATTTGATCCAGAAAAAAACAGCTTAAGTTATATAACAAACATTCCCTTCAAATTTTCTTTCTTTGCAGGCTTGCACATGTATTGTTTTATATAAGCCAATGTCAGCTTTTGTGATACAATGCTGCCAAAAATACTCTTTGATGAATGCTAATAAATTCAAATGCTTCATATTACCCTACAGTTTTTTAAGGTTGGGGGTGGGAAAGAACAAAAGCTGAGTTTGAATAAATTATAGCCTACATTTGACATTGAAAATTGGGCCAAATACTCAAACCTTCAAAAGATGGAATCTATCCAGTCAGAATACCTCTTTCTCTCACAGTCCATGTTAATCAATGGAACCGCTTAATATAAAAGTCTTTATAGTGCATACCAGCAAATATGGGATCATACATTACAACGCAATAATCTATAGTTAATGGACGTGGAGAATTTAGCACAATTCCATGACATATTGGAATGCATATTACAGCCATGTTTCTTACAAATGAAACTTGTAGCACATGATCTTGATTTTAAAATATTCATCTATTCCAGTAATAGAACTCTAACAAGGCTTTGTTATTGATGAAGAGGGTAGAATTTTTCACGATTTGCTATCAATTAATTATAAAAGTTGTTGCAAATCATTATCCAAGTGAAAAAGTCACAGACTGCATCACTAGTAACATAGTATTATTGTGACCATCCTTGGAGCATTTCATTTCATTATTTTTAAGTATTCCATCTAATTATCTGAGGATCCTATATATCCATTTTCAGGATCTATAAACTTATGAAGATATGCTATGAAAAAACTGAAAGTGTTTTGACCTATATAGGGTGACAATATAAATTTCATTCAAAAGGGACCTTTTAAAGCAAAAGGAGATGTTATCCAGATAGGATTCAAGCAACTGTTACTATATTGTGAAAAAATGAGGCCTATGGCAACAGAGTTAAAACAACTCTGAGTACAAATAAATTAATTAGAATTACATTTGAGTCTTCAATGACTTTGGCTTTATATTTATACCAGAGGCTTGGTGCACAACATTTGTGCACTAGTCGGAGAAGGGGTGTTCCTCAGCCCAGCCTGCACCCTTTAGTAGTCCGGGATCCCTCTGGGGATGTCTGTCAGTTGGACATCCTTAGTGCTGCCACGAAGGCAAGAGAGGCTCCCATTATGCTGCTGCACTCCCAGCTGGCAGCCTGGCTTGTGGCTGAGCTGCGCTACCCCTGTGGGAGTGCACTGACCACCAGGGGGAAGCTCCTGCATTGAGCATCTGCCCCCTGGTGGACAGTGTGCATCATAGTGACCCGGTCATTCTACCTTTTGGTCGATTTGCATATTACCCTTTTATTATATAGGATTATGACATCAATCAAACTTAAACTTTGAACTTGATAATTATCTATGTATTTGATTTCCTTCCAACTTCTTTGCTTTTTCATCATCCCAACCATTGATTTTAAATATTAATAATTTTCAGTTATATTGTTACAAATACGATTAACTCCCTTTACTTGTATTTTCATTTTATTCATGATGACTATAGTTGATCAGAAATTTTTAAACTTAAAGATTTCAAATTTATTAATTTTCCTTTGTGGTTTACATTTAGATGTTGTATTTAAAAACGTCTTCACTATCTTGAAGAATAGAAAAATTCATTTATATTTTCTACTTACATTTAGAACATGTACCTTTAACACTCACAGTGAGTTCTCAATCTATATGTAAATATATGTCAGTGGGAGGAACGTTGAAATCTTCACTATATTGAAATCTTCTTTCCATTAACTTGATTTATCACTCTATTAATATTTCTTTTAGTGCCTTTTAAAATATTTTTTAAATTTTTTCATGAAAGGAAAAGTATGGTTTTTAGAATTATTCCTAGAAATTCATTGTTTTTTGTTACAATTATAAATTTCACTTATGTTAAATTATAGTTTTGTTAATCTTTAACAGAAATTCCTTAGATTTTTGTTTGTTTATTCTAAGGTTATCTAGAATTTCTTATTACTAATAATTTGACTAAATATTTTTAGATGTTATATGTAAACAATCAAAGCATTTATTGTGTTTCTTTTACTAATCACTTGCCTGAATTGATTTTATTTTATATTTTTTAGTTAACAAATTTTATATTGTTTTTTGTTTAATTTGCAGTTTTATTTGACAATCATTTATAAATTTATAAATTTGTTTTGGTCTCATAGTTGCATAAGCCCTATAAATATAAGGACTCGATAGTGGTTTTATAGTTGTTTATATATAGAATTACAATGAAATCACTTAAGTCAATACTGGGAGATTTTTAAGAATTTTTTACCAAAAGATAAAGATAGAAGTTTTTATAAAATGTTCAAATGGAAAATACAGATCTAAACTCCTTCAAGTGTCTCTATAGAATCTCATGGTCTGGTCCTAGGTTAGAAATCCAATCACCTTCTCCTCATACGACTTCCAGCATACAGAGGGTTAAGAAAATTGTTATGTAATATCTAAACTGGCTAGCCACATTGCTTTCCAGTGGAAAAGGAATTTCTATTATTTGTAAAATAAGTCACTAGGCATTTGTTTTCTCCATCTCACAGATATTAAAGCTAGACAAAAAATGAAAACATTGCCATTTTAAAGCCTCTATTACATCTTTCTATATTTCCACAAGGTGAAGCCCAGTGCATAGAGCCCATTTGGTTGAGCTCAGTCAGTTAAGGTGGGTTACTGTAACAGATCTCTCCCCCAAGAGGAGAGTTGATACTGCAGAAATAATAGGAATAGGAAGAATTAGACTTTATAAAAGTCTGGAAATTGAGTTTTTAAACTGTTCAAGGAAGGTGGCAGACAAGGCCTGTGTAAGACATGGTGCTGGAACAAAGAGACTCTTAAGATCCAAGGTCCTCTAAATGTTGCAGGAATAGTGAGAATCAAAAGCAGACACTAGGATGTAGGACAATAAGGAAGATTGTGCCTGCCATTTATTATTTATTTATTTATTTATTTATTTATTTATTTAGTGCTGGCTAGAACATTAGCATATAATTGAATAAAAATGGTGATTTTGGATATTTTTAGTTTTTATATATTATTGTAAAGGAAATCCTTTAAATATTTTCATTTGAGAATAATGTTTGCTGTATTTTTGGGGGTAAATCTCTTTATTGAGTTGTTTTGCTAAGAGATTTAATGATAAATAGTTATTGAATATTATCAAATATATTTTCCTGTTTCATTTGAATTTGTCTTATGTGGATTTTCATACCTTTATTCTTTAATTTGTTTATGTGTTATGTTAACATTATAAATTTTCTAATATTAATCCAATCTTTAAATGCTGTGATGAAACTTGCTCCAGATTTAAAACCATTTTTGTGTGTTTTTTTTTTACACTGTAGGATTTGACTTTTGACTATAAAGACCTTTGATCTATATTCACAACATAGGCCTGTACATTGGTTTTCTTATGCTATCATTGTCTGGATTTGAATTAAGATTACACTGGCTTAATGGAAATTATTGTGAAGTGTTCTACCTTGTCTGTTGTGTATAATTCAAACTATTGGTTACTTGAAATTGTGTGGAATTTGCCTATAAAATCATTGATACCAGTGGTTTTCCCACAAGTTTTTTAAATTGTTCCTTCTATTTCCTAACTAATTCTAAGAGCACTGATTTAATTTATTTTACCTTAAATTTCTAAGTTTAATTTTCTGGGTCCTACTTTTTCTCACTGCTCTAGTAGGATGTTAGCTCATTTAATTTTCTTTACTTATCTTCTAATTCATATATTTAATGCCATAAATTTCCATTTTATATCTCTTTTGCTCAGTTTCCCAAGTTGTAATACATAGCAATTACAAAATAAGTTTTGCTAAGCATTAAATTTAAATGTAGTCCTATCTATTTCTTAGGAAATACTTGTAATGTTATTGTAAATAGGTTTGCTTCCTATTTCATTTTCCAATTGTTTATTGTTAATATATTAAAAGTTATTTTTTTTAAATATGTTTTCATTGTTTTAGAGAGGAAGGCAGAGAGAGAGATAGAAATATCAATGATGAGAGAAAATCATTGATTGGCTGCTTCCTGTATGTCCCTACTGGAGATCAAAGCCTGCAACTTGGGCATGTGCTCTGACCAGGAATCAAACCCTGACTTCCTGGTTCATAGGTCCATGCGCAATTATTGAGCCATGCTGGCCAGGCCAATTAATTTTTGTTTTTTACTTTCTTTATATACTGGTATCACAATCTTTTAGATTTTATTTATGATTTCCTTAATTTTGCATGTGAGTTATTTATACATATTTATTTACATTAACACATGCATGGGGATTTTTTAATTTAAATTTTTGTGACTTCCAAGTTAATTGTATTTTGTGTCCTTTATGTTTATATGACCGTTTTTCATTATTGAGGACTCCTAAATAGTTTATATAAATGTGCTACACATATTTGAGAAAAATGTGTGATATTTAACAGATTATTTTAATGCACACAGCATTATTATCTTTCCATATTTTCATTGCTAATATAGACAGGTAAGTAGATAGGTAGATAGATAGGATAAACATATCCTAATGCTTGAACATTATATATATTTAAAAAACGTATTTAATGAACTAGGTTATATAAAAATACAGACTATTTACATATATATTTGTGTGTGTGTGTATATATATATATACTCATATACATATCTGCATACAGTGGTTTTGTGTTCATTAAATTTAGCTTATTAAGTATGTGGTTCAAATATTACTCCATAGCTTTGTTCATTATTTTATGTCTAACCTATCAAAGACTGAAAGTGGTCTCTTGAACCCTCTAGCTATAATGGAAAATTTAATAATTTATCCTTATAATTAAAGTGATTTATATTTTGGATTCTGTAAGCATAATAATATTTAAATTTAAAAATTGCTTGTGTTTTCTCTGAATTTTTATTATTATTATGTAGTGATTTTCTATCCCTTATAATGTTTTGTTTTGTTTTAGTCCATTGTGACTAATATTAATATGGCTACCTCAGCATTTTTAAAAGAATATTTGCATTATATATTTTAAGTAATTTCAAATCTTTGAGCTATATATTCTAAATAGCATACATTTGGATTTCCAGTAAATTATAATGCAGAAACTACTGTCTTATAAATGACATATTCAGTATAAGTTATTTAAATTTGCTTCTAATATTACTTTTTCAATTCAACACTTCTGCATTCTTTTATAATGCATTATTTTCCCTTAAATTTCCATTTATTAATATTTCCTTGTGTTACTTTTTTTTTCTTTCTACTTTCTTTTACCTACTGATTTGGGAGCAACAAACTATTATTTTAGTCTTGTAATGGTTATCCTTAAAATTTGGCCCTGTATTTTCAATCTACCCAAGTCTAATAATAATCATTTTTCTTATATTTATTTGTTATTAATATATTTTCCTTTATTGGTTAAGATATTACAAATATGTTTTTATTTCACCATTGTCCTCCTAACCCCCCAGTTATATTTTTTAATAACAAAATGATGTTATAACTCAGAGCATCCCCGTTCCAAGTTGCATGCTCTTTCATAAATAGTATTTTAGTGCTACCTCTTAAAATATGTTAACACCATATTTTTTCTAATTACATATTTGCTTACTAATTTATTTTCTCTTCCTGCATCTAATATCCTTCATTTTGGATTATTTTCATTTCCCTTGAATAAGTTGTGTAGAAGTTCATTTAGTGCAAGTTTCTTGATAGTAACCTCTCTATTTTTACTTCATCTATACATTTATTTATATCACCAGATTTTTACAAATGCAGTTGCTAGGTATTTAATTATTATTATTGTTGTTTGTGGTACTTGATGATAGTGTTACCTTTCCCTTATTTCTGTTGAGAAATCTACTTTAATGTAATAATCTACTTATTATATAATCTTATTTTTCTATTTTAATCTAATTAGTTATTCTATGATTATGTGTTTATTAACTTCACTCTATGATTACATCTTTCTGGTAAAGCATTACAATTTAAATCAACTAATTGTTTACAAAGTATGAAATATAATTTTTAAGTCTTATATGAAAATCCTTAAAGGCAGAGCTTATATTCATTTTTGTTTTCTTTAAATCTGACACAGTGGATTTTCTATAGGAATCATTTAATGAATTTGTATTGAATTAATATAAATGGATACAGCAAGAAAAGAAGGAAGACAGGAAGACAGGCAGGCAGGCCGGAAGGCAGGAAGGAAGGAAGAAAAGAAGGAAGGGGCATAGTTTTTAAACAAATAAAAGTCCTTATTAAATGCAATATATAATTATGAAGTAAAATTTTTAGCATTGATTTATAAGTTAATTGCTCAAATACAAAAGTTATAGCTACCAGAGAGCATCATGACCTTTCTATTGTTCATTTACTAATTATATCACATAATGATATATTTCCCCTACTTAATGGATTATGCCAGTTGCAAGTAGGTTAAAGGTTTAGTCAATGCCAGTATGAAGAAGGACTCAAAAATATCTCATTGAAATGTTCTATGTCCTTTGGCTATTATATTAGTTCCACATGGAATGATGCTATCAGAGTAAGAAAAGTAGTAGACAGGTTTCTATTTTTTTGTGCAGCTATTACACATCATTCATCATTATAGTCTCTTTTTCTCCTTAATTGTTCATCATATTAATAGTTCATAAGCAATAATTGATTTGGCTGATTAAACAGAGTTCACAGATTAGGATGCAATACCTTTAGTAACTTCTGTTTAGTTTAATAATAAATAGATTCTCAATCAAACATTTGATCTTAAAATCCCAGAGATATCCTGGAGATGCTTAAATGGTTGATGTGTCTATGTTTTACTAGATTGCCTGTGATATTTTTTAGGAATTAATTCCTATACATTAAATACAAGTAAATGGGGTAATATTTCATTTATTTGGTGTCTGTGGTAGCTTGATTTTAAGTTCTTATTCTAAGTTGTATGCTTTTTGAGGACAGATATCATTCCTAGTTAAATAATAAGCAATAATGACCATTAACATTTTAATTCAATTCAAGAATAATTTACTACCTTCTATTCCACTGAGTCAGTTAACAAACACTAGTAAATTAAGTAAAAAACAAAACAAATAAATAAATAATAATTTTTTTAATCCTTACCTGAGGACATGCTTAGAGAGAGGAAGAGATAAAGAGATGGAGAGAGACAGAGAGAGAAAGAGAGGGAGAGGGAGAGAGAGAGAGAGAGAGAGAGAGAGAGAGAGAGAGAGAGAGAGAGAGATTGGTAGAGATTGGTTGCCTTTTAAACCCAGGTATGTGCCTTGACCAAGATTCAAACTGGTAACCTTTCAGTGCACAACCAACCAAGCCACTAAAACAAAAAAGAAAGAAAAACAGGCCAGGCAAAAAATAAAATAAAATAAAGACATATTTATACCTCCCAAAAATTAAACCTTAAATTTGTAATATTAGTCTGAAATATATTTTTCAAATTAAAAATCCTCTTTAAAAACTAATAATAATGATCAACATTTGTAAACTATTTTTAAGCATTTTTTTTTAATTTCATTTGTCTCGTATTTTAGTTCTGTGAGTTTGGCTGACATCATCAAACATTTTGCTAAAGTTAATGATATTTATAAAAGTCCAATGATGTACCCAAAGTTATACAATCCTGAGAGAGAGAGAGAGGGGAGAGAAGGAGGCAGAGAGAGAGAGAGAGAGAGAGAGAGAGAGAGAGAGAGGTTTAATTCAGGATTTATAATTGTAAATCCATTGCACCTTTCCCTAGAACATGCTTATGATATTTATCTAATAAACTTCAAAAGTTTTGCATTGTACTGTTCATTATATTGTTTAACTGAAAGCATGCAATCAAAATATGTACAGTTCATGTTTAGAATCATTATTCTTAAATAATGATTAAAAAATGTGTTTTTTACACTTTCTAAAACCCATAGATTTATAGATAAATTTGTATTCATTACATCATATATTATTACTCAAGAGCTGATTTTATTTTTTATAATTCTATTATCCATTATAAGAGTTCAAATGTTTATAAAAAGCATTTATGAAATTCAAAATATTATTTAGTTTTCTTTCTTCTTACTAAAAAACAACTAAAAACCTGAGTGTTTTCTTAACTAAGTTACAAAGTTGGGGGAAAAAATATTTTCTATTTTGTCTCTTTATACCCAAGCATTTGGCATGAGAGGCTTTTCTGGAGTTTTATTTCTAAAGAAGCACTTTGGATCATAATTTATGAGGTAGGCTGAATCAGATAATAATGTATGTCATTTATACTTTATCATACTCACATAGCTTTATGGGTGTGTACCTTAGAGGCACACAGGAAAATTTTTATTAACACATGTTTATACATAATTGACCAATTGGGAAGTGGTAAGAAGTAATGGCTGTGATTTACATAGACTAAGAAATGTCTTAGAGCACCTCACCCTGTCTGGAGCCCCTGCTGTGACAGATGAGCCAATGCCTGTGGGGGATGACAGCATGCTATTTATGGTATTTCCTTCTGAGACAATTAAGTAACATATGCCAAGACCATAGGGATTATCTTTGAGCTACACAGTATGCAACTCTATCTAAAGAGAAATATAATATTTTATAAATTTGACAAACCATAAGAAAGCTTAAATTGACTTGTCCATTTTAATAAATGCAATAACTTTTATATGCCTTAATAAGATCTATTTTCTGATAAGGATATGTTGTAAAAGATTAACATGTTATATGCATGTATTATTTAGAAAACATGGCATATTGATTTTGTCGGGGTACAGTGCTTATAATGATATCTTACACAGGCTACTTATTTTTAACAGCTGCTTTTCCTTCCTATATTCAAAGCAAACCAAATGGAAAGGCTGGTTCACTGTAGAAACAAAAACTAATTTTTCATGGTAGAACTGCACTATTACTCAGCATGCTACATTTTGGAAAAGACAATGGGCTAACTGGGACTAATGAGGGGTAAGAAAGAGAGGATTTAGATACCAGAATGGATACCACTGTTGTAACTGTCTTTGATTACAACAATGCTGACAATTAAAGTTGAATAGTGCTGATTTTATTGGGACTATTGAAATGGCCCAAAATATGGCCTCCAAGCACTCTAGTTTTATCATTTCCATTTTATTATTGAAGCCAGTGAGGCCTAGAGATTTATCTAAAGAATCAAATTCCAGTAGGAAGTCAATTATAAATTAGAGAGAATACATTAGAGAATGATAGGAACAGAAGGTTCATTCAGAATAAGTAACTGGTGTTTAGTGTAATTCTTTTTTGGGGCCTACACATCTCTACAGCCAGGTCATATCTTTGGCATAATATAGTAACCAAAAAATATTTGTTAGATGAATGAATGAAAAGATAGTTTTGCCGAAACTGGTTTGGCTCAGTGGATAGAGCCTTGGCCTGTGGACTGAAAGGTCCCAGGTTTGATTCTGGTCAAGGGTATGTATCTTGGTTGTGGGCATATCTCCAGTAGGAGTAGTGCAGAAAGTGGCTGATCTGTGACTCTCTCTCATCAGTGTTTCTAACTATCTATTTCTCTCTCTCCCTCTCTGTAAAAAATCAATAAAATATATTTAAAAACAGAGAAACCAAGATGGCATCATAGGTAAACACTTAAACTTCTGCCTTGCACAACTATTTCAAAATTACAACTAAAAGAACGAACACCATCCAGAAACACAGAAAAGCTGCCTGAGTGAAAATTCTACAACTAGAAGTAAAGAGAGGGACTCACAAAGGCTCACAGGAGCTGTAAAAAGCTGAGGTACAGAGACATGTGCATGGAGAGGATGGACAGAGAAGGGTCTGGCTGGCTTCCTCTAGCAGGAAGGAATGGAAAATCCCAACTGCACTGAACCCCACTTATGACTGCACTGAACCCTAGTTTTGAGCGACACTCATATAGGGGGAGTCTGGACTGTCATGAAAAGGGAGGAGTGCACAGAAACTTAGGAGAGCCATAAAAGGCAGAGGTCTGGAGGCCTGTGTAAAGAGGATTGAATGCTGATTGTGCCACTAGCTTTCTATAGCGGGAGGGAAATAGAACCTTCCAACTACACTGGAATCCAGATCCGACTGCACTGAGCCCCAGTTTCAGGTGGGACCCTGGGGACCCAGACTCATATGGGTCCCTTGAGTACATGGAAACTCAGGGAGCTGTAAAGGCGGAGATCTGGCGGTGTGCACACGCGTCCATACAGAGAGGACTGCAGTGATTACCCAGGGGCACTGAGACCCAGGGGTTGCCCTGTAGGGCAGGGCTGCCAGAAAGCCAAGGGTGTCTGCTCAGCCCTGAGACTCCACCACATCCAAGACCAGCACAGAGACTATTGCAATCTTGCAAATATTAAGGCTGAGTCCAGCACAGAAGTTCTCTGAGTGCAGACACAGCTGATCCTCACAGCCAATTGACTTGGAGGTCAATTCCCTGCATTGATACCAACAACAATCAAGAATGAACTATAACAAGACTGTACACACAGTCCAAAAAGGGGTACACGAAAAGTGTCCGCCTCAGGTAACTGAGGAGGCAGAGCTACTGAAACATATAGGACACCTAACAGACAAAGCTACTCTACCAACTCAGGGAAGCAGTGAAAATGCAGGGACAAAAGAACAGATCACAAATAAAAGAAATGGAGGAAAACAAATGACTGGATATCGAGTTCAAAACCAGGTTATAAGGTTTTTTAACGATTTCCTAGAAAAGATGGATAAATTTAGTGAGACTCAAGAGGAGATGAAAAAGGACCAACTAAAAATTAAACATACACTGACTGAAATAAAAATATTATACAGAGACCTAACAGCAGACTAGAAGAACACAAGAATCAAGTCAAAGATTTGAAATACAAAGAAGCAGAAAACACTCAATTGGAAAAGCAAGAAGAAAAAATAATTAAAAAATGTGAAGATAGTGTAAGGAACCTCTGGGACAACTTCAAGCATACCAACATCAAAATTATGGGGGTGCCAGAAGAAATGAGAGAGCAAGATACTGAAAACCTATTTAAATAAATAATGACTGAAAATTCCCCCCACTTGGTGAAAGAAATAGATTTACAAGTCCAGGAAGCACACAGAACCCCAAACAAAAGGAATCCAAAGAGGACCACAACAAGATAAATCATAATTAAAATACCAAGAGCAAAAGACAAAGAGAGAATATTAAAAGCAGCAAGAGTTAATTACCTACAGGGGAGCACCCTTAAGATTGTCAGCTAATTTCTCAACAGAAACTATGCAGGCCACATGGGAGTGGCAAGAAATAGTCAAAGTGATGAATAGCAAGAACCTACAACCAAGATTACTCTACCCAGCAAAGCTATCATTCAGAATTGAAGGGCAGATAAAAAGCTTCACAGATAAGAAAAAACTAAAGGAGTTTATCAACACCAAAGCAGTATTATATGAAATGCTGAAAGGTATTTTTTAAAAGAGGAAGAAGAAGGAAACAGTAAAGATAGAGATTATAAACAACAAATACATTTCTATCAACAAGTGAATCTAAAAATCAAGTGAATTAAAAATCTGATGAACAGAAAAACTGCTGAATATAATAGGATTAGGGACATAGAAAGGGAGTGGACTGATAATTCTCAGGGGGAAAGAGGTGAGGGGGGTGCAGAAAAAGACTGGAGAAAAATAATATACCTATAGATGAGAACAATGGGGGGGAGGTAGGGGCCGAGGGTGGGGTGGGAGCAAGGTGGAAGGGAGCTATGGGGGGAGAGGAACAATTTTAATAATCTGAACAATAAAGATTTATTAAAAAATGAGATTAACTGTTGAATCATATATATTTATATATATATACACAAAAATATAGTTTTTCTGTATCTATCCTCCTTACTTCTTTTCCCACTCTCTTGATTTATGACCTGGTATCTCCTGTGTTCCTGTGTATTAGACTGCATGACTCTGGATTTCTACAAGTATGATTACTTTCCATCCAAGGGTAAGTGTGTATGTGGTCTTCACTGGTAACAACTTTAAATCCTGACCTAGTTTTTAAAGATCTGTATTAAGATCAGTTTCTAAAAATTATAAAATAAAAAAGAAGAAAAAGAGAGTGAGAAAGAGAAAATTAGAGAGAGACAGAGAATGAGAGAGAGAGAAGGGAGGGCAAAAAGGAAAGAAGGAAGAAAGAGGCAAAGAAAGTGGTGGTGAGAAAATAGCAATACCATCCTATATAATAAAAGCCTAATGATGTCCTCACAGATAGTTGCTGTGATGATGTCACAATATGGCCACCACAAGATGGCCATCTTCATGTCATCACAAGATGGTCACCACAAGATGGTTGCTACAAGATGGCTGGCAGGGGAGGGCAGTTGTGAGCAATCAAGCAGGCATGGGAGGTGAGTTTTGGGTGAACAGGCCAGCAGGGGAGGGCAGCTGTGAGTGACCAGGCCTGCAGGGGAGGGTAGTTTGGTGGTGATTGGGCTGGCAGGAGAGGGCAGTTAGGGGCAATCAGGTCAGCAGGGGAGCAGTTAGGCAACAATCAGGCCAGCAGGGGAGCTGTTAGGAGCTAGCAGTACCAGATTGTGAGAGGGATGTTCCAGATTGGAGAGGGGGCAGGCCAGGCTGAGAGACACCATCATGAGTTTTGTGCACTGGGCCTCTAGTATATATATATTGAGCCTATAAACCTTACAATAGTCTTTCCTCAATTTCTGAAAATTTAACATATAAATCTATCATCCTATCTAATAAAAGAGTAATATGCAAATTGACCCCTCCTCTGCTACACCCAAGCCACGTCCACCAACCACGCCCACCAGCCCATTAGAGAGAGTATGCAAATTAACCCAACCAAGATGGCTACAGCCACAGAGAAGCAGGAGGGAGGCTTGGGTTGCCCCTGGTGATGGAGGAAGCCAAGCTTTCTGTATACCCAGGCCTGCGGAGACTTCAGGCAACAAAGTTCAATGACTGTTGCCACGGAGCAAGCAGAATGCTTGGCTCTACTCCAGGCTACAAAGTTTCAATTGTAAAAGATAAATAAAGCCCATATACCAGGGCATCCCTTTGAGTCACTGGGGTGTGTGGCCAGCCTGCAAACAACCACAGGCCCCTCACCCAGGCTACCCCATTCCCCAAGGGAACACACACCCTAATCCAGGAAACCCTTCAGGGCAAACCAGCTGGCCCTCATTCATGCACCAGACCTCTATCCTATCTAATAAAATAGTAATATGCAGATTGACCATCACTCCCACACACAAGATGACTGCTCCCATGTGGTCAAAGATCCAGCCACCATGTGGACAAAAGATAGCCACCACAAGATGGCCAGCAGATGAGGGCAGTTGGGAGGGACCAGGCCTGCAAGAGAGGGCAGTTGGGGGTGACCAGGCTAGCAGAGGAGGAAAGTTGGGGGAGACTAGGCCTGCAGGGGAGGGCAGTTAGGGGCAAACAAGCTGGCAGGGGAGCAGTTAGGCATCAATCAGACTGTCAAGGAGTGGTTAGGGGCAAGCAGGCAGGTGAGCAGTTGGGAGCCAGCAGTCCTGGATTGTGAGAGGGATATCCAACTGCCCGTTTAGGCTCAAACCTACCTATATGGGGCCTAAATGGGTAGTTGGACATCCCTCAAGGGGTCCCAGATTAAAGAGGGAGCAGACTGGGCTAAAGGACAATCCCCACCCCATGCACGAATTTCATGCACTGGGCCTCTAGTATATTTATATAATGCTTTCATGTTGAGAAATGATTTAATACATATCTTAGTCTCTGTTCCAACTCCTTTAGTAGCAATCTATGATAGCATTTATGCAGGTCCTAAAACTCATCAAAGGATTAAGAAGAAGCAAATTTTATTTGGTGGTGTTCAAAAGTCCATATTCTTCTTTTCTTCCTCCTTTCCTTTCCTGTACTCTATCATTCTCTGTTTCTATCTCTTTCTCTCAGTCTATCCATCCTTTTACACAAGCTTATTGAGCTCTTCTATAAGCTAAACATTGCAATAAACACCACTGGCCTTAATATTAAGCTGCTCTAGGTAGCTCTTCATGGTTTCTGGAAATCTGCACTCTTAAAAGCAAAGCACTTTTTTTGCCCCACTAGCTCAAACATTTTTTTATGTAAAGAAATAAGACAAAGTAGCATGATAAATACATACCCACTAAGCATTATTCCTATTTACTTTCATTTTTATATGTCATCCATCTTCTAGATAGGTTGGGAAGAAGAGAAAAATCTTAAGCAGTCTAGCTATATTTCTCCCACTAACAATTGTCTAATATTAATATATAATACCTGTAGTGAAATAAAATAGAGAATTGATTATGCTAAATGCAATATTTTTTTGGAAATGAGTATGTCATGCAGAGCACTTAGAGAACATTGTAGTACCTGTTAGAATGCTGTGAACACAGTATCTTTCACAAATATTACTTCATGAATGTTGTCCCCCATATGTTAACCACTTAAGTAAGTGGATTTCCATTAATTATTTCTAATTATATGCACTTTCTTCCAATTAACAAAAGCTGACAAAGATGTAGCCTTGTAACATAGGGTTTTATTGTCCCAGCATTTTTCACTCTTTATTTTCACTCTTTTTTTAATGCAAGTTTTTCTCTTATCAATAGTTTTTTCTTTTGTTAACTAGAATAGACAGCCCGATGAATAATGACCTATAGGAGAAGGTAAATATAATACTTAAGAATACTTTTGATTCTAAGGAACAGAAGGTAGTTTTGAAAGGGTGTTGAGGGTTTTCAAAGTTGTTCAAAGATTGGAATATAGTGAAGAAAAATGGTCAGGAGAAAGACAGCTCCAAAGCCTGCATAGTGGGGGCTCAACCATCAACACTAAGTTGAAATGGCCGTATCATGACAAAGGAGCCTCTTTTATTTAGTCACTTCTTGCCCTAGCCGATTTGGCTCAGTGGATATAGGGTCAGCCTGTGAACTGAAAGGCCCCAGGTTCGATTCCAATCAAGGGCACATGCCCGGGTTGTGGGCTTGATCCCCAGTAAGGAACTTGCCAGAGGCAGCTGATCCATGAGTCTCTCTCATTGTGGATATTTCTATCTCTCTCTCCCTCTTCCTTCCTCTCTGAAATCAATACAAATATATAATAATAATAATAATAATAATAATAATAATAATAGTAATAATTAGTCACCCCTTTGCCTTTGAGTTACTTAGTGAAGATACAAAACCTAAGTTTGGGCATTCACTGAGCTGACCTAAAATCAGGGGCTAGTGCTCTGGCTACTAATAGTGGGCAGTTGGAATAGTTCAGCTTTTAAAGTGGGAGGAAAAGCATTACCTCCAACCTGCTACGATAGAGGAGTGGGTCTTAGTGAAATCCTTAAAAGAGAAAGAGTAGTTGGATGCTAATAAAAAGGGCTATTATATAATATTGATAATATATAAAACTGGAAACAACTCAAATAGCCAGAAATAAGGCTTATTGAATGTGGCATATTATTATAATAAAATAATATGCAGCTTTTAAGCGAAATTGAATAGATAGTAATGTACTGATTTAGAAAAATGGTCAAACTAGGAGCTATTAAAATATGAACAATTTGAAAATGATAGTCAGCTTAACATAATTAATAGAGCAACTAAAAGAGATAGGTAGGGTGACTATGGAAGGCAACAGAGATTTCATGAAAAGCCAGTTCAGAGAGTCTCAGAGCTGGAGGGATCTGGAGACAGCATGCCATTCACAGTAGTAAAATTTTGTTGATGATGAATATGATATTTGGGATGAAATCATTAAAATAAATGCCACTAGTGTTTTAAATTGGGACTTGTATTCAGTTTTGTGGTATCCCTTTAATGCTTATTACCATTTTCCTATGATATCAGGCTCATTATGATAGAAAGAACTTCTTCCAGGACCTGTCCTCACTCAGGGTGTCTAATGTACCTGTGGTCTTACTTGTTGAGCTTTCAAAATTCCTTTAAAGCAACAAGCACAGGTGATCTTGCTGATTGTAATCAGTAATGAACTGGGACGGGGTGAAGGGGGGTTGCATATAATGGTTAGGTTAACTCACAAATCCAAAGTTTAATCATTTTGATTAAGTGTCCATTTAATGATGATATTAAACTATATTAGTTAAAATTAAATTCCTAACTTTCAACTGCTATATTGTAATTCTGTTTATTTCATGGCACTGTTAAAAACGTTGCCTTTTTTTACAAGCTTTCCTTTATACATCTGATTTAGCATATCTTTTCTGTCTGGAATCTTCTCATTTTGTTTTTAACCTGTGTATGCTTGAGTCCAGGAAGTATGTCGTACTTATGCTTGCGCATTTACATCTCTTTTTCTATATGGCATAAGTGCAATTTTCCAGTAGCCATCTTTAATACTCTACAAACTAGAGAATAATATATATGTATCAAGAAGAAATGGATTCAGACTTCAAAGAGTGTTCAAGAATCAACCACCTCTTAAAATGGCAAACAAATATTGGACACATATGGAAAATTAGCAAAGATCCAGTAATATAAGTAAATGAAATTGAAGCTACTGAGAAAATTATTTATTTTTGGCCTCTTAGATAGCCAAAATTTAAGTTAAACATTCAAAATATGCAATGAGTAGAAAATATGTCCTTTCTTACATTTGGAAAGAGATTAATTAAAAGCTGATAAAATAGTAAATATGCTTCTTTCTTGATTCAGCAATTACATTTCTAGGAATTTATCTTTTTGAAATTTATTATATACAAATATGAAAATATACAAAGATATTATTGGTAATATATAAAACTGAAAACTACTCAAATAGCCAGTAAAAAGGTATTGGCTTATTGAATGTGGTATATTATCATAATAAAATAATACGCAGCTTTTAAGAGAAATCGAATAAATATTAATGTAATGATTTAGAAAGATGGTCAAAATGTATTATATAGTAAAAACATCATACCAACTATATATATAACTATGTCAAATCTATATATATATATATTATTGTATGTGCAACAGAAATATTCTATGGACATATACAAAAAAGTGAAACAAATTCTTGTTGAGAAAAAATTGACTACATTTAGTTATTTTCATTTCTGTATTTTGCTAACTTTTTCAAATATGTGGTATTACTCTTACAAGTTAAAATAAATCATAGATTCTCTCTTCTTCATGTATAAAGTCACACATGATAAACTTTAAAAGACTTATATTTAAAGTTGAAAAATCAGATTAAAAGACAAGGGGTCCCCGGTTGGTGTGAATCAATGGTTGAGCGCTGACGCTGACCCATGAACCAGGAGGTCACAGTTTGATTCTTCGTCAAGGCACATGGTTGTGGGCTCTATTCTCAGTAGTAGGCAGTGTGCAGGAGGCAGCCAATCAATGATTATCTCTCATCATTGATGTTTCTATTTCTCTCTCACTCTTCCTTGATTTCTTTGAAATCAATAAAAATATATCTTTACCTGGTCAAGGGCATGTACCTTGGTTGCAGGCAGGAGGCAGCTGATCAATGTTTCTCTCTCATTGGTATTTCTAACTCTCTTTCCCTCTTCCTTCCTCTCTGCAAAAATTCAATAAAGAACAACAAAAGACAAGGGGCAAAATGTATTTCCAATTTTGTTTTTAAAATGGCTTATTTAGAATAAAAGATCAGCATGGTATAATCAAAATTTAGTAACGTTGGTTGCTGATGGGAATTTTTTATTTTTGTGATTCTCTGCATTTAATTATTTTTACAAAAAACTGTTCTTTCTATAATTGTAACAACACAAAATAGTATATTAATTTACAAAGGCCTTAATTATTATTATGTATGATATAAAAAGATGTTGATTTCCATCAATTGTAATGGTCATATTGAAATTTTTGAGAGAATTTGAAGAACTCATGGCTTTAAAATATTTTTCCAGCTCCAACCAGTGGCTCAGATGATTGGAGCATGGTCCCCTACACCAGAAAGGGTGTTCGTTTGGTTCTCAGTAAGGGCACATCTTTAGGTTGCAGGTGCGATCCCCTGTGGTGGCATGTACTGGAGGCAACAGAGAGATGTTTCTCTTTCCCTCTCTCTTTTTCTCTCTCTAAAAAAATCAATAAAAACATATTCTTTGGTGAAGATTAAAAAAAAACTGTCCATCAAACACCTATTTTAATTTATGCAAATATACATAAAATATTGACTTAAAATAAATATCAATATAAATATGTAATGAAGGCTAACATACATTATTACAAAAGAAACTATTAGATGCATTTTAAATGGTTAATTAGTACTTTACTTGATAAGTAATACACATGGCCATAAAAATTATTATATGTTAAAATTCAGTAGTAACTAGGATATGCAACCAAAACCAATATCATTTCATACTATTCATGACATTGAGGAAAACAGTTACATGTATGTGATAATATCCAATGTGAAGGAAATGATACTCAGTATGTTAGGAGAAAAATTAGTTAAGGTTCTTTAAAATCTATACCAGTATTCAAAATACACATATTTTTCAATTGAAAGCCAAGACCCAAACTATAAGAAAAGATTTATTTGGTAAATTATAGAGGTAAAAGAAGTAATTTCTAGAAGAAATGGGCTTAAGAAACAAGTTATGGAGGTAAAGGAAGAGCCCTGTTAGTTTGGGAATGAGAAACCTAAAGGAAACTTGCCTGGGACAGGGAGAGGAAGAGGGAAGGGGGGAAAGGGAAGGGCAGGGCAGGGCAGGGAAGGGGAGGGAAAGGAGGGAGGAGAAGGAAAGGGGAAGGGGAAGGGAAGAGAAAGTAAGGGAAGGGAAAGGGAGAGAGGAGTTGCTGGGGAGGGGAGGGGAAGAGAAGGGAGGAGAAGGGAGGGGAAAGGAGGGAAAGAGAAGGGTGTGCCTCCAGGAGGAGAGCACATTGGGTTTTAAGAGTGGAAATTTTAGGGTAAGTCCCTTGGAAATATCTTAATAGAATATCCAGCAGCTCTCCAGGTGTGTCCTTTCTTGATTGTGACCTCTACTGACTGATTGGCCAGCACCAGAGCAGGGAGTCATTATTCAATGCAGCTGGCCCCAAGTCTAGTTTTTGCTACTGGATGGTTTTGAAGCTATGGCTTGTTTCCTTGCGTATGTGGACCAGGAGCTGAGACATAACTGATGTTATCTTTAGGGAGGAAAGGTCAGGGGCACAACCCTCAGGATCAGCAATATACTAGGGGAGGAAAAGTCACCCTTGGGGCTCAGACCCACCCTACAATTGATTGTCCATTGTTAGGCACTGGGGCTTTCCACCCTGGTGATTTGTATCCAGCCCACTCTGTTTGCTCTGCTCATTCCTAACTGCCTGCAACACATGAATGTACAATGATACTAGTTTCTTCATTTATTTCAATAAACAAGTATTGGATGCCACCTCAGCCTCTAACAAGTTAAATTAGTGTTGTTTCATTAATACAATAGTGTGAGAAATGGCTCACCTGTCTGAATTTCAAATGACAGACTAGGAAACAGAAGCATGGTGAAAATGAGACATTGAATAATACTCTCCAGAGCTGGCATCATTGTACAGGAGCACACGTGAGGCAGGGAACTTAGCTTATTTATTTGTCCCTTCTCTGGTTCCTCATTGGCTGAGTACTATTTGGTCACCTGTTTTCTAATATGTCACTTAGGTCTTATTGGCTCTCATGGGCCATTTAAAATATTGGGCTGAGACTTTTCTAGCTGTCTCCACCTCCCCTATCTAGCTGAGGCAGACACCTTGGGGTTTTCCACGATGTTGGCCCACATGTATAGTCCTTTATTCCTACATCCTCTCACCTCCTTTCCCACATTCTGCTTGCCCATTCAGCAAATTCCAACAGAACCCAATCAAACTGGAGATGGACCACAAAGGTCCATTTCTTACAATAGGATAAATCCACATAACTTAAAGTTAGACTTGTATATAGTAAAATGAAAATATCTTTAAAAGGACATCAACTGAATAAAAGCAATTTGAAACTACTTTATGATATCATGTAAAATAAGAAACTTAGCTATTGCTTTACATGTACTTAGATATATCAACTAGGAATTCAGATCAGCTTCTTACAACAGGAAACATAAGATTTGCTTAAGCAAGATAGGGGTTTATTATTCTGTCACAAAGAAAGAAATGCAAAGAGAAACCCTTCAGTGTTAGACCATTATCAGCTGGGAGTCCAGCCTTTTTTGATTCCTTGATCCTTGACTTCATTGTTATTTGTTTCTGTTTTTTAGATTGGGTATGGCCCTAATCATTGAGTTCTCAAAATAGGCTGTGGTCAACCCCAAGCCCCAGCTTCAAGCACCTGGATAGAGCACTAGGCAGGGGGGAAAAAAAAAGGAAGGCAAGGGATAAAGGGATTATGCCTCTAGGTCTGTTCCACTTGAAGAAATATCCCAAAGGCTAACGTAATGACTTCTGCTTATATTTCACTAGATGCCCATTTCACTAAGATTCATGCAATAGACCTTCTCCTGGCTGCTGGAACTGGTTTTCCTCTGGCACTCGCGACCCAGGCCTTCGCTCTGGCCACAGCAGAGAAGCCAAGCCTCTTCAGTCTTCAGTCTTTAGTCTTTGCTCCATGCCTATATACACAAATTAATCTGCCATCTTTGTTGGGCAGACATGACAGAGGTATGGCCAATTTGTATATTTCTCTTTTATTAGTGTAGATTGACCAGAGAACATCACATCCTTTTTGTAAGGATGCTGAGGACACTTTTTGTATTGCTTATATAAAACAAAAATAAATAATTATTTATATTATGGAAATTTTGAAGGCTTTAGAAAAATCCAAAAAGGTAATTAAAACCATACAAAATTCCACTGCTTTTCAATAGACTGTATTATGTATAATTTTAACAGTACACACACACAAGCACACATAAGCATACTTAAGCATATACATACCTACATACATATAAAGTACATGTTGGATTTTATTCATATTAAATACAGAAATGGCCAAGGCTTTTGAAAAAAAAACCTGCTATATTGAGGTACTTCATGGCAGATAGTATTTACCAGTAGGTACTCTTTCCTAATTAAAAACAACAACAACCTTATTTTTCATAAGTTTTAAAGATATAGACATTTATTATTCAAGTTCTTTGAAATAAAAATAGACATTATGTTGCTCTAATCAGTTTTGCAGTGGAGGGAGGGGTAATATTATTTGGTACTCCATATATAATGATATTCCATATATAATGAAATTCCATATATAATGCCTCAACTAATTAATCAGGTAAACAATTTTAGTTAATAATTTAATAATTTGTGACAATAAGTATTTTAAATGCTAAATCTCATTATTTTATAACAAAGGACAGTCATTTTAAAAAAGTGTGTTAAAGTTTAATTTCATAATATCAGCTATAATGGATGCATTGAAGAGATTTTACATAGTCATAAAAAGTTGTGGTCACCTCAAGGTACAGTTTTAATTTTTTTTTTTTTTTTTGATAATCCTGACACTGGAATATTTTCTGCTACCTTGGCCTTTACCCTCTGAGGCCAGGATAAAGGGAAAAAGGTTGTGATGATTAAAGCATAGCAAGTGTAATGGATTCTATGTACCTGTTCTCTTTCTTTCCTCCTGTCCTTGTTCTCTTAAAACACATTCTAAATGTTTCTCTATATCTTAAGTTTGTTCTCTAGATTTCTAAAGAATTTGCTTAAATGAGAGATATAAAATAAGAAAACAGAACTGGAAAGATGCCCTAACACTCTTGTCACATTTCCTTCTCTCATCCTACCCCCCTCACTTTCACCCCAGACCTTAATAAGTAACAAATGGAGCAGGAGCTTAGAACAAGAATTGTATTTCTACCATTACCCTAAGAGGTGAGGATAAACTTAAAGCCCAGAAAATTTGGAAGGAACACATGCCGGAAACCAAACATTGTTTCACTAATAGAAAGATGTGGAAGCTAGAAGGCTAGTCAATAACCTTAATTGCTCTATCTACTCATTGTTTAGTTGAGACATTGTTAGCTGAAGCCTGAAGTGGCCTCCAACTATGTTTGTCTTTTGTATTTTTGTTACTGAAATTTCATGCCTAAAGGCTATGGGTAGTATGTCCCAAAGTCTCAATAAAAGGCATAGCAAGGCTAGAGCAAGAGAGTCTTCTCAGTAGAGGAAGACTCCTGCCTGGCCCCCAATATTCCCAAATTAATAGTTTTCTAGTCTCTTTTCATTTGCGTGCGGCCTCCTCCAGAACCCAAATCCTGAATGGGAACCCTGAACCACGTGGGAGGTGGAAGGGGTTTCCACAACCACATAAATGGACCATGTGTAACTATTGTTTCCATTTTGTGTTTTAATCATGGGATTATTAGCATTTCATGGAAAAAAAATGTTCTTGCAAGGGCATTTGCAAATGTTTTTATTAAGGAAATGTTAAATGCTTTAAGAATTTAAATATTAAAATCCTTGATAAAAAATGAAAATATATATTTTAACAAATTGTTGATTCATTATGTCTTTATCAGTGTTTAATATTTTCAAAAGGAATCAGAGGAATTAAAAAGCATGGTCTTAATATTTCTTTTATTATTTCTCATTCATGATTTTTAAAATACACTCAATAATTTAATGATTCAGTAAAACATTACCAAAAGTGGATTTATTTTTTGTCTTTTAAACTTGGACAGTATCTTCAATATCTACAATAAATATTCAGTTAATGCTTTTAATTTCGTAGATGAGAAAATGACATAGTTTGCCAATACTATATTTTTAACATGAGTTCAGTTACATCAATATTATTATAATTAATAATTACATCATGCTTTAGATAAGGAAAGTACAGAGAAGGTTGGTATTAACATGCAAAGCACACCATTGTGATATCAATACTCATTTTACTGTTCAGATTTTTTTAAAGCTAATAGCTGTCAAAAATACCCATTATAGGCTAGTCTATAATTTGTAGAAGTCAAGTAATACATTTTTTCTGAAGGTATAATGGATGCTCTATGGAGCAATTATTTTAGAAAGACAACTTCATCTCAGCTGTCTTGTGCCAGCAGAACTATTTAAGAGCCTGAGATGCATAATTCAACATGGAAGGGCTGTCAGAGTTGAGAATACCTTTAAATTACAAAAACTTAGCACCACGAGTCAGTTATAATTATAATGGAAATGTAGTTTTCTGTCATTTTATATGGCAAACATCTCTCAAGAAGCAATTTCGCATGTTAAAATATTTTGGCAAAGTGACTTTTGATTCCAAAGGGATACAGATTATCTGGTTTTATACCTGAATATTTTCCTAACAAATTGAGTTTAACAGCCTGTATTGCTTAAGATGGCAAACATAAGAGCATTATTAAAATCCCATTGGAAAATCACAGGGAGACCGTAGGCTACAGTAATTCACCAAGACAGGCCTGGTTATGCACAAAAATATATTATTTTAATAGCAAAATATGACAGGCAGTTCTTCATCTGACATCCAATTATTTTACGTGGCAAATATTTGAATATAAAAATAGTTGCCATTTTAGACAGAGTCTCTTTTCCTAGCAAGTATGTTCATGATTAAAAATTAGAATGAGGAAACAATTGCAAGATCTTCCCAGATTCTGAGGTTTATTTCCTTTGATCATTTACCCAAAACATTCCACTCTCTAGGTGGTACATGTGTCTTTCTCTTGCTCTGTAAGTTTTCACTATCAGGAAGATTAAAAACATAATAATAATTTTGTTTTTTTAGAACATAGGTTAATAAGAGCATAGTAACATATTTCATGTATTACAAGTCTTCCTATAAATTCTAATAAATGGAATGTTTATATGAGCCTAGATTTTACAGTTATATCCTGTTAATTTTCAAAAAATAGGAGTTATACCAAATACTCAGTTTTGCAAATTGCTATCAAAAATATTTCTCAAGGAAAATTAGTTTATTTGTTAACTTTATATGGGCATTCTTCTCATTTTGGGCATAACAATGAATTGTTATTCCTTTTTCCAAATAGTTTCATAAATTTTAGAAACTTGCTTTATTTCCAAAAATTATATATACTGTATATGTTTATACATATATATTTTAATATATTATACTTTAAAGTTAAGATAATTATCTATTATTATTCAAAATATTCAATTGCCCAAACCTTAAAGTCAGAACTACATTTAATCAAAGTAGACAGAGAAAAATAGGTAACAACTTGAACTTGAATGTATTTGCAATTCAACAAATGTTTGTTGAGTGTATACTATGTATAAGATGTTTTATGAGCCACTGGAAAATATAACAAGAAAAAAGAATGACATAAATTCTTTCTTTCATGTGGTTTATATTACTCTATCTAAAAGAAAAATAGAAAATCCAGTTGGCTAAAAAAAACCTTCAGAAATAATATATTTAAATTATATTATTTTATCATAAGGTTTTAGTACTTTGCAGAAATGAAGGTATAATTCAATAAAACCAAAGAGAGTCTTATTAATATTCTTATTTTAAAAGTTAAAAGAGCCCTGGCCAGTGTTTCTCCGTGGTTAGATTTGATTGCTGGCCAAGGACACGTACCTGGGTTGCAGGTTCTATCCCCAGCTCTGGTTGGCGTTCATTAAGGAGGCAACCTGGGGATGTATCTCTCTCACATGCATCTCTCTCTCTCTCTCTCTCTCTCTCTCTCTCTCTCTCTCCCCCACCTCCCTCCCTCCTTCCCTCCCTCCCTTCCTACCACTCTCTCTAAGAAGCAATGTAAAAGAAATATCCTTGAGTAAGGATTTAAAAAAAAAAGGTGAAAAAAATTACCCTAACATATATGAAAAAGCTGAAACTAAAAACAAAAGTATATCTGAAAGAAAAGGGGCAAGAAAGAAAGAAAGGAATATTGTAGACTTACTTTATGCTAGCTGCTTTAACTTTTATTACAGCCTTTAATCTACACAATCACAGTGAGGTGGGTAATTTTCACTCTTTAGTTAAAACTGAGTCATAGATTTAAATTAAGTAATGTTCCCAACAATTTGGAAGGTTTAAAAAAGTAATTAATCTAGGTATTTCTAAATCTCCAACTTCTACTAAATTATCTTTTTTTTTAATTTTCACAGATCAAACAACCTAAACTCATATTTAGACATCATTAATTCATTTTCTTGCCTCTGAAGAGAATCTATCATTCCTAAGGAAGAGTTCTCCAAGATAACATTTTAATATTACTTTTAGTCATACCTGAACATAAAAGTATGTAAACCTGCATTCTTTTTGTCTATTATAATACAGTCTTATAGGTATTGCAATGTACTGATTTCTTTATCACTACCAGAATTAAATGTATTTTGCTGAAAAATTGAATGTAGTTATGGTATTGTATTATTGTATCACAGAGGTAATCATTATCTAGAAAATAAGGAATAATGCATTACAGTAATGCACTACACATATGATTACTTCTAGTATAATGCAGTATAATGCTTAAATTAATTCCAAGCAACTTCCTAATTTTATTTCAGTACAACCAAATCACAAGTCACAGAGGAATTGAATATAAAATTCCTCTTATATTTTATTAAGTTCATTTTTTTGTCTGAATCATGAACTGCTATAATGAATGAAGTTTCTGAAAACATTAATTGCTTTAGAAGGAAATATAATAATTTGTCTTTGATGATCACTGAGGATAAACAAATGAAATTCAGAACTGATATGGTGACATGCAAAGTTCTATTTGTATGGTAGTGGAGTGGAAGAAAACTAAAAAGACTAGAGAGATAGAGAGGATGGAGAAAGAAGAAAAGGGAGAAAGAGCAACAGAGAACTAGATTAAAAAAAGTTGGGACTTAAGGCAATTTAGAGGGGGGTAGATATGAAGCAAAAGGAGGATAGAATATATGTGTGTTCAGCAAATTGGAACACTAAATAGGCAAAGCTCTCAGTTTAACTTTTAGATTAACCTTTCTTGTATTCTCTAATATAACAGTTCAAATGGGATCTTAAAATTAATGCTATAAATACAGCCTTTTAATATAATGTTACATTGTGCAGAATATCACATTAGGTCTTTCTAATGAGTCAACAAAATTTCTACATTGCCCTCTAATACTCTAAAATTAAGAAATTTAATAATAATAATAAATATGTACATTTTAATAGAAGAAGAGTTAGTTGTACAACTTTTATGAAGCTAGGCATTGTATTCAGCTCAAACTGTGAGGTGAAGTGTTTGTGTATGAGGTCCTATCAACTGTATTCTTCCTTTAGCAGACACAGAGACATTTGGAAGTTGACTCACATTCTCATCAATTAAAGGGACAGTGTCAAGCTTTTCATTTCGGCATAGGGTATTTTAATAGTGCTAATATAACTTCCTCTCTCTTCCTCTTTTCTCCCTCTTTCACTATGCCTTTCCATCTCTTTCTCTCTCTTAATCTCTCTATCTTCTTTTTCCTCTGACTTAAAAATTATTAAAATAAAATCCAACTATTAATTTGGTAGAATTAGGTAGGTACTGTATCCATATTTACTATTCTATGTCTGAAGCTATTAAGTGTAAAAGTAATTTTTTAAAATTTTATTTTACTTATGCAATTTATTTTAATGTTATAACTAGATGGTTTAAAACATGTTTTACCACAGTATATTTAGTATCATGGATACCACTTATCACAAGTTTTAAATTAACAAATGATAGAAATAACAAAACCATATTATTGATGAGGGAATGATAGTTGAATCACAGAAAATTCAAAAATCCTAAAATGGTAGAAACTACCTGAGTAGTATCTTATTTTGGGTGACCTATTAAATATCATGAAGCAATATCCCACTATTGCTTCATGATACTTATTATTTTACTCTACCATACTTTTCTGTATAAGTAATCTAGGCAGTTTCAAAGCTTATTTCTTTACAAGAACACTTTTGAATAATACATATTCAAGCAAAGAATTTTGAAAACATACAGAAGTACAAAGGCTTTTTTAACTCCAAGTTATATAATATCCCACTAACACCCCCAATGTAAAATACAGTTTTCTGAATTTTCAATGGATATATGATGTATGATTATGGGTCTATCTATCTATCTATCTATCTATCATTTATCTATAATCTATCATCTATTTCTCACCTATCTAAAGGTGTGTTTTGTTTTTTTTACCTTGAAACCTGCAGTGCATCAAAAAAAACATAATGAAAATAAAATAATACTTATTTAAAATCAGTATTTGAATAATGCTAAGAGACAGAAACAACTTTATATTGTTGAGTGGCAAGCATTGAAAGGAATTAATTCCCAACCAAGTTCTAAGTACAGGCAACAAATAATCCTATCTAATAAAACAGGAATATGCTAATTGACCTTAACACCATTGCAAAGATGGTGGCACACATAGCAAATAAGGAGGGACTATGCCAATTGACTGTCACGCCCTCAAAGATGGTGGTTCTCACAGCCACAAGATGGTGGTGCCTAGTCCCCTCAGACCCGCTGGGGTGGCAGATGCGTGGCAAGGCCAGGCCCACCTGAGGGACTCCAGAGACAGGCCACATACCTGCCTCTGGAGTTACCCAGTATCCTTAGCCCCCAGACACCAATGGCCAGCCCGAGACACAGGAAAACCTCAGATGATGGTTGCTAAGCTGTGCATGAATTTTTATGCATCGGGCCTCTAGTTAGGATATAATGGGGGCTGGGAACACAGTGTAGGATAGATAGAAGAGAATAGAGGACAACGGATATAAATCTTGAATTTTTAATTTAATACTTTTTATTGGTGTTTGATTTAAAGATACTATTTTGTAAATGAAGTGGCTATGGTACTTTGCTCTACTTGACTTTTTTTATATCTCAGAATTTTTCTAGACTAAGCATGATGTTTAGAACTTTCTCTCCTTTCAGATTTCTCTTTCTTTGCTTCTCCCTATATACATCCACTTCATAGGTCCACATAGCTTTTTAATATGAACTGTAACAAAAACTACAAATATCTAACTGTTTTCATATAGCCTGAAGTCTGGTAAAATGGTTACATGTCCTGAATCGAAGGAGCAGACACTTCTAAAGAGAATTCTATGCCAATTTAATGTTCTAAAATCAGTAGATTTAACCTGAGTTGCACTTTATTAGGCTGTGTTAAAGCCAGATTCCATCATAGCTGGGTCCACCCGCTCCCTTTCTCCCCCTTTGCAGAGAGCCTTTATGATCTAAGAAATGTCTCGGTCCAATATTTGTGAATTCTATTAATGGAGGCATTCTTGCACTTACGTCAAGTTATACTGCATATAAATGGAGGATAAAAGGATTACCAGATTATAAATCAAATGAGAGTTTCTGGCAATATAAATCTCAGCTATGTCAGGCCCTTGTGTTAATGGAATTACAGAATTCCAATGGCCAGTAAGAATTTAAATTCTATGTTAGAGACCTCACTAATTTTTCACAGGACTCCCCTCGGTAAAACATTAAAAAAAAATAAATAAAGTGGGAAGTTTTCAAGAAAATTCATTTCATGTCTTGGAATTGTTTTTTAAGATAGTGCCAAAAATATTATTGGCATTTGAAAATGCATTATAACACCCATGTTATACAATTCTAAGTTTGTGTTGAAACTTTAGCACTTAATCAATTAAATAAATGTAGCCAACTGTGTTAAATGCAAACCAGATCATATATAACACTGAGATAAATGATGTTTTTTTATGATCAATGAAATGAAATCCAATAAGATAGTTTCTGGATCGGTCAAATGACAGAACTATGTATGTTTAAGGTAATCAATTCAGTCAAATAAGTGGTAAAATTTGTGTTTGTGACTATGCTTGTTTTATGTACACATTAGAGTGAAATTAACTAGTTGTTGGAATCAACATGTTTGTTTGATTAAGTAGTAATTAGCTTTATTTCTAAATATATATCTAATTTGATATCCATGGTAATATTAACTTGGCTCATTAAAAGTCATATTCAATATGTGATGGTTATATATAGGAATGGATTTTTACGTGATAAAACATTAATTTAGAATGGAAACTTCCAAAGATTTTTTTATTAAATATAGTCTGGATATATTCTAATATGTTGAATATTAATTCCTTCATGAGATTAATATTTGTTGAGCACCGAGAATAGACTCAGAATATGCTAGGTGTGGCATTATGAAACATAATAAGGTCTCAGGTCTACCTGAGCAAATGAAAGGCAGATTAGTCAGGCTGCCTTCAATAAACAAGGAGAAATTATTCTTTCCATGTAAGCAATGATGATCAGAAACGATGTCTCTTCTATTCAATACTTTTAGCCAAGCTTCCTCTAAGATTAGGCATATGACAGATCCCTGTCAGTCTGCCCAAGGTTACTCCATGTTATCATTCAATTTTACTGTCAATACATTTCTGCCCTTATTTTTCCTCTGGTCCTTGATGTTAGACAGAATGGAGCTGAGAGATTCCATTCTCTATGACTGACTGGGATATACTTCACAACCCAAATCTTTAGTGTTTAGGAACAGTGTCACAGAGGTCTAAAATTCACTGGAGAATAAAATAGATCTCATAATAAAAACTTGACTGGCTTCTTGCCTCACAATATCCCTAAAATCTCTTTTAAACCTGTTTAAAATTTTACTTTAAACCTGGACAAAAAGCAACCATTACTTTAGGCCCCATAATAAGCCCTGGATATAAAACACTCTAGTAGACCTGGCTGGTATTGCTCACTGGTTGAGTGACAACCCACAATCCAAGAGGTCACTGGATTGATTCCAGGTCAGGGCACATGCCAGGTTGTGGGATCAATCCCCAACAGAAGGACTGCAGGAGGCAGCTGGTGATATTTCTATCTCTTTATCGTTCTCCCTTCTTCTATCTATAAAATCAATTTGAAAAAATACTTAAAACATTCTTAAAAAAAGAGACTACCCCTAATTTTGTGTTCTTCTATATTACTTTTTTTCTCCCAAAGTGGCTATTTCAATATAGTTTATTTGGTTTCAACACAACAACAAACTTAGAAGTACAGGCCATATTTTAGCAGAATTTATTAGGGCTTTAAAATGGACCTTCAAGTGTACACCTGACATTGAAAATGGCTAAGGGTATTATAAGCCAATAGTAAAAAATAGGTAATGGAATGCAGGTAGATGACAGATTATGAATAATTTTAATATTTGAAGAAGTCATCATGAAGATGGAAAACAAAGAGACCTGTTGCAATTTACATTTTACAGAGTTGTCTCTAAAAACTATATAAAATGAAGAATTGGAAAATTTAACTTGAACGAGCAATTGGACAGTTATTTCAAAAACTTATGTAAAAGGTTATAGACCTGACAGTTAAAGTAAGAATAAAAAAGGGTTAGATTGAAGAATTAATTCAAAATAGGAAATGATAGTGATGTTTTCACTACTGTTTATACTGTTATGTTTGTTGATGTGGGAATGCACCTGACATAGAATTTAACTGGGGTCAATATATTGATGGTACTGCTTATGAGATGTGTAGCTTTAAACAAGCTATTTAATGTTTCTAAAGCTTCAGCTTCATTACAAAAGAATGGAAGACAATAATAAATTTTTCATTCATATAATTTTAGAACTTACAAATACTCCATAAAGAGTAGCTTTTAGATATTAGATATGTTTCTACTATAAGCATCTAGAGGTCTAAGAGTGGCAGCAAGAAAAAGTATAATTGTTTTTTAACTTAGTATGGATATTTTTACTTTATCATCTTTTTAGAGATAGATAATATTAACTGTAACTAAATAGAAAATATATAATATATCATTATTCTGTAAAACATGGGAGAACAACATACATCATATATAATGGTATCATTTGGGCTCCATGTTGGTGGTTCTCAGCCTTGGATACATGCTAAATTCACCAGAGACTTTTGAGAATAGAATTTCTAAAATAAAAGCCAGACCAATTTAATCAGAATGTCTGTGAATGAAGTGCAGGAGTCATTATTTTTAGATCCCAGGTGATTTTATTGTACAGTTTAAATTGATCGCCACTGCTCTAGTGTTCCAGGTCAGCACTTCTCAAAATTTAATGTGAGTAAAAATTACCTAGGGAATTTGTTGAAATGCATATTCTATGCCTGGGTGCAGTCTGAGATTCTGTATTTTCAAAGAGATTCCAGTGGATGTCTTATAAGTGATAGGTGGAGCATAGTGTGAGTAGTAAAGATTTAGTTGAGGGAGGCTGCTGGAGAAAGAGAAATTATCCTGAAGTTTGAACAGGAATGAGCTGTATTTCTTCTTTTTTGGTGTTATGTGTATGAGTTTTTTTATATACTTTGGATATTAACCCCTTATCAAGTGAATCATTGGTAGAAATCTTTTCCCATCTAATAGGTTGTATTTTTGTGTTGTTGATAGTTTTTCTTTCTGTACAAAATCATTTTAGTTTGATTTAGTCCTATTTGTTAATTTTTTTTTCTTGTGTGTCTCTGGCCTGAGAAACACCCCCCCACACACACACACAGATTGCTAAGAGCAATATTAAATATTTAAAAATGGGCAGAGGATCTGAATAGACATTTCTCCAAAGAAGATATACAGATGTGCAATAAACATAAAAAGAGATGCTCAATATCACCTGTTTGTGCTGGAATTACGATAAACACTTGCTCCTTAAATGAACCTCAGGATACCCAGATTGTTTGGCATATGAAACTGAGGTATAATAGGCCTTTGGGATATGATGGTGATTATATTTTTATTTTCCCATTTTTTATTTCTTATTTTTTTATTTTTAAGGCAAAGGTATATTTATAGAAGCAAATTTAAAATTTCTATATTATTTTTTGAAAACACAGTAACTGAAAGTTGTAGAGAACTTTATTTATTTTTCTAAATATATTTTTATTAATTTTTTTACAGAGAGGAAGGGAGAGGGATAGAGAGTTAGAAACACCGATCAGCTGCCTCCTGCACACCCTCTACTGGGAATGTGCCCGCAACCAAGGTACATGCCCTTGACCGGAATTGAACCTGGAACCTTTCAGTCCACAAGCCGACGCTCTATCCACTGAGCCAAACCGGTCTCGGCTGTAGATAACTTTAATATCAAATTGATACCTAAATATTTTTTTCTTTATTGATTAAGATGTTACATATGTGTCCTTATTGCCCCAGTGCTCCCCCATCACCCCATTCATACCCTCACCCCTCTGGTGTCAGTGTCTAATGGTTAGCCTTATATGCATGCATACAAGTCCTTTGGTTGATCTCCCTGCTTTGCCCTCACTCCTCTCCTGCCTTCCCTCTGAGGTTTGATGGTCTGATTGATGTTTCTCTGTCTCTGGATCTGTTTTTGTTCATCAATTTATGTTGATCATTATATTCCACAAATGAGTGAGATCATGTGATATTTATCTTTCTCTGATTGGCTTATTTCACTTAGCATAATGCTCTCCAGTTCCATTTATGCTGTTGCAAAGGTAAGAATTTTTTCTTTTTTTTATCACAGCATAGTATTTCATTGTGTAGATGTATCATAGTTTTTTAATCCATTCATCTGCTGATGGGCACTTAGGCTGTTTCCAGATCTTAGCTATGGTAGATTGTGCTGCTATTAACCTAAGGGTGCATATATCTTTTCAGCTTAGTGTTTCTAGTTTCTTGGGATATAGTCCTAGAAGTGGGATCACTGGGTCAAATGTGAGTTTCATTTTTAGTTTTTGTTTTTGGAAACTCATACTGTTCTCCACAGTGGCTGCACCAGTCTGCATTCCCACCAGCGGTGCATTATCATTTTGATTTGCATCTCTTGGACTTTGATCATGTTTGCATATGTCTCTTGGACTTCCTTATGTCCTCTTTTGAAAATTATCTGCTTAGGTCCATTGCCCATTTTTTGATTGGGTTATTTATCTTCGTTTTGTTAAATTGTATGAGTTCCCTGTAAATGTTGAAGACTAAACCCTTATAGGTGATAACATTGACAAATATGTTTTCCCATGTAATGGGCTTTCTTGTTGTTTTGTTGATAGTTTCTTTTGCTGTTCAAAAGCTTTTTATTTTGATGTAGTCCCATTTGTTTATTTTCTCTTTAGTTTCCATAGCCCTATTGGTGTATTGGTGAAGATATTGCTTCGGCATATGTCTGAGATTTTGCTGCCTGTGTATTCCTCTGATATTTTTATGGTTTCCCATTTTATGTTTAAGTCCTTTAACCATTTTGAGTTTATTTTTGTGTGTGGTTTAATGCTCTTTTATGTTATTTTTTGAGCACCAGTTATATAATACAGAGATTCTAATGAAGTTTTAAAAACCTAAGCCTCATTATGCATGCTTTTACAAAATCTAAGTTTTTCATTAGTTTGTACCATATATATTTTTCCATTATTTATATGTGTCATAATTTGAAAACTGCTGAGAAGTACTTCTCTGAATATATATTTAGTAATTGAAATTTTGTGATGCCCAGTGCATGAAAATTCATGTACTGGGTGGTCCCTCAGACTGGCCCGCTCCCTCTCATAGTCTGAGACCCCTCAGGGGATGTCCTACTGATGGCTTAAGCCTGCTCTCCATAGTCTGGCCCCCCTCTGTGGGAGGTGACCAGCCGATTAGGGGATGTTGACTCCCATAACATGCCACTGCTGCCGCCACTGCCAGATGCCACAGCTGCTGAGCCTTGGCCCTTGCAGCCACCATGGCTGCCTGAACCTCAACTCTCGCAGCCACAGCAGTAGCCTGAGCCTCTACCCAGCTCTTGCAGCAGTAGCTGCCATCGTGGCTTGCCTGAGCCTCAGCTGTAAGGGATGAGGCTTAGGCAGTCACTGTGGCTTTATCCAGAAGGATGTCCCCAAGACATCCAGTCTAATTAACATATTACCATTTTATTAATATAGATTCTTAATTATTTTTTAATTTACACTCCAAGAAGCAAAATATAAGAAAACAATTAAGAATTATCTTATGATAAGTCTTTTTAAACAATATTTTTGAAAAATAATTTGCATATCATAAATTTCACCATTTAAAGTGTGCAATTTCATGTTTTTAGCCTATTTGGAGTTGTTCAAATAGTATCATAATCTACTTCAGAACATTTTAACACTTCAAAAAACAGCAGTGCTAACTCCAACCCTAAGCAACCACTAATCTACTAGCTATCTCACATACTCATTATTTTCTACTTATATAGATTTGCACATCTTATAGAATAAAGATGCATTATGCAAATAGTCGTTATACTGTGAAGCATGACTAACCATGTAATGACTAAATCACAGATCAGCAGGAAGGGGGGGGCAAGCTACAAGTGGGTAGTGGAGAGCTATAGGAGGGAGCAGGGCAGCAAGCTATGATGGAGGTGTGGGGGAAGGGGACAGGGGAACTACAGGACGGAGGGGCAGCTGGCAGAGAGCTACTGGAGGGCAGCAGTGAGCTACTGGCAAGCTAATGGTGCATGGATTCGTGCGCAGGGCTACTAGTTTCATATAAATGGTGTACTGTAATATGGTCTCTTGACTGGCTCAATGCAATGTTTTTAGGTTTTTTCATATTGCGAATATATGAGTACTTCATTTATATTGTTGAATAATATTATATTGTATGAATGTACTACATTAAGTGTATGCATTCATCAGTCAGTGAAATTCTGTGTTCTTCAAACATTTTGGCTACAGTAAATAATACCGCTAGGAACATTCATGTACAACTTTGGGAATGAATTTTTTTTTTTCATTTCTCCTGGTACCTAGGAGTAGAAATGCTATGTTATGTGGTAACTCCAAGTTCAAAATTTTGAGGAACTGCCAAACTGTTTTCCAAATTGTTTGTATTGTTTTATATTCTAATCAGAAATATATGAGGATTTTATTTTTTTTATTTCTTTGCCAACACTTATTATTATCTGTCTTTTTTATATTATGCGTGCCAGTGGATATAAAGTGATATCTCATTGTGGTTTTAATTTGCTTTTTTCTAATGACTGCTAATATTAAGCATTTTCTGATATAATTATTGGCTTCTTTTTTTAAAATTTTAGTTCTATATTGTTGAAAGTATTACATATGTCTCCTCTTTCCCCCATTGCCCACTTCCCAGCCACTCCCCACTCATTACCTCCCAGCACATGTCCTTGCCACCTTACTATATCTTTTAGTGTGCTTATATACATGTATACAAGTCCTGTGGTTGATCTCTTACCTCCACCTCTCCACCCTCATCCTTCCTTAGACAGATATCTATTCAAACACTTTGCCATTTTGAATTGGGTTATTCTCTTTTTACATTTAAGTTGCAAGTGTTCTGGAAACAAGTCTTTTATCATACATAAGTTATAAATATATCCTTCCTATGGATGTCCTTCAATTCTTTGGTGGTATCTTTTGAAGCACAAAGAATTTTTTTCAAAATTAATACATTCTAACTTGTCAACCTTTTCCTTAATAACTTGTGCTTTTGGTGCCACACCCAATAGGTTATTGCCTAATGCAAGACCACAAAGATTTACTCCTGCTTTTCTATTAAGACTGTTCTTGTTTTTGCTCTTACATTTAGACCTATGATTCCATTTGAATTCATTTTTGTGGATGATATAAAATAGGAAGAAATCTTATTATGTTTGGATTTACAACATGTCAAAATATCAGTGACTTTATAATAAAACATAAGTTTATTCAGGAGCAAGACTTGAAACAACTTAGTACCTTAGACAATCTGTCCCTAAATTTCCAACATGGGTATATTGACCTGGAAATATGAAATGACCCAGGAAAAGATAAAGCGACCCAAGAGAAGTTGATTTGGCAAATCTGTCACAAGACCTAGAAATTTAAACATTTTTTAAGAGTCCTATATAAATAATAAGGTACTCCCAAAACCCATTTTGAGAAACACCAATTAAAGTAAATAAATTTCAACAAATAGTGAGAATTTTAAGACATTTTGTATAACATTTTTTTGAAAACCATGATAATCCCAAAGGGACTCTATTCATCCTGAACCTGAGGATTGAGAATTCTTTTACTGTATGCCAGATATATGCATTAATTTACCATAACCATAAAAGTATACCTGTGTCCTTAAATCTTGTTTTCAGTGGCTATTCAGTTGGACTATAACAACCGTCATTTCCCTGTATTATAAAAGTCCACAGAAGATTCTGGCTCAAGATGACAGGAAAAACAATTCTTGGTAACAATTGTCCCAGAGAACTGCAGAAGATGTCATCACAAACATTTTCTTTCAGTCAATCCAACTCTGTCATTAAAATGCAATTTTATTATCCAAATACCATATATTTTAAATATTTTCTTGCCATTTTCCACTATCCACCAATATATCTGTTCATATCCTGTCTTACTCAAGACAACATGGTGAAAAGCATTGTCTTGTTAATTGTCATTAAACACAAATCTGCTTGCTACAGATTTCATGCAAAGCAAACTTTCAATTCCTAATTGCTTTGAGGGATGGATATGAAATGGAAAGGAGTCCTCAGAAAGCCCTCTTTCAAGCCAAAATGGGAGCATTGTAAATATAAAATTGAAGAAGAAGCTTTTATTTATTCAAAATTGTGCAACAAATGTAAAGACAGAAACTGGGCTAAGGGTTGAGCAGGTGTGATGCTGTAGTATGTTTTGCTAATTGTAAGACAACACAATTGTTAAAATCTTCCTTCATAGTGAACAGTTTTATGCAGAAATCAAAGTAGAATTTTGTTTCTGAAATTTCTTCATTATTTTAGTTTCACTTTTTTTAATATATATATATATTTATTAATTTTTATACATATCTCCCCATTGCCTCCCCTCCCTCCCAGGCATACCCCAACCCCCAGTGTCTATGTTCATTGGTTATGATTATATGCATGCATACAAGTCCTTTGATTGATCTCTTATCTACCTCACCTAACTTTAATCTTCCTGCTGTAATTTCACAGTCTGTTTGAAGCTTTACTGTCTCTGTATCTATCCTTTTGTTGATCAGTTTATAATGTTCTTTATTATCCCCCAATGAGTGCGATCATGTGATGCTTCTCCTTCATTGACTGGCTTATTTCACTAAGCATAAGGCTCTCCAGTTCCAACCAGGTTGCTGCAAATGGTAAGAATTCCTTCTTTTTAATGGCAGCATAGAATTCCATTGTGTAGATGTACCACAGTTTCCTGATCCACTCCTCTGCTGACGGGCACCTAGGCTGTTTCCAAATTATAGCTATTGTAAATTGTGCTGCTATGAACATAGGGGTGCATAAATCCTTTCTGATTGGTGTTTGTAATTTCTTAGGATAAATTCCTAAGAGTGGGATTACAGGGTCAAATGGGAGATCCATTTTTATTTTTTTGAGGAAACTCCATACTGTTCTCCACAGTGGCTGCATCAGTCTGCATTCCCACCAACAGTGCACAAGGATTCCTTTTTCTCCGCATCCTCGCCAACACTTGTCCTTTGTTGATTTGTTGATGATTGCCATTCTGACAGGTGTAAGATGGTATCACATTGTCGTTTTGATTTGCATCTCTCAGATGATTAATGACTTTGAACATGTTTTCATGTGTCTCTTGGCCTTCCTTCTGTCTTTTGAAAAGGTTCTATTTAGGTCCATTGCCCATTTTTTTATTGGATCCTTCAACTTCCTTTTATTAAGTTGTATAAGTTGGCTGTAGATTTTGGAGATTAAACCTTTATCAGTGATAACACTTGCAAATATGTTCTCCCATACAGTGATCTTTCTTGTTGTTTTGTTGATGGTTTCTTTTGCTGTGCAAAAGCTTTTTATTTTGATGTAGTCCCATTTGTTTATTTTTTCTTTAGCTTCCATTTTCTTTGGAGCAGTATCAGTGAAGAAGTTCTTTCGGCATATATCTGAGATTGTGCTGCCTGTGGATTCCTCTAGTATTTTTATGGTTTCCCTTCTAATGTTTAAGTCCTGTATCCATTTTGAGTTTATTTTTGTATTTGGTGTAAGTTGGTCCAGTTTCATTTTTTTGCATGTATCTGTCCAATTTTCCCAACACCATTTATTGAAGAGGCTATCTTGACTCCATTGAATGTTCATGCCTCCTTTTTCAAATATTAGTTGAGCATAGTGGTTTGGTTGGATATCTGGGTTCTCTATTCTATTCCATTGGTCTATATGTCTGTTCTTGTGCCAGTACCAGGCTGTTTTGAGAACAGTTGCTTTGTAGTATAGCTTGAAGTCTGGTATTGAGATCCCACCTACTTTATTCTTTCTTCTCAGAATTGCTGTAGCTATCCGTGGTCTTTTTTTGTTCCAGATGAATCTATGAAAAATTCTTTCTAGGTCTGTGAAATATGTCGTTGGTATTTTAATGGGTTTTTCCTTTCCTATATTGGGGAAATTTTCTGTCATTATTTCTTCAAACACGTTCTCTAAATCTTGTTCAGTTTCCACTCTTTCTGGAACCCCAATTATGCGGATGTTATTTTGTTTCATGTTATCCCAAAGTTCCCTTAGACTCTCCTCTTGCTTTTTAACTTTTTTTCTAGAAGCTGCTGTACTTGGGTATTTTTTCCTACCGTGTCTTCTAACTCACTGATGCGGTCCTCTGCTTCTTCTAGTCTACTTTTGATGCTTTCTATTGAGTTCTTTATAGCAGTGATGTCATTTTTCATTTCTTCTTGTTTATTCTGCACCTCCTCTAGGTTCTTCTTCATTTCCTCTTGGCTCTTACTCATATTGTCAAATTTGTCTTCCATTCTTTTCAACCACATTATGATCATTTCTCTGAACTCTTTCTCTGGTAGGCTTATTTCTGGTTCATTCCGTTTACTTCCTTTTCTAGTGAAACCTGCATTTCTGTCTTATGTGGGCTGTTTCTTTTTCTGCGCATGGTCTTTCTTCTCAGATTTGGTTCTGTTTGGTTATTTGGTTCTCTCTCCTGTCTGTGTGCTCTGTGGATCTCTGGTTCTGCTGCGTGTTTGTGCCGATTGGAGAGCAGAGTTCTGGGTCCCGGGGTCCCTCGCTGCTCCATGAGTGCCCAGCAGAAGGCTTCAGACCATCGCAGACATCCACCTCCCACTGCAAGATGGCTTGGGCTCCGCATTCGCGCTGGTGGCTCTGGCTGAGCATGAAAGTTTAGCTCCAGACGCATCTCTCTACTCTGCTGCCATTTTCTCCTCTTCTTCATTATTTTTAATAAAAATGTGAAAAGACATGAAGCTGGCAACTTTTTGCCTACATGACAACTGTTTTAACAATATATAATTATTTGTAACTTGCAAAAGGCAGAATAGAAAATTGTCATTAACTCACAGGGAAGGCCAAATAATGTCAAACATTAGACTAAAAAATATAGGTAAAAGATAAATCCATATCTTTGGGTATTTCTCAAAATGATAAATTTAAGATAATATTTCTGAGAATCACATTGTAGGTGTTTTAAGAAAATATGTGGTAGCCCAGATGGTACTTGGAAGAGAAAAATAAATGAAAAATATTCCCAAAAACATAGAAAAATATAAAATAGTGACTCAAGGGCAACATGAACTTATTGCCTTCTGATTTTCTTCACAATACTTTTTTTTCTGATTATTAAAAGAAATAAATGTCAATGAGACAATATGGCAGAACTTGATTCTGCCAAGTTGGTAAAAATGTGAGGGATATTTTGTCTCTGAAAAGTTGGCTGAGAGTTTATAAATATATTTTCTGGACAGAATAAAAATAAATGAGCTTTCAAGTAAGATGTGTCAGGGTATGTTTTATGCCTTCTTGACCTATGAACAATAAGGTACTTAATGTTTAGCTAGCCATAAACTATTTATTAGGGAAGAAGGAGGTAGAAAAAAGCAAGTCTTTAATTCTATTTTATTAAAAAAAAAAGGAGAGTCCTTTGAGTGCTGTAGTATCTACAAAATATTCCCAACAAAGGGGTTTTAATAGTAAGTTATAAATATGTGCCATACATCAGAATATCCTATTTGAAATAATGGGAATGCCTTGAGAAGACATGACCCTAAGCAATTTGGGAAGGAGGGGAGAAGAAGGTGGCATGGAAGATATTAAATCATGCTTCCATCTGTCATTGCCAATTATATATTCAATCTTCAAGTCAATGTTTAATATATCATCAGAGCAATGCATTATTATGGCACGGTCATAGTAATATCACTCTGATATCATCTTAGAGTCTGGCAAGGAGCCACAATGAGCATGAAAGTTTAGCTATCATAAGAAACACTTTTTGTATTTTTTTAAATAAATGATTAATATTAAGCCAAACTAAAGAAACGACTCATTTGAAGAAGTGGAGGTCATTTTCCAACTGTTACTCATAGTGTACACTGGCATCCTGCCAGGGAGACAGAAGGGAAAGCCCTGTAATAAAATGTTTTAATAAATTATTAATTTTTCATAGCCAGGCTAAAGACTTAGACGGAGGATAGCATTTTCTAACTAGGCCATGGGATTATTGAGGTTAAAGCTCTTTCTTTTGCCCAACATTGCAATATGGATAGCTTTTGCTCTAGCTTATTATAACTGCTGTGGACAATCAATATTGAAATCCTGAAAGATCAGCAATAATGGATGCAAACTGAACAGATCAATACTTAGCCTTTTGTGGACTATAACTTTTATCTTAGCCCCAATTACTCCATGGCACAGGGGTTGATTTTTAATGTCTTGGATATTTGGATCTCACTGATTTTAATTATAATCTTAAAATGCAAAGACTACATTGTGAGACACATGTAGGGAGAGGTGTTGCTAAAATTATTCTAAAAATATGCTTAAATAGGCTTTATGTCTTTTCAATATCACTGAGTAATAATAAATTTTATTTTGTGGCATATATATTGGATTTTTTAATTTGTAGGCAATCAGATGATTTTAAAATCCATGTAAACATTTTTTTTTATAATAACCTTCAGCAATATTGTGTGTTTACTTGAGAGACATTTGGCCAGTTTATCTTAGGATAAAAACTAATTGAAAATCACATAAAATATTAACACTAAAATATTGTTTAACTTATCCAGGTATCACAGTATAAATAGTCAATTATGATAATTTTTCTCTAAAGTTCCATAAAGAGTTTTAAGAACATCAAGATTTGAGAAAAAAACCACACACATATTTTCTTTAGAAAAAGCAATTTCAATTTATCACTCTTGAGACAATAAGCACTCATAAATGTGAGCTCTCTTCCCAAAAGCCCAAACCTATCTAATGCTAACAACAACAAAAAACGAAAAAACAAAACAAAAAAACACAAAGAAAGCCCTGTACTTTTAGCAACTAAGTAAATTAGAACATTTACTGTGAAAATGTATAAACTTGTAATTTTTTGCATGAGTTCTATTTTTAACATGTGTGTGTGTGTGTGTGTGCAGCCTCATAATTAAAAAACGGGAGGAGGTAAGCCTTCTAGGTGGAGTGAGCACACTGCAGTGACAAAATATAAAAAGCAACTGAGGAATCTGAAAAGCAAACATAAACAGGAAAATGCACGGAAGGACATTAAAACCAAAAGAACAACCAAAATGGTAGTGCTGTGTTTGAAGTTTTTATTTCCTTTTTATCTCTGTACTTTGAGACAAATTAAACTGTATGATGGAGACTATTATAAAACAAATCTCTGGTAATACCTCTTTCTGGCCAGAATGCCAAGAGAGAAGCAAGCTGTGAGCTCAAGAAAGTAGAGATACTTCTTCATTTTCTGATTTTTTAAAATCCTGATTCTTGCTCCAGTTAATCCCATTGCAGAATTACAACACTGCAATACAGAAGTGGCACAAGTACTTAACAATTGGAGGAAAAAATCCATCTCTGTACAGAGAAGAGGGGTCTTGTTCTACAAAGTGTATAGAATTTCCAATGTTTCCTCCATCTCTTCTCTCTATACATTGCCCCAAGGACAAGTCCAGATATATGGAAATGCACAACAGCTTGGGAAGCTAAACCACTGAGAGAATGGCATCATTTTGTCTGGAGAATCCAAAACAAAAAAGCGTTGGAGAAATCCTACAGAGGAGTGAACTGGGAAACCTCTTTTTGTATGAACTAAAACATGTCCTGAACTTCCCCCAAGTGTTCATGTGCAGAACAAATCTGCAAAGCAAAGCCAAGTTTGGAAAGTGAACAGCTATATAAATGACTGTGCTAGTACCCTGCTCATCTTCTGTTGTTTAGGAACAGTTGGACTCAAAGATAGAGTATACACTTTGAAAACTGAACTTTCATTAGACTCACTAACTGGAATGCAAGGCAATCTGACTTGCATTCTTTACATGAATTGAATGTCTGATAAAAGAAACAAACAGAACTCAGCATTGTACACTGGTTTTTAAGAAACAAACAAACAAACAAAACAAAAAAAACCAGTTTTTCAAAACATAGTTTTCAAATGTTCAGGATACAATTCAAAATTACCCACAATGTCAAGACCCAGAATAGTCACCAAGAATCAAGAAAATCTGATCAATTATTATGGAAAATGAAAATTAACATGACAATTTTAGGATGATACAGATATTAGAATTGCCATACAAAAACTTTAATGAAGTTATTACAATTATATTTAATAAGGTAAGCATTAAAACTCTTGAACTGAATAGGAAGTGAGACATTCTAAGAGAAAAAATCATTATCTAAAATTAAAAATCACTGGATTATTCAATAGCAGAAAGGAGATGGTAGAGGAAAGAGATAGTAAATTTGAAGATAGAACAATACAAATTATCCAGTTTGAACTAAACAAAGAAATACAGGATGGAAAACAAAATGAATAGAGCCTTAGGAACTTGTAAAATTATATTTAAAAGTTTAAGTTTCTTTTTCTTGAAATTCCTGGGAAAGGAAAAAGAAATTGAAGGATAAAGCGTATTTGAAGAAACTGTAGTTTCAAACACACCAGATTTAGTGACAGGCATACATTTACTTATACAAGAAGCTCAGTAAATTCCAAATGCATAATAATCTTCAAAATATAAGAACTATTTAAAACTGATAGAATAAAAAAGAAATAGAAAGTTCACAATTATAAGCAAGGATTTGAACACTATGTTCTCTGTAATTGAAAGAGCAGGTAGAAAATTAGCAAGGATTAAAAAAAAAGAAGAAGAAACTTAATAATACCATCAACTAACTACAACAGGGGTTAGCAAATTATGGCTTACCAATCAAATCTGAGCTACCATGTTTTGGGGAATGACCTGTGAGCTAAGGATGCTTTTTATATTTTAAAATTATTGCATTTTAAAGAGTCATGTAAGTACCTAATGTTCTCAATTTTGCCTCTTGGTCTGAAAAGGCTAAAATATTTATTACTTTTATTTTTAATGAAAACTTTGCTAATCTCTGAACTAGAAATTAATGAACCTTTATAGAATACCCAACTCAACAACTATAGAACAAATATTCCTACAAGTGTTTATGGAAAGTTCACGAAGATAGACCATATTCTGGGCCATAAATCAAATTGTAAAAATTTTTAAAAATGAGAACCATACAAAGTTAGCTCTATTTTAATATCAGGATTAACATAGAAATTAATAACAGAAAAATATATGGACAATCTCCAAATAGGTTGAAATTAAACAGCACATTTCTATATATCCAATGGTTATTAAAATGTGTCACAAAGAAAAATAAAAACATTTCAATTGAATTATTGTATGTTAAGATTTGTGTAATGCAGATAAAGGAATGTTAAGAGGAAAACTGATATCAGTATATGTTTTATTGAAAACAATAAAGGTCTTAAAAAATAATCAGAGCTTCTGCCGTAAGAAATTCCAAGAAGAATAGCAAATTAAATTAAAAAAAACAAGCAAAATGAATGAAAAATTAAAGGTAAGCACATAAATAATGATGTAAAAACAAAAGGCGGTTCTTAGAAATATCAAGAAAAGTATAAACCATTAGTTTGACTGATGAAAAAAAAACATCAATAAAGGAGATGATATCACTACAAATTCTAAAGATATAAAAGGTGAATAAAGAAATACAAAAAACAAAACTACAAGTAATTATTCAACACAATTAAAGATCTAAATATTTATTAAAAAGTTCATGTTCATGAATCAGAAGACAATATTTTTAAGGTAAGAATACTACCCAAATTTATCTACAGATTCAATGTAATTGCTATTAAAATCCGGGATTTCCTCTTCAGAGAAATGTTAAAATTCCTAAAATTCTAATGGAAAATCAAGGACCTAAAATACCCAAAATCTGAGGGGTAATAAATAATAAAGTTGAGGACTCCCATTTCTCATTTTTAAAACATGATATGAAGCTACAATAATCAAACAACATAGTACTAACATAAGAGCAGACATGTAGATCCATAAAATAGCATTGAAAGCCAGCAATAAGGCTTTGTCAAGACATGTTAAAGGAAAAGAACAATCTTGTCAAAAATTGTGTTGGGAAAACAGGCATCTACATGCAAAGGATAAAGTTGAACTCTTTATACCAGTCACAAAAATTAATTGAAATAAAACATAGATTTAAATTTAAGAGCTAAAACTATAAGTCTTAGAGGAGATATAGTATAAATATATAGAAATAGAATAAACCATTGTGTCCTTGGATCAAGCACAATCACCTTGAAGGTTCAGCTTTCAATGTATGAATTTAAGAGGGCATGAACCAGAAAAAAACTCTTACATTTTATGCATAACCCCCTTCCTATACACTGGCTTTTCTCATATGCTCCAGGGGGGAAAATTGCCCATAAAACAAGTGGATTAAAATAATTACTGCATTGCAGATGGAACAAAATTAACAATATTTTTAGTTTTTATAAACATTTAAAAAGCCATGAAAAAAATGCAAATGACCTGACTATCTGAGTGCTTCCCTGTCAAACAAGCTGACACAAATGTTCAATGAAGAATAAATATTTGTCACCCCCTAGACAGTTTTGCTCAGTGATGGGAGCATTAGCCCAGAAGACAAAGGATCCCAGGTTCAATTCCTGATCAGGGACTAATGCCTCCATTGTAGGCTCCATCCCCAGGGAGCTTGAAGGAGGTAAACAATCTATGTTTTCCTCTACCCCTCTCTATATTTCTCACCTTCCCTTATTCTCTTCCACTCTCTCTGAAAATTTATGGAAAAATATACTTGGATAAGGATTTAAAAAAAAAAGGAAGAAGAAGAAGAAGAAGCATTGTTGACCTAGTGCTAAGGTCACAGGTAAGTTCTACTCCTTTTTGATCTTACCTTATGATATGAATTTTGTGAAAGTGTACATATTCTAAATCACATGTTGAGATACACTTAGCATTGTTTGTGAATAATTTTAAGGTTACCTCCCTAAACCCTCCAGAAAATATTATTTTTTCTTAAATCAGAAATATTTTATCTCATAATCTGCACAGTCAGTCAAAAGTTGTCCAAAATGATTAAATAGGAACAAATATTAGCTTTTTATTCCAGGTGTTTTAATAAACACACATCACTACAGTTGCATTGAATACATAACTTTTATTAATTTATTAAACAACTCTAACAAATTATATTGTCATGTTGGCTAACAAGAAGTGAGATCAGAGATAAAGTTTCTAACAACCTAAGAAAATGTCTTCAATTATTCAAAATAAAATATACCTGAGTCTTTCTGTTAGGTCAAATTTAATATGATTTATTTTAATTGTTCATATATCTGAATCCCTTCATTCAAATATAATTGGCCTTTATTAGACTTTTGTTTTATTTTCATCTAACAGAAGAGTTCAGAACATGTTATCATCTAAACCAAAACTGGGGAGAGAACAAATTATAAAGAAAACTTCAGGACTGATTTTTATAAGAGAAGATCTGATCTGTTACCTACTATCCCCAAATTTTAGTTTAATTTAATCTTGATAAAAAGCTATATCAATTTCACATTTTTAGGAATGAGCTATACTAAAATCAAACAAATGTTCCTGGGAAAGTCAAATGTTTGTTTTCTTCCACCAAATAAAGTCATTAAGATTTTGTAAGTAACCACTTTTCATCTTTGGGTTTACATTCCATCTTTAATTGATTTCAACAATCTTCTTTATGTGCCAATTAATAAGACATTGACATGTGGAAGAAAATTCACTAACTACAGTCTTTTTAAATAAGAGTGATAAGCTTTTTAAAGGGATAAATAAAAAATATCACCAATAAATATTTTTGAATTTTCATTACTTTGGCATACTATACTAAAGGATTATGTTTGAGTGATTTATCACCAACAAAAATGCTGTAAAATATATCCTTGAATTATTATTTATTTAATGCTAATTAGATTAGCAGTCAGAGCTTCCTTTGCAATTATTTGTTGACTACACATCTTTTAAAATAAATTATAATTTTCTAGTGTTCCAGTAATTTAACCATTGACCAAACATTCTATTATTTGCCAAAACAATATATTGCTTTCTATTCAATGAGAGAAGTATATGTTTTATTTACGTATCTTATCATTGGGTTTCATTGATTATAATTATATTGTTCCTCTACAATTCAACATTATTTTCAACTTTTTTCCATTCTTTTTTAGCCATTTGGAATTTCCCAAAAAATATATCATTTATCTACAATAAATCAATCTTCAATTTTTCTTAAACTATAAACTTCATTAAAATAAAAGAAATATGGACTATGACTAAACTAGTGGCCCAGTGCATGAAATTTGTGTATGAGGGGGGAAGGGGTGTCCCTCAGCCCGGCCTGCACTTCTTCAATCTGGGACTCCTCGGGCGATGTCCGACTGTTGGTTTAGGCCCTATGGGATTGGGCCAGGTCTATATCCATATACATTTCATGTTCTGGGCTTCTAGTATGCATATAAGTTCCCTGGTTAATCTCTCCCCACCCCATCATCACCCTCATCTTCCCTTTGAGATTGGTCTGTCTGTTCTAAGTTTCCATGTCTTTGTATCTATTTTGTACATCAGTTGATTTTGTTCATTAGATACCACAAATGAGTGAGATCATGTGATACTTTTCAGATTAAGATAAGTATCTCATGATCTCACTCATTACGAGTTTTCATTGGAGTAATTCACATGAGGTTTACTGAAAGACCCTATCCATATTCTCCTAGAGCTCTGTGATTAGAGCACATCTCAAATCTCTCCCTCTTTCTCTATTATTTACTTCCCTTTAGACTATAAATTAGAATTATTTTTGAGAATTGAGACTGTTTTATTCCAAATACCACAATTGTCATTAAAAAAATATAGGAACAAGAAAAAAATAAGTGTTGAGATTTTCTTGAATATGTCTAAGACTCTGGTTTTTAATATGCTTATCTGTTTATTTTAATTCAATGAACGTTACTAACTTGAATTTCATATACCAGTGAGAATATTAACAGCATGAAGAAATGCTAAATGTGGCAAGGTAATTGAATAGCTAGTGCCCCTTTGTGTAAGAGTATTGTATCTCTAATGAGCACCTGATAATCAATATAATTGGTTTATACAGTCAGAATTCTGTTCCATGCTCCCTTGTTCTTTAATTGTTGGAGATAAATGTACTATAAGCTCAAGTTTCAACTCCTCAAGTTTGGAAACTGTCACATGTTATTTTTAGTTTGAGCTACAGTTCATATTACCTTACACAATATTCTTTAAGGCTATAAGAGGTTTGAGGGATTGCTGGAATGTGTTCCTTAAAACTCTGAAACTTTCTCTTTCTCTCTCTTTGAAACAAAATCCTTTATCACATTTCCTCAAATTAATTATAAAAGTTAAAAATTAAATCTCACTTTTGTCTACCACATTAATCCTAAGTTATCAGTTATTTTGTCCATATTAATAGTAGCATAGCACTAGTGAGATTTAATTTCAAACATTTGTAATTATAGCTAAAATTAAATTTTATCATGAGTGAATTGTCCATGTCCTAGATGAAAGCCGAATAGGAGGACTAGCAACTGGACCTCTAGGATGACTTACGTTATCTTTGATAATTAATTAAAACCAATGGGTAGAGGCCTATATTTGGAACTTCAAAGAGTTTCCAAGCTGAGATTTTTTTCAAATTCCCTTACAAGTGTGATGGAAGGGGTATGGAAGTCGCAGTACTTTGAGGAAACTCCAGAAGATCCTAAAGTCATGTGGTGAGCCCACAGTACTTCTCTGTTTACTGAATTAAGCTGGAGTAGCACTTCTTCTTGGATGACTAAAGAAATCTCATAAAGTTGAAAAATATGATTTCTATTTTCCTAAAGGCTAATAGTTGAGAAGCCACTACCAGAAGTGAGAAGGCTGGATAATGTATCCTTAAAATTGAGCCTGCATAGAGAATAATAGGAAAATGGGAGAGGAAACCTATTAATTATGAAGAATCTAAGTGGAAACAAATACAATAACAACATTTCTTGTTACATCTTAGAACTTAAGTGTCTTAGTTCTAATGCCAGACTAAAGAATCGTACAAGGTAATTAGTGCAGACACATACTAGCAAACTAGAATATTATTTTAAAAGCATTGCCCAGAGAGAGTTTTTGACACATAAGAAGAGAAAGGCCTTATAAATTCCCCAAATGGTCATCAGAACAAAGAAATATTAAGAAGTTCATGTCTAAGCCACTAAGGGGCTTTCCTGGATTTTCAGGGGTTTTTTTTTTAGGAAAGGCATACCAGAGCACCATGCATTATGTGAAAGTATCACCCTGTGAATAAGCCACCTGGACATGTTCAACCCTCTGGCTCTGGCAGCCCTATGTTGACAACTGCAGGACTGTACTTAAAAAGGCAGCATCCATTCTCACAACCAGTGTTGATATGTTTGTACTAGTGTCATCCTGATAGTGATAATAACTGTAATTTGGACATATGTATTCTAATGGCTTTCATTTTGACATCTGTCCAGTCTTGTGTTCCACCTTCAACCTGATTGTATCTTAAGAAAAACATTTTTGAGATTACTAATGAGAAATTGTGTTGTTGTTTTTCCATAAATTAATACACTGTGAGTAGCAAAGAGTGTTAAGACTTTACCCTTTCCTATAATCTCACAGCAGTTGTGTTTGTGTGGAAAGACCTTTATTTTGTTCATTTTATTCTAATGCATATTTACTATTGATATGATGGATTTCTTTTCTTCCACTCCTCCCTTAATATTTTCTTATAATCTTAATTCTGTTCATTTGATTTTCAGGGTGGGCTGATCCACCCTCCACTACCAGCTAGAAAAGCTTGAATTTAACTTGAAGAATAGCTAAAATGCTATACATCCTACTTCTCAACCTAGTTATTTATGAACTAGAGGACTATTCACAAAATTCATGTGCTCAGGGTGGGGAGAAGGTCCCTCAACCCAGCCTGCACCCTTCCACAGTCTGGGAGCTCTTGGGAGATTCCAATTGACAACTTAGGCCCGCTCCTCACAGGGGAGCTGTCAGTTGGACATCCTTAGTGCTGTGGAGGCGGGAGAGTCTCCCACCACCACAGCTGTGCTTGCCAGTTTCTGGCTGAGTGGCGCTCCCCCTGTGGGAGTGCACCGACCACCAGGGGAAAGCTCCTGCATTGAGCATCTGCCCCCTAGTGGTCAGGGCGTGTCCCACCTTTTGGTCGATTTGCATATTAGCCTTTTTATTATTTAGGTTATGTCCACATTAGGAAGCACATTCTGCATTCTTTGGCCTGACTTTGTGGTCATGTTGACGATGCTCTTCCTCTTCATTCTAGCTGTCATTAATGACAGAAGTAGTCTCAGTTTTCAAAGGAATCTTCTCTGCCCACACACCCCAGAACACTGCAGCCTCTACTCTGCATTCATAGCATTCTATACCCTGGTTCTTCAAATGGAAACTTACCTTGAATTGCTCTGTGGTTTCTTTTGTGCTGTTGAAATAGTATCTAATATTGGTATTTTACTAAGTTTTCTATGTACATTTAGTTCATCTAATGTTAGTTCATTTACTAAGTTTTCTATGTCTATTTAGTACATTTAGACTGTGGTGAGCACAGTATGCTTTTCTGTATCCTGTCCATCTTTCCCAGACCTACCCCAGACAAACTGAGACAGTACCTTGAATGAATAGTTGCTCTGTTGGTTGTCAATTCTTTGTAGAAAAAAATAAAATGATTTCCTATAACTATCTATAATAGTTATACATTTTTGTAATAATTGGATTAGAACTAACAGATATAAAACCAAAGAGATTTGAGGAAATAAAAATCAAAATAGTTAGTTGGGAAGCACTAACTATCTGAGTGGTTGTCTGCTGCTATTTTGTCTGAGTGGATGATGACTCAGTGATCTGTCATTCTGTGAAACAAGGTTTATTCATTTTGTCCTAAAATGTAGTAATAACGTAATAGCTTCAATCACATTTATTTTTTTCAATGAGAAGCAACATGTTAAAAGTCAAATTCACAATGGAAAGACCATGCCTCCCATAATTATTATCATCTAAAATATGCTCTAAATCATTAAAGTTATCACTATTAGGCCACTAATAATTGGCATTTCATAGTCACAAATTTCCCTTGACAGAACAGCATGTCAGACATCTGTTACCTCTGCACTCCATCACTCTGCATAGTTATATTAACCTCTTTATTGGCCTAATATCTATCTTCTGCTTCCAGATGCAATACAGGGAAGTACTCTGAACTTCATTCTGGTACTTAGAGCACCCAGCACCATATTACACAACAGTCTATATCCTGAGAACATACGCCATCAGCTAGTTGAATCTTCTGTTAGATTTTATGCTGCATAGCTAGAATTTCACTAAAAAGCCATTGAACACATTAGAAAGATTACTTTGCCCCTTTTGACTCCAGCAAAAGCAATAAACTTGAATGCTATAAAAAGGCTATGAATTGCTGGCCCTTGAGCTTAACAGTTGGAACTAACAAATGAGCAGACTGGCTGCCGTGACAGTGTCTATCACTGAAAGTCCATAGGATCTCTAGTTGTCTATCTGCACAGTTTTACTTGGAGCACACATCTCCCTTTTCAATCATAAGAGAGCATTAATTTTCTGTATGCTTGATTGTAACTCTACAAGTCCCTCGGTTATACTAACCAGTAAGATGTGCGTTCCCAAATGCTTCTTCTTTCAAGTCTTTCTTTTCCCTTTCTAGAGATTTCTAAATGATTTGATCTTGGGGTTGATTCCACTGTGAAGCTCTTATTTTTCAAACAATAACTCTTTTACTTTTGTCACAGAAAGGAAATGTGATAACTATATTTTAAAAAGTGATCTATGGAATTTCCTTTATTTTAGGTATCTGAATAAAATTCTTGAGTGGATTTTCATTTTTAATATTTTCTTAATTATGTATCCATGTATTTCTTACTAGAGGCCTGCTGCACAGATTTGTGCCCTAGGCATGGCCTGTGGGCATCTTGAGAGGAGCCACTTCACTCATCTCAGCCCCGCTTGGTCAGCTGAGCAGGGCTCAAGCTGTGGGAGTGTACTGACCTCTAGGGGAAGCTCCTGCATTGAGCATCTGCCCTCTGGTGGTCAGTGTGCATCATAGTGACCAGTCGACCAGTCAAAAGGTTAACTGGTCACTTAAGCTTTTATGTTTGTACAGAAATTCATTTAATAAATGATACTTTCCTGTGTTAACACCTTTCTTCCTTCTTTTATCCTACTTACTGTCTGCCAAAAAGTTCACTCTCTGTTTTCCCCTCAATTCTCACTTATTCAGAGAACCTTATTTCTATACATTCCCCAGATTGTTTTATACTTTACAAGAGTCAGATATAGAAATAAGTCCCCAAAAGTCAAAAGGAGGGGGTAACTCCACCTGTCAAAATGTGTGATGAGCAGATTTTCAAGGTTTAATGAGGTTGTCTAGACAATGCATCCCTAAAACATGCTACAGCTTTGGGATTAGATTAGGAATGAGATGAGACAGGTAAATATTATAAACCTTTAGAGATTAGAATATTTGGCAACCATTACCCACTCTTTTGAACATCAAGAATTATTACTTTTGTTTAGAAAACAACTGGAGGAAGCACCTTTTACTTTGTGGCAGGAAGGTAAGCACCAGATGTAGGACATTTTCTGAGTTAAATCAAATAAGGTGGAAAGGATGGGGCTGGATTGTATCTAAGGAAACAATCAGCCTTCCTTGGTGAGGTAATGTAATGACATTTTCTAATCAGAGGAATTGAGAGGAGAGGTGTTAAATGTCTAATAATAGAAGAATTGGCTAAGTTTTATGGACTTTTTGGAGGGAAAGGAAGACTATAATTTTAATTTTAAGAAGTACTAACTTAAAAGCACTTTTATTAGTACAGTTTATGAAATAAGATATTCCTTGCTATTACTAGAGAGCCATGATGAATTATTTTGAGTGAGTTCAGCATAAATAATAAAAATTACTTATGAAAAATATTTTCATTGATTTTTTTAAGAGAGAGAGGAAAGGAGAGAAAGAGAGGAAAAAATATCAATGTGAGAGCAAAACATCAATTGCCCCCTATCAGGGATCGCTTGCAACCTGAGCATGGGCCCTGACCAGGAATCAAACAGACAACCTTTCAGTGCATAGGATGACTCCCAACCAACTGAGCACACCTGCCTGGGCAAAATTACTCTTTTTTTTTTTTTTATGTGACAGCTACTAGAGGCTGTTAAAAACAAGCAAAAATAAAAATAAAAACAAACAAAAACAAACTTAAATATATACTATGAAAGTCGCACTCACCACATCTTTAGGAGGTGGGTGTTACCCCATTTTAAAGAGAAGAAGAATTACAAATGAGGATGCTAGGTAACTTGTTTAAGGTCACAGCTAGCAAGGTGGTAGAGCAAAAGGTCTACTCTGTCCACTGAGTTAATGCAATCACATCTTGTAGTGATTTAGAGCAGTCTAAAGACTGCTGTTATTTGATTTTACTTTAAATAGGGGATATAATATTTTACATGACTGTTTGGATTAAAATCTTATAGATGAAACAGTATGCTTACTTTAGTGCTGGCATGGAAATAGAGCTTTTATTTCCTCTAGTCTACAGTCTAGTACATGCTAAGAGAAAGGATGCTATTTTCCCATGTGCTGTGTTATTATTAGATGCACTGTCTTTGGAGACCAATATAATTTCTTTATGTTTTCTCCAGAGAACACATAATGACACAGGCTATTCAGTCTGAACCATCCACACACCGCAAAAACACAATAGTTTCCATCTGTGTAAACTAGATGACAAACAACTAGGATTATTGGAAGCCAGGTACTTCTCAGGTTTAAATTACTGAAAAAGTAAGTAAATCACTGTCTTTATAAAGTGTTGTTTTTAAAATAACTAGTATGGTAGCCTGTGAAGAGAATTATGTCAGAAATAGGAAGCTCCAAAAGGCAGATCCAATACAAAGCCTGAAATTCTGAACCAGAAATGTTTGTTTCAGTTGACAGCTACACTAAAAGTTGAGGACACTTTATTTTCCTGGCTTGTGGTAGGCAATTCTCTATATGCATCTCAATTACAGTATATGGGTTTAGTGGAACTGTTATTCTTTTACTGTAGTCCCAGTCTTCTCTCTAGCTAAACAAATTAATAGGAAAAAAATAATATATAGATTTCCCTAAATGGCCCGGAGGTACACATAGCTTTCAGTGATAGATTTAAATGACCATGAATTCCCACTGACCTCACAATGTCCCTCTTCATCCTGAAGTTCATATACCATCCTCCTCTTTTGGTGCCTTGATTAATGATTCTTCCCTTTTTTTCTGTAGTTTCTCTCTTTTTTTTTTAACTTCCCTGTTGATAAGTATGCTTCAATGTAAAAGCAGTGTCACCATGGAGTTGGGGGTCACTTCCTATTGGTCTTAGTTACTTGGAATTGCCAGTCCCATGGGTTTAGCTTTTACAGGGCTACAAATATTTCATCTTGGTGATGTAGTCCCTGTGACTGGGCCACATTGTCTATTATTTTAGATTGAGTGGCCTGTGTTTCCTGTTTTGTATGGCACTTGAGTAACATTGTATGACTGCTGATCCTAAAGAAAATGAGATGTGCCTCCCACAAGACAGGTACTGAACACCAAAACTTTAAATAATGTTTAAATAGAAGTCAGTGCACTAACTCTGGACTGTAAATCTAGGCACACTTTCTAAGTTCCCAGACTTAATTTTCCTGACATGCCCCCTGTGCTAGTTCCACTTGTGTTGAGTGCTAAAAATGGCATGATCTTTAAGTACCTTGTCCCAGTTGTAAGCATCCGGGGGCACAGGCCTAATTTTATTACAGAGTTAATTCTGCTTTAAAAAATTAAAATTCAAAACAAGACTCAAGCCTGGTCAGATTCAAGTACTTGGTTGCAGCTGTTTTCCGCATGCATAGCAGAAGCACCACATCCCTCAGGTAAAACGTGAGGTTTCTGGTATTTTTCATAATCTGATAAAAGGGAAAGAAACTGCAAGGTCTTGTTCCTTGTATTATTATCAAATACAGCTTTTGAAGTAACCTGAGAATAACAAAGCCAGCCTCCACTTGCCTGTGGAATGCCCCTCCACCCCTCACCCGCTTCTCTGTGGAACAAGCTGTAAGAAAACAAATCTCAACTGCAATTTGTAACATTTTCCCCCCATGATGCAGTCTATCATTATTTGGATGACTAAAAGCCTTAATTATTTACTTTTGGGAGTCCCTGAGACCCATGTCATCACAAACACTGAAGAATTTTCTGGGAAAGGTTTGAAACAATTCCAGTTAAACTCTTGACTTAATATCTCAAGAAGGAAAAAAAAACATAATGTTTCTATCACATATTTTATTAAACCCTTTAGGTCCTTTTACAAGAGAGGAAATACCAATTAATGTATAATTTAGCAGAACAAAATATTATCCCATTTCAACCAGTACCCACTTCCTTGAAGTTTATTCAAGCATTAATAACCATTTAATGCAATTTAACTACACTGAGGTATCCATTACATTAATATAATATACCCATCAGGAAATTAGAGTTTTGTTTCCATGAATTTAGTATTACAAGAAGGTCTTTATAATTTTATTCTGCATTTTCTGATACTTAATTTCAATTCTTCAGTCTGTTATAGTGTGAGATGATAAAATCTTCCTAATGTTAAAATATTACAATTATTGATTTATTGAGTCACAAATCACAAATAACTTTTATACATACTAGTACATATACATTTTGTAAACATATTTGAGGATTTAACAAGTAGATGTGTCAGGATCATCAAATCTCATTAGAAATATGTGACTATGTCTTTGAGAACCAATCAGCAACAATGATACTTTTTACAAATTAATTAATTAATTAATTAATTTTTAATCTCTATTGTTGAAAGTATTACAGATGTTCTCTCCCCCTACTCCCCTTAACTCCTTCTAGCCCTTACCTGCCTTCCACCCCAGGCCTTCACCATACTGTTGTCTATGTCCATGGGTTATGCTTATATGTATATAAATTCTTTGATTAATCTCTTCTCACCCACCTATACACTCCCACCTTCCCTCTGAGATTTCACAGTCTGTAAGCATGAATACTCAGATAGTAATATGTTCATGACCTGAAGATAAGGATAGCTTATATTACTTGTGTGCACAATTATATCAGTAGATATAGTCTTGCATGATTTAGTTTAAGAAGTACCTGATAATGGAACTTTAGGTTTCAATATGCAAGAAAAAATGTAACCACATGATAGTGCACGTTAGAATAATAGATACGTAGGGGACCTGATAGGCCTTTCATTAGACACCCTTTACCTTTATATTACAGGAACTGCTCAGAGAGGTAATATTAAACAACAAACAAAGAAACAAAAACTTTATAAAAACAACTTGGCTACTTAGTTGCAGGATCAGAATACAGGGTTCTTGGTATCTGGGTTAAAGCACTTCCTTTAACCTAGTGAGTACTCATCTAGCTAGGAAATAAGCAGGTACAGGAACAATAAAAGACGCAGAGCCATACTTTGGACTGTCTTTGTTTCCATGTGAGGAGGATTGAGGGAATATTCCATCAGACTTTCTGAAACCTTTGCAACCTGTCTCCATTCCTCAACAGCATAAAATAAACTACAGTTAAGGAATCACCATGTCTATGTAGAAAGTGTTGGGAACACATGTAGATCATATTTGTCTTTTCAAATGCAATTTGAATCTTTACCCGAGGATTTTTACTCTTTTGCTTAATGAATATAATCTATTATTCACCTTTTTATTATTATTATTACATAGCACTAGCTTAAATGGTGTATGCAAAGAGATCTTCAAGGTAATAGTCCAAAAGGGAAAAGAGTGAGAAGCTTCTAAACTCTTGCTAAGTGAATTTTGAAGTCACAATCTGATTGATTCAATAAAAGTTTCTATTACTGAGGAGCTCATATGTGTTTACATGGGGAAAGTGAATATAAAGTCAGGCAAATAACCTGTGGATTTCAATAAGATAACCATTTTGATGGATTTGGTCCCTTCTCTGCTCTCAAGTTGAGATATTACCTAAAAAGCAGAATAATTTCCTGTTTTCCTGTCTATGTTTCCTAATTGATTCAGTGCAGGCGGTTACTCATGAACACTGTTCTAAATGCTAGAAGGCATACAAATGTACAAAAGATAAATACATTTTCCCAGTGATTTTTTTAGCTAAGTCCACATGAATAAGTGTTATATATCCTAAGCTATCTGTTCCTACTCCATCTTTGTTATCTATATGTCTTATAATGAAATAAAGTGAGATCATAAACATATGTTGTTTGACTCTATTTATCTTACTGATCCAACAGTTAGGATGAAGTCCTTAAGCAGTAATGCCTCAGTGAGAATAGATCAATAGTTTTAAATTCAATGAGTAGAGCTTTCTTACTAGATTATAAGTTAGTAAGGACAGAAGAGAACGAAAGGAGGCAGCCAAGTATTTGCTTCACAGAGAAATGGGTCCTGGAAAGGACTTCAATAGGTGAGTATACTCTGTTTTTGTCATGCTTTCCCTACTGTCTCATATCTCTTTTTCTTGCTCTTTTCTTCCATTCCCACCTCTAGCTTCACTTATATAAACACAGAGTTTCTTTCCTTATGTCTCTCCTTTTTAAAATCTGAGTCTATCAAACTTTCATATTCATTCATTCAGTAAACATTTCTTAGGCACCTGCTATGTGCCAAACCTTGTGCTATGTGTTTACTAGAGTGTGACCCTTGCACCTCTTCTTGGTCTCCCCATCTGCCCCCTGGCTCCATTCTGTCCCTTCAATGCTCCCAAGTTGAGATGTTACCTAAAAAGCAGAATAATTTCCTAAGTTTTCCTGTCTACATTTCCTTATTGATTCAGTGCAGGCGGTTACTCATGAATACTGTTCTAAATGCTAGAAGGCACTCTAGTGTAAAAAAGATAAATGGATCTATACTGTCCAAACCCCTTTTCTAGAATTCCAGGCACTCAGAGGTTGTGCATGACCCAGAACACTCAAAGTCAACATTATTTCTCATACTTTATCAATTTCCCACTTGTATAGAAGTTAATCTAAAAAAGAAAAGAAAGTTGTTACTTATTCATTCAAAATAAGCTGTGGGCATTGACTGGGTGACTCAGTTGGTTGTAATAACATCACATATAACAAGAGCTTGTGGGTTTGATTCCTAGTCAGGGCACATACCTAGGTTGTAGGTTTGATTCCTGGTCAGGGTATGTATGGGAGGCAACCTATCAATGATTCTCATACTCTCTCCCCTATCTGTTCTCTCTCTGAAGTCAATAAAAACACACCTTGTGGGAGGATTTAAAAAAATAGGTATGAATGGCATTAAAAATTTCTTATTAGAGATATTTGCATTTAAAATGGAAAAAGTAATTGTTTCAAATCATTTTAAATGAATCATTAATAGTTAATTATCACAAGGTTTTAGAGGGAATCTCCCATCCATTTACCTGTCAAATCCTGAGGTCCTTTTCCTATACTTTCAAATCTCATGTTTAAGGTCAAACCTGACCTACTAAGGCCTTTGACTGGCAACACACAGAACTGACAAATTAATTCCTGACCTATCCAATTATCTCAGAATGAGATGACATGGTCTTAAATTTGATAGTAGGAAATACAAATAAATATAGCAGAATTCTTTCTCAGATAGAAAATAAGGATCATTGAGGAAAAGTAAACACAAACATGAAAATATTTGTAATATTGATGGATAATAGTCATGTGAGAAGAAACTTTTCTTTTGAGGATGTACTGAACAGCCTATGTGACTATATGCCAGTGAAAAGGAATACTACTAAATCTCTGTAACATGAGTATTACTGACATATTTATCAAAAAATATTTATATATACTTAATATTTGTTGTTTCAGTGTCTCAGAATTCTAATGATTCTAAATTAATTTTTATCCACCAAACAAAATACTAATAATTTTTTGTCTACCAATACAATGAAGATATAGAAAGATAATAAAAAGAGAACAGTTGAATGTATATTAACCCAAATCAGTGGGGAATTAGTAGATTGACTAACAATCCTACAGATGATCAAATTCTTTTTAACAAATATAAATATATTCCCAGTAAAATATTTAACTTTTTAAAAAATAAAATGCATGCAAGTTGAGTTTCAAGAGACAGCGATAGATATTTAATATCTAATTCAACTTGGCCTGTTTAGATTTGATATTTCCAATAAAAGTTAATGTGACCTAAAATGTAAGAATTGAACTTTAAATTGTGTAAATTGAAGTTTGTCCAAATTAAACAACACAAATTATACCCAGGAAAAAATATAGAAGTTTTACTATATCCTTTTAGGTTTTAAACTGAACTGTTTAATAAATACTACCTTTCATAGTCATTAACTCAACTCTTAAGTCATTTCTACAAAATAAACTTTTTGTTCTCTGATTGCTTACAATATATCCAGAACTGTGGAAGATACAATCAACAAATTACTTGTGACAAGAGGAAGAGCTATTATGATCTCTAATTTCCAAGGTCAAAGATAGCACTCCAAAGAAATACAATATCATACTCCAGGTAGTCCATGCTATAAAACTCAGAATCTAACTATTCCAATTTGATTGCACAGCTTGTGTTCTTTACATCAAACTAAACAAACTTGGACAATTTGATGATATCTGGCTCTAGAAAGTTAGCTCCTGCCTTTATTCTAATTCATATATATTTTGTCTTCCATGTAAATTATGACTGAGACATAAGCAAGCTATTCCTTATGAAATTATAAATGTGAAAGATTGGATGTAGAATGGATTTTCTTACTTGAAATAATTCAAAATGCAGGTGTTTGGGATCTATGCTTTGCTTAGTTTATGAAAACAGATAAATGAGAGAAGGTTCATAATTTTTCCATAATATTGTTTAGTAATGAATCAGTGCTTATTTTCTAATCGTGTTTATTGATAATAAAGATTTTAGTGAAAATTATCTAACAAAAATTGTCACATCTCACAATTTCTAAGCATATGATTCTTTCCCAAAACATTCTAACTTGAAAATTATCATTTACAGCAAAAGCTATTGTCCTCAAAATTTAATAGTAACAAGCACAGTAAATTGAAAAGTCGTCTCAGAAATGCAGATAGTCTCCGTTCATAATCTCTCTGCTTCCTTGTTGGTTCTGTAGGCTTTATTTAGTAAGTCTGACTAATTCCATTTAATAATTAGACCTCTCACCATTTTTAAGTGCACTTCACAATTGTGCCCTTAGGATATATAATTCATTGTTGTTCCCTACTTCCTAGTTCCTGTTTCAGTTAGATCGTAAGTGCCTATGGAACAAGGCTGTTTCTCATCCATGTTAATCCTGTGTAAACCGCAATGTCCATTGTGTTAAACAAAAGACATGAGATAGTTTGCTAATAAATCTTAAGATTTCTAGCCATAGTAAAACTTGTGGGAATAAAAACTTTCTTGTGCACTTTCAGTGAAAGTATAAATTGATATTTCTGGAGGGCAATTTATCATTATGTACCAAAATATAAACTTCCAAGATTTGTAACCTAGTGAACCCTGGCTGGAACACTTTTCTTGCGGTCTTTCTCTGTGCATCATTTTCCCCATTCTACTAGCACTTCATTTCCCATTTCACCCATTTTTTCAATTGCCTAAATCATACTATTTCTTATATCTCAGCTTTGGGAAACTCCACCTAATCTTAAAAATGCTAAGTCCCTTTATTTTTAATTCCCTAAGCTCCCAAAACAAAATGGAGTAAAAATAGGTTTACAATTGTTAATATGGAAAATAATATAATAATTAATAAATATATAATTAATAATATATATATATATATATATATATATATATATAGAGAGAGAGAGAGAGAGAGAGAGAGAGAGAGAGAGAGAGAGAGAAAGGCAGAACAACCAGAACAATTAAATGACCAGTGGCTATGATGTGCACTGTGGCAGCCAACCAGCCTGATCTGGGCTCCAATTGACCCTCCCCCACATTACCCCCAGACAGCCTGGTCCCCAAATAGCCCTAAATATGCGGATTGGGGATGGGGATGGTGGGCCAACCACTCGTGGCCCCTCCCCCATGCCAAACCAGACTGAAGGGCCCTCATCCAGATGGGTTGGCCAAACCCCACCTGTGCAAGAATTCATGCACCAGGCCTCTAGTATAAGAATAAACTCTGGCCGAAAACAGTTTGGCTCAGTGGATAAAGCGTCAGTCTGTGGACTGAAAGGTCCCAGGTTCGATTCCAGTCAAGGGCATGTACCTTGGTTGCAGCACATCCCCAGTAGTGGGTGTGCGGGAAGCAGCTGATCAATGTCTCTCTCATTGATGTTTCTACTCTCTATCCCTCTCCCTTCCTCTCTGTAAAAAGTCAATAAAATATATTTTTTAAAAAAAAAGAATAAACTCTGTTTCTTGTACTCACAACTGTAAACCTACTTTTCAACATGCTCTATATTTAAAACCAGCATTTATTATAAGTAAATAAAAAGTTACAAACCACTGTAAACTGATTTCTTTCATATTATAATTATTCAAATATAAAAGTGAAAATAAACCTAATTTGATACTCTCTTTCTACAATTTATGTATCGAAGAATAGTCTCTATGGTTACTATAAGCATCCTCTCAGAAAGTATTTTATGGAGTTTATAAATAGATAATTTGGATCCTCCTTTAGGGAGAATCACAGAACTGAGAATAAACTATCTTGTAATCTCTAAATTCCTCATAGCTGTAGTCTATGATAGCCCAAACTAGCTTGGATTTACTTCTCAAAAAACATTGTAGAGTGGCATGTCTATGGAGAGAATGCTCTTGGCTCAGAGCTCCAGGAAGGAAAAAGAAAAAAAAAAGAATATTTTATTTATTATATTTTTTTACTCTACTAAGAATTATTTAATAACCAATTGAAAGGGTTAAAGAGAATCAAATGGAGCAAAGAAAACCTTTTTGGGCTTAGCATATATCTTGCAGAAAGCTTGCAGCCTTGAGCACAGCATAGCTCAGATAACCAGAAAACACCTGCCATGGGAGGAACCAAAGACGGACCAGACCCTTATGTCAGCAGAGTGGCTTACAGCCAGCCAAAATGAATAAAAACCTCTCTCCTGCTCTCTTCCCCGATGCCTTTGTCAGCCTCAGCCCATCTGCACCCAGGTGTCAGAATACAATATCTTTTGGTACATTATGGCCTCATGTCATAAGTATATGACCCCAGCCCACTCCAAACCTTTCACTAATCATCTCATAAATGTATAATAAAGATAAAAAAGTTAAGAAATCAGCTATATGGCAGAAAGTTTATTTTGTCCATTCAATCTGTTGTTTATTTGTTGAAAAGAACCAATTTAGTTATTTCTGTTTTCCCCCCAAAGGAATCTAAGATTCCACATTGACTAATATATTGCAATGTGGAATCTTAGATTTTTTAGGAGAAAACAGAAATAATTAAGTGTAATTAATACTTTACAGACATGTAAAGTTTTCAAGCAATAAAATAGTTCTCTTCGGATCATCAGCCAATTAATTTAAAAGACAGACCTATCCAAATTCTTAATTAGTGTTCATGTGATGTAACAACCAAATATAGGAGTGGGAAAACTAAATGACAGAATTTTTAGTCTTCTGTAAGGACTGAACATGAGTACCTGACAGAGATCACACTGAAAACTACCTTTTTCCCTCCTACTCCAGGGCTCCCTGCCCCCTTCCAATTACCTCCCACTTCAACCAGTGTGTTACTTAAAGTGTTGTTAATGACATTTTAGACCCTAAACTGTAAATGTCAACCCAGTAATTACTTATCCCTGAACTCATTCTCATAAAAGCTCACAAGTTGAAAAATAACATTTTAGAGTTTTTATTATATCTATTTGCCAAAACACACATAGCAGTAACCAACACACACACACACACACACACACACACACACACACACCTTACTCAACCAAATTCCTTTATAAAAGGAAGAAAACTAAAAAAAAAAAAGTTACATCAATTATTTGGCATAAATATGTCCCATGACTCTCCTATGCTACCCCCTCCTGCTCCCATGAGATTAATCGTGTTACAAATGACATGAGATGGCCTTATGAAATTTTGTCTGGAGCAATTTTTACTGCTAATGGAAATTATAAATAATATGTGCCTTTCGTCAACTGCATTCTTCAGTAATCTAATTGTATCAAGCTAATGAGACCTGGGTTAGGAAATGTTCCGAGGTTCCCATGCCCCAGGTCAGAGAATGCTGAAAACATCTCTGAGCAGATGTGCTTAGTCTCATGAGAACAGCAGCTGGAGCAGTTGGTCACTCCATTCCGCAGAGCCCTGGCTGTGCAGCGGCCTGTGCACTTGAACTTCTGCTAGAGGTAAAGAGCCTTCCTGTTGGTTAGCTGCAAAATGGAGGAGGGAGGGAAGGCAAAGGGAGATAAAATTCCCCTTCTCAATGCCTGTCCCCCCTATTCTTTTTTTCTTTTATTAACTGAATGCAGTATCTGGCTGTAAATGTTGCCTTTACAAAATTAGCGCAAGTTGGCATCTGCGATGTTGATGGGAACTAGAGGGCCAGGAAGAATTGCATGAGAATAAAAATACCTCTTTTCTCCATTTCTCCAAATCAATATTGTTTACATTTACAAAGGTTGATGCAACATCACTGCAAGCTGTTATAAACTTAACCTGCTTCAAAGACGATTTTATATTATGGTTGGATGAGAAGTGCTTAAATAAAAAATTTCAACTTACTCGGAAAGTGGCATAAGCTATGAACCCCCAACCTTGAGGTTAGGAAGTGTGGGCTGCCGAGCTGGGCTGTAATTACTTGCATCCTCTGAATGATGTCATGTAAGGGCAAAACAAGCTCAAGAGTTGATTCTGACATTTGGTCAGTCTCCAAAACCCAGCAGGAGATGCTTTTCCCTTCACTCATAAGATTTAAAAATGTCTCTATTTTAATGCAGCTAGGAAATATTTTTTCTTGTTCCTATTTTTGTTGTTGCCTACCTTTTAACCAAAGTACAACCAACCCTACTCCCTCCTCTTTCCCCAACTCCATGTACCCTGTGAGTATACATATACACATACACACACACACCACACACACAAAACCCATACACATGTCTGTCATCATCTCTTCCCTTGATTCAAGAGATCACTGATTCCACAGTATTGCACAGCAAAGACTTGTTCTGTCTGTAAGTCAATGGGTGTTTTTTTGCTGCTGTTGTTTTTGTGTTGCGCTGTGTTTTGTTTGATTTTTAGGATGGTTCCTCCCAGAAATGAGGAGGCTCACTGATTTTCTAAGGATGTGATCAGTTCTCACAATGAGCATCTTTCTTCTCCTCATTTTTAACCCCGAGTCTCTTCTCTTAGCCCTTTGTGCAGTTCATTCGCATCCTGCCAAAGGATTCGTCCTCTCCTGAGGCATTTACATCTTTCACATATTTGCTGACTGTTATCATGCTCCTCTTAGCAATCACTTAGCCAAAATATACATTATTCTGTGCTCTTTTAATCTTTCCATATAAATCAAGCCCTTGGTCCCCAGATCATTTTGCTGCTCTTCTATGAAGTCACTCCAATTTGGCTTTGTGTTCTGAGGTGACAAAAATGGAAGACAGATTTCCCTGTTTAGACTCAATTCTGTCATGCTGAGACACTATCACCTCCTGCTCCGTAATATGAAACTTTTTCATATGCCAACTAACTCAATACTCCTTTCATATTGTTGGATTATGTTGCTGTTACATCCTTTTTTCCCTGGAGGTCCAATCTGGTGGGAACCTTGAAGTGGTTTATTATGTTACGTTTGAGCAATAATGAGAGGAGAAATCACGTTTATTTTCGATAAAGACAGCAGAAGCAGACCTCTATGTTCTCACTCCAAATTTCCCAAGCATTTATCGGCTCTATGGATTTTTCACTTTTTTTTCTTCCCCAGGGAATTTCCATTAAAAATAAAACCAGACATGGAAATTCTAGGCCCCACAAGGAAAGACTTTAGAAGAGGAAAACAGGAGTTTATGATGAAAATACCTCTTGCAAGTTTACCAAATATGCTTTCATATAGGCACAGAATCAAAAGCAGTTTATTTTATAAGCACTTGCTAAATTTCAGAAAGAAAACCAAATGAAACTTGAATACTTCTGAAGTCCTTTTGAAGCATTTTCTTCCAAAAGTGGATCAGATTTCTGCCTTTAAATGTTTGTCATTCAGTGATAATCCTTCAGTTTCCTGATTGGCTAGGTATCTGGAACTGACAGGACTTTGAATCACTCTTCAAATTGAAGGGGTGTGGATGTTAATCTGTGGGCCATTAACACCTCATATATGTTAGTGCAGAGATCTGGGGTGTGCCTATGTTTGCACTGCCAATGTGCACAGCATTTCTTGAAAAATCAAAGGTTTTATTTTCTGAGGGATTGATCTGAAATATTTTCCACACAGGCATTTTCACTGTCACTCTGATTAATCCCATTTTTAAAAATTTGGTTTTATTTTAGTTCTTCTTTTCTTAACTCATTGATTCCTAGCAATGAGCACCAGCTAGGAAGTCAGAGGAGGAACAGGGCTTGCCTAATTGCCTTCTATAGATGACACCTCTGATAAGATAAGTATATCACCCTATCAACTCTCCCTTAATCCTTTATGAATATTTTCGTTCTTGAGAAATTTACATACTCCCAGATTGATTCTCCTAATAAATCTGAAACTTTACTTTGCTATTAATATTCAAAACTAGATAAATTCTTATCTCATCCTCTCTTTAACATTTGATCTTATGCCATCTCCTTGATCATCATAATGTTATCAGAGAAATTAGGGTATTTTTTTCTCCACTGGATGCTGAGGGTAGTGTCCTTGACATCTTGAGGGGAAAAATATTCAAAGGCTATAGGAAAATGAGTGATTTTTATTTGCACAAAATTGTAACCCTGGTTTTCCAAAATCCATTCCATAGTGGAATTGAGTCCAGTATATCATTAGGCTAGTTCTAGTCCATCAATCCATTGTGTGGGTCCCACATGATTGAGCATGCCTCCTGCGAGGAGTCCTGAGAGAGCAAGAGGGCCAAGAATACAGGAGATGGAACTTTCTTTGTTGAGGAGTTATGTATCTTAGATTTTGAGCCCTTGCAGTAGCCACACCTATTCTGGCCATTGACTTTCTCCCAGGTGTGATTGATAGACAAGCATCTTGCCATGTCACCCAGACCTTACTGGGCATGTGTTCATTGTCCAGTCCCTTCTCCCAGCAATTTGGGGGGAACAGACTTGGAGAATGTTAATGGCAGTTTCTCAGCAAAGCTGTATAAATGGAATGTCTGTATTATCTAGTCTCCCTTTTGCTCCTTTCTTGTTAAATAACTAGGTTATTATAACACTATCACAGTATCTTTCCATCTTTCTTTTTTTAAAATATATATTTTATTGATTTTTTTACAGAGAGGAAGAGATAGGGATAGAGAATTAGAAACATCGATGGGAGAGAGACATTGATCAGCCGCCTCCTGCACATCCCCTACTGGGGATATGCCCGCAACCAAGATACATGCCCTTGACCAGAATTGAACCTGGGACCTTTCAGCCCACAGGCCGACGCTCTATCCACTGAGCCAAACTGTTTCCAGCCACAGTATCTTTCTGATGTCACCCAAACTTTACTGGGCATGCATCTCTTCTCCTTCCTCTACAGTTGCTTCCTCCAGCAATCTTCAGAGAATAGACTAGTGGATCCCTGGGGAGTGTAAAGCTTTAGCTTCCTAGTGAAGCTGCCCAAATGGCCTGCTTACTAGTATGTTTGGCCTTCCTTTACTCCTTTCCTGTTATTAGTAACTAGGTTAATTATAACAATATAAATAAGTATACATAAGAAAGATACATTAACAAAGTATCAAACTAAGGGATTTGTGTGATATATACACACACACACACACACACACACACACCGACACACATATGTGCATCTGTATTTATACATAGGAATATATATGTAGCCTTGTTTTTATAACTCACACATATATATATTATTGCATAATTATTGCTTTTTTTCTTATGAGAATATATGTTCAAAAGCATAATGGTCAACTTAAAATTCTTGACTACTTTGCTCATCACTTCTTAAATGACAAAAATTATTTGAAAAATAATATATTGTAAAAATATGAAGATAATTAAAGAATGTATGAGAGAAAGGTTGATTTTGCATTTTTTGTGCACTATATAGATGAGTTTTATAATCCCAAAGAAAACAAGGTAATGATTCCAGGCACCGCGTCATTTTGGCATTGCTTCCTGCCACCACACCTTTGCAGCTGCTATTCCTTCCACCTGAATGCATGTCCCTTACATATGTGCATGGCTATCACTTTTGCTTCCATCACATTTTTATTGAAACCTTCCCTTTTTCATGAGGCTTTCTTTGATCAATACTCTAAAATTGGAGCACATATACAAGCACTTCCTATCCACCTCCCCTGCTTTATTTCTTTTTTCTACCATTTATTACTATTGAAATGCCAGATGTTTTACATTTCATCCTGCTCTTTTCCCCATCTTTTCTGCTAAATGCGAGCCCACAAAGGCAGACATTCTTTTATTTTGCATTTTTAATTAGAGCATATTTGACATACAATATTATATTAGTTTCAGGTGTACAACATAGTGGAGATTTAAATCTTATGATGTGATCACCACAATAAGTCTAGTGACCATCTGTCATCATAAAAACTTATTCCAATATTGACTACATTCCCTGTTCTGTACATTACATTCCCATGAGTTATTTGTTTTCTAACTGGAAGTTTGCATCTCTACTTCCTTTTCACCTTTTTCACTTTGGCCCACCTCCCTCCTCAGGCAACCATCAGTTTGCTTTCTTATCTATTAATCGGTGACTTTTTTGTTTGTTAATTTGGTGTGTGTGTGTGTGTGTGTGTGTGTGTGTGTGTGTATTTACAGTTCACATATAAATGAAATAAATTAAATTTCTTTGACTTATTTCACTTAACATAGGTAGGTTTTGATTTACATTTTACTAATGCTTAGTGATGTTGAGCATCTTTTCATATATCTTCTGGTCATATTTATCTTCTTTTGAGAAATGTAAACTAATGCCCTCTGCTATTTTTTTTAACAGAGTGTTGTTTTTTATGTTGAGTTTTTAGTATATTTTGCATAATAACCACATATCAAATGTACCATTTGCAAGTATCTTATACTACTTAACAGTTTGTCTTTTTATTTTGTTGTGGCTTCCTTTTCTGAACAAAAGTCTTTTAGTTTGATGTAGTCTCATTTATTTATTTTTGCTTTGTTGCACCCAGGGAGACATATCCAGAAAAAATTTTGCTAAGACAGATGACAAAAGGTTTATTGCCTATATTTTCTTCTAGGAATTTTATGGTTTCAGGTCTTATAAGTCTTGAATTCATTTTGTGTTTATTTTTACATATGGTGTAAGAAAGTGGCCCAGTTTTATTTTATTTTTTTTTGCAGGTTTCTTCCCAGTTTTTCCAACACCACTTTATTGAAGTGACTGTCATTTTCCAATTGTCTATTTTTAACTTCTTTGTTGTAGATTAAGTGAGCATATAAGAATGTTTTGTTTTCCTGGGCTCTCTATTCTGGTCCATTGCTTTATGTGTCAGTTTCTGTCCCTGTACCATAGTGTTTTGATTACTATAGTTTTGTAGTGTAGTTTTAAATCAGGGAATGTGATACCACCAATTTGTTCTTCTTTCCCAAGATATTGTTTGCTATTCAAGGTCTTTTGTGGCACTGCATAAATTTTAGAATTATTTGGACATTCTTGTCTCAATGTTATATCTTTAGGGACTGCAATAGTCTTCAGCCCACTGTAGGCACTCAAAATTACTTGCTGAATAAATAATTTAACATAAATTTCCATTAGAACCAAACAAATTACAAAGTACCTTAGAGTTCATTGTACTTATTACAGGACTGTCTAAATCTATCTTTCTATAAAGCAAAATTTAAAAAGAGGTGAATGTAATTAAAATAGCAAAATTGAATTAAAAAAATTTGTGTAATAGGAAATTTTCATTTCCTCTTTACCTTTCCATACACATACATGCACATGCATATATTTAACTTGTAAATAAATCATTAACTTCTAAGCAATGTTGTAATAGGCAGAGACATGCAGTTCATCCTTCATGTCATCTTTACCAAGGGTCTATAAGCTATAAAATAGAGAAGAGTATTGATTTAATTAGGAGCAGTTACACAAAAATAATGTTTTCCAAATCTATTCTGAGCTTCAATAGATAAATCATGTTTCTTCCATAAAATCACTGCCAACTATTCTAGTCCATACACATCACTCCCATATTCACATTCATATTTTCAAGTTAAGAGTTTTTGAGAATTTTTTTGTCCCAGTTACCACCCCAGTGCTGGAGAGATACAGCTAAGGAGATAATCTCATGAGACAAAGTATCATTTAAGCCAATGTTGCTGTTATCATTTTGAAACAATCATCTCACTTCCCATTCCCTTCCCCTGCTCTATTTTCCTCTCTTGCACATATTTCTATCCAACATATCACACATTGTACTTATTTTTCTGATTTATCCTATTTCCTGGCAGCTCTTCTGCTAGAAGAAACGCATGCAAGCCTGCAGCATATGGGATAAAGTTAATCGCACAATAGATCTTATCCTGCCTTTCTTTGATGTCACCTGGGAATATAATGAGTGGACTCCTACATCTGTTAGGATCTATCCAGAAAAAGACAAACTTTCCTGAACACCTGACACAGGGAATGTAAGGCAGGTAATTGGTGACATCAGGATTTGGATGAGGTTGCCAAGGCAATCAAGGTAGAATGAGAAGATCCAGAGATTGTCTGAGACCAAAGGCATAGTGATTTTCTGTTCATGAGAAATAAATTTTCTATAATTTTAATGTTTAACAGGGAAATTAAAATAAATTAATTTTGAGAAATCAATTTCTCTCTGTGGTGAATAAACTTTAAAAAAAATATGTTTTTTATGAGGTATGCAGAGGACTGAAGAAGAGCCTGGCCCAGGTCAGTGGAGTGTGGGTTTTTCTAGTAGTAAAGGGAAAAGAAAGTCAAACTAGTAAATTTGTAGATCTAATTGGCTTTATTGAGCAATTTATGACTTAAGAGCATCTCATTTAGTAAAGAAAGAGGTGCTTTGAGAAGCTGTACAATATGGAAGGCTTTTTATAGGCAGAAACTGAGTGGGATAGAAGAGTTATCAGCAAAGTAGGAGAAAGAATTGTATCAGCCAAGGTTAACTTCTCTTAGAAGAAGGCAGGGGTCTTACAAGACAGACTGCCTCTGCTTACTTTGCGGGGAAAGGGTGGAGAGGATCTATGAGACAGATTACTTCATTGGTTCTGACCAGATTATACCAGACTGACCAATTAAGATTACATTTCTAGAGTAGATGGAAACTGAAATTAGGTCAGGTATTAAGTCTTAGTTTGATGTCCTGGGCTTTAGCACAGTGACTCCAATTTGGGCCTCTGATTTTCTTTTTAATACCAGGAAGGCAAATAGGGTACACGATGTGACTTCAGGTATTTGGGGGGAAGTAAGTTTAGACTTTGATGGATGGTCATGGGAAGGCTACCTGGGGATGCCCTTGAGATGCAGGAACCACAGAGGGTAGAAGTAAGATAGGGTATGTGGTAGCACAGCTGCAATTGATAAAATCTACAGGAGCTGTCAAGAAGGAAGACCAGCTCCCACCAGATGTATGGCTTAAAGCAGTCAGAGACCAGCTTGATCCAAACATGCTGATTAATTTCACCTGCAGGTAACCCCTAGCCACATTATACACTCACTGTAATACATTAGCATGCTAAATGACACACTGCATACCATGATCAGAAATGGAAAGCCCATAAAAAGACACAAAATGGCCAATTGAGCTCCCCTGAGAAATTTCTACCCCTTTCCCAGGAAGATCCTGAATATTCCGCTCCCTTACTGAGTATCTTCCCCTCACCTCCCTCCATTTCTACCCTACCTCCCCCATCCTGATTAAATGAACCTTAATAAAGGAAGCAAATTCCACTAGAGAGAAGCTGCTCTGTCTGTGGACTTGCCCATCTCACTGATTCAGTAATAAACTCACTTTCACTTTGAATTTTATACTGGCTAGCATTTGAATTCTTTCCTGCTCAAAGCAAAAAACCCTCAGTGGGTCGCAGACCTTCAGGTGCCCAGATTGCTGGAATACCTGCATCCAAATCAGGCCTCAGGTGCTGCAGCTGAGACCACACTTCTCAGGGGAAACCCAATCTCTGCAAGATCTCAGGAGTTCTATGAGAGCTCCACATCTGGGTGCCCTGGGTGCCAGAGGCCCCTTGTCCTAAATTCATTCATAAGGAGTCTGGTTCAAACCACTTATCACGAATACTCCATCCATACTCCCTGCCTCAGAGTCACAGTGCAATGGTAACTTGACCAGGAGGTCAGGCAGTTGTCTCTGGCTCAAAGGCTGTGCAGGGGAGGGTGACCCAATGTCAGAACAAGGTAGTGAACTATGCAGTTGCACCGGTAGTGTCTCCCACTTCTACACTAAAAGGACAAGGGGCCAGGCAGGTGACTGAAGTGCCAGTCCATGTTCACATGGAGGAGGCTGGAACCATTCTGGGCTCCTCCAGTTGGAAATGAGCCACACAAGAGACAGTACCACTTGGTGAGATACTGTGAAGGGCAGGAAAATGAAATCACTTCACATTCCCCACTTCTGCCCTCACACCTCTCAGCAGTGTCAACTGCGAAACCCCTCTGTGAACAAGATGGGCGGCAGCTGGAAACACCTAGCAAGGAACACATTATTGAACATTTTTACTTCAATAAAGTTTTTTTTTATTAGAGCATTCTAGAAATTGTGGCAGTGAATATTTTAACTATGAAATGATGATTTAAATATGGAAAAGACTTTAGAGAAAAGAATTCTCTGGTAAATGGGCTAATTAGATATTTGTACTTAATTATGTGGATAAAGAACAGGCTTTATTCAAAACGTTAAGGCTGTTGTAGGTGGTGGTAGAAGGCATGTGCTTATTCAAAAATGTATCATCTGAGGATAATTTAGAAGTTGGCATTAAGAAGGAAATATCCTGTGATTTAATCTATCCTGTATTTTGCAGATTCAATATAGTTCCCAAGGAACAAATGTGTTTAAATTGGCATTTGCATTTTCCATGTAGTATAAATAAGAAATAGACAATGATTGTAAAGATGTCCTCCAGATAGAGAGAGAGAGAGAGGAGAGAGAGAGAGAGAGAGAGAGAGAGAGAGAGAGAGAGAGAGAGAGAGAGAGA
>JAAGEH010000393.1:38502796-38560931 GCA_011751065.1 Lasiurus cinereus | reverse complement strand
AGAGAGAGAGAGAGAGAGAGAGAGAGAGAGAGAGAGAGAGAGAGAGACTGGAAGCACCCTGTTGAAAGAGGACCCTTTATAAATACAGAAGTTTGGTTGGTATTTTTCAAACTGCTTAGTACTGCTGACTTGACATCTTTACATGACAAACACCAGATGGAAAAATCATTTGAGAGCCACAAGCTGAGGATGATTTCATTAGAAAATGATCATTTACTCATAATTATCCGGAAAAGCCCATAACCCTACAGTGCTTTCATAATAACATTTATGTTACCAAAATATAACAAGAGTATACTTTTGCTGAAAGTTTACATTCTAAGCTGTAGAAGAAATTTAATTTTTTCTAATATAACAAACATAAAAATGCCTGCCTAATTTTAAAATTGGAACTTCAATTCCCAATAACACATTTTGCCATGACACCATTTGCAGCATTTATCCTAAACTGCTGTCTACAAAAATACTGTAAGAACACAGCTTTTCTGATTAACCAAACAACCAATAATCAAAGAGACAAAGGGACTTACTCTCATCTTTATTCAATGCAAAGCTTATTTTTCTCTATCTCTGCATATAACAATGAGATATTTTTAACAATGTTTAAGGGACTTTATAACAATAAAATGTGGTTAGTAAGTTTTCAGACACTTTGACCAAAAATCAGTTTAGCAAACACCCCATCCAGTGACCACACAGCATGTCCAGGCTGCATCATGACATGTCTGCATAGTTATTTGGTGATAAACAAAATAAAAAGATCTGTCATTGAAACCTAAATAAGGAATACTGCTTACATAAACTGCAGCATTCTAAACTGGAGTGCTGTATAGTCACCAGCTTGAGGCAGCCCTCCCAGCTAAACATAGTTGGATTGTTTTTCCAGAGAGGAAAGATTAATAGCTAAAAATCATGACCTTCAACTTTTGACATAAATTCTAAGAATTACAATGCAATTGGAAAAACTGGTGAAACCTTAAATCACTGCTAAAGAGCAGGACAATGACCATATATCTACAATAACTAAATATATACACTCAATTTGGGTCACAAATTTCCTCTCTAGCTTATATTATAGCAGAGCCAATGAAGGTACAGTTCCACATTTTCATCCCCACTGTACATCTACGGAATAAAGCCTCAAATTGCTAACTCCCTAGATAATGCAAATTGTTTACAAGTATGATTTCCAGAGAAAAGAAATCTTTATAGATACAGAGAATTTGTTTCATGTGACATTTTAATAACCCTTATTTAGAAGTCACTTTGCACAGCCATTACTTCATGCTCTTGCAATTCTGAATCTTCTTGAGGAACAGATACCAATGATTCCCCTTATACATTTAAGTAGTTAAAATTAGAAAATTAATATAAAATGTTGGCATGTGTGTAAGTTCTTTGAAAGAACAATGTGCATCTTTCATTATGGGCCATGTTTTCTAGCAGTAAGTTATCATATTATCATTACTAAAGTAAGAATGTTTTTATAGCTTAATTATAAAATAATGCAATATAATACATTATGATATCATTCAAAATTCATTTATGACAAGAATAAATTATCATATATATTCAGCCACTAGAAGCAAGGTGAACCGGGAACTTTGTAATTGACTTCAACCGTGCTTCCAAGAAAGCAATGCTTAAATTAATACCTGTGAACCAAATGAGTGGACAATAAACAATGAATGGTCCTTTTCACTACAATTTTAAATCAGAAACCAAATAGTGTTCAGCCGCACAGAAGCAGCTCATCGAGCCTCACTTTTCATATCCCTTTAGGAATAAGAGCTATGGTATTATAAATTCTGGAGCAGAAGATCCTAGGATGACAGCACTGTTAAGTAATAAGCCATATACTGAAGAGTCAGATAAAAAGCTCCTGTAAAACACTAAAACATCCTTATTCAGGAATCCCATAATCCTGGCTAACCCTCGGCAATGAAACAGGGGCAGTATCTTTAGTTTACGAAAGATAAACACAGACAGAAGCACAGTCATTTAGCTCAACTTTAGGACCCAGAGATTCTAATGCTGAAATATGACTCAGCCTTTGAACTTCAAATCACATCCATTCATTGGTTATGGGCACATCTCATGATTGAAAATTAAATAAATAAATAAACAAACAAATAAATAAATAAATAAATAAAACCTTAAAGGAGAATTTCTATTTGTTGGCCTTCCCTTAAAAATATATAAATTTGTTCCCAAGAGCTTTATTAACTTGTCATAATTCTCTTAGAAAAAATAAACAGATGCTTCATTGTTGTAGTTAATTTTAAATGTGTCTGTCTTTAATATTTATTTATTTCAAAATGAGCTGTTAGAAACCTGAACATTTACATATCTCTTCTTGACTTTCAACTCAAGATAATATAGTAAGAATATAGATTAATCTCCATTTCCTTCTGAGGCCAACATGAAAAAGAAAAGACATAGTACATATAAAATTAACAGAGAACCAAGGAGGACACTGGGCTATCAACATCATTATAGATATTTCAATGAGGTTTTATGAAATTAAAATAAATGGAAATATCTAAACCAATGAGTAGAGCAGGGTTTGCTAGGAAAAGGCTGCTCTGGGAGATGACAGCCCATCTTCCCATCAGACCACAGAAGTGGCTTTAGCCTCAAGGAGCAGATTATATGGAGGGTAAAAATGAGAAGTGGGGCTAGAACAAACAAATATTTAAAGGTCAATATTTGAGATGATGGTGCCAAGCAGCACTTTAACCCCCCTTTCAATCCCCCTGCTCCCCCAACACACATAGAGCCCAGGCAGTCCAGCATTTGCACTTTTGAGGGTAAAACAACAGGACATTTTTTTTTTTTTTTACTAAATAAATTAAATGAGATATCTGGGGAACAATAGAAATAGTAAGAAGACTAGTGTGTATATTGAAACCCTGAATAAAACTGACCATTCCAATGTGTGATATGTGGCTACATGCCCAGAATTTGCCTGGTAAATCTGTGATGCAGCCTGCCAGTTGATCCTTCTTACTAATATGCACAGTCCTACTAACTATTCAAAGGGGGGGGAGCATAAATAGGACTATGTACATGTTTGCATATTTGAAGAAGAAACCCATGTCTGCTAGTCATTCTTTGTTCTTAAATATGAACAAATGATGTAGATCATCGAATGCATAAGAAATCAACAGCATTAAAGAGAATCACCAAGAAAAATGGAAAAGCTTATAATGGAGGAAAGAAAGGTAAGAGGCAATTTAATAGACAAAAGGGAAACAAACAACAGGAAACTCTCTCATATAAATGGAGAACTTGGAGGTAAATTTATGTCAATATAACAAAAACAAGATGTTGTGTAAAAAAAAAGAAACAATATCAGAGAATAAAAGAGTGTGATAAGTGATTAATGATTAAAATTTTGAAACAAAAAGAAGAGGGAGAAGAGGAGGAGGAAGAGAGGAGGTCTTTCCAAATATGCAGGACAGAAAAATTAACAAAATATGTGAAAGGAAATAACCTGAGTTATAGAGGCTCAAAGTCCAACTAAAAAAAAGTTCTAGAAAAAGAAAAGTGAGAAAAAAGCTGGGAAGAAATTAACTAATATTCAGAAGAATAATAGGAGGGAATTTACAGGCTTAAATCTTTAAAGTTAATGCTTAAACCAGTGCACAATACTCAATTTTACATATATAAAATTATAATCAAGTATATATCATTTACTATTCTTATGGAAGATTAAGAACATCAAAGATAAGGCTACAACAAATTTCCAAAGAAGTAAAATAGTTTATTAAAACTGAATTGGAATTCTCAGCATTACCAAATTTTTGAAAAATAAAGCACTGCAGGAAAAAAACTTTTTTTTTTAATTTAAAATGCTAGGTCATGACAAACCTACTCAAATATGTGTCAAGTAAAGATATTTTAAACAGACAGGGTCTGCAAAAATTTACCTTCCACATATATTTTTCTAAAGTCATTTAAATATGTGTTCCAGAAAAAAAGTTAATTTCTGAAAAATAAGAAGAGGAAGATGTTGGATATAGGGAAGGTGGGTATAGCTCAGGGCCTTTACCCTTACCCAGAAGTTTTGACTTCAGGTTAAAGACATTAGTATATTATTAAAATGTTTTTTAACTATTTTTCCCTAAGGCAGTGGTCAGCAAACTCATTAGTCAACAGAGTGGCAAACCTCGGTTCACAAGCCACAGTTTACCAACCACTGGCCCAGTCAATTCTTAATGCAAGTCTGGACAATGCAATTCTTAATGCAAGTCTGGTTGCACATTTGGTCTAAATATGAGCAAGTCCAAATGGTAGCACACAGATAAGAGGTTTCTAGGAAAAAACAAAAGTGGGGGACTTCATGAAGGACAGCATGTGTTAAAGAAGGGAAACTCTGAGATTTTGATAAAAACAGAGAGTGACATTAAAGTTCTCAAGAAAATAAAAAGAAGACAAAATAGTATGGACCAAAGAGAAGCCCAACTAAACTGCACCGTGACTCTAAGCATTGGATGGCCTGTAGAAAAGAAGAATCCAGGAGACCTTGATGCTAGAAATAGTTTTCTATCTGTGTCCCAGGAATTGTATTTTTTGACATTTAGTTAAGGAAATTTAATCCCATTTGCTCTGGCAGTGAGCTATTTGGTCAAAATAATGCAAACACTATAAACATGTTTTCAACTTTAAAAATCAACCTGTGGGCAAAACAATCAAGAATTACTTGTGTGTGAAGAGAATGTAGCTATTAACCAGCTTGACATGTTAAAGTGAATCAGAAGAATGAAGAAGAGATAGAGGAACTGTAGAGTAAAATGTAGTTTAAACTACTGCCTGGAGTTGATAGCTCTATTGGAAATTATATATATATAATTTATGTTACTCACAATTACAAGGTAAAGCATGGAAGAACTCAAAATAATGATAAAACTGTCAGATTTTGGGAGGAGAATGAGGAGAGATGAAATAGAGCAAGATAAATCCAGTCTTTCTTAGGAATGAACAGCTATTCTCTCAAGTTGTAAAATTAGGAAATGAAGATATAAATATACCTGGTGGTAGAAGATAACCTATAAAAAAATTAAAACAGCAAAGATCAAATAAGGAAAGATGAATTAGGTGGCTATTTTTCATTAGGAACCCCTCTGTATGACTTGATTTGTTACAATGCACACATAACCCTGAAATTTTTTTGAAATAAAATTAAAATGAAGTTGACTCCTTTTAGAGCACTTCCGCCCAGCTTTAAATGACCAAAGAAAAAATACATTTTTCATTTGGAATTTACTTTACCAACTTAAAAAGCCCTTTGTGAAACCACCATCACTTCCAACTATCATACATACTATAACAACAAGAAACTTGGTTCACAAAGTAAAAGAACCCCAGTTTCACTATGAGTTCAACCTAGTATAATTTGTTTGAATATTTGGAAGCATGGTTGAAGTGGCATTTTTTTTTCAATGTCTACTTCCATACCTGTAACTTTTTGAGGAAAATTAAATAAAGTTTTGTGTTCTTTGAAATCATTTTACTGTACAAGCTTTGCTTCTCAACTGGCAGAGAAGGCTATGATGGTTCTCAAGGATTTGTGATGATTTCCAGGACCTTTAATCTGTGAATTAAAGAAAATTTATGATATAAATGAGCCAACTTAGCCCAACAGGTCAAAAATGCACTTCTTAAAAAGCTTCCAAATATGAAATTGATTAAATATAAGCATTTTCTACACTGAGCACATTCCTGTTATATGGTTTTTGGATTAGTAACAGTGTCAGTGTTGAAGCAGAATAAATAAACAATAAAAAGAAAACAACAGTTACCTAAGCCCTGGTCCAGTACCTCAGTTACAGTGTTTTTCCAATAAGCCAAGGCTGTAGGTTCGAACCTCCAGTCAGGGCACATGAATGCATGCATAACTGGAGCAACAAATCAATGTCTCTCTCTCTCTCTCTCTCTCTCTCTCTCTCTTTCTCTCTCTCTCTCTCTCTCTCTCTTCCTCTCTCTCTCTCTCTCAACAATAATCTTAAAAATCCTTAGCCAGTTTGGTTCAGTGGATAGAGTATTAGCCTAGGGACAGAAGGCCCCCAGGTTCTATTCCTGTCAAGGTCATATACCTCAGTGGCAGGCTCCTCCCCATCCAGGGCTCTGGTCGGCTGATAAAGGAAGCAACCAATTAATGTGTTTCTCTCACATCTATATTTCTCTCTATCTTCCCCTCTCTCTAAAAATCAATGGAAAAATATCCTCAGGTGAGGATTAAAAAAAATAGTATTTTTAAGTTTAATAATAAAAAATTTAAATAAATAAACAATAGTTAGCCAAGACTAGCCACTGATTCAGCTTCTTGGTATATTATTAACTACTTCAAGCCAATGGCCAATCACTTGGATCAAAAAATAATTCCAAGAATTGCCCTAACTATGATGTTTTGGTCAAATGTTTGGTGTAGTATGTGATAAAATGAGTGTTACTGATGCATCTGTAGTCTGCCTGATTTCACCAGTGATTAGAATAGGGTTCATGTATGTGTTGACCATTGGCTCTATTATATATGTAACATCCTAATATATAAAAACCCTAGGTTGTAATGACCAGTAACAACCAAGGATGGAGCAATGGGAAGCAGTCAATGCTGGGTTACCATGGCAACCCAGAGCTGACTGCCCTTGCTGCAGGTATGGTTCCCCAGCACTGACTGCTGAGGGGGCTGTGAATCAGGGCCAGAGAGAGGTGTAAAGAGAGAAGCAGGAACTGATCCATTGCCTCTGTGGCAGCATTTTTTAAATATATATTTTATTGCTTTTTTTTTAAGAGAGGAAGGGAGAGGGATAGACAATTAGAAACATCAATGAGAGAGAAACATCAATCAGCTGCCTCCCTCCAGCACACCTCCTACTGGGGATGTGCCTGCAACAAAGATACATGCTCTTGACCAGAATTGAATCTGGGACCCTTCAGTCCACAGGCCAACATTCTATCTATGAAGCCAAATTGGTTAGGGCTCCATGGCAGCTTTTGATCAGCACTTGCTTCTCTCTTTCTCTCCCACTCTGGCCATGAGCAGAGCCTCCATTTCTCTCCAGGCCTCCTTTGGGGCTGCTGATCAACCCCTGCCTTTCTGATCAGGCTCTGTTGATAGGCCCAGAGATGCTGACTGGCATAGGAACCAACCAATCAGAACCAAATATGGGTGCTGTGAAGCACCAATGGCTTCCTAGGAGGTGGAGCTCCTGATGCTGACTGGCATAGAAAAATGACCAATTAGAACCGAATCTGGGTGCCTAGGAGGTGGAGTTTTTGAAATTGATTGCCATAGGAACCAACCAATCAGAACCAAATGTGGGTGCTGTGAAGAACCAATGGTTGCCTAGGAGGTGGAGCTTTTGATGCTGATTGGCATAGAAACTGACCATTCAGAACCAAATTGGCCAGTGGAGGTTGACAGTTGGAGGTGAGATTAGACCTTCAGGGGAGGGAAGGTAGGGACAATCAGACTGGCAGGCAGAGCCAGTTAGGAGCCAGCAGTCCCAGATTGTGAGAGGGATGTCCAACTACCAGTTTAGACCCAATCCCACAAGGGATTCCCAGTTGGAGAGTATACAGGCGGGGCTGAGGTAACCCTCCCTCCATGCACGAACGAATTTTGTGTACTGGGCCTTTAGTTCTCTTATAATATATGTAACAGGTTTTATTAATTCTGATGGATGTGAAATTTATACATAAGCTGCATGGAAGTTCTCCAAAGCAGAGCTGCTAAGTGCACTTTTGTACTACTTAATTAGGTAAAAAAAAAAAAAATATATAGCCCAGTGGTATATTAGAAGAAATAAAAACATTTTTAAAATATATTTTTATTGATTTCAGAGAGCAAAAGAGAGGGAGAGAGAGATAGAAACATCAGTGATGAGAGAGACCATTGATCAGCTGCCTATTCCATGCCACACACGGGGGTCAAACCAGTAACCTGGGCATGTGCCCTGACTGAGAATCGAACCATGATCCCCTGGTTCATATGTCAAACCTTAACAATTGAGCAACACCAGCCAGACAGAAATAATTTTTTTATAATGAATTTACTCCCCCAATAATTAATTCAATTGTTTTGGATTATTCCACTTAATCTGCTGTAAAGAAGTTATCAGAGTTAGCAGACTATTTCAAGCATGATGGATTTTCAAAGACAATGTCTCCCTTCTGGAATCCAGACACAATACTATGCAGATGAAGCTTGGGAAGCACATTTTAGTAGTAGAATTTCACTTCAGAAATATAGACTCTTGAGTAACTGAAAGGCATTTCCAATATATGATTGTCATGTCTGTGTTTTGACAATTTATAACAGGGAATGGGGCATCTGAATCAGGGTCACAACAGTTTGCAGTTTGCCAAGGAAAGTCCTATACATTTTGTATTTTTTTTGTCTCTTAATCCTCCCCACAGTTCTCTGAGATGGGCATGGTTTGAATATTTCACACATCCCAGAAAAATACTGGTAAGTGACTTAGTAAAGGCCATGCACAAATAATAAATGTCTACAGTGAGATTCAAACTGAGACTTTTTGGCTACAGAAACACAGTCTCTCTTTCTTAGGCTATCTCCACAACCAAACATACCAGAAACAGAATTTTCTCACCAAAATCTTTTCTTTTGACTCCAAGGCGTAAGACCTTACACTAGTATAGTGAAAATATAATATTTCCATACTGTTGATGTTATTGTTAGGGAAAAATGACAGAATCTGACTGCATTGGTTTCCTTTGCCTGAAAACTCCCTGTGCCCCATGTATACATGGCATACCACATTCAAGAATCTTTCTACATGTTGCCATGTCAGCCCTAGATAATTTGGCTCAGGTGATAGAGTATTGGCCTATGGACTGAAAGGTCCTGTGTTCCATTCTAAAGGGCACTTGCAAGAGTTGTAGGCTCAATCCCCAGTAGGGGGCTTACAGGAGGCAGCCAATTAATGATTCTCTCTCATCATTGATTATTCTATCTCCCTCTCCCTTCCTCTCTGAAATCCATAAAAATATATTTTTAAAAAGTCACCATATCAGAATGGTCTTCATGGAAACCAGCATATAAAATATTAACCTCTTTATCCCCTTAATTTCCTTTTCCTTTTTAGCACTCTATAGTACTTAGTAATATAATATATATTAATCTGTTGATTTTTTTTGGTGTTTTTCTCACTATAGTGTAAATTCCAGGAAGACAGGGATTGTGTCTGTTTTATATATGGTGAGTGCACGGGACAATAAGTGACTGATACTTAGTTATTGCTCAATCAATACATCTTGAATGAATAAAAGTTAAGTCTAACGTTACCACCGGGATAGAGAATAGATGATTTTGCAATTGATGAGTCCTGGATAACACCTTTCCACCAAACCAGATATTATTATGAGGTGTAAATGGTTGAGAGAAAGTGGAAGAGTCACCACAATATATCACACAACTCTTAGAAATAATCATTTGAAGATTATATCCAAGAAAGGCAGACAGAGGGAGCAAGAGCGCACTGTTTTTATGACAAAGGTAGTCTACATTCATGTACATCTTTATGCACCGTGGCTACAATCTCCAGCATCATTATTTTTGTATCATCATGTCTATGTAAGGATGCCTTTCCATTCTTTATTATATTAGAGGAAAGATCTATCTCAGTACCAGGTAATATATTGTTTCCTCCCTGCTTTCCTTTCTTTTCTTGAATTTGCTGTATATTCCACTCACTATTGAAGGTTTGGTTTCCATGCTCTTGTAATGCAAAACTGTATTCCTGCACTTTTTTATTTGTGCTGGGATGTTTTAAATGTTAGAAATATTGGAAATATATTGAAAGCCACTGTTAACAAACCAGCACACAATCTGACGCTACTGGGCTGCAAGTTTTTTTTGTTTGTTTTGCAAAGTTGTATTATACTGCCATCGTGCATGGAGGGCATAATTTCCCACATGGTATAAACTAAAAGAATTGAAAGGAATACTGTTTTATGGTAGGACTTTAAGTAGTATAAATGTAACTAAGATTTCTATTTCATCCCATTTTCCCAGTGTGATCAACTAGTGAAATTTACTAGCTGATCATAGAGCTGAGAAAGAGTGATTATTATTATTAACAGCAAGAAGAGAGTCTCAGAGAAAGTAAACAAAATGAAACACACTTTAAATTAATTTGATGTTGCTCTAGAGTCTGAGAAAGTAAGGGGTATATATTTATGCTGGCTAAAAAATGAGACAAAACGCTGCAACCTTCCTCAGTCAGTTGCGTTATAAAATAGAATATATATAGTAGCATTAAGACGCTAATACATGTTTCTTAAATTAAAATCATGTTGTTACATGGCACCACAATCCATAGCCTTACAGCAAAACAACTAATGGTAAATAACTGACAACTGCAAGAGTCAAGATGAGGAATTCCATAGCTCGATTTATGAGAATGGGTGCTTTGTCTTCTCATAAGTTGTCATTCCATTCCTACAACGAGGGCTGGGACAAAGTAGGTGTGCAATAAACACACATTGTGTGAATGAGTGTCAACTGCTGGAGTCATATGTGCCATCCTGTCACTATAGTTCCAATGTGGACTGGAAGGCCTGAACACCTAGGCTCAACTCTTGAACTCAGGATTTACTGTTATTATCTATGTGATTTTGAGAAAACAAGTGAACCTTTCTGGGCCTTGGTTATTTATATGTAAAAAAATAAATAAATAACATAGGTCCCTATTGTCTAGAATGACTGGGAGAATTACATAACAAAATCCATGAAACGTTATTTACTTGGCACATAGTAAGAAGCCCAAACATATTAGATGCTATATCTATAATAATAAAAGCATAATACAGTTATTAGACCAGACAGCCAAACGACCTTCTAGATGTCATTTCAGACAAAGCTGCAGTGGCGGGGGCTGAGGCAGAGGTGGTTAGGGCCTATCAGGCAGGCAGGCAAGCAGTTAGAGTTGATCAGGCAGGCAGGCAGAATGGTTAGGGGTGATCAGGCAGGCAGGTACGCAAGTGGTTAGGCCAGCAGTCCCAGATTGGAGAAGAATGTCTGACTGCAGGTTTAGGCCCCATTCTGGCAGTCAGACATCCCCCGAGGCGTCCTGGATTGCAAGAGGGTGTAGGCCCGCTAAGAGACCTCCTAACCCATGTATAAGTTCCGTGCACTGGGCCTCTAGTTTATTCATAATCAATACCAAATACTCTTAACCCATTATGGCAAAGTTGTATATACCTTTTGTGTCGGTGTGTGCGCGTGTGTGTGTGTGCGTGTGCGCACATGTGTGTGCACACGCACTAATGGTTAATGCATATGCTTCAGTCCTGACACATACCTTTGTCCTATTATAAAGAAACATGCTGGAAAACCTCAAAATCATGCCATGCCTACATTTTGTTCACACACTTGTCTGTGTGGGCATTCTCTTTCAGTAATCTTCTAGAACTGGAACTATGACTGTTTTTATTGCCGCTACATATCTGGTGACTCAGTGTCAAGTTTGCACATGAGGAAACTTGTGCCTTATTGAAAATTACAGAAAATACTGAATGGCTTGGTTGAAATTCAAACCTACACAATATGGCTTCAGAACAGTGATATTAAATATCAACTAAGTTGCTTCTCTAATATTAAACATACACATAGTATAACATGAACCTCACACATGCACACACAGAGACATATCATTTCTACAAGTAATGATATGATTTATTCATAGTTATTTTCTAACTGCAGAGTTTTTGGCATTTTAGGGAGGGCAGAAATGGTACATAGGTGGTCCATACATTGAAGGATACTGTCTATCCATGTTTACTGTCCATTGTGTGATGGAGTGTCCCCTCCAGTCATCCTCAGAGCTGAAGCCCCTCATTTACATATATTCCTGGAATGAGGGATACAGTGAAGCCCTAAGGGTGAGAATTAACACATTTCTCTATTTCTTATCAAGAAATTACCCAAGCTCAGGCTGTGTGGCTCAGTGGTTGAGTGTGAATCTATGAACCAAGAGGTCAGGATTAAATTCAGGGCACATGCCCAGGTTGCAGGCTTTATCCCCAGTGTGAGGTGTGCAGGAGGCAGACGATGGATGATTTTCTCTCATCATTTGATGTTTCTATCTCTCTTTCCCTTTTATGAAATCAATAGAAAGAAGAAAAAATAATTCAAGGAAAATATACCAGTAAACATAAGTATGCCTTAATTTTTAAAAACTATGAAAAGCAAACATTTCCTAATTTTCCACATAAATACCACCCAGTGTTAAATAATTCTCTAGTTAGGAATCTCCTGTATTTCTCTGTTGAGTTTACTCTACTGGAGCTACTTGCATTTCCTTCTCTATCTTTATTGAGATGTAAACATAAGATGATCTTTGCCCTTTCATGATTTCATTTTCAGAGCACCCTATCTAATCTGTGTATCTACTATGAATCCACCTTCCATATGAAAACTTTCTATAATCCATCCTCTCTCACAAAAAAACAACACAGTCATCAGAATTTTAAAAAAAAGGAATTATTTTTGCAATTAAGCATCCACTCAATTGGGTGAGTGGGGTCTGTATAGAAATGCAGTTTCTTTAACAAACACAATAAATAGGGCTTACAATGATTGGGCTGACAGTCCCACAACCTTAGTGTCTCCTCCAAGATTTACAATGGCACAGCTCCCCTTTTTAGCAAATTAAACCTTATGTCAAGATTTCAAATTAAATTCAAACCCCTTGTTCTTTCTGTGCAGAAGAAACAAATTGGCCCCACATGCCGGTAGGCTGATAGGAAACAGTGAAGTGACAGCTCCCCAACCTGAAAGGCGTCACAGGGCCACATCAACAGGCATAAACAGTCAACACCACTTACGGTTTTACACAAAAAGCCTGGTAAAATACAGAGAATTTAAATATAAAAATTTTTTCATACCACACAAACCTGACTGGGTGCCAAAATTTTACATTTCTGTTCTGTGCAAGCACTTTATGGGGGAATGTGCTTTTTATTCCATTTTTACGTGTTTGTTATGGGTCTGTTTTGCAAAGATTGTTCCAAGCCTAGGTAATAAAAATAAAAAATGCACACAAATGGCCATGATTAACACACAGAGCAATCTATACTTCTACATGTATGAAATATATAATATCTCTTTCTGGATATTTCAATATGGTGAAATGTGTGTAGGTCGCTCTAGATTTCATAAATTCATTGTAACAGCAGATCTTGCTGTGGAATTATTCTAAAAGTCCAAGAACACACAGTCCTTAGTTTTGTCGAGTTATTTTGCCAGGAAAATACTGTATCTGTTTCTTATATATTACTTGTCAGTAATGTCTATATTAAGAATCGACAGGACTTGCTTATCCATAGGAATCTGAGAATATGGCACACACATGAAAATTTCTAAATATATTCTTAGATTATTATCTTAAAGTGAGTTGTGCTGTTGGTAACTATTCAAATAACACTTTCTGATTTTGGAAGACCAAATGTGTGTGATACTTTCCATAAAATTGGGACAAAATCTGGTTCAAAATACTCTGTAACCAGAGAGTAAAGTGGTGAATTTCCTGGTGACCCATCACTTTGTAGAGGGTTTTGTTTTTGTTTTGCAGGATTAACCTTTAAATATGTGTGTTTCCTTATTGTTAAGGTATAGAAAAATAAATAGTTTAAAACAAGTCCACATAAGTCTAGTTGGGTACTGCACAATTCTAGGAGCATGATACTCATATGTGTTGCTATAAAATATTTCTAAGTTTAACAAGTGTTTGATGAAAAAGCTAGGTTTCTTTGTACAAAGGTATTATTTGGACAAGAGAAGGTAGACATTTCAGAAGTAAGAGGGACAACTGTCCTTATAATGACTAAATGAATGATGAGTCGATGAAATTAGAACATGCAAGTTATATTTTTCTTTGCTTTTACATGAAATGCTTTAAATAATTTGAGCAGGCACTTTGTTCTAACTCTTTAAGTGTTACTTTGAAATTCTGATAAAAATTTGTAAGAAAGTGGTATCTACAGATGAGCGTTTAGAAAACAAGATATAGAAAAGGAAAGAAGCTTTTATCATACAGTATTATGAAAATAAATTCTTGCCCTGTTTCTTACTTCTTTCAGATACTTTTGGCTTTCATTTATAACTAGATTTTAAGTGTAGTTTATCCCAATTCCATAACTGGCAGCATATTAGAAGGAATATGCCAGTTGCCAATTTACTTTGCAACTATTTGGTTTGGACTTAAACATGCATTGGTATAAAGGATTGATCTTTTTGTGTTATAGTATGGTCTTAATTCAACATCGGTTTCACAAACTCTTGGAAAGCAACATCAGGTTTATTTTACCAGAAGAATTTTATTTTTAATTCCTACCTATAGTAACATGTTCAAGGAAAATAAAAATAAACCTGATTCATCTCAAAACATACAATTTTATATGCACACACATGTATACATAGGTGCTTTTAAGACAAATAACTCGATGATGTATTCAGCAATAAAGAAGTCATCCTTTGGGGTCACATCAATCTCTGAATCATTCCTGAATATTTATCCTGTAATTTTTTTCAGTCATTGCCAGGGATCCTCTGATTGAAACTGTCATGAGTTCTGTGAATGATTATTTTCCATGGCTCCACAGCCTTGCACCCACTAAGCCAATTTCCCCCCCTTAAAATTGGATCGGTTCTCTCACATATGAACCACAACTGCCTTAGAGGATCCATTCCAGTATTACCCATAAATTGAAATGAGAGTAAAAAAAACGAAAAAAATGTTTGCCCTATTTTTTCTTTACATTTAAAATGGATAAGTTCTTTTAAGAACTTAATCTCTTAGATAGAAGGTAAAACATCGAATCACATAGTAGAGAATGAACTCTTTATATTCCAATTAATTGGGTAGTAAAATGTAAGAGGATGTGTCCTAACAGTGTAAGAACAGGACATCAAGAGAAAAGCCAGAAAGTATGAAGTTATGAATGAAGCACACTGTCTGCTGCTTCAGCTGGTTTTTCTCTGGTTGTTTCTCCAAAACATAAAATTTCTATGTCTCACCAATACAATGCACTGGCAGAGGAATTAATGGTTCAGTAAATCTTAATTTTGGAACAGATTCTCATTTGACAACTGCATTATTTTAGCTCATTTTAGTTCTGTCATTTTTGCTTCCTTCAAACCACACACAGGCCCTTAGATTATTACTATTGCCAAAAGTCTGTTTCTTCTAACTAGACATCATCTGCTTGTTTTCAAAGGGCAGTCAGTGAATGCCTACTTGGCATTTATAGGTTTGAGAAGAAATCCTTTGAGAATGGAAAACATTTAGGTGTGCATCCATTGTTTGGAGTAATAAAAATAATATAATTTTGAAATAATCACAGAAATAGTCTTTTTCTACAAAACCTTAGGAAGTAAAATATATGTTGAGTGTAAAGATTTGTGGTGACTTTCTGAAGAGAGGTATACCTGTGAAGTAAAATTTGCATAAAAGTTTTCCAAAGAGTAATTGTTTTAGAAGAAACTTCAAACTTTATTGTTATCATTGGCTTGTAAAGCTGTGTTTTATATTCAAAAGAATTTTTAAAATTACCAACACTTGGTTTTTTTATATCAAGCAGCAAATCTTGTCATAAAAATCTTGTCATAAAAAAACTAAAAAAAGAAACACAACATGTGAATTATCAAAAAGTTAGCTATGGGATACATGTGTGATGAGATTTTATATGAGTTTATATTTTTAATATAACTATAATTTAATAAATGATATATTTAAATTAATATATCTGTTATAATTACAAGTACAATTTTCCACATACAAAATATATTTATAATATGCAATAGTCAATAATCACACTTTACTGATTATCATAGTAAAATATATTAAAATGTTCTCATGAATATTCCACTTCAAAATAAATGCATTATATTTCCATTTACAGATGGAAAAATATGCATTATTACAATGCATTTATCAGACCAATGTATTTTTAAGTATAATCAGAGACATTAAATTTATTTGTTGCTGGTTCTCAAATTTTTCTTTCTTTCTCTCTAATATATGTATACCACTTTCTCCATAGGTAAATGAAAGTTACAAAAAAGTTAAATCCTATTGCCTTCCCTCTGCCAATACTTCTATCCACACTCTCTACCTAGATCGCCAGCTTTTTTTCAATGTTGAATGAAACGTTTTCACTTGAAAAGACAATTTTATAAATTTGAGTGAGTTGCCATAATAGGTAAGCACATTTCTGTAAATAGAACAAGTTCTATTCTAAATATCTTCTTTCAGGATTCACTGACTCTTTTAGCAGCTAAGTTTGCAGGCAAAACAATATAATACTATTTAGTTAATTACCATACCATGGTCCTAATACCTGGAGAAAGCTGCTTTGGTTACAATTCCACTATAAACAACTGCCTTTCTCAATTTTTCACCTTAAAAAAATTATTGCCATAAAGTGAAAACAATATTTTGATGAAATGCAATTCAAATAGCCAGCTGTAATCCTATATAATAAAGAGCTAATATGCTTATTATACCAGATAGCAGAACTAACTTCCGGAACCACCTTACGGAACAACCAGTGGGTGGGGGGCAATGTTGTGGGGCTGTGAAGCAGCTGCCAGAGCTGGGAGGGGTGCCGATCCTCTTGCAAGAATTTTGTGCATTTGGCCTTTAGTGACCATATAAAGATAATAAAACTAATTTGGCTATATGGTACTTGAATATCTTTGATATTATCAAATATAGTAGAGGCTCAGTGCATGAAATTCATGCATGGAGGGGTGTTCCTTAGCCAGGCCTGCACCCTCTCCAATCTGGGACATCCCTCTCACAATCCAGGATGACTGGTTCCTATCCACTTGCCTGCCTGTTTGCCTGATTGCCCCTAACCCCTCTGCCTGTTGGACTGATTGCTCCTACATTATCCTCCTACTGTCCTGATCACCCCTATCTTGCCCCCCTTGCCTGCCTGATTGCCCCTAACTTCTCTGCCTGCCTGATCGCCCCTAACTTCTCTGCCTGCCTGATCGCCCCTAACTGTCCTTTCCTGACAGACTGATCTCATCCCTAACTGCTTTCCTCTACCAGTCTGATCGCCCCTAACTGCCTCTGCCTGCCTGATTGACACTAACTGCCCTCTTCTGCCAGCCTGATCTCACCCCCAAATTCACTCCCCTGCCAGCCTTATACCTCCTAACTGCCTCTACCTAGGCCCCCACCACCATGGCTTTGTCTGGAAGAAAGTCCGATGTCTGAAAGATGGCTGGTCTACCCAGTCTAATTAATATACTACCTTTTTTTTTAGTATAGATAGATTATATAGGATAGGATTGCTTAAATGGTGGGGTGCAGCCTTTTTCAACAGGAAGAAATGGTCTTGGCAGACAAAAACACATAATCCCTATATTTGGACTGATAGACAGCCATATGCACTATACTGCCAAACCAGTCATTAAAAAATTGAACTGCTTTCTTACACCTTATACCAAACAGCTGTTGCCCATAAAACCCCTCCTCAGCCCTCACCTTAGGTTCTGCCTTTACAGTTCACCAAGATTTGGTTCTGATTGCTCGATTTCTATGCCAATCAGCATCTCCAGGCCTATCTCTGGGCCTGATCATAGAGGTGGGGCTGATTGCTGGTGAGTAGGTGGAACTGGTGACCTATGGCAGAGAGAGAGAGGCTTGGCTGCTGGCGAGGCCAGGAGAGAGAGGCAGGGTCTAATCACCCTGCTTCTCTGTCCCTACCTCACCAACAGCATTGCCCCTGCTGATCAGCCCCATTTTTCTCTTTTTCTGAGAAGTCAGTAGTTCAGCCCACTTGATTGCTGTGCATGCAGCCTGGCATTCATTCAAGCCTGCAGTTGTTGTGGATGTTATGACCCTGGCTCTGTATGTATAGATAGATTTTACAAGCACAGTAAGTTATAAAATTTTGAAATCAAATTACATTTGACCATTAAACAACATGGGTTTGAATTTTGTGAGCTCACTTATGCAAATATTTATTTTTTAAACAAATACCAGTAATATTTTTGATTCACAGTTGGGAGCCTGTGGGTATAGAGGGCCAATTGTATGCATTGATCCATGCCATTTTATGTAAGGGACTTGAGCATCTGCAGATTTTGGTATTGACCAGGGTCCTGATACCAACACCCACCACCATCACCCTCAATGCCACCCCCACCCTGTTGTAAATATAGAAGGACAGCTATGTTTTTATGGAGTCAAAAGCTATACATGGATTTTTAACTGTGGGGGCAGAGAGTACTTGGGCTTTTCAAAGGTTTTTATTTCTTGTTGACAATATTACAGATGTTCCCCATTTTCCCTCTCCACCCAGCCCCTGCCCCACCCCAGGTTTTCTCCACACTACTGTCTGTGAGCATGGGCAATATATAAATATACATATATATATATATATATATATATATATATATATATTCTTTGATTAACCTCTTTCTACAGCCCCTCCTACCTTCCTGCTGAGATCTGTCATTCTGTTCCATGTTTTCATGTGTCTGAACTTAGTTTGTTCAATTGATTTTGTTGATTAGATTCCACATATAAGTGAGATTATGTACTTTTTTGCCAGGGTCCTTAAAAGAAATGGATGGGAATATTTAAGAGTTTAATAAACTCTTTTCAATGTTGTATGCAAAGCATAGTATTACTCAGGAAGGGAACATCCCTGGGACTGGTAAGAGTGAAATGCCAATAACCACAGGCATGAGGCATATAGGGAATGAGGTGGCTACTAGACCCCAGAGGCAGGGTGTGTCATAGAGACAGAGCTTCTGCCCAGATCTGCTGACTTCAGGTCCTGTGACCCAGTCAGCCACTGGTGCCAGTGCAATGTATTCCCTAAGCACCCCTTTCTTCAGCCTCATGAAAGTTTTCCCCAATGACTGACCCCGCCTTAAGCCAGAGGGCAGGCAACTTATTGTCTCTCTAGGCCCTTGTCCTGAGACAGAGCAGAAGGGAGAGAAGAATAGATTGGATCAAGAGCAAAGGAAAATACAAAGAATTGTCTACTTTAGGCTGATAGACACTTATATTTATGTATATTTGTTAAGGTCACTGATGTTGATTGCTTCTTTTGAGGTTTGCACCTGAAGTTGATATAAAGGCTCACTTTAATGTAAAACTTAACTATAAACATTTCTAAGATATTTATTTTTTAAAATATATTTTATTGATTTTTTACAGAGAGGAAAGGAGAAGGATAGAGATTTAGAAACATCAATGAGAGAGAAATACCAATCAGCTGCCTCTTGTACATCCCCTACTGGAGATGTGCCCACAACCAAGGTACATGCCCTTGACTGGAATTGAACCTGGGACCCTTCAGTCTGCAGGCTGACACTCTATCCACTGAACCAAACTGGTTAAGGCTGAGATATTTACATTTATTAACTCATGCATTTTTCCTTAGTAGTCACATTTTATTATTCACATTTTTGTGATCCCCACTTGGTACATGAAGAAACTGAGGCACTGGGTAACTAGGTCAGATTTCACAGCTAAATTGTCTGGCCAGACTCTTAACTATATGATACTAGAGGCCCAGTGCATGAATCCATGCATCTTGAAAGGAACTGTGGGCTGCGAGGCTGTGGTGGGCCCAGGAGTGGGTCTTGGCCCATACTCTGTGCCCCAGCCTGGCCCCTCTGCTGCAGCCCCCAGTCCCCTGTTGGCCAGCAGCAGCCCTGCTCCCACAGCCACCGTTCCCACATGCTATGGCACCAGTCCCACTTGCACTCCCTGATGGCATGGAGTGATTGGGGCAAGCAGCAGCAGCAGGTGCAAGTGGCTGCTGCTGCCCCAATTGCCCCTCAGGAGCAGGGGGAGTTGGAGAAGCCTTCAAGGATGATCAGGGCCGCAGCCACCACTCACACCCTCTGATAGCACCGAGGGATTGGGACCAGCGCTAGGCACTGGCAGCAGGTATGGGCAGTGGATCCTGTGCCGGCTGTGGCTGTGGGTATAAGTGGGGCTGGGGCCAGCACCGGCAGCAAGGGGGAGCACTGGGTAGGACTGCAGCACACAAGAGCAAAGAATTTTCAGTAATCACCAGAGGCTTACCCCAATGACAGTGACCAGCACCCTGCCTTGGTCTGGTGCCCCTGCTCATTTGGCTCCACCACCCCACTATGGCTAATGCGTGCCATGTCGCGCACATGCCCCCTGGTAGTTGCACACATCATATGACCAATTGTTCAGTTATTTGGCTGTTCTGGTTGTTCCACCATTTGCATATTAGCTTTTTATTATAAAGGATAAGAAATACTGTATGGTAGTCACGATTAACCCTGTGATTAACCAATCAACCTAAACAGATCTGATAGTTCAAAATATTACCTGAATTTTTTTAAAATATATTTTTATTGATTTTTTACAAAGAGGAAGGGAGAGGGACAGGAAGTTAGAAACTTCGATGAGAGAGAGACATCGATCAGCTGCCTTCTGCACACCCCTCCCCCCCCCGGAGATGTACCCGCAACCAAGGTACATGCCCTTGACTGGAATCAAACCTGGGACCTTTCAATTTGCAGGCCGACGCTCTATCCATTGAGCCAAACTGGTTTTGGCTATTACCTGAATTTTTATTCACTGTTAGAAATAACTCTGTATGTTAACACAATATTAATAACATATAAAATAAAAAAGTATTATGTGCCAATTTTCACTAGCTGATATGACTAAGAACTGAACAAATCCAAGTTCAAGGACTTATTTTTTTTTAGGTGATAACTCAAATTTTATTGTAGTTATTTGTTTTAGTTATAACTGGGGGAGGTAAAATCATTGCATAGGATATACTTATGCCAAAAATATTTGCTATTTGAAATTAAAATGAACATGATGTCCTTAATGTTTATTTGCTACTTGCAACCTGAAGATGAACAGAAGTCTGACCCTTGAAGAATGTGAAAAACAAACAAACAAACACAAAGCAAAATACATTTCATGCAGAGTGACTGTCACCAAAGAGACATGTATGTAAAAGAGTAGGTGGACACAGAATGCACATTTGGAGAAGGAAGAAGCATTTTGGTTCTGTGAGGAGGTTTCATGATGCCCACAAGACAGCAGATCAGAACATTTGACTGAAAGTATAGGTTGATGTCAGATAATTAAAGAAGTATACCCTGTCAAAAAGCATCAATATGCATAATGGAGAGATTTTAACTAGGGACAGGTTGAGATCATATTTGCATTTGATGGCAGTGTGAGTGTTAACCAAAGTAGGGAGGGAAAGACATTTTCAAAACTTCTTAGAATCATCTAGATATGTGATGTGTAAAAAGCCTACATGGGATAATAAAGAAAAAAAAAACATATCTCTATTATATATGCTTAAGGCTTTCTCTTTTCCTTGTTACATATTTGCCCACACAATTCTAGACCACATACTATCTAAGAAGTTTTGCTGTTGTTGCTACTGTTAGTTTTGAACATTTTTATCTCCACAAACCTTACAAGACTTGGAGACTGGCCTCCTGTGACTATAGTGACACCTGACCCTGTTTGGATCCATGAAGGCAAAGACAAATCATCCTTGATAAATGCACTTGGCCAAGGCCCCTGGTAGTAACTTCTATAGGGGAGACTGTCTAGAAACTCCTACAGCGAAGTGGGAACTGGAAACAAATGATCAAATCCGCTGGTGTAGTTTTATCTCTGCCATATTTTATGCTAAATTTTTAAGATGACCTATTACATATCTAACCTCTACAGCAGCTTCACTCTGGTCAAGCATGCATAATCTGAATTGTCATTATTTTCATCACATGCCTTCTCGAATAGTTACAAAAACAAGAGGTTATATTAAATATAAAATTGATCATAAGAAAAATATTTTTTAGAAAAAAATGTGAAATGATGCTGTTTTCTGTGTTCAATGAAATAATCACTCATTCAAAACACATGTTCTTTCTATATTACTTACACAATTCTTGATAAGATATCATTTAATGCAAAAACAGAAGTTGTTACAAAATCTTAATGTGCTTATTTCATATAGTATTCATTTCCACCATTGCTGTTTTAAAAGGTATTTTTTAAAAAAGGAATCAGAAATCACCTAGGGATTTATTTTTCTTTTATACCACAACAGAAAGTTATTTGAACAAGAAGCAATATGAAAACAAATGGGTCAAATAAAGTAATAAAAACATTTACTGCATTAAATTTGGAATGCGACTAAGGGAGTTTTATGTACTGAGAGCAAGTAGAAAGAACCAGGGTTTGTATCCCATTAACATACAAGAAGAGCCACGCTACCCATGTACAGCCAAGTTCAGTTCAGATTGATTCAAAGTGTCTTAATACATAAATATTTCCCATAAGGAAAAAAAAATCACTACCTACCTATATGAAGACCAGTTGGATTATTAAAATAAACAAACAGAACATATTTTTACATGATTCCACAGAGAATGAGCCCTTGCTCTGACTTGTCAAGTGGATCGCCATTTCTGTACTTGAGCGTAAAAACAGTAAGGATGGATGCTATTCTGACTATGGGGTGCTTACTTTCTTCCAACAATTATTGTCTTAATGCCTGTTTTAATCAGTATTAACTACTAGCAATAACATGCTTTTAATTATGTTTTAAATGAGTCCTTTATTGGGCTGTTTTGGGAAGCAAATTAGTCAAAAGGAACTGTTAATCAAAAACGTGTTATTGGCACAAAATAAATGTTCATTTAAGGAGCCATTTGAAATAAACCTGGCTCATTGCCTCTGACAACCTGCAAGGACACCAGGGCCTCCCGAGGATAACTCCTTCAGTACTTGCCTGGATATGCCTTACTGCTCAGAAGTTATAAGGAGAAACATTAAGTAGTTCAGGTCATTCATCAGCTAACTTTTACTACTGTACTCAAGAAAATGAGCCTCCTAGGAACTTCACAGCAGATCTATTCCTTCATTAGCTAAGTAATATTGAGAGAGATGTTCCTGTCACTACGAATGGAGAAATCTATTGCACTGAATTTTAGTGGTATCCCTTTTGTCTCTGAGCTGTCTTTGCAAATTCCAAGATATTTAGGCTGAAAATCTAGCATAATTATCTCTGAACATTTTTCGTATATATTCATTTATTTTATTGAACCATCTCTGGCTGGAATGTACCACTGGGCAAAATTATATATTTTATGTGACTCTCCAGTCTTAGGATGGGGCTTTCTCACCATTATCTTCTATTAACAAGATACAATTTGAAATACAACTTTGAAAAAGATCTTACAACAATTGTATTGATGGTTTAATTCTTCAACTTTAAAATAACTTAAAATGCTGGGAAAAATATGCCATGCCTTAGTGATAACACTAATTTTAAAGTTTCTCTATATTCATTTGTAGGCCAGTCTACTTGCCTTTGAGATTTTGTTTACAATTTACAATTCTTTTCCATCCTCCAAGTTTTAAGGTCAAGACTACTAAAAGTTAGATGTCCCTCAGTAATTTTTTTTTGCTATATCATAATTTTGGAAATTTAATTTTAAAGTAGAACTACTCTTTTGGAAAAACTTATTACATATGTGGTTGGTCTTTGTATGAGCTATCACCACAGAAAGCAAAGATAAGTGTGCAGCAAATGTTTGCTCAACACATATGTGTGTTAAGCACTTACTATGTGTCAAACACTGAGCAAAGTGGGAGGAGTACATAAGGAAGATGACACAGAATCTTTTCTCACAGAACTGCACAGTCTGATGGGAAGTTTAAAGAGTTTTCTGCTTTCTCAACATACAACACTTAATATAATATACCTTTAAGAAAACTGAACAGAACAGCCTGAGGGGGTCACAGTCTCTGGTATCCACTTAACCTACTTAACCCTTCCTGGATTTCTGGAAAGGGTTGTCATATTCATTATAGATTTTCTACCATGAAATTTTTGTTTGTTTCTTTGTAAACTTGTTAATTTGTGCTTTTTTTTAAAGGAGCCAAACAAGGGTGAATGTTCCACCACAACCCCAGGTGAGGTCTGTTTTGCTGAATGGAAATGAATGACTGGGAATCTTGGGTGGGGGATAAAAGCTTGGTAGATCTCCCAACATGGCTCCCATTAGGAAAACACAAACATTGAGACTCTCTTCTTTTTAAATATGTTTTTATTGATTTCAGAAAGAGGAAGATAGAGGGAGAGAGAAACATCAGTTAAGAGAGAATCATCAATCAGCTACCTACTGCATGCCCACTCCTGGGGGACCAAGCCCTCCACTCAGGCATGTGCCCTGATTGCAAATTGAACCATGACCTTCAGGTTCATGAGTGGACACTCAACTATTGAGCCACCCTCGTCAGGCAAGGTTTTCTTTTGTAGTTTCCTCAGTCAGAAAAAGTGGCAAGCACCTAAGGCAAAATACTCTAAAATGATTTGGGGACCTTAAGATGTAGTTTGATCAGGACTCAGAGCCTGGAACACTTAAACTCCCCAAAGTGAAAGGAAAGTCATCCTGAAGGAAGAAAAGGAAGTCAAATTAGTGCATCCCCGAGTCGGCTTGGTCTATCCTAGAAATACCAGGCAAGGAGAGAGAATTGCTAAGAAGGTGTCCAAAGTACAGCACAGTGTGAAGAATGAAGCTTTTCATATTGACAGTCAGATACCAGAAGGGGCAGTTTCAGTGGGTGGAGGTGGTAGGTGAACTGTAAATCTGAAGTTTTGCTCTCTTAAAGATTAGAAGAAAAAGAAAGGCTTGAGATATCTCAAATGGAGTTATTATTACCTTTACCTTGGCTGTTCCCAGAAAAATAATTACTCCCATTGATTGAGTTCATGCTGTGTGCCATTTTGGTGCCAAGTGCTTACATATAATTTAATTTTCTCTCTAGGCAGCTACCATTGTTGTCCTCAAAATACAAGTGATAGAACTGGTAATTTCAAATACTAAGTAATTTCTCAGTCATACTTCAGAGACAGGAGTTGAACCCAGGTCTCTAACTTAAATCCATAGCTTGGAGAAGAGTCAAAGAAACTTGATAGACTGTTATATGAGTTAGAGATAATCTTTGATTGTGTTATTCCAATGGAATGTTTTGATTGTTACTATCAAAACACAGTTGATCTTATCCTGAATCATATAGCAACTTCCAGGAGATAACATACATGATACTCTTACGTATTTGTGTGTTGGATGGGTGGAGGGATAAATAAGTACCTAATATATGCACTTACTAGAAGTTAAAATTTTTACTATCTAACATAGTGGCTAAGTTTAATTATCATAAACTCCTGCAGGTGCCAGACTAGTGCAGACTCTGTTTTACAAAGCCCTTTTCTGCTGCCTTGGCACATTACATTCTGATGCTCTATGTTTAATAACATTTTCCCATAAAAATTTAGCCATGTAATTTTATACTTTTTGTGTGTTTGCTATTGCTGGTGAGGAAACTGATGCTTGGGGATGTTTAAGAACCTATAAACAATCATATAATTATTTAATATAATAAAACCTAATATTTAATGTAGATTTTCTTAGTCAAAGCTTTTTTTTTCACTATTACAGCCCTCTCCAATTATAGTTCTCAATATTCAGAATATCCAAGAAAATAAATGAGGCAAAGATTCTCTTTTTCAAGCCTCGTCTCCAACTTGCTAATGTTGCAAGGTGAATTTGAGTGATTAAAAATCATATATATATATATATATAATGGACAATTAATATATCCAAGGATTATGTACTTAATTTGTACCATAACAGTTATTTTATTGAAAATATATGTTTCAATTTAAGTTATATGGATTTAAATCATGCTTTCTATTGACTAATTGCTGTCATAAGTGAAGTACTCCCTACCATAAGATTTTTATAATAGTAGAACTCATTTTAAATTATTCTCCTAGAAGGTTATATTCAGATATGAAAGGAGGACAGAAAACTCAAGTCGAACAGGTGAGAATGGGAGAAAATAATCATAAAATCTCTATTTAATTTTCCTTCTTGTCTTAATTGGTCTCAATTCTGACTTGTCCATGGAAATTCCTGTCACTTTTATCTCTCATCATTGTCAAAAATGGTAGAGAGGAAAGTCCTTCCATTCTTTCTGCAGCAAACCATGTATGAGCAAAGGAGGAATGAAAAAAAATAGTTATTTTGCTGGTAGCATGTAGTTGCTTAATTAATACTTGGTAATTGTCTCAATATGAAGGAGAGTTAAGGACAGAATGTCTGGTTTATCATGGTTGAATTGGGTAATACTAATTTTATTGATCCCCCCCCTGCATTCTATCACTATGTATCAAGTTGAAAGAACTATTTGCAGTTATCAAACATTAGAATCTTAGTTTAGCATTAATGATTTGATTTTACTATCCATTTAAACTTTTTTAATCTTTATTATTGAAAGTATTACATATGTCCTCTTTTCCCCTCCATTAACACCTTCTAGCCTGTCCCTAACCCCGCCTTCCACCATAGGCCTTTACCACCCTATTGTCTGTGCCTATGGGTTATGCATACAAGTTCTTTGGTTGATTACCCCTCACCCATGCACCCTCCCCTGCCTTCCCTTCAAGATTTCATACTTTGTTTTATGTCTCTGAATCCATTTCCTTCATCAGTTTATTTTGTTCATTAGATTTCTCATATCAGTGAGATTGTGTGATACTTGTCTTTCTCTATGCATTTAAACCTTTTAAAACATCTTCTCTCAGCCAAATGTAGTAATAAAATTGAAAAGCACTGATAGTGTCTTATTATAAATTAATTTTGATTTTTATGAAAGACCCATGAACCTATAAACTAAAATGTGATTTTGAATGTTATCTTTTCCTTGATATTTAAAATTTGATTATATCAACAATAGACTTGGAGCTGTATTGGAGATGGAGACTAGCCATTTAGCTTGGCCATTTTCCTCATTGAGTGTTATATTAGTGCCTCTCCAGTGACCATCAAATTGCACAAGTCACAATAAGAAATTGCTTCTGCCCCCACAAAATAACTAAGGGAGTTTCCAGCTAATGATACAACCACACTCTGCCTGCCTTAGACTTCTGAAACTGCAGAAATGTGATCATTGTGATAAAAAGTAATTACCAAGCTCCCTTTTTATATCATGTAGCATATTTATTTCAATCAGCTCTGATGGTAACTTTCTTCTGGTTTTCAACTTCTATCAAACTCTTCTTCCTGTTGCTGTGGGTATGAAGTCAAACAGTTGTTACTGGAGGAAAAGACGGGAAAGCAAATGATCAGATCATGCATATCTTGAAGAAAAACTAGCCAGCTTCCATTTCATAGCCAACTTAGGACAAAATCTTACATGGAAGCTTTTAAAATCAAAATGTGTGTTAGTTTTTAAAATTAGATGATTTGGCCTTTTTGTACATCACTCAGAATGGAACCAAGTGTTATAGATTTTTTGTGTGTGAAAATCTCATACAAAATAACTTTTAGGCTAATAAATTCATTTTTAAATATGTGATGGTATAATTTTTAAAATATATTTATTGATTTTTTTTACAAAGAAGAAGGGGTAGGGATAGAGAGTAAGAAATATCAATCAGCTGCCTCCTGCACACCTCCTACTGGGGATGTGCCTACAACCAAGGTATGTGCCCTTGATCAAAATCAAACATAGGACCTTTCAATCTGCAGGCTGATGCTCTATGCACTGAGCCAAACTGGTTTCAGCTGTGATGATATAATTTGAATCATTTTTTAAAATAGGTATCTATGGTTTTGATGCCTTAAAAAATTAAGTTTAACTCACAGGTTTAGAGTTACTTAAGGGATCCTCAAAAAGAGCAACATTGCCCTGAAGGGGTAATATTGATTTAGGGGTTGAAAAAAAAATCTGGCGCTTTTTATAAATAACCCACAGATATACATGAAGTACCTAATGCTCAGTACACACACTAAAATGTCATGGGAGGATTAGATGACATGTCTAAAGGCTTCTAATAAAGCAATAATAAGCAAAAAATTTGAAGATCAGAAGAAAAGTCAACATTCGATATAAATTTCATAGCTATTTATAGACCTAAGGAGTTTTTAGTTGTTGTATTTTATAAATGAAGACAACTATTAATCCGAATTCCTGCTTTTAAAACTATGTTTTAAGTTATGTTATAGACAAAGGAACCTGCCAGCTTTAAATTATCCTTCCGTATCTTCTTATTTCCTTCTATAGAACCTGGAGTCAAAAGTGTGTTTAGCTCCCGTGAAATGTTTTATTCATTTCCCCTATACTTTTTTAATTGAGGTGTAATTGACATATAACAATCTATAAGTTTAAGCTATACAAGTTGTTAATTTGATACCTTCATATATTGCAATATGATTGCCGTTTGTAGCATTAGCTATCGTCTCTATTACTTGACATAATTTTCATTTCTTATTTGTGATGAGAAAAAATTAATATCTAGTCTCTTAGCAGCTCTGCAGTTTATGACATAGTATTATTACCATAATCACTATGCTCAACAGACCTCCTGGACTAATTTACTAGTGGCAAGTTTGTACCCTTAAATCACATTTTCCCAATTACCATCCCACCTCCCCACCAGCCCCTACTAACACTGTTCTACTTTCTGTTTTTATGAGTTCATTGTTTTAGATTCCACATATAAGTGATATCATACAGTATTCATCTTTGTCTGACTTATCTCACTTAGCAAAATGCCTTCAATTTCCATCCATGCTCTTGCAAACTATAGAATTTCCTTCTTTCCCATTATTGTTTAATATTTCATTGTTTATATACCACATCTCCTTCATGCATTCATCCATTGATAGGCACATAGGTTGTTTCCGTATCTTGCCTATCTCTATTATAAAAACCCTGTGGCCATGATGCCATGATGCCATCACAATCAAACACCAGATGGCACCTGCGGAATGTCATGATTTCTTCATGGGAATAAGTAAGGGTTGTTCCATTCAATTCTTATCTTCCAATGAAGGTCAATTTAAGTGCTCCTGAGAAGGAAAGCTTAAGGCAGGAAACTATTCTTATCTCCATCCACAACTGTCTTCAAGGTAGGTAGGGCTGCGGTGAGGCATGCATGGGTGGGCCTCCAGTTGTAAATAATGCTGCAAAGTACGTGTGCAGCATGCTGGGTCTAGTATACAAATAAGATTTCACATGGTGGGCCTCTAGTTGTAAATAACGCTGCAAGGAACATGGGGGTGCAGATATCTCTTCAAGAAAAGAGATACCTTTTGTTTTCATTACTTTTGAATATATACCCAGAAATGGAAGTGATGGATCAGATGATAGTCCTATTTTAATTTCTTGAGGAAACTCCATACTATTTTCCTCAATAGCTTAATTAACATACATTCCAACAAACTTTGTTTTTCTCTACCATCTTCACCAATACTTGTTAGCTCTTGTGTTCTTGATGATAGCCATTTTAATAGTTGAGAGATGATATCTCATGGTGATTTTGATTTGCATTTTCTTTTTTTTAAAACATATTTTTATTGATTTCAGAGAGGGAAGGAGAGGAAGAGAGAGATTAAACATCAATGATAAGAGAGAATCATTGATTGGCTGCCCTATGCACACTCCATACTGGGATTGAGCCCACAACCTGGATATGTGCCCTTGACCAGAATCGAATTAGGGACCCTTCAGTCTGCACGACTATGCTTTATCCACTAAGCCAAACCAGCTAGGGCTACATTTTCTTAATTATTAGCAATGTTGAGCATCTTTTCATATACCCATTTTCCATCTGAATATCTTAGAAAAAAAATACATTTACTTCCTCTGCCTTTCAATGATAGTTTAGAGTTCAGAGGACTTTTCCATCAATACACCTCTTCCTAAATGAGTCACTTATTGACCTTAATTAAACACCTTACAAATGTACATTTGGGTTTGATATCTCTGACCAAGTGAAATCACTAATTTGTTCATTTTACTCGTAAGTGGTTACTTACAGGAGTGAAAATGAGAGCTTCCCTATTCTTAGAGAATAGACATATTTCACAGAGAGAAGAAAGTCCCAAAATACAAACAAGGAGGTTAATCATCAGTGATATGTAGACCTGTTATCACCACTAACTCAATCTTTTATTAATTTACTTCACAGTATTTAAGCTTCAATACTCTGGGAACTACTACATCTTCAAAAGTAAAAAGACCAATAAGGAAAAAATATCATCACCTCACTTTGGAAAGATTACCAACACTTATCCTAATATATATCTATAAGAATAAAAGAATAATATGCTAATTAGACTAGATGACCTTCCAGACGAAGCCGGGGCTACAAAGGAAGCCAGGGTCCTGGGTGCCAGAAGGAAGTCAGTGATGGCAGCTGGAAGAAGGAAAGCCTACTTTTGCATGATTTTCATGCATCGGGTCTCTGGTATAATATAAAATGCTATAATTTATCACTTATATTTCTACTAAAGCTAAAGAATGAATCATGTGGGGATCAACTTATCATATCATAAACATTTACAATGTTTTAATCATAATACTGATTTGAGGTAATACCACATTGAGATGGGGGATGATTTAGAATAAAACACTATAATATTTCTATTTTAAGTCTTTAGTTGAAATGTCTAAGAGTAACAATGATTGTGAATAAAGTAATATTTTAACTGTAAAATTTTGAACAAAATGATTATTAAATTACTGCTAACTGCATATGTATAATGAATATTAATAGAATAATATTAAATGCAAGTAAACAAGACCAAAATTAGAGTCCTCAATTACTTTAACATGTTTGTACTTAATCTTAAAAAGAAATAAAGGTAAAATATACAAATAAGAAAATTTTTAGACTTTGTAACTTAGAAACTCAGTCTAGGATATGTGATATAACCATTAAATATTAAGAAACATCTTAATTTCTTTTAATCCTTTTATAGTTCTAAGACAACATATGTAATATATATGCTAATTATCTCTTTCTACAAGTATATAATATACACATTGTTTACATACGATATTATATGTATAAATAAAGATATATTATATTTTTAAAACCATGAACTTAGAGTACTCATGAATATTTCCTTATATTCACAGTATTCTCTTATCACTCCAAAGTAGTAATTCAATTAACATAATACTTTTTTTAATTTTTGAAAGTGTTACATATAATTTTACATATATATCCTTTTTTCCCCCCCTTGAGCTTGAACATAATACTTTAATATTAGAAACAATAGTTGTTATACCTAAGCAATAAAAAAACAATTAAGATGGGATGATAGTTTGGGAGAATGCAAACTTTTAATTCTTAAAGAATTACATGAGCAAAGGTCAATGTATCTTTTTTTTAAAAAATAATCTTTTTTTTAATTTTTATACATGTATCCCCATTGCCCCCTTCCCTCCCAAGCATAATCAACCCCCCAGTGTCTGTGTTCATTGGTTATGCTTATATGCATGCATACAAGTCCTTTGATTGATCTCTTATCTACCTCACCTGCTGTAATTTCACAGTCTGTTTGAAGCTTTACTGCCTCTGTATCTATCCATTTGTTCATCAGTTTATAATGTTCTTTATTATCCACAAATGAGTGAGATCATGTGATGCTTTTCCTTCATTGACTGGCTTATTTCACTAAGCATAAGGCTCTCCAGTTCCAACCAGGTTGCTGCAAATGGTAAGAATTCCTTCATTTTCATGGCAGCATAGAATTCCATTGTGTAGATGTACCACAGTTTTCTGATCCATTCATCTGCTGACGGGCACCTAGGCTGTATCCAAATTGTAGCTATTGTAAATTGTACTGCTATGAACATAGGGGTGCATAAATTCTTTCTCATTGGTGTTTGTGATTTCTTAGGATAAATTCCTAAGAATGGGATTACAGGGTCAAATGGGAGATCCATTTTTAGTTTTTTGAGGAAACTCCATACTGTTCTCCACAGTGGCTGCATCAGTCTGCATTCCCACCAACAGTGCACAAGGGTTCCTTTTTCTCCACATCCTCACCAACACTTCTCATTTGTTGATTTGTTGATGATTGCCATTCTGACAGGTGTAAGATGGTATGGCATGTCGTTTTGATTTGCATCTCTCAGATGATTAGTGACTTTGAACATGTTTTCATGTGTCTCTTGGCCTTCCTTCTGTCATCTTTCGAAATGTTCTATTTAGGTCTGTTGCCCATTTTTTTTATTGGATCGTTTATCTTCCTTTTATTAAGTTGTATAAGTTGGCTATAGATTTTGGAGATTAAACCTTTATCAGTGATATCATTTGCAAATATGTTCTCCCATAAAGTGATATTTCGTGTTTTGTTGATAGTTTTTTTTGCTGTGCAAAAGCTTTTTATTTTGATGTAGTCCCATTTGTTTATTTTTTCTTTAGCTTCCATTGCCTTTGGAGCAGTATCCATGAAGAAGTTCTTTCAGCATATATCTGAGATTGTGCTGCCTGTGGATTCCTCTAGTATTTTTATGGTTTCCCTTCTAATGTTTAAATCCTGTATCCATTTTGAGTTTATTTTTGTATTTGGTGTAAGTTGGTCCAGTTTCATTTTTTTGCATGTATCTGTCCAATTTTCCCAACACCATTTATTGAAGAGGCTATCTTGACTCCATTGAATGTTCATGCCTCCTTTTTCAAATATTAGTTGAGTATAGTGGTTTGGTTGGATATCTGGGTTCTCTATTCTATTCCATTGGTCTCTATGTCTGTTCCTGTGCCAGTACTAGGTTGTTTTGAGAACAGTTGCTTTGTAGTATAGCTTGAAACCTGGTATTGTGATCCCACTTACTTTATTCTTTCTCAGAACTGCTGTAGCTATTCGTGGTCTTTTTTTGTTCCAGGTGAACCTATGAAGAATTCTTTCTAGGTCTGTGAAATATGTCGTTGGTTTTTTAATGGGTAGTGCGTTGAATCTGTAGATTGCTTTGGGTAGTATGGACATTTTAATGATGTTGATTCTCCCAATCCATGAGCATGGTATGCTCTTCCATCTGTTAACATCTTCCTCTATCTCTTTTTTCAGTGTCCTGTAGTTTTCTACATATAGGTCTTTTACCTCTTTAGTTAGGTTTATTCCTAGGTATCTTAATTTTTTTGGTGTGATGGTAAATGGGATTGCTTTTTTAGTCTCGCTTTCTGAAATTTCACTATTAGTGTATAGAAATGCCAAAGATTTCTTAGAATTAATTTTGTATCCTGCTACATTGCCGAATTCATTAATTAAGTCAATTAGTTTTGGAATGGAGTCCTTTGTGTTTTTTATGTACAATATGATGTCATCTGCAAATAAGGACAGCTTTACTTCTTCTTTTCCAATTTGGATGCCTTTTATTTCTTCTTCTTGTCTAATTGCAATGGCTAATACTTCCAGTACTATGTCAAACAGGAGAGGTGAGAATGGGCATCCCTGTCTTGTTCCTGTTCTTAGGGGAAATGATTTTAGTTTTTGCCCATTGAGTATGGTGTTAGCTGTGGGTTTATCATATATGGCTTTTATGATGTTGAGGTATGATCCTTCTATTCCCACTTTGCTGAGAGTTTTTATCAAGAAAGGGTGTTGAATTTTGTCAAATGCTTTTTCTGCATCAATTGATATGACTATGTGATTTTTATCTCTCAATTTGTTTATGTGATATATCACGTTTATTGATTTGCGGATATTGTACCATCCCTGCATTCCTGGGATGAATCCTGCTTGGTCATGGTGTATGATCTTTCTGATGTACTGCTGGATCTTGTTTGCTAGAATTTTGTTGAAGATTTTTGCATCTATGTTCATAAGAGATTTTGGCCTATAATTCTCTTTCATTGTGTGGTCTTTATCTGGTTTTGGTATTAGGGTGATGCTGGCTTCATAGAAGGTGTTTGGAAGTGTTCCTTCTTCTTGAATGTTTTTGAATAGTCTGAGGAGGATAGGTTTTAATTTTTCCTTGAGTGTTTGGTAAAACTCTCCTGTGTAGCCATCTGGACTCAGGCTTTTATTTGCTGGAAACTTTTTGATTACTGCTTCAATTTCTTCCATAGTTATTGGACTATTGAAATGTTTGTTTTCCTCCTCATTGAGTTTTGAGAGGTTATATTTTTCTAGGAAAATGTCCATTTCTTGCAGGTTGTCCAATTTGTTGGAATAGCGTTGTACATAGTATTTTTTAACAATCCTTTGTATTTCCAGCGGGTCTGTTGTTATTTCTCCTCTTTCATTTCGGATTTTGTTTATTTGGGTCTTCTTTCTTTGCCTCTTGGTGAGCCTGGCTAGGGGTCCATCAATCTTGTTTATCATTTCAAAGAGCCAGCTCTTTGTTTTGTTGAATTTTTGAATTGTTTCTTTGGTCTCCAAGTTGTTTATCTCCACTCTGATCTTCACTATTTCCTTCCTTCTGAGTACACTGGGCTTTTCTTGTTGCTCTCGTTCTAGCTCTTTGAGTTGTAGGGTTAGGTAATTTATTACCATTGTTTCCTGTTTTATGCAGTAGGCTTGTATGGTTATGAATTTCCCTCTCAAGACTCCTTTCACTGTGTCTCATAAATTTTGTATTGTTGTGTTGTCATTGTCATTTGTTGCCATGATGTTTTTTATTTCTTCCTTGATCTCTCTGGTTACCCAGTCGTTGTTTAATAGCATGCTGTTTAGTCTCCATGTGTTTGATTTCTTTCTATTGTTTTTATTATAGTTGATTTCCCGTTTTAAGCCACTGTGGAATCAGAAAATGTTTGATATGATTTCTATCTTCTTGAATTTGAAGAGACTTTTCTTATGACCCAACATATGATCCATGTTTGAAAATGACCCATGTGCACTGGAGAAGAATGTATAATATGGCGCTTTGGGGTGAAATGTTCTGAAGATGTCAATTAATTCCATCTGTTCTAGTGAGTCATTTAGGATTGATGTTTCTTTGCTGATTTTTTTGTTTAGAGGTTTTGTCCAATGGTGACAGTGGGGTATTAAAGTCTCCTACTATGATTGTATTGCTGTCAATCTCTCCCTTAATATCCTCCAATAGTGTTTTTATGCATTTAGGTGCTCCTCTATTAGGTGCATATATGTTTACCAGAGTTATTTCTTCTTGTTGGATTGTTCCCTTTAGTATTATGAAGTGGCCTTCTTTATCTCTTGTTATGTCCTTCACTTTGAGATCTAATTTGTCTGATATAAATATTGCAAACCCAGCTTTTTTTTCATTTCCATTTGCCTGAAATACCATATTCCATCCCTTCACCCTAAATCTATGTGCATCTCTTTTCCTGAGGTGGGTTTCTTGCAGACAGCAGATATATGGATCATGTTTTCTTATCCAATCGGTTACCCTATGTCTTTTCATTGGAGCATTTAATCCGTTTACATTTAAAGTTATTATTGATAAGTACTTATCTGTTGCCATTTTTAGTCCTTACCCCCGAGTTCCTTCTTTGCTTCCTCTTTCTTTTTATTACAGCAGACCTTTTAACATTTCTTGCATTGCTGGTTTGGTGGTAATATATACCCTTAGTCCTTTTTTGTCTGTGAAGCTTTTGATTTTGCCTTCAATTTTGATTGAGAGTCTTGCAGGGTACAGTATTCTTGGATTCAGACCCTTCCTTTGCATGACTTTGTATATTTCATTCCATTCCCTTCTGGCCTGACGAGTTTATGTTGAGAAGTCAGTAGCTAGTCTTAAGGGGGTTCCTTTGTAGGTAACTTTCTGTTTCTCTCTGGCTGCTTTTAAGATTCTTACTTTGTCGTCGGTGTTTGCCAATTTAATTATAATGTGCCTTGGTGTCGGTTTGTTGGGGTTCATTTTGCCTGGAACTCTGTGAGCTTCTTGGATTTGTGTGGGTTTTTTCTTTTCTATATTGGGCAAATTTTCTGTTATTATTTCTTCAAACATGTTCTCTATTCCTTCTTCAGTTTCCACTCTTTCTGGAACCCCAATTATGCGGATGTTGTTTTGTTTCATGTTATCCCAAAGTTCCCTTAGACTCTCCTCTTGCTTTTTAACTTTTTTTTCTAGAAGCTGCTGTACTTGGGTATTTTTTCCTACCGTGTCTTCTAGCTCACTGATGCGGTCTTCTGCTTCTTCTAGTCTACTTTTGATGCTTTCTATTGAGTTCTTTATAGCAGTGATGTCATTTTTCATTACTTCTTGTTTATTCTGCACCTCCTCTAGGTTCTTCTTCATTTCCTCTTGGCTCTTACTCATATTGTCAAATTTGTCTTCCATTCTTTTCAACCACATTATGATCATTTCTCTGAACTCTTTCTCTGGTAGGCTTATTTCTGGTTCTATTTTGTTTACTTCCTTTTCTGGTGAAACCTGCCTTTCTGTCTTATGTGGGCTGTTTCTTTTTCTGCCCATGGTCTTTCTTCTCTGGGTGTCTGGTTATGTAGTTCTCTCTCCTGTCTGTGTGCTCTGTGGATCTCTGGTTCCGCCTCATGTCTTTGCCAATTGGAGAGCAGAGATCTGGGTCCCCGGGTCCCTGGCTGCTTGATGGGTGCCCAGCCGAAGGCTTCAGACATCCACCTCCCACTTAATAATATTCTTATATGACATTAAAATTAACTGAGGAAAAATAAAGTTACAATTTTATAAAAGGGTTGACATATATTCTGGATTTCAATAAAGCACCAATTTCAAAATGGTGCTTTATTAAAGTTTTTAAAATTATTACCAAAATAAAGTTTTTAAATTTAAAATAAAGTTTTTAAAATTATTACCAACACATAATTAGTATGCCAAAATAATTAACACAAGAGTTTTTGAGAAAAAGAAATCATTATAACACAATAATTTAAATAAAGTCTCCTGTCCTTAATTATTTTTAAGAATGTGGTTATTCCTATAATCTAGGAATCATGTATATAAATTATTATTTGTAAAATTTTACATTCTTATTGGGGTACATTACAAGCTCATCCTTACTTCATAGACCCTAAGTGTGTCCAATGATTTACAACAATTTAACTTAAAATGAAATTGCATACTCAGCAAAAAGCTAAATTACTATGTTTTATATCATAAATATGACTTGTGAGAAGTTATGAAGTTTTTTGCAACCAAAGTGGTATCACATTTTATTAATAAATAAATGTGTTATTTATTAAAATTCTCAGCCAACAACCCTACTTTTACTTTGTGTATAAATTGTATTCTAGGTCTTATTATCGCATTGTCTTATGTAAATACCAGGGTTAAGAATAGCTGCAGACACCTATTTTACTGAATATAGAATTTTTCAATCAAAATCTTATCATACTTTTCCTATTGAAATACTTTTCAGAGCATTACAAGAAATTAATGAAAAACCAATTATTGGAAGAGATACTATTTGTCTAATTTACTTTGGTTGTACTGTAACACTCTATGTGACCAGCTTAATGTTTGAAGAAAAACAAGGATATTAGGGAAGGAAGATAGAGTAGAAAATAATTTATTTAATATACTAAAATAAAAGCAAAGTTTTCAGTTTCTTTATCTTTTTAATTTTTTTTCAAAAAATAAAACATTTTGTATATTCATCTTAGTAATCTCCATTTTCATTCCTCTTTACTTGTACATAGTTTCAGTGCAAAGCAACCCTATTATAAATACTTTGATTGCATCACGCTGTCCATGTTTATTTAAAGAACAAATGTGTCCTCTATGTCATCTCCTTATTTCCCTTAAGTCTTTATTGGTGCAGTACACAAATGTAAGATAATAATCTGACAACAAGCATTTATTTTTTCCCACATATTCTACATTTAGCAAAATGTAAAAGGATCTACCAAATCCATATTAAGAATGAAATTAAAAAGCCTCAATGGGCTGAAGCCTGTTTGGTTCAGTGGACAGAGTATCAGTCTGTGGACTGAGGGGTCCTGGGTTCAATTCTGGTTCGGAGCATGTGCCTTGGTTGCAGGCTCAACCCCAGTGGTGGGTGCGCAGGAGGCAGCTGATGGATATTTATCTCTCATCAATGTTTCTGGCTCTCTATCCCTCTCCCTTCCTCTCTGTAAAAAAATCAATAAAGTATATTTTAAAAAAATTAAAAAGCCTAAATGAAACAAGGATGTTGATGAAATTTTAAAGCAGATAGCATATTAATGTAAACTAGCATTGAGAAACCTGAAACCCGCACAAAAAAAGTCTGTAGCAAAGGTGAGAATGTGATAGCTGGAAAGTAAGAAATATATGCTCAAGAGAGACAGTGACTTTATCTTTTAAGATGAGAGACAGTTGAGCATGTTTAATTATTGATGGGAAGGATCTAGCTTTAAGAGCATGCCCAGATAAATAGAATGCAAATGGAAAAATCATTTGAAGTAAGTGTTAAGATGTTTACGGAGATTAATACGTTCTATTGTATAAATTTCTCCACTGATGCTTAGATACTCAGGGATGGATCATCCAAGTTTGAATTTTCACAAAATAAATATGATAAAAAGACGGAAGGTAGAAGCTGCCTATTGGCAAGAATGTTCTTAAAATGATGGATCATGAGACCTAAAGTGGATAAAAAAAGGGAGAGTTGATGGATTTGGACAAAATAAAAGGTTAATGAACTGGAGGTTTTGAGTGTACCATTGAAGAATAGCTACAGAGTAATTGAAAATGCAACTGAGAATATCCAACATATCTTCAATCAAGTATGAAGGCAAAATAATGAGTTTCAAATATTCAAGAATTTAGAATTGGTACTTTAGCACATCCTTGATTTAAAAAAAAATTGATGTCCTCTAATTAATTAAACAAGGAGTCTCTGATAGTCAGTGTATTAGGATCCATGAAGAAGTGAAACTCATTCAGAAATATAAAAGAAATTTTAGACATAGTTTGTCCACAGGTCTGATGTATAATGAAAAAGGAAGCCAAGGGGTTCTTAGTTCAATGTTTTCATGAAGAAAGAGGGAACTTAAAAAGAAAATGTATGATTACAAAAAAATGTCTGACTACATTTTTAGTTATATAATGAGGTAGGAGAATTGTCTTAAAAATGACAAAGAGAAAGTGATTAAAATTGCAGGCAAAACAGAGTTGCCCAACAAGAACCAATTATGAATCAAATTGAAATATAGCAAGCACGTTTTTAAACATTTCTTATATTATATGCGATCTGACTCTACATTGAATAATAGAGCAACAATATTATAAATGATGTATATGATTTTTTGATGTCTATAGACACTAAAGAGTAACAAAACAACATATATGGTATAAAACCTGACAGTGCAAATAGAAATATATATCTGAAAAGTATCTGAGGATGAGGTGAAGAATATTGGTAGATAGATGAGAGTGTAGTGGAAAAAAATAGTTTGGTTTATGACTTAAAATATAGATATTGTTACTAGACAATTAAAAATAGTAACATAACTTACCAAACTTAAAGTGATGGAATTGTGAAAGGGAGAAGTGACATTATTTCATTTCACTTCCTAATTTCTTATGTAGACAATGTATAACATTGATGAACTAGGATTCAGAAGCTTTAAAAAGGAATATTGAAAATTACTTTTGAAACTGAGAGAAGAACCAAAGTTTTGGTTTTACATTTTGAACAAATGAAAGGAGACAAGATGCGACAGACTACACTTCTTTTAATCACTATTCCTTTTAGTATTTGGGCATTTGCTTAATTCTAGTACAGTGATTTTCAATGTGCTGCAAGAATCTCTAAAACATGCCTTACCTGATTCTTAAGTCAGGGGCACCAACCTCTTTCCCTTTCATTGTCAAATAAAAAAAATGACAAGAGCCAACACAACCATAACTGCTTGGTGTAAATGAATAAAAATTACACATTTTTTTTGTCAAATTAACTATATATATTGATGTGATGCAGAATTTTAGTACAGTGATACCTCGAGATACGAGTGCCCTAACATACGAGATTTTTGAGATAGGAGCCATCGAGTGAACGAGTTTTGCTTTGAAATATGAGCAACATTTGAGATAGGAGTAATCAGGCGGATCGGCCGGCTGCACATGACCCACCAGTTTACCACGACTTGAGCGTCTCATAGTTTCCCATGCCTCAAAGTTATGGAACGAATTAAACTCATATCTCGAGGTACCACTGTAATTAATTGATGTGCGCCATGAGATGAAAAAGGTTGAAAATACCTGCTCTGGCATAAAGATAACATATGCTTCATTTCCTGATTCCTTGAAACACTTTGACTTCAGTTTGTTGTGTGCCATTTTCCTTGGAACCTTCCCAAGAAGACCACTCAAAAGTCAGAGCAGGAAATAGAATGGATGACTGAATAATTGATCAATGATTTAAATTATGCTGAAGATCCACATTCCTTAATAATTACATATTCACTTTACTTTAGATACAATATAAGGTATACAACTGCTCTATAAATCCCCAAATAACTGCATCCTAAATGCTTTTGAGATTGTGCCCCCACAGTACATTCATGTGAAAAATGATAATTGACTATGCTTTAGTATTTCCCAAATTCCATCATTAGAGAGATAGAGACAAGTCATCTCTCTGGAAGTACTCACTCTTATAGAACACTCTGACTTGGCCAATCTTTAGTGTCAATCGTAAGAGTATAATACCAAATGTTGCCAGTACTGGCATATTAGTCAGAATTCTCCAGACAGTTAGGAGATGAGAGAGAGAGAGAGAGAGAGAGAGAGAGAGAGAGAGAGAGAGAGAGAGAGAGAGGGAAATTTTTAAGAAATTGGTACACATGATTGTGGAGGCTATTGACTATTGAGTCCAAAATATACAGTGCAGATGGTCAAGCTGGAGATTCAGGAAAGAATTAATGTTGTGGCTTGAGTAAAAAAAAACTCTTTGGAGTAGAATTCTTTATTTCTAGGGTTGGAACCTCAGTCTTGTTTATCTTAAAGCCTTCAACTGATTGGACAAGGCCCACCCACATCATAGTAAGTGATCTGCATTACATAAAGTCTACTAATTTAAATATTAACCTCATCTATAAAATACCTTCACAGTGAAGTTTAAATTGGTGTTTGACTGACTTTCTGGATACCACAGCCTAGCCAGCTTGACATATAAAGTTAACCATAGCAATGACAATTATGACTAAATATGACTACTTTACCATTTAAGATCTATACAATAAAATACACTAACAAAAATATTAATTATTATATTGCCGAGACCGGTTTGGCTCAGTGGATAGAGCGTCAGCTTGCGGACTGAGGGGTCCCAGGTTCAATTCTGGTCGGGGGCATTTACCTTGCTTGCAGGCACATCTCCATTGTGGGGCGTGCAGGAGGCGGCTGATTGATGTCTCTCTCTCTCATCGATGTTTCTGACTTTCTATCTCTCTCCCTTCCTCTCTGTAAAAAAAAAAAATCAATAAAATATATTTTAAAAAAGCAATATTTAAAAAGATTAATTATTACAAGCAAAGCATTGAATTTCAGCATTGAAATACCACAAATATGCAACTAACACATGGCTTGCTCTTGGACCTCCAAGAAATGTTATTTTTCTTTCTCCACACCAAAAATTATATTGGCCCTAATTCTCAAGGCTTCTGGAAAAAATTAAAAAGATTGTTTGAAAATGAACAAAGTAAAAACATTGAAAATGTCCACATTTTATTTATTTCTGAAACTTTCATAAGATTCCCATGCTTGTTTCCTCAATTTCTATCTCTTTTATTTGTGTAAAAAATTATCTATTACAAATATGTCCTCAGATTAGTTCTTTTTGACTTTATCTGTCCCCATTTAATGTCATCTTAAAATCTAAGCACTTAAATGAAAATAATTCTAGTGTAATTTAACTAATACAATGTTCTAACTTATATTGTAGAAAGAAATTTTCACTGTAAAATTTTACTTTAAAAAGTGTGTTTATTGTTGAAAGTATTATTGATCTTTCCATTTTTCCCCATTGACACCTTCCATCCTACACTTGCCACCCCCTAAGCCTTCACCACACTGTTATCTGTGTCCATGGGTTATACATATATAAATGCATGTTCTTTGTTTGATCTCTCTCTACCTCCATCCCTACTCCTGCCTTCCCTCTGAAATTCTACAGTCTGTTCCATGTTCTATGTCTCTGTATCTATTTTGTTCATCAATTCATTTTGTTCATTAGAGTCTACATGTGAGTGAGATCATTTGATACTTGTCTTTCTCTGATTGGTTTAATTTCACTTAGCATAAAACTCTCCAGGTCCTTCCATTCTATCTCAAAGGATAAGAGATCATTCCTTTTAACTGCTGCATGGTATTCTATGGTATAAATGTACCACATCTCTTTATCCACTCATCTATTGATGGGAACTTGGGATATTTCCAGATCTTAGCTATTGTAAATTGTGCTTCTATGAACCTATGGGTGCATATATTCTTTCTGATTGGTGTTTCATGATTCTTAGAGTATGTTCCTACAAGTGGGATCCCTGGGTCAAATGTCAGTTCCATTTTTACATTTTTTTGAGGAAATTCCATAGTGTTTTCCATAGTGGTTGTACCAGTCTACATTCCCACCAGCAATGCATTAGGGTTCCCTTTTCTCCACATTCTTGCCAGCACTTGTCATTTGTTGATTTGTTGATGTTAGCCATTCTGACACATGTGAGGTGATTCTGCATTGTAGGTTTAATATGTATTTCTCTGATGAATAGTTTACTTTGAGCATTTTTTCATATGTCTCTTGACCATCTGTATATCCTCTTTGAAGAAGTGTTCGTTAGGTCATTATTTTTATTGTTTAAAGTATTACATATGTTTCCTTTTTCCCAGATTGACTGCCCCTCCCATCCAATCCCATCCCTGAGGGCAAGCCCCAACCTACCCAGTGTCTATGTCCATTGGTTATACTAATACGCATGCATTCAAGTCCTTTGGTTGACCTCTAACACCCTGTCCGCTGCCTTTTGTCTCTGAATCTATTTTTGTTCATCAGTTTATGTTGATCATTATATCCCACATATGAGTGAGATCATATCATATTTCTCTTTCTCTGACTGGCTTATTTCACTTAGCATAATGTTCTCCAGTTCCATCCATGCTGTTTCAAATGGTAAAAGTTCCTTGTTTTTTATAGCAGCATAGTATCCCATTGTATAGATATACCTCAGTATTTTTAATCCACTCATTTGCTGATGAGTACTTAGGCTGTTTCCAAATCTTAGCTATTGTAAATTGTGCTGCTATAAATATAGGAGTGCATATATCCTTGCTAATTGGTGCCTTTGGTTTCTTGAAGTATAGTCCTAAAAGTGAGATCACTGGGTCAAATGCAGGTTCTGTTTTTAACTTTTTGAGGAAACTCCATATTGTTTTCCACAGTTGTTACACCAATATGCATTCCCACCAGTTGTGCATGAGGGTTCCTTTTTCTCCACATCCTCACCAGTACTTGTCCTTTGTTAAGTTGTTGATGATAGCCTTGCTGACAGGTGTGAGATGGTATCTCATTGTTGTTTTGATTCGCATCTCTGGAATGATTAGTGACTTTGAGCATGTTTTCATATGTCTCTTGGCCTTCTGTATGTCTTCTTTCAAAAAGTGTCTATTTAGGTCCTTTGCCTATTTTTTTTTATTGGATTGTTTATTTTCCTTTTGTTAAGTTGTATGAGTTCTCTGTAAATTTTGGAGATTAAACCCTTATCTGAAATAGCATTGGCATATATGTTCTTCCATGCAGTGGATTTTCTTATTTTTTCTTGATGGTTTCTTTTGCTATGCAGAAGCTTTTTATTTTGATGTAGTTCCATTTGTTTATTTTCTCCTTAGTTTCCATTGCCCTAGGAGCTGTATCAGTAAAGATATTGCTATGACATATGTCTAACATTTTGCTGTTTTTGGAGTTCTCTAAGATTTTTATGGTTTCTCATCTTACATTTAAGCCCAAAATACAACTCAACAAGACACGACACTGAGGAACCAAACATTCACGACCCTAATAAACTCAAATAAAGGTGACCACCAGAGAAAGAATTAGGGAAGAGAAAAGAGCACAAAAATGATACTGAGAAAAGGAAAAAAAAGTTATGAGAAAAAAGAAGGGGAAAATATATACGAATATGGGGAAAAACTCCATAAAACCAACAACTAATCCAAAAATGCAAACACACAGAAAAAAAGGAGGGGACTTGAATCTGAAGAGGCAGAGCTTAATTCCAGAAGGTAAGGTAAAGGAATTGAATAAGTGGGAGAATGGCCATGATTCAATATAGAGGAGGTAGAAAGAGAATGAGTGTATGAGTAGAAAAGTAAAAAACATAATACTCAATAATAATAATAATAATAACTAATATTAATTAAAATAATAGTAATGAGTAAAATATGCATATATATTAAAATATATGTAAATAAATTTATATATATATATAAATTTAAAAATTATTTATTTTAATTATCTATCTATAAATTTATCTATTTTTGAAAAAGAAGAATAGAGTAGAAAGCAGATAGGCCTGAGTTTTATGAGGGAAACTAATTAAGCTATTAGAAGAAGAGAACAAGTGAGGAGAGGAAAAACAAAAGCATAAAATAAAAACAAAACAAAACAAAACAAAAACAAACTAACAATCAAACAACAACAACAAGAAAAAAATGGCTAGTGAAGAAAAAGGAAAGAGAAAGGTGCATGGACTTGGAGCAGGGTAGAAGAAATTAGATATATGAGTAAGCCAACAGAAACTACTATAATAGTAATGTGTCAATAAAGCAGATAAAGAAGATCAATTTTTAATGTGGAGAAAAAAGAAAGGAGAGAGAAAAATTGAAGCAGGAACAGGAGAAAAGAAATAGGATGAAAAAGGGACAATAGAGGAAGAAAGGGTTGGCATAAAGAAAAAAATGAGATAGAATAAAATAATGTAACAAAAAGTAAAAATAGAATGTAGAACACTAATCCAAAAAAAGAAAGACAATTAAAAAATAAATGAAGATTAAAATAATAATAATAATAATAATGAAAAACAAAATAAAGAAAAGAGAAAAATAATAGTTTCTTAAGTAAAAGATAAGGAACAAAAAAGTGAAGTAGTGAATTTTATTTGCTTCAGCTGATTTTTAATGAGGGGTCTGGTTTAAGAGCCCTCTCTACTGCTCTCTCTGCCACATCTCATTTTCCTGTTAAATAGTGAGTACCATGTTGAAGTTCCCAGTGATCCACTGCTTCTCTGTGTCAGACTTCACAACCTTGGTTTCAGGCAGGCTGGCTCAATTTGGCTTAGGTCTAGAGTCTCCCACTGCCAACATCCCTGTGAACCCCCTTCCACAATCAAGCACTACACTCCCAAAGGGATTTGGTGTAGCACAGTCTCTCTCTGGGGCTGCAGTCCCGGCTACATGCATTTCTCCCTCTAGCCCAGATCCCTGATCCCACCTCTCTCCAGTCCAGCTCTGACCTTTCCAACCACAGATTGTCTTACCATCTGTGTTTAATTCACCAATTCTGGGTGGACGTCATTCAATTCAGCTGTTTCTTCTATCTATTCTGTGAGGAGATGCAGGAACTGTCTGCCATTCTGCTGCCATTTTGGCTCTCCTACCATTTGCCCATTTTTTAATTGTATTGTTTGTCTTCCTTTTGTGAAGTTGAATGATTTATTTATATATTTTGGAACTTAACCCCTTATCAAATCTATCAGTAGCAAATATGCTCTCCCTAACAGTGGGTTCCCTTTTCATTTTGCTGATGGTTTCTTTGCAAAAGTGTCTTTTATTTTGATGTGGTCCAATTTGTTTATTTTCTCCTTTGTTTTCCTTGCCCTAGGCAATTTATTGGCAAACATATTGCTATGAGAGGTCTCTGAGATTTTGCTGCCTATGGTTTCTTCTAGGATTTTTATGGTCCCACCACTTACATTTAAGTCTTTTATCTATTTTGAGGTGTTTTTTAAAATGTATTTTTATTGATTTCAGAGAGGGAGAGAGAGATAAAAACATCAGTGATGAGAGAGAATTATTGATTGGCTGCCTCTTGCATGTCCCCCACTGGGTACTAAGATGGCAACCGGGCATATGCCCTGACCAGGAATCACACTATGGCTTCCTGGGTTCATAGGTCAATGCTCAACCACTGAGCCACACTGACCGTGCTATCCAATTTGAGTTTTAATAAATGAATTTGGCAATATGGCAGGATACAAATAAACACCCATAAATTGAGGCATAATTATATACCAATAATGAACTCTCAGAAAAAGAAACAAAAAAGAACAATCCCATTTATCATTGCAACAAAAAATTAAGATACTTAAGGATAAACTTAACCAAGGAGGGAAAAGACCTATACTTAGAAAACTACAGGCCATTGGAAAAAAGAGATAAAGAAAGATATAAGTGGAAGAATATACTATGCTCATGAATTGGTAGAATTAATATCATCAAAATGTCCATACTAGCCAAATAATCTATAGATTCAATGCAATCCTTATTAAAATACCATGGCATATTTCCCAGATCTAGAACAAATACTCCAAAAATGTATATGGAACAAAAAATATCTCAATTGGCTGCAGCAATCTTGAGAGAGAAGAACACAATACTAGATATCAAGTTATACTACAAAGCCATTATAATCAAATAGCCTGGTATTGGCACAAGAATAGACATATAGATCAATGAAACAGAACAGAGAACTCATAAATCAAACCAAGCCACTATACTCAATTAATATTTGACAAAGGAAGCGAAAGCATACAATGGAGTCAAGACAGTCTCTTCAACAAACAGTGTTGGGAAAACTGAACAGATACATGCAAAAAAAAATGAAACTAGACCCAACTTATACTGTACACACAAATAAACTCAAAATGGATAAAACATTACTTTTCAATGTGAAATGAGCAGAACTACCATTAAATGAACATTACTTTTTAACCTTTTCCAGTAAAGTTAACAAAAATTCTAACAGACTTGACAGCCTTGGTTTATGTGCTAACATTGAAGCAGAGTTTGACTAGAGATTATTTATTTACTTTTTCTCATTGCTGACTTCTGCGTACACTTAAATGGCTGTCATGCTCTGATTCTGCTCAAGGGAACTGAGTTTTAAGAGAGATGACAAGAGTAGGGTGTATGTCATACAATCAGTGTACACACATTCTGTATGTATATTTCTACATATATGCATGAAGTATCATGTGACTCTACTCATAGTTTACTTACATAATCTCCCTACCTTCTATCATAAGATGCATGTATTTCACCTGTGTGCACACATTCAATGTTCCAAACGATTCAAGAAAATATGAAATTACTATATATACATGTCTGTGTGTGGATAGAAAAACAGAACATGCAGCCTACCAGGTTCATAAAGTGGGTAAGATTTATAATTTGGGAGATAAATTATTTGGTGTCACATTATAAAAGGTGGAAGCTTGTAGAAAATATACAAAATACCTTGCTGAAATCACTCATTTTAAGGCCAAGTATTCTGAAGCTTATAAAAGTTGCATGATTTGTCTATGATTATATATGGAGTGAATGGCAGGATTGAAATTAGAGGTCAAATTTCTTGAAGATTAGTTCAGACCCACATTCTTGTTCTGCAGAAACTCAATTTTCATACTATATTCATACTTGGTATATTTCATGTGCAACGAGATTTAGAATAATTTTAAAAGAACTTGGGGTAATGAAATTGTTTCCATAAAAACAAACAGGTCTTGGTTTTGTTAAGAATAAAAACCAGATTGTTCAGATACATGAGACATAATTAATAGAAACTAGTGAAACTACATGAGACATAACTAATAAAAATATTTAAATGAAAAGATTACAATAAATCTTTCATTTGCATTGCATGTACTGTTGTGGTAAAAAACACACAAAAACAGTATATGACTGGCTCACAAAGCCACTTCACCCCTGGTACCAAGCAATGGCATGTTCTTTCATGAAGATGTGAAGTTTGAGTTTCTACAGCCAAAAAGTTACTTAGGTTTAAAAGTCAGAAATTTATCCAAAAGCTATACATGTTATGATTAATTTACAAATATATCTTATATAGATTTTTAGGTTCTGGAAAAAAATTTCCAGGCGTGACAATAATTATAGTGTTCAGGAAGACTGAGGACTCTCATCTTCCATCTATATAATAAAAGGCTAATATGCAAATTGTCCCCTGTACCTGGAGTTCGACTGGGAGTTCACCTGGAATTTGACCAGGGGCTGGGCCAGTGTCCCCTCCTCCTGACTGGATACATCACCAATAGTCCCCCAATCCTGATGTCAGGGACAGGCCAGCTGGATCCCACCCATACATGAATTTGTGCACTGGGCCTCTAGTAAAGAAAATAATGATCAGCCCTTTTCTAATGCCATAAATAGAGCATGTAGTTTTATAAAGACCTAACACCATAAAACATGTTTCAGTAATACCATAAAGGCTTTGTCAGTTACATGAAAGACAACAGTAATAGTAATGTTTTATATTTCTGGAATCCAGCAAAAAGATATGATTCTGAGCTTCAAAACTTAAAGAGAATCTCAACGTGGTGGACTAAGCATGATCTGATTGGAAATGCTATGACTGATGCCCATTCAATATCCTTTAGATTATGATTCTGCCAGACTTGAACAGTGTTATGTCTCAAGAAATGTTTTCCATAGGTCTCAAAAAATTCAGGCAAGTTTTTAAAAGTTCTGGGCCTGTTTTTTAATCAGTAAAATGAGTAGGTCAAACTAGATTGCAAAATGTACCCTATTTCCCTGGATGGTGTGGCTCAGTTGGTTGGGCCTCATCCTTTGCACCCAAATGGTTGCCTGTTGGATTTCCAGTCAGGGCACATATCCAGGTTATGGGCTCCCTCAACCTCTTTCCAGTTGGGGTCATGCAGAAGGCAGCCAATGGATGTTTCTCTTTCTCCCTCTCCCTAATTCTCTCTCTGAAACAAACACACACACACACACACACACACACACACCCACACACATACCAAAAACAGGTGTGCTATTTATTCCCAGCCTGAGGTATGCCACAGGGTAAATTTAGAGAGGTTCACAGACTCTCTCTTTTACTTGCCCAAACTTGATCCTAATGCTGGAAAAACTTCTATGTGAATTTTACTTGAGCACAGATCTCCAAGTACTCTTTTAGGAGGAGTGAAGCACAGTAAAATGAATTCTGACTCCATCAAAAAGCTGGGTTCAAGTGCACTTTCAGCAATCTGATGTGGGGCATAAGACTGGACCTCCCTGAGTCTGGGCATCCTTGTCTATAGGAACTCATGATAGTACCTCTTGACAGAAAACACCACAGAAAATTTAAACTATCTTTACTATCAGTTTTTCTCTCTGCCAGAATTACTAATATTTCTTTCCAAAGGTGCCAGGAAAATGTCTTGTTTGTTTCATCCAACTGAACAAAGGAAAAAAGAAAAGAAATGCAACAGTCCTACCCAGTTTGGCTCAGTGGATAAAGCATCAGTCTCAAAGGTCCCAGGTTTGATTCCAGTCAAGGACATGTACCTTGGTTGTGGGCACATCCCCAGTGGGGAGTGTGCAGGAGGCAACTGATTGATGTTTCTCTCTCATCAATGTTTCTAACTCTCTATCCCTCTCCCTTCCTCTCTGTAAAAAACAATAAAATATATTTAAAAAAACTATTGCAAACATTTATTTGACTACAATGTAGCTATTACTTGTATTATGTTACTATATTATGTTTATATATGTAAACATAATATAGATGCACATACGTATGTTTGCCTCCTTATTGTTTCTCACTTTATTGTCCTAATTATAGTTAACTAGAGGTCTTATGCACAAAATTCATGCATGTGTGTGTGTGTGTGTGTGTGTGTATATGTGTCCCACCGCCCAGCTTGCACCATCTCCAATCTGGGATCCCTCAAGGGATGTCCAACTGTCTGTTTAGGCCCAATCCAGGACATCCCTCTAGGACTGCTGGCTCCCAACCACTCACCTACCTGCCTGATCAATGCCTAACTGCTTCTCTGCCGGCCCAATTGCTCCTAACTGCCCTCACCTGATGGCCTGGTTATCCCTACTTGCCCTACCTTGCAGGCCTGGTTGCCCCCAACTGCCTATCCCTTGCAGGCCTGGTCCCTCCCAACTGCCCTCCCCTCCCTTGTAGTGGCCATCTTGTGTCCACATGGGGGTGGCCATCTTTGACCACATGGGGGTGGCTATCTTGTGTGTTGGATTGATGATCAATTTGTATATTACCTCTTTTATTATGTATGATGTGCTTGAAAAGTTAGCCCTTACTTGTCAAGTATCTGGAGCAAAAGGGAAAGTTGACAGGGAAAAATGTATTTTATTGGTAAATGTAGAAACCCTAGAGGAACCATACTTATTCATCCTCTCTCTGTTACATTTCTTTCTATCTCAAGTCAGCTCTTAATCACAAACTTTATTTAACTACAGGTCTTAGCCACTAGCTTTTTTTAACTGCAGGTCTTCTATAGCCTACCGAAGCTTGAGTAAGCCAAGAGTCATTCATTAGATGACCAAACACCAACTGAACACACAGAGGCTTCACAGTTCTGAGCTACATGTTAAGGTTTTAAAAAAATTAATATTCTGAACATTTTATAGAGAGTCAAATGATTCTGCATAACTCCAAGATATCCCCATAAAAATTAACAAACAGATATTCCAGTGAGGTTTTATGTTTTATTTTTTCAAAATGATGAAGACAGGTACTTAATAGAAAATGCTAAGAGATAGCATGTCTGGAGGGACTAAAAGAAATAGCTTCACTTGAAACCTCTTAAGTTTTCAGGAAGTGTAATGGAACTCAGGATCCTTGGGGCAATCCAACCTGGAATCTCTGTGGACTTGGAATTCAATTGTGATTTTAACTCCCCTAAGCGATGTCCCCACTACTATGTATTGGTAGACTAGGAATATGACTGTGACTATGTTGATAAAAGTATTACATTTTGTTTATTATTTTTGTGAGGACTGATTTTAGACAAATTTTATTGATAATGACTTTTGACTAAGACAACCTGAATAATTTACCATTTTCATGTGTTTGAGGAGGAGAAAGTGATATGAAAAGCATTTGAAAATTCTGGCTGATTATTCAGTGGAAAAGTCACTTCCTACAATTATTTCAAATTCATTAAAACATATATCCCTCTTTTCACCTCTGGAAAACTCAGAACTTGGCATATGGTAAGTGCTTAAAAACATAATGGTATATAAATAATTATTATTTTGCCAAATTTACAGATTATTTTTTATCTCAAAGAATCCAAAACTAATTTCACTATATAAATACTGTATAACATCACAAAGATAATTTTAGAAAATAGAGAAAAATAATTCAGAATTGTATTTGAATAATTGATGCAGTATACTTTTTACTCTTTGACTGTCAATATTTTTTAAAATGGCTATGTCTAGAGTTAAAGTGATAATGGAGTAATATTCTGTAATTCCAGCTTCTCATGTCATGATATTATTTATATTATTATAATTTAAATAAATATATATTATTTCACTTTTTAAGGTATTGGTGAATGTGAGGTTGTTTATTTCACCATTTCAGAGAATATAGCAATGAAGAGATGCCCTTGGCTTTGCTAACTTTACTCTGAATTTTTTCCATTCATTTTTTTTACAGAAGTGGAATTATTATGTTAATAATGTGTACAAATTTACATGATTAATTTTATAGTTCTAACAATTATATTTTACAATTCTTATACATGATTCATCAGCAAAGTACTGAAATTTCAATTTCATAGAAGTGTTATAAGTCCTGGAAATGATTTAAAAACTATTCTTGCCTGGCTGGCATGGCTCACTGGTTGCATGTCAACCTATGAACCTGGTTGGGACACTTGCTTGGGTTGTGGGCTCAACCCCAGTGAAAGGCATGCAGGAGGCAGCTGATCAATGATTCTCTCTCATCATTGATGTTTTTATCTCTCTCTCCCTATCTCTTCCTTTCTGAAATAAATAAAAATATGTTAAAAGACACAAAAACAAAGATCCTTTACTAATGTAATTAGAAAAAAATTAACATATTTCTTGGATTATGAAAGCTGTGGGAAATATTTATGTTGAGTTATACAGTGTGTGGCAAAAGTAAATTTACAGTGTGAGTAAATGAAACATGGTTTATCCTTGTATTATTATTAATCAATTATTGTTTTATTATCTATGCAAGCAACTGCAAATCTTCTTTTGCCTCACCCTGTACTTTTTCTATGGTAATTCGTAAGAGTGTGTGATGGGTATGTTAATCAGGAAAACAATAATAGTTCATATTTATAGTAAGAATTTTATAATTTTACATGTATTACCTAATTTAATATTTAAGCAACCCTATTAAGATGTCATCTTTTAAACTCATTTTATAGGTATGGACCCTCAAGAAGAAAAATCACATAGTTTGTACATAATGCAGCTCAAGTAATTCAAAATTATCCAAATATCTAGAGAATGAAGTGGAGGTAAGTAAGATAAGGAAACTGGGCTACTTAATTTCCTGTGGAGTCCCAAAGTCTCCTGACTTGGCTCTTTATTGTTGTTGTATTTGGCTTGCTTGTTAATATTGTTGTTTTAAAATCCTGGATATTCTACAATCATTTTTTTTAAACTGACATTTCACTTGTTTTTAAAAAAACATGATACAAAATTCCTTTACTTTTGGAAGCAATCTATAAGTAAATACAGTAAACTTGTAGGAACCCAAAACCTTATGAGATGGTTAAAGGTCAATGTAGTTATGAATGTTGAACTGAGTAAATTGAGACTAAGCATGTGAGGTGGTCCAAATCTCAGTTAGTAAATAGTAGAGCTATGATGTTTTGTTAACCCACCCTTCCTTGCACAATCTTGCTATCAATTCCTCTTTGGAAATATTTGCTTTGATGATGGAAAACATAAAGTCAGAGTGCTTTTTCTTTGGTAGGAATTAAATGTTATACTCTCTTCCAAACAAGGTGTTAAATTCTCATTATTCTAAGGCCTTACTTATGCATTAAATCCTCATGCAGAGGCAGAATGTGAGAGTACAATACACACTTCCAAGGATACAATTAACCCCATTCCTATTTGTACTGTATGTCACATGGTCACATTAAAAGATTTTATTGTTTTGCAGATAGAGATTGTTTGAGGCATGCAATGTTCATCTTGAATTATTCATGAAACATCATTATTTATTCATTAGTTCCTGAGTAATCTTGCTTAGCCCAAGTTCCTATATTCTTTTTTTTTATATATATATGAAGATATGTTAGGATATTAGACTTACATGAGATGCACTGTATTAAAAGGCATCTTCTAACCATTTAATCTAGCATGGATTCTTAGAGGCAGGACTTACTGATAGGGAATATATAAGAAAATGAATTTATGGGGTATTAATCAGAAACAGTCAAAGCCTTTTGCACTAATGGTCAACTGTTCAAATACTAGTGTCACATTATTAATTGTTCTTATTTAGAATCTAACATCTGAATCTCTGAAAGAATTTAAAGACTGAAGAAACTCAAAACATATTTTAGACAATGAGAGTAGTCAAAGGCCTTAACTTAAAACAGGTCAAAATGCTTTCAAGTAATACTTTATCAACCTGTTGACTTGAGACTAGTATAGGAACTCCCTGAGCAGAAGATAACATAGAGTTTTATGAAAAATTATATACCAAAATATGGTCTATGTGGATGAGGAATTGGCCAGTGGGAAATTAGAGAATACAAAAAGAAATATAGGGAAAATGAAATGGGAAGGGGCTCTTAAGTGATTATGAATTACTTATGAGAATGGAAATAGCTTAGTATGCCTCCATCAAAACTAAACAATGAGATTATAGATGGAATAACCATGTAATATAATTTCCAAGCTAGTCTCTTTTAAAGTAAAATGGGAGAGGGTCTTCCATTACACCAGGACAATAGTCATTTATTGACTAAATCAGGTGTCCCAGAATTTATCTAAGGACATAAGCACAGGTGGCCAAGAGTATCCTCTGCCAATAGAATGGACTTATACGGATTACTCAAGGCGCTTATTAAATATTGGCCGAGCATAAATTACACAGGAGACAGACAGGCAATGCAGGAATCACATGCGGTTTATTTACCAGAGTCCTGGTGGTTTCCAGACCTCGGCAGGCCACCCGGAGATCCACGCTGACAGACACACACACTGGACATTGGACGTTGCAGCTGCAGCTCGGCGTCTTGTAGAGGCCTCGGCTTGTGGCTCACGGTTCGGACCCAGGGTCCATGGCAGAGTTCAGAGTTCAGGCAGGATGCAGGAAGGGGAGCGGAGAACGACCATCTGTGGAGGAGCAAACAAGTGGCTCTAATCTCCTTTGGAGCTTGCTCTCTTTTATGTGCTCAAGCAGGCATCTTCAGTGTGTCTTCAGTGTGTCTTATCAGCGGGTCCCAGGTGTTCTGCTATCTGGTCTTTACATGTGGGGTACAAACTTTTATATTTCTTACATGCACATCTCTTTTAAGGGCGTTCACACTTCATTTCACTCTCTAATATGTCACACCCAATTTCTTATTTTATATTTGCATTCTATCATTATTATTATTACTATAACATCAGGGCATGTCATTATCCTAAATATAGAGGACTTAAATGAGTAATTATAAAAATAGTACTTTGTATTTATCATCCCACATTGCAATATACTGATACTTTCGGGGTGTGTTACTTTAATCAAAATAATTCTCAGTAAAGTGCATTGAATGAGAAAAGTCTAGAAAAAATAATATATGTGAAATAGCTGAAGCAATGAAAACATTTGATGTGGGTAAGCAAAAACATAAAATTAGTAATCATGGTAATTATTTTTAAATTGTTGACTATAAACATATGTCTACTTTCTACCTGTGGATTGGTTTTCTGTTGAGACAGAAAATGAGAATAAAGCCTGTGAAATTTGAGAGTGAAGAGAAACAGAAGAAAAGAAATGGATTTTGCAGGCCAGAGTCAAGACCCCAAAAGTATTCCTCCTCCTTTCTTTCTTAGAAAACAGTTGACAATGGCTGTCTTGCTGCTGCACCTCCTCTTGTTTTGCTCTACAAGTGTTTTCCTTTGCATGGGAGGGGTCAGCAGATGCTAGAGAACAAACAGAATGCTCTCCACAACTATAATCGTGCATAACGAGGGTCATTCTGCACTTCTACAATCCCTGTGGTCTGGCTTGCTATTCCAATTCCTCAGGGCTTCCAAGGAGGGAACAATGGATTATTGTATTGTAATTTCCTTTTTCTGAAAAATCTCACCAATTCTTCAATTTGTCTGCAGAGGAAATGCAGTTGTTCACATGCTGCTGTTGCCCTCGCTCAAATACTGAGCCAGCCCCAGCAGAGTGCAGAGATGGAGTGTTTCATATATATATATATATATATATATATATATATATATATATATCCAATTTCCCTTCCCCAATCTCCTCTCATCAGTGAAAGATTCCACTTGGCTGCTATTGACTTTAGTGAAGTATCTCTGTGTCTCAATTTTCTCATACAAAAGAAGTGACTTCTATAAGGCTGTGCATGTAGATTTCCAGGTTTCTCACTGCTGACCATGTAGAGAAAATCACTATGTAAATCAAGATAGCTACAACATCATTCTCATTCTTGGTTAACAAGATATCTCTTGGGGATTATTCTAATTACGATTATAACAGTTGGACACAGCCCTTCCTTTAACACTGTATCCTATACAGTGGTACCTGGAGATAGGAGTGCCCTAACATATGAGATACGAGCCATCGAGCGAGCGATTTTTGCTTTGAAATACGAGCAACATTTGAGATAAGAGTAATTGCGCGGATCGGCCGGCTGCACAAAACCCACCAGTTTACTGCAACTCAAGCGTCTCATAGTTTACCACGCCTCAAGGTTACAGAATGAATTAAACTCGTATCTTGAGGTACCACTGTATATAGTAGGTACACAGTTCAGCTGACACAACACTGGACACATAAATAAAACTTGAGTAAATAGTAGATATAAAACAAGAAGGAGAAAATACCATGAAACCAGTTTATCCAATATTTAGGAGATCTTGATATAGGTTCAATTTGGTGGCCTACACTAGAAAATTCTCAGTCTACCTTCAATGGGCAAGTACCATCTTTAAGAAGACCATTTCTAAGTCAAGCAGTATGCCCTTACCCTCTAGGCTAACAGAAAGGGTCAGTATTTCAATATATTATAAGGTATAGTTTGAGAAACTTTTCCAACTAAATATCTCTGATTAAAAAAAAAAGCAACAGATTAATGAGGCTCTATGTGCAAATGTATGTGTATACGTACATGGGTGTGTATGCAAACTTTGGGGGAAGGAATAATATTTCTTTGAAGTCTTATGGTTTTATTTAAAACCTATTAAAATAGTTCATGTACTCCCCATCTATTTTGTTTTTAAATATCTATACTAATAAAAGAGTAATATGCTAATTAGCCTGGGAGACCTTCCAGACGTCCTTCTGGAAAAAGCCATGGTGTTGAGGAGGGGGTGGTCAGTTGGGGACAATAAGGCCATCAGGGGGCACTGTTGGGGGAAAGCAGGCCAGCAGGGAGGGGGTTGTTGGGGGTGATCAGGCTGACAGACAGAGTGGTTAGGGGCAATCAGGCAGGCAGGCAGGTGAGCAGTTAGGAGCCAGCAGTCCTGGATTGCAAGATGTCCAAATGCTGGTTTAGGGTCAGACATCCCCAAAGGGCTCACGGATTGAACACAGGCCAGACTGAGGGACCCCCTGAGTGCATAAATTTCATGCACTGGGCCTCTAGTGATGATATAAAATAAGCACATAAAAAGTTGATGATGTAGGAAGATTCAGTTTTTCCCAGGGAACCTCTTATATTTTACACTTTGATGCCTGGTGCACAAAATTCATGCATGGGGGGCTGTCTCTCAGCTCAAGCTGGGACCCCTCAAGGGATATCTGACCACGCATTTAGGCCCAATACTGGTGGGATTGGGCCTAAATGGGCAGTTGGACATCCCTCTCACTATCTAGAACTGCTGGCTCCCAACTGCTCACCTGTCTCTGCCTGATTGCCCCTGTTTCAGCCTGCCAGCCTGATCACCCCCTAACAACTCTCCTGCCAGCCTGATCGATGCCTAACTGCTCCCCAGCTGGCCCAATTGCCCCTAACTATCCTCTCCTGCTGTACTGGTCACCCCTAACTACCCTCCCTTGCCAGCCTGGTCCTCCCCAACTGTCCTCCCCTGCAGGCCTGTTCCCCCCCAACTGACCTCTCCTGTATGCTTGCCCCTCCCCCAACTGCATGCCCTTGCTGGCCCAATCACCCTTAACTGTCCTCATTGCTGCCCTGATCACCCACAACTGCCCTCCCCTGCAGAACTATCTCCTCCAAGGGTCCTCCTCTGCTGGCCCAGTCACCCTTAACAGTCACCCCTATCTTCCCTCCCTTGCAGTCCTGGTCCCCCCAAGACTGCTGGCCCAGTCACCCCTAACTGCTGACTTGATTACCCAGAACTGCTCTTCCCTGGAGGCCAAATCCACCTCCCTACCCCCTTGCAGGCCTGATCCCACCCATCTGCCCTCCCCTGCATGTCTGGGTACCCCCCAACTTCCCTCCCCTGTAGGCCTGGTCTTCTCCCAACTACCCTCTCCTGCAGGCCTGCCCCCCAATTGCCCTCCTCTGCTGACCTGGTCATCTCTAACTGCTCACAATTGCCCTCCTCTGCAGGCCATCTTGTGGTGGCCATCATCATGTGTCCACATGGGGGCAGCCGTCTTTGACCACTGGAGGTGGCCATCTTGTATCTTGGAGTGATGGTCAATTTGCATATTACTATTTTATTAGATAGGATTCTGTACAACTTGCATGATATCCACTTAGTCAGTTTGGGCTTCTGTAAGAGAATATTACAGATTGGGTGGTTTATAGAGGTCTCACAGTCTTTAGGCTGGAAAGTCTAAGACCAAAGCACCAGCATGTTCTTGTGAGGTTTCACATCCTGATTTCCAGATAGCTATCATTTCTACATGTCCTCCTCTCACTGAATGGGCAAGGGAGAGCCTCTTTTATAAGGGCACTAATCCCATTCATGTGGGTTCTACTCTCATGACCTAATAACCTCCTAAAGTCCCCATCTACAAATACCATCACATTGAGCATTAGGGTTTAATATATGAATTTTGTGGGAGATACAAAATAATCAGTCTATGGCAATATACTCAAGGTATCTTTTTGTTGTTATTTTGTTTTTGAGTCTATGCATTTAAGAGACAAGCATTGCATTAGGAGGAAAAAGGGAGAGAACTCTTCTCCTAAATATAAATATAAATATAAATA
>JAAGEH010000393.1:38474539-38492960 GCA_011751065.1 Lasiurus cinereus | reverse complement strand
ATATATATATATATATGTGTGTGTGTGTGTGTGTGTGTGTGTGTGGTCACCTCACGTAGCCTGTTCCGTCATTATTTTAGTTGTGATGGTCACTTAGGCCCCCCTAAGTGAGGGGTTTTTATAATATATATAAAAACGCCTCACTTAGCTTGAAATTTTATTCTGCTTAGTTTTATTTTTTTCTGTCTGCAATGACAGCCATCAATTATATACAGGCATAATACTTCATTACCCAGAGTTATCAGATTTTTGTAATGTGACGGTTAATATAATATAAATAAAACAAAAAAACTTAATTATCTTCAAAAGAATTACAAACTGTTATTTTTCTACAAATACTTACGGATGTCTTAAATTGAGTCCAATTAACGAAAAGTCATAATCTTCATTAAATAAATGGGAAAGTTATGATGACTCAAAGGTATTATTTGGAATACAAAAACTAGAACAATCTATAAAGCCATATTCAGCTCTTGCCAGATAGCTTAGTTGATTGAAGGATCATCCCAATATGCCAGGTTTTCAGATTCAATCCCTGGTCAGGGCTTATATAAGCTTTAACTAACACATACATGGATATGTAGAATAACAAATCTCTTTCTCTCTCTCTCTCTCTCTCTCTCTCTCTTTAAAACTGATCAATAAGTTAAAAAAATTAAATAAAAATAAAAGGCTAAATTCAGGTGATGAAGAATGGTCTTCAAACAAAGAAATCTGAAGTCCTAATAGAATCTCAGATTACCAAAGACTGGTTGCATAAACTTGGGCAAATTAATTAACTCTATGTTTTTTTTCCTTCAAATGCAAAATGTAGGTGTTATAATTACCTTGAAATAGGGAATACATAAATACCTACTGTGCTTAATTTTTTATTTTATAAAGAATAAGACTTAGAATCAGTGATTACCTATTTCTGGGACTTTAGGAAAGTCACTTCATTCTTATATGCTTCAGTTTCCTTCTTTCTAACTAATCATAATAACATTTTCTACCTACCTACAAAATAAAATAAGGAAAAAAAATGAGATAACATATAAAACCTATCCAGAAAAAGTATGTTACTAATTATAGTGATTGGGCATTTGTTTTTGTTCAAGCAAGTATCAGAAGTAAAATGCATTATTTTTTTTTAAACCACTAAATTAAGAGATTTAGAGACTTAGCATTCTTCAGGGGTGAGGTAAGCACATAAAAACATTTTTGTCATCTAAAGGAAATAGAGCTATGGAGAAAATTAAAAAAAATAATAACATACAAACAAAATAACAGAAATTTTGAGTTTTGCTGCTTTCCTTGGCTTTTATTTTTAACATCATGATTTTATTTTTTTAAATATATTTTATTGAATTTTAGGAAGATAGAAAGGAAGAGGAATAGAGAGATAGAAACATTGATGAGAAAGAAATGTCACTGATCAGCTATCTCCTGCACGCCCCTCATTGGGGATTGAGCCTGAAAACCTAGGCATGTGCCCTGACTGAAAATTGAACTGGTGACGTCTTGTTTCTTGGGTTGATATTCAACCACTGAGCCATACTGGCCAGGCATGATTTTAGTTTTTATGAATAAGATTCATATATTTTTTCAGATGGATGGAAGAGTGATGTGTAAATATGTCCATAATAAATATAAAGCATGAATCAGATAATTATATATATTTATGGAACTGTGAAGAATAGGAAATACTGTTCAAATATATTGTTAGCTTACACATTTTTGATCATCACATCAGGAAACAATTTGATAATATAGCCTCAGTAATAGATATAATTTAGAAACAATATACACATACTCAAGCTTTAACCAAGGAATAAATCAATACTTGATAACAATCTGGCTTGGCCTGCATGGCTCAGTGGGTGAGTATTGACCTATGAACCAAGAGGTCCTGGTTGGATTCCTGGTTACATATGCCTGAGTTTCAAGCTCGATCCCCAAATGGGGGGCATGCAGGAGGCAGCCAATCAATGGTCTTCTCTCATCATTGATGTTTCTATCTCTCTGTCCATCTCCCTTCCTCTCTGAAATAAATTAAATAAAAAAGGATCTGTCAATTTTCTCACCTTATAGTTGTTTTCATTATGTTTAATTCCAACAATAATAAGCTTACCCCACTTTTTATTTTCCCACTTAAAAAACTGAAAGTATTCTTACAAATCGAAATCATTGTGTAAACAAAATTTACATATTTTGTTTGCCTTGCTTTCATGTTGGAAGTTGTCTACTAGTAGCTATTTGACTAATTTCAATTCCATTCTATCTACTGGTAAGATTTTTTAATTTTATTTTATTGATTTTTTACAGAGAGGAAGGTAGAGGGATAGAGAGTTAGAAACATCAATGAGAGAGACATCAATCAGCTGCCTCTTACATGCCCCCTACCGGGGATGTGCCTGCAACCAAGGTACATGCCTTTGACCAGAATCAAACCTGGGACCTTTCAGTCTGCAGACCGACACTCTATCCACTGAGCCAAACCGGTTTTGGCATACTGGTAAGATTTTTGAAGGTGGTGCTGAAACAGTTTCATGAGGCACTTTGAGAGAATTGTTTTCATTTTCTTAAATTAAAAAAAATAATAATAATAAGTCAAGACACATTGGTGATTTCACAAAACAATAGTACTGGTTATAACATGAGATCATACTTTTCCCTAAATGCAAACAATACATGTGATGACTAACTTGGATACCATTTTTAAAAGAAGAGATAACATTTTATTGAACCTTGGATCAGATTTCAAGCCAATCTGACTAATCCCATTGCAGAAAAAATTGACTCTTGAGGGAATAATTTAGTTTAATTATCTACCACTTATGCCAGGAAAAAATTATTATGAACAATTTGAACCTGTTTCTAAAGTTCACCATGAGACTACAGTTTTAACAGCAAGAGAACATTAGTGACTTGAAATTCAACTTAATTTTCACTTTGGTGGGAATATGTACATTCATTACCCTTTCAACAAAATAAATGAGTCACTGGCTTTTTGACCCTGTTCATAGATAGAAAGAAAAAACTGAATTTGAATGAGAGCCCCAACATGTGAATGTGTTTCTTCTTTCTCCTTTGGATTAGTGGCCCTCAGTCATCTAAAGTATAAGGTGTCTTGAACTCTTCTTTTTACAGCATGAAGGTCAGTAAAGCTTTCCACACTCTCCTGTCCTTAATAGATTTCTTTTCCATATGTATTTCAATATGGAAATCTGTTCATCTATTTTTTTATATATAAAAAAACATTTGTTTGCATCTGCTACAAAACTGTTTAAACATATGATTTAAAGTGAACCCTTTAAGTAACTTCTAGTTAGCTAAATAGCAGCATTTTAAAATCAAATGAATACCCATAATCTACATTAACATACCCCTAGCATAAAATGAAATTTGAAGACTAAGGTTGACCAGGGCCCCTAAAGTATTCTTCAAACTTTCTAAAGAAAGCTCTGTCCTGTAGTAAACCTGGCTACATTTTTCTGTCAAAGTTTTGCTTGTTTTCTAGTGCTGAATTTATACTCCCTCAAAATGTCCTTTATTCTGACTTCCCTGTCAAAGTCCTTTTGTTCTAGCATATATGCCAGATGTGATCTCATTGTTTTTAATTTTGTTTTGTATATGTACATACATATGTGTATGTGTTTTTATGTTTTATTTGCCCTTGTACTCTCTATAAAATCTGGCACTTTCTTGGACATTCCAACTGAGATGTGCAGAGAAATAAGGTACTTCAAAACTATGTGAGTCAGTAGCTTTTTTTTTTTTATAATGTTTTTTAGGAGTGTGATCACATTACTTGTTATAAGTAAAATAAAGTAATTCTAAACTATATATTTCCATAGTAAGGACTAATTTCTTGCCAAGTGATGTAGTAGATCCAGTGTAGTCTTCAAGGGAAGACCTCAGATTAGCCAATCTTATGAGAAATATTATTACACATTTTCATACTGTATATACAATCTAGTCTGTATGAAAATCTAGTCAGATTGCCAGTGCCTATTTCATATTGATGCTCAATGTTGTGATTAATCTCTTAGAAATCTTTTATGTCTCTGTAGTATTTCTAATCCCTGGAAAGTATTATTGTACTATTTTGTATTGACCCAGAATCAAATATATTTGCTTAGTGGACACCAACTTGGAATTGTTGTGTGTGTGTGTGTGTTTTTTTTAAATCTGTTATCTATACAGTGACATTCCATACAGAAACAATTAGTAATTATCACAAAAAAAAGAAATCCAGCAAAAATATGGAAAATTATCAAGTAAATTAGTTTTGAAAATTTAGCCCCCAAATAGATCTAAAATTCTAGATTCCAGATAGTATAATTTCATTATATCTAATTACTCAGAAAGAACCATTTATATCTCCTCACATGACATTTGGATTATATGAAAAATGCTGATTTGATGACAATCTGGCCTCATTTCTGGGCTATAACTTTAAGAAAAGTCCCACTGCAAGATTTTCTTTCTTTTTAAAAAAAATATATTTTATTGATTTTTTACAGAGAGGAAGGGAGAAAGATAGAAAGTTAGAAACATCGATTAGAGACATCAATCATCTGCCTCCTGCACGGCCCCTACTGGGGATGTGCCTGAAACCAGATACATGCCCTTGACCAGAATCGAACTTGGGACATTTCAGTCCTCAGGCCAAAGCTCTATCCATTGAGCCAAACTGGTTTCAGCCCACTGCAAGATTTTCATACTCATGGTCACATTTCTTGTGTGATATCAAGACTGGGTTTCAGTGGAGCATATAAACAACAACATTTTAAAAAGAGGAACAAAGTTCAACATGTTGTGGGGAATTGTTTTCTCAACTACTTTTTCATCACGTTTAATTGAAAATAAATCTAAATATTTCTAAATACTAAAATACATTTTTAATAGAAAACATTCATTACATGAAATAACTTTAAATTTACAGAATATTTTCACATATTGAATCTGTCCCTTGATAATCAAAGCAGGAAACCAATTTGATGAACACATATTCATGAATACACAATGATGTTCATGAAGCTTATTAGAAATTATGGTTAAAAAGTAAATCTTTCTACTATGTTTAAAAAGCTATTATAATAAATTGCTAAAATTAACTGTTCTTTATAAATACTTTAAACAATAGTTGACAATAAAATATACCCAGATTACCACGTAGAAACAAATCCACTAAAACCAAGAAATTGTTATCAAAGTCTAAATTCATGATTTCCTCAGATGTTGAAAGGCAGCTCCAATATCTATATTCCATTACTTACCATAGTTATATATAAAAAATAAAAAAGGCCACAATGAAACTTAAATATTATTGTTTTGCATGACATACTTCAAGCATATGTCTTAAAGGAAATGAGGTTGAGATCAGATAAAAAGAAATTAGAACAATTACCTGCTACCAACATTTCCTGTATTCCAAATCCAATTATAAAATAATGAGTCTTCCTAAGGAATTTGAATTCAAACGTTAACAGAAGTAACAAAGTGCAAGGTAAAATTGAAAGGTAGTCAAAAGAAGAATGAAAATGAGAAGAGATAAAATAGAAAAGTCTAAAGGGAAAGAATATTCTGAAATACATTGCACTCACTTGGAACCTTCAAACAGGAAAAAAAAAAGGTAATTTAACATTGTTCTCCATGGCAAGCACTATTGATAGAGGTTGGTTAGATAATCAAAAGTATTATTTTTACTCACTTTACCTCTCTTGTTAACATGAACAATCACCTCCTCCAAATAACAATTTAAAAGTAATCATATCCATTCATTCTACTAGTAGATGAAGTGACCATTTCTTTGGTTTCAAAGAGAACAGGATAAAAATGAAACACTATAATTTCTAAGCATTCTTTACATAGAAAAATACACATGCATTTTGGAAAATGTAAATTAATGAACTACATTTTAAATTCTAAAATTAGGTATCAGTACAGCTCCCTGTTCCGTAATTAGAAATAATTTCATTGATTGCTCTCATGAGTGACACTGGCTCCTCCTCTTATTATTTTAATGGTGGATCTTGATTATCTTAAGAAGGAGCAAAGGACGGTCTGAAATCAACCTTGTGTTGGAATTAACAGGCACCAACTTGTGAACAAACTGAATCAAAGGAAATTACTTATATGTGAGGAATGGTTCTAAATAATTGTCACTGATTTTGAATAATAATTCAGATTTCATATATCCTGATCTTTTATAGGCTTAAGAAAAGTGTAGTTACACTTTTTTCCCCCAATTGCCTTACTATTTGTCAAATATATCAGTACTTATTTAAGGAGTTGATATAAAATTAACTCTAGAAACTACTAGTAAGTGAGTTCTGATAGCAGACATTTATATTGATTTCTTTCTCCAGATAAAGAGATTGAGACTCACCAAGGTTAAAATCTGTATTTCTCCACCTTATAATGCTTAGTAAAGAGACAAAATTGAATTGTATGATGCAACAAGAGCAAAAGTGATAAATGAGATCTGAACAGATTTACGAATCCCATATCATAAAAGGGTAATATGCAAACAGACCAAATGGCAGAACAACTGAACAACCAATTAAAGGGCAATATGCTAATGATAATCTAAGGCTGCTCAATTGCTTGCTATGACATATACTGACCATCAGGAGGCAGATGCTCCAACTGATAGGTTAGCTTGCTGCTGGGGTCTGGCTGATTGGGACTGAGGGAGATAGGCCAGACACACCCTGGAGCATTCCTGTGGCCCCTCCCCAGCCTGATGGTGCACCGGTGAGGTCCCTCAGCCTGGCCTGTGCCCTCTAGCAATCTGGAACCCCTCAAGGGATCTCAGAGAGCTGGTTTCAGCTCCATTCCGCAGGCCACTCCCCTTAGGAGGGTTCCTGGCTCTCTGGATTGGGACTGATTGGGCACAAGCCAACAGCAGGCACAGTGGGTCTGGGTTGAATGGGAGTGGCAGGTAGGAGCTGCAGGGGGCAATGTCCCAATACCTGCAGACCATCCAGAGAGACCCCACCCATGCACAAATTTATGCACTAGGACCCTAGACTATAATAATAAAAGTATAATATGCTAATTAGAACAGATGAAGCCAGGGCTGCCAGAGGGAAGCTGGTGCTGACAGCCAGGGGAAGGAAGGCCTACTCTTGCACAAATTACATGAGTCTGGATTCTAGTAAAGTTATAGCAATTGTTTGTAATCTATGATTGAACTCACATTAAATATTGAAGGTTAACCCTGACTTAACATTGTAAAATCTGTATATATTTTAAAAAATCATTATTCCTGACCTAAAGTCAAAGTTATTAAAAAATCAACTTGGCAGGAGTTATACATTTTTACTGTATCTGCAAATTAAAGGTAACTTTTTCTTTAAAATTTAGATTTTTTTTATTTAAGAGCATTATGAATATAATTTTTAAGCAATATTATTAGCCTAATTACCATGAACAATTTCCAATATTGTTCCTGTTCATTATAAACCTGGGACAATCAGGGAAGCAATCCTAAGAATATCTTGTGAATTTCTGATTTTTTTTTTAAAAAAAAGAGGTTTTGCCGACAGGCATGGCTCAGTGGTTGAGCATCAACCTATGAACCAGAAGGTCATGGTTCAATTCCCTGTCAGTGCACATGACTGGGATTTGGACTGGATACCCCATGTAGGGAATGCAGGAGTGGACCCTTAATAACTGCACACCTGAAGTAAATTTAACTTCAACACATCGAATAATGTGTTTTCAGCAAGTGAAAAACTTATTTAAATTTTCAGAGGGCACTGAATATAATGAAGTACCTTGTGTGGCCTTAAAGCAATCATTGTAATGAACTCAACAGACTCTATTTAGGTATAAGGAAAACAGTCATATTTGATGCCAAGCATTCTAAGTTCAAATAGAGGAGGTTTTCCATTTTAGAAAGAACCTGGACATCAGCAAGCAAAAAAATAACTCACTACTTCCGGAAAGGTAAGAGTCATGGATTTTGAAGACTTTATGATCAATAGATGCTATGTAGAATTAATTATGTAGAATTTTCAGAATATCTCATTTTGAAAGGTCATGTAATACAATATACAGACCACAGAAACTATGAAAAAACTTGCATTAAATACTTGTTTTGTTGTTAGAAATTTGAAATTTATGAATGCAAAGTAGTATTTACTCTTGCTCATGAGTTCACTGATAAGTATCAGGGTTATGTGCAAGCTATTTTCCACTGTACTAAAGATGGTTTCTTTTTCTTCAATACTCCAAATAACTAGAAATCTAGTCTTTGTGAGGCAGAAACATAAAACACATGACAGACGTTGGGGGGAGGGTGTCTCTGATTCACTGACCTAATATAAGCAAAAGAGTTATTTATAGGTATGGGCAAGTGTGTCCTAGAGCCTTTGTTCTTGTTATTTGGTGTGTGTGTGTGTGTGTGTGTGTGTGTGTGTGTGTGTGTGTGTGTGTATGTGTAACAGGTCTTGCATTGGTCTAAATTCCAGATAAGTTCAGCCTCTATTTACCTCAGTCTCTGCCTGATAGAAGTTTCCATTGCTTAGGAGAATCCAACTGTAGAGGGCCAATATTTATTTCTGATGTGCTGAGAGTTGGAGAGTTACAAAATTTGTCCCAGATGGAAACCATTTGAGTTTTTCAGACATTTAACTCTGTTAAATTTTTGATACGTGACTATCTTTGAGTACCTGAATATTCCATCCTGTTAATAAGGTTAAGTCCTTATTTTATTTTATTTTTTAACTGTTCAAGTTTTCAGTTCACTTTATAAATAAAATGGCATTCATATTCATATGAGAATTATAATAAGCATTTCATAGTTAAAAGTTAAAGTTTATGTTAAAGTAAATAAATTAGATAAACACATATTGTCAGAATAACTGAAGTATCTCCATTATTGTTAAACAATTTTCAAGGCTACAGTTTTGAAGTGTATCAAATTTATGATACAGTTTTTAAATATATGATACAGTTTTAAAATTTTATATTATGGAAAGACTAATAACTAGATAATAGCCATATGAAAAATACAGTGGGAGAAGTCTTCCTTCTATTTACATAATTATGTAAATATCTATAAATGTGTTTGGAGACATCAGATTAACTAGGTATCTAGCAGAATAAAAAAAGTGTGCCACTTTAAATTAAAAAATAGAGAAGTTAGTGTGCCTTACTATTATTCAGCAATTTCTCTTGAATACCTACCTATACATGATGATCATTATCATTGACTCACTTCTTAGCACACAGATTAATTTAAGAATCTTGATTTTGCCAGATATATTATAAAATAAAATAAAAAATATAGCAGGAGACTATCAATGGACTTGCACTGAATAGATTCAAATTCTACCCAGCCAGTATAACCATTGAAATTTACATTAATTTGGAGAAAGATCTATTTGTGGCATATGTTTGTCATGAGTTAAAAAAATAAGTTTGGGAATGGAGTAAAGATTAGAAAATACCTCATATTTTATACTAAGTGTATGACACGTTTCCTAGTTATAGGCTACTATTAATTACCTTACTCCTGACATTTCCAGAAGGAAGCTACAACCTAAAAGAATGTTTAAAAACATTCATATCCAACACAAATGCAGGGAAAGAAGCTGATCACTCTGTAAAGAAAGCTCACACCTACAAATACCACCAAAACTCTAGTTAATCAAGACATCAAAGAAATGAAAGCATTTTATACAGATTTTATTGAAAATAAACCATTTTATCATATTCTCAGATTTATGCATGATTTTCTCATAGAGTTTTCCTTGATCCTCTGTAGGCTTTTTATAGAGTATCTCCTGCCCTCTTTAGTCCAGATTTTATAACTACATTTAGGAGAGAGATCTAACTCTACAGCATAATTCTGACTTCAGCTTCGTCTACTGCTTGGTGAAAATAGGTCATTATTAGCCATTTCTGGCAGGAACAGTTGACAGGAAGCAGCACAGGAAATGATATAATGATTCCAAAATTGTATATTTCCCCTATGCCCTGCTGTTTGGGGAATGACCTTACAGTTAACCAGGAAATTAGGAGGTGGTACTGAACCTCAAACACTCATACTATTGAACTCTTATTCTGTCCCTTGTCCTCCTCATTTAAAGAAATACATTAAAATTTTAGGAGCAATAACAATAAATTAACAAAGAAAATATGTTTCTGTTAAATCATATACATGTATATATTTTTGAGCAAACTATTCAAAGCACATATTAATATACAGTTAGCTAACACAAAAGCCACATAAAAATCACCTAAATACTAAAACAACAAAGTTCTAAATGTTTCAATATTTATGAAGTACACTATTTTCTCATGAAAATGGAACTTTGGTAGTATTTATTATTCAATACATAGTTTTTATTTATAGTTAAATTACTGTTTTAAAACTGCTTTTTAAGATGTGTGTTTTCATATGCTACATAATGATAAATTATATTAATATTTGGTCCATTGTTCATTTTTTTTTCTAAGATAGATGATATCTCTTGAATGAAATATTCCCAATAAAAATGACAGGTTTAGAATTCACACAAACATGTACAAAAAGATACATAGCATAAAATATGAACTCCTCCATTTAAAATTTTATGTAAATTTAGCATCTATAAATTCCATTTATACTTTTTGTGTGGTTTAGATACTTTATATATTTAAAAAGAGATTTATTTAACCAGTCATCTGCTGATTCCAGTTCTTTTAGCAATTACAAATAAAGTTGCTGTAACAATAAATAAATAGAAATATAAAAATAGAAATCCACTTAATAACATCACCTAAGACAATTAATTGCTCCACAAAAATTGCAGAATCTATCACAGGAAGTCTGATGCTCACAGTGTCATCTAAACCTTAGTTACTCTAGTGTGGCATTAAGCCTTTAATATTTTAAAACAGTTAACTATTTTATTTACATTTTCTTGGTCATTAACTTCAACCTGTTTTAAATTTATGTCACTGGAGGATTGAAAATAACAGAGCTATACAAATTTAACAATTAGCCTTACTATGTAATTGCTTAGAATAAACATCCTGATTAGTCAAATCACTATTAAATTTTAATCAGTGTGAGTGGGTGTTTCTATTTTTGATTGGGGATTCCACATGGAATTTCTAAGCAACTCCTTTTTGTACGTGACGTTGATATGTTTTCTCTCTTCGTATTATGATTAATAGATTGTAATTCAGTCTTATGTATTGCATTGTTAGTGAGTAGTCAAAGGCATTTTTCTTTAATATGAACTTTCTTTTATGATGTTAATGACATGTTTTTATTTTCTAATTGTATTATTTTTCTTAAACATTAAAGCTGATTGTGTATTATATAATATTTTCAATAAATATAATATAATTTCATGGAAATATTTTGCATTTAGATTACAGATAACATCTTTTTAAAAAGTTATAACTTATTTGGAAGGCAAGCATTTATTTCTGCAAAATAAAATTTTCTGTGGTTTCACCTACACAAAATACAATATTAGAAGTTAACATATATGTAACAGAATTCCTACAATTCAGAAAGCAAAACGGATTTTTTTCAAGAAGATTTATTCTTATAGGCATATGATTTTAGGGTTTTGTTTGTTTTGTTTTGATAATCTTCTATCAGGAACAACCAATTAACAAAAATAGCATTTTCTGTTTAATATTCTACAGACATCATTTTCATGCATTTCCTTAATGACTGCTTATAAAGTCTTCAGGTGTTTTGAGATGAATAATTCATTTCTTATATATTCTCTGATACCTCCATTGTGAGAGCAATATCCCTGCAGTCAAATGTTCAGAACTACTCCATTTCCTTTAACATTATCTGTTAATTTAATGTAGTCTACCAGAGGACAGGTAGAATGGCTTGCAGAGTAACGGGCTCTATTACAGATACAATCAATTCTGTGAAACAACATGTTTTCTTTTCTCAGAAATGCATTTGGTTAAAAGACTGAAATAAAATAACACATACACAAACATTCATTTATAAAAATGAATAAAATATTTTCTTCTAATCACAAGAATCATATTTCCTAAATGCAATCTTTGTGATTTCCTTGCCTTTTACAACCCAGCTAATTCTGAATATAACATTACTTTGAAACTTTTCAGAGTAAAGCACTATTGAAATGATATTATACTCCTTTGTTGCTCACTGTACAGTTTATGTTCCACAATTTCCATGTAGTTTATTTTTCTGAAATAATTTTTCTGCTTTTTTTGACAAGTAACAATTTTAATATGTGACTGTTAAATCTTCAGATAACTACATGTAGTTCCTCTGTAATTTACCATTTCTAAGAAATATTTGCAAAGCAACAAAAGGGATCTCATTTTTTTTTCAAGTAATGATGACAAAGTTGTGAAATTGTATTACTTACTAAATTTAAGGACAAGTTTAATTGTGCCTTTTGCTCTTCGTTTGGATCATTAAATAGTTAATCCTAACAAGCATAGGGGGAGGAAAAGAAATTAACTAAAGGAAGGCCCTTGTGATACAATGACACTTGCTCTATGCTCTTACAGAGAAAAAACATGATGATAAAACATCACAAAGTGGAGTGTTATGAATTTTATTAATGACTAGGAGACAGTGTGCAAAACATCAAAGGTCTGTGGAAAAGATTAATGACCCCATGTGAGACTGTTTAATTACCTTCAGCTAATTAGATTCTTGACCAAATTTTTAATATCTGCATTCCTTCTACAGCCTAATTGAGATTCCACATTATTTATCAATCTTTCAAAAAGCCCTTAGTGGGCTGCTTTTTTAGTTTTTCCCTTTGCACTTTGACTCCATTTATGGTCCATTATTAAATAAATAGCAAAGTAACTATTCCCCACAAATTGTATATGCAGAACATTTTATGCCTGTTTATTTTGACTAGGAGACTATTATTGGCATCATTTATATATAATGAAGCACTCAAACTAATAAACTGACTAACTTTAATGTAAACAATGTGCATAATATTTTTTTTATCTGGGCTATACTCAGGGACTCCTTGTGCTTTTTGCACATTAGCTTTTCTAATGTCAGTTAATCCTTATTTCAGTTTACCTTGGTCAGAGCTCAGAGACAATGATGGAATGCTCTCTAAAAACTAGATATGAGAACAACTCAATCAATTCTTTTTTTTTTCCTTATAAATTTAGATATTTTTGGATTCAGAAAGTCTTTATTGCATGGTAATTTGCATTGACAAATATCAAACACTTTCTTCTGAAATGCTGAAAACCCAAATAAAGTTTGATTATAAATATATATAATTTTTGTATCCTGTACTAAGGCAGGACAGTAAGAAGCAAGGGAAATTTCTTGGCAAGTGGAATGATGAATTGAAACAGACAGCTGATTCAAACTGGCCTTACTTGCATCCTGACTGCTCCTCCCTTGTACTATTACCATTCCCTTAAGCATTCAGTCCTCATGACAATGAATTTCTGATCAGCATCAGATAATTATAGGAACAATGCTTTAGTTCTGTTTACTACAGAGACAGAGGTTTGGTCAAACTAGAGGTAACATCTAGGCCTCAATTGTCTTTTAGCCCCAGTCCCAGAAAGCAGCAAAACCAGATGAAGGTACACAATGGCTGGCATCAGGACCAGATGCAATAACCAATGACCCCCTACCCTAGTGCCAAACTATCAGTAGAGATCAGGATCTTAATCCTATAAGCTCATTTTGGTGCATCAGCATATTAAAGGACACACGTGGAAGCTGATAAATATTTTATTGAGACCTTCCTCAAGACTGTCCCTTTAGAAAACAGATAAAAACACTTAGGATAAAGAGTGTGTCCACACCTTCTTCCTTCAGGTGTGTATATTTGCTTTTATTCTCTTAAGTTTTAAGGGTTTCCAAGGGACTTGCACCCAGGGGAGCAGCTGTAGCTCACCCTGGACTAACCTCTGAACTTGTCTCCAAAGGCCTTTCTTTTGCCTCTATAGATGTTTCCTGAGTCCACCCAGCCAAGCTGGCTCATTTCTTCTGCCTCTGTGACTTTTTTTTCTAAAGACCAAGGCAAATCTCTAAGTAGTCCACTCAAATCTTCTCTCCTAGTATACTTTTACTGTGCATGATAAATTTCTTGAACTAGAGTTTTTGACTGAACTCTTTCTTTGCCGAATTCAAGAACCAAGGTCCAACATTACAGTTAACAATATCATTTGTGAAGGAGAAATGTTTGATATAGCCTCAATGGAGGAAAAGGGTAGTTATGGAAAAACCCACCAGTCACCTAGAAAACACTGATGACATGGATTACTTTAACATTAAGTAAGCAAGAAGTCCAAACTCAGCAGGGGCAGCTGAATTATCTTTGTCTAGGCTAGTGGTTCTCAACCTTTCTAAAGCCAGGATCCTTTAATACATTTCCTCATGTTGTGGTGATTCCCAACCACAAAATTACTTTTGTTGCTACTTCACAACTGTAATTTTGCTACTGTTAATGAATCGTAATGTAAATATATGTGTTTTCCAATGGTCTTAGGTGACCCTGCATGAATCTCATGCACTGGGGAGGAGCCCTCAGCCCGGCCTGTACTCTCTCACAGTCTGGGACCCCTCAGGGGATGTCTGCCTGCCAGCAGTCAGACATCCCTCTTGAAGTCCAGGGCTCTCACAGCCTGGGACTCCTTGCTTCTTACCCGATGCCTGCAGCAGAGGTAGGAGAGGCTCCCGCCACCGATGCTCTGCTTGTCAGCTGTGAGCCCAGCTTCTGGCTGACCAGCATTCCCTCTGTGGGAAAGCACTGATCACCAGGGGGCAGGCAGTTCCTGCATTGAGCGTCTGCCCCCTGGTGGTCAGTACACGTTATAGTGACCAATCATTCTGGCATTCTGTCAATATGTATATCAGGCTTTTATTACATAGAATAAGAAAAGGAATTTCAACCCTCTATTAAATCTCATGGAAATGATTAGCACAGGAAACTTGTCATGTTCCACTAGAGAGATAGAGCTTAGTAACAGTGGAGATATTTGGGGAAGTACTTGGAGGATAGAATACATAATCAAAACAGCATGAAACAAAGATAATCTCCCCATTTTACCCTAGAAAGCTATAAGATCTGAGACAATCCAGACCAATGACTGAATGGATAGATTAAGAATTTACCTCAGTAGCCCTGGCCAGTGTCACTCAGTGGTTAGAAGGTTGGCCCGTGTATTGTAAAGTCTCTGATTTGATTTACAGTCAAGGGAACATACCTGGGTTGTAGATTCATCCCTTCCCCCTCTCCTCCTACCCCCAGTTGCAGTGCATGCAGGAGGCAACCAATGTCTCTTTCACACTGATGTCTTTCTCTCCCTCACTTCCCCTATATCTGAAAAGCAACACAAAAAAGATCCTCAGATGAGGATTGATAAAAAAATTAAAAATTTACCTCAGAAAAGTTTCTGAACCCAGTACTGCACCACCTCTAAGTCATGGATACTTGAATTTCCATATAGGCCCTCTTTCCTCTGGCAAAAGGAAAATAAGATAAACGTAGAGAACTTTCTTTGTGTTTAATGTAGATTGACTATGGGAACATTAACCAGTCATTTGTACCCCTAGGGAGGCAACATGAAGAGATTGTTCATTTAGGGTTAAAACCTGGGAAGGAGAACAAGAGATAAAGTACAGAATGCAATAAAGTTAACGATCTCTCCTTTATAACTTTGACTAACACTGGTCCAAGGACTACTTCACAACCAGCAGTCTCTGTGATTTGTTTATGATGGAAGAAAGAAATACAATTGACCACACTGAAGGCAACTCCCTTATTTCTTAACCTGCTGTTCAAATGGTCTAGTACAGTGGTCAGCAAACCGAGGCTCAAGAGCGGTTTGCCGACCACTGGTCTAGTCAGTTATTTCCTGAGGTTTTAGATCAACAAAGAAACCTCAATAAATAGCCCCCAGGTTTTTAGTTGGCCTGAGCTAATAGTTAGTCGTTCACTCTCTTAATTCACACATTCATTCATTTACTCATTGTTTTAAATAAACATATTGCTAGTGCCAACTATGTATGGTATGGTATATAATTATTAAATAACCATGGTTCCTGAGTTCCAGGAGTTTGCAATCGTATACTCTCAAGTATTACCTATAAATGTGAACAAATCTGGGGTCAGTCTATTATAAATCTACATCCAAAAGAAATGCAGAGGGATACTCAATAAAAATGAAAGCTCATTTTATTTTTCCAGAAGTCACAGGAACTTTTATTTATGATTTGCCATTGGATTCACATTTAATTGCACTTTACCTTTGAGATTCCTATATTTTAAAAATCAATGCAAAAGGCACTCTGTCACCAACAAAATTCAGATAATTTTAACATGAAATGAGGATACAGGCCCCTTTTCCTCAATCCTACACCTAAGCCTTTAGGTCCTAAGGGGAAAAAACAAAACAACCTTGGAGGCCTTTATGACTAAATCAGAGATATTATTTAACCCCACTTCCAGATCATCATGGGAATTCATTTTATAGTATCCTTCATAGGTTTTTCTTTCAAAGCATCACTGCCCAAGAGACATGAAATTTCATGTTACATTTTAACACATCATTAGTTGTAATACTGGCATTTATGCTTATTTACTATGTAGTAATTATTTAAGCAAACACTCTAAATTTCTCCGTATAATTATTATAATTTAAATTCTTACCATTATGCTCTCAAAACCTGAAGGACTAATCTGGGAATAATTTCTCATCATTAGCTTTCATGCTTTTGCTCCATAGTAAATCACTCAATAATTTCTTGGAAATAACAATAGATCTTAGTGAAAACTGAGTTGAAACGTTTATCAAAAGACTGTTTTTGTCCCCCTACCATTTAATGTAAATTATAAAAGGAAATCTTGTAATGAGACCATGTAAATTGAGACTTAAGGAAAACAAGTACTCTTACATACTTTGGTATGAATATTGTATTGAGTAATTACTGTAAAAAATCTCATGTCCTTTAATCCAACACTTCCTATTAGTAAAATGTAATAAGAAGAAAAAGAAAGGAAAAGCTAGATATTCAAACTGACATAAAAATTATAAAAATGTTTATTTCTAATAATGCAATGGTTATTATGAAATAAAAAGAAAATATTACATAATAATTATAAACTATTATAGTTATAAATTAAAAATGCATACAAACTTATAAATAATCATAAATCCAAATGTTAGCAACACAGAATATGTTCAATTTTAAGTCTTTATTAATGTGTTAATTTTTGAGTGAAAAGGTTTTCAAAGAGTATATATAAAAAAGATTCACATGAAAACTACTTAACTATAATTTGTTATCTGTTACATACTTTTAATTCATGAGAAAAATATGCAAAATTATAAAAGCTATTAATATTTAGTAGTTCCGGAAATAAAATTCTTTATTTTTCAGCATAATTTTTATAATGTTTGAACTGTTTACAATAAATATATATTTTATATCCATACAATAAATACATATTATGTGTATAAAATTTAAAACATATAGATAGCTATGAAAGACAGAATAATAAAACATAATAAAGGATTTATTTTGTGTGTCTCTATTTTTTGTTGTTTTTAAATGATCTAACATAACCATATATTATTTTATAATTACAAAAACAAAATAAATTTTAATTAGGCTAAAATTATTCACATAAACAAGCCAAATGGATTAATGAATGAAAATCTAACTTCAGATTACATGCAAAAAAACCCTTAAAGTAATAAAGCACATAATCATTAATATTTAGAATAAAACACTAACATAATAAAGATTCTTTTCCTGATATTATTATATGTTACTTGTAAAGATTTTGACCATTAAGTTTTACACTATAAAAATGTCAATCAAGTCTGAAAAGATTTGCTTATGGATATACAAATCAATCAGACAATTTTAGTTCTTTCTTTTTCAAGACTTGCTAAGACTGACATCACACTGGATATAAATTTCTCCTAAAATATGAAGTGTTCTATTAATTTTAAATTTATCTAGATCATGCTTGTTCAACTGATCAATTGTTCCTATATTTTCCCTTAAATATATAAAACAATAAAATGTACCCATGCAACAAAGCAGGTAGAGGGGTTAGATCACTAATGTTGTAACATTACTATTTCAAGGATTCATAAAGCAGACATGTGAGTGCATGGGAGGTGCAGTAAGGTTTCCACTGGCTTGAACAAATATTTATTACATAAATAGAGAAAACACCAAACCTTAATCAATAAACTTGATAAGATACACGTCAGTTATTTTATACTATATGCTCTCCAGTTTGGATAATTGCTGCTACTTGTGGCCTAAACCATTAACCTCTCACCCTCAGCGCACTAAGGTTTCCTTGCAAAAAAACCACACTACCTAAAGAAAGGCACATTTCCAACAGGAGGGAGGGAGGAAGGGAGGGAGAGAGGGAGAAGAGAGAGAGAGAGAGAGAGAGAGAGAGAGAGAGAGAGAGAG
>JAAGEH010000393.1:38448350-38474439 GCA_011751065.1 Lasiurus cinereus | reverse complement strand
AGAGAGAGAGAGAGAGAGAGAGAGAGAGAGAGAGAGAGAGAGCAGTTTGTTGATCAAGGGACTCTGTACCACACTGCATTTCAGAGTTCATAAAAAATTGTGTTGGCGTTTTGTATTTTCTTTCAAAAACAGCTTCTTATAAACTCCTAAATGGGCTCTCCTTATCCCCAGCCTTGAAAAACAGCAGTGTTTCCAACTTTTCACCTTTCAACCAATGTGTCCCTGTAGTATTCACCACACTAATGAAAGAGATTCTTGACAATGTCACCACGGACCACCCCAGAAGTGGAGTCCTGCCAATGTAAACCATTATTACAGTACTGACTTCTCATCTCCTGCTGCGAGGCTATTCAGAGACTTCCCCTGCTTCCCTAATGCTCACACTGTCTCTGAAGAGTGACATCCTCCCTTGAACCACAGACATTGGGGCAAGCCCCCTGCTACTGATTCCCATCCAAATCGCTATGGACAACATCCACACTTTGATGCAACTGAATGGACTTTCTTTCTTTGCGGGGAGAATCAAAGAACATTCAAAGGAAAAACAACTTGGCAATGACAAAGAAATGTCCACAAACTGATGCAGTCTTTAATTTGGAATTCTCCTCACATCCTGAACTTATAATAAGCAATGGGACTCTTTGAGCATAATTATTTAATAATAAAAACACCAAATAATATAAGAGCTATGTTTTTGCCAGAATCACATTCAACTTCTGGGAATGAAAATGACTTGAGTACAAATTTAGTTTACAGTTACTTACATGGGAGAATTTAAAGATATGGACTATGGGACATGGGACTACTAGTCTCTATTAAATAACTGTGACCTGTCATGAACAATTTGTATAAAGTTCACAGAAAGTTTAAGTTGCTATATTTTGAGAAATTGCTATGAAAAGATAAGGGAACCTATATAAGCATTCAGTGTTGCAGAAAAACAACTCATATAATAATTTCCCCCACAAAATAGCTACCAACTATCAGACATTTTCATGTACATGCCCATACCATGCCAAGCTGTCCTTAGAGAGTTAGGGGAAAATGTATCCTATCTTTAAGAAAAAGTCTTGCTTTCTGCTAGATTGGCAAACTTAGTCCCTTGTGTTCCCATCTTGCATCTTTGCCTTTTAATTCCCTGTCCTTAGTAGTTGATAGTGCAATGCCAAGCATGGAGAATTGCTTACTTTATTTTTTTTTGCCAAGAGATTAACTAAATTTAGGTTGAGCAATCCCTTTTATTCCAACCACGATGCCCTTGGATGGAAAGATTCACTTAAGGATATATCATCAGGAGAAGGAAAATATTATGTCTTTCCTTTCATGGATACAAATCACTAAGAGATACAAATGAAAAGATGTAAAAAAGCTAAAATGTGATGGGAAAGGTGTTCATATAAATTATGAATATTTCTGCTTAAAACTGGAGAAGAATTTACAGCAGAGCTGATACATAAAAAGGAGTTTTAGGAGTTTTCCAATGGAGGAAGTGAAAGGTGAATATTTCAGTATAGAAGGACAGAATAGCACATGCTACAGAGAGACAGCCTTTCAGTCCTTGGTTGGAAGTGATGTGCTTTTAAATGTTTAATAATTGGCTTTTGGGAAACACACAGAAAAACAACAACAACAAAACATAATGCCAGTGAGTTAGAGAGTTGGAAAAAGACATATACCACATGCTATTGTTAGCCTGGAGGAGCCAGTACCATCATACCAGTAGGGTTGGGGTATCTGGTACATGTTCAATCTTCTTATGTGGAAGATGTAAGCATAACCCAGCATCTATGAAAACACTTAATTTCACCATGTAGTCACTCTAATTATTTAGCTTTTCTTTTAGATAGTGAGGACCTTTTTTAAGCATTAGCATGTGTTTTATCACTTTTTCTTTTATAATTGTGCTTGTATCTAATAATAATTCCACTGTGATCTGGGCTGAGGAAAGATAATCAAGCTTATTAAAATACCATATTAACTCAGAGTCACTAGGACCCTCACTGAGGTCGAAGGATTGCAATGACTGACTAACAGACAGAGGTTTCTGACAGCTGTTGCAAAACTAAGACCTTAGTTCCAGATGTGGGACTGTGGTTTAAATGATTAAGGTGTCCTGAATACGTGACGGGATATTCCCTGATAATTGGAGTTACACTAGATAGATAGAAATATCATAAACAAATAGATTATTTTTATGGTTCAAGTTTCAAGTTATTAGTTAATGTGTTTATGTTAGAAAGAAGCAAAAGAACAACAAAAGAGTCTGCCACTATTTTATTAATGGGGGTGAGGGGAAAAGCTAGTGAATGATTATTACTTATTTAAGTAAATTTCTCATCTTATTAATGCAAGAGCTCCAAGCAAAATCTTTATAGTGTCTAGCAGGTCATATAAATGAATATAACAGGGCCAAGTGAAATATTGTAGAAACAAAATGGAGTATCAGGGACTTTGATGGAATGAAGGAGTAGCTACCACTCACATTCCATTGTTGTCATGGACTAGAGGCCCCTTTAAGAAATAGTGGGGTTTTGCATAAATTTTTTTGATTCTTTAAAAGTTGGCAAGTAATTCATATTTTAAACACACTGTGTGGGCCAAACAAAACATGTCAGCGGGCAGGATTTTGCCTGTTAGCCACCAATTCGAGACCTTTGCTTTCATTTATTCTAAACAGTGCAATGTGGTTTGTATTATGTGGTATTGGCAGGCAGGTAGTATGTGGGCTAACATGCCTGGATTTATTTTACTTATTAATTACTTTATATCCTGTCTTGCTCCCAGATGTATTTGAAATTGTTATTAAAAATCATACAACAATATGATAATGTAATTGAGGTGAAGGAAAAAAGAAGACAGAAAATGAAATAAAATTATTTAAGATGAGGCAACAATGTTGCATTGAGCTTCATAGCAGCCAAAGCAAAGAGTGAAAAAAAAAATCTTACAAAATTTATTTACATCATACGTGAGGTAAAATATGCAAAAGTATTTATATATTTCCACAATGGAAGAATTTTTCTCCTCACACAAGTGGTCTAGTCACCTTACCCAGTAAGTAATGGCAGTGAAATCACAGCCAATGCTACAAGCACAATATTCACATACCATGTTCAGGGACCTTTCTCAAAGACATCTACCTCCTCCATTCTGCCCACACAGATTCCTGAAAAGAGGCACTGGTAGATTCATTTGTCCATAGTATCAGTACAGGGAACAAACAGGTTTTCAAATAATTATAAGACAGTATATTAAATCATTTTTTGTGTCAGAGAGAAAAAAATATGATTATTTCTTTCTTGAAGGTATGAGAAAAGGTACCAACTCAAGATTATTTTGAATATTAATTAAAAGTTTACAGGGTGACTCTGATAAGAGTTGTGGCCTTCTGAAGGAATGCAAAAATACATTATCATTAGCCCTGAGAGAATTCCCACCAATCTCTCTCAGAAGTGTTCATACCATCGTTCCCATCTCATCCTTAACTATTTTCATTATCAATGCATGAAATGATGGGTGCCTCCCATTTATTACTCCCATTGTCTCCAGATGATTCAGTCCTGATGCCCCACATTTAAGACTTCTTTTCATTCTAACCAGCCATCATCCTTCTACATATACATAGCTCCATGAAAATTGGTATTTTCTATGCTGCTTTCCATACACTATCCCATAGGCCTTCAAGTTATATGGCACATTGAATAACACTCATTGTGGTATTATTCAATAACTTGGAGACTCAGACAGTTACAACTATCGATTCATTGGTACAGTTTTGATCAGATTCACTAACTGGGCATTGATTCTTTCACTAATCATACCATTCTTTTTTAAGGCTAAACTCTTTGTCCTGTTAAAAGCCCGTAACTTCATGAAAATCCCATTTCTCCTTTGCAATTGCTTCCACTTGCCCAGTGCAATGGCCCTTACTCCTCTTGGGGAACACTGCATCCATTTTTAAGAGAGCCTAATAACATACAAACAACCATGATTTTCCAAAATAGTAATGATCCCAAGTTTTCTTTCTATTGCTTTAATAAAGTTGTCTTCCCACTCTTAACTTTGTAGTATAGCCTCTGTTTATGGAGGAAAATGTTCTTAAGAAGAAAGGATATTTTAAATGCAACACTTGATTACATTTTAACTCTATGTCCTAGGGCAAGGAAAATAAATTTAACAAAAGAGTATTAGAGATCTATTTTGTGATTACTGACATATATAAGATTCTCTGTATGTACATATTGAAATCCAGGTAGGGAAGAAAGAATCAGAATGCTAGTAAAATAGCAGCTAGTACACCAGCTAGACAAATAAATTCAATCTCAAGAAATCCATAAATGTTGAAAAGAAAAATAAATGAATAATCCTGAATGCACAAGTTCAGTCCTTTGACTTCTATTTTAATGAACTAAGGAGTTTTGCACTTTTACGTTGGTTTGAGCTCTGCTCTCAATACGAGGCACAAGATCTCACAGGTAGACTTAAATCTATGAAAAACATGCTTCTTTGAATTTTGCCTAGGTGAGGGGTCTAATCTTAACAATAGCATCTTCCCTCAAACCCAAAACATACATAGAACAAACACTATGCTTTTATGTACCAAATTTTGCATTTATTGATTTTGATTTATGATTCTTAAACATTGTTTAAGGGAATCCATTAGAGCAGTGGTTCTCAACCTCGGGTCACGACCCTTTGGTGGTCGAACGACCCTTTCACAGGGGTGGCCTAAGACCATCGGAAAACACATATTTCCCATGGTCTTAGGAACCAACACACTGCTCCTCAGTGTAGCAAAGTGTAGCAATGTAGTTTACTGTTGTCATATGAAGACTTGCCCATGCTACACCATGATTCAAGACAAAATTAAATTTATTTGTAATTAGAAATAAATATTTCACAATATAGAATTACATATTGTTTTGTGATTAAGCACTATGCTTTAATTATGTTCAATTTGTAACAATGAAAATACATCCTACATATCAGATATTTGCATTACAGTTCATAACAGTAGCAAAATTACAGTTATGAAGTAGCAACAAAAATAATGTTATGGTTGGGGTCACCACAACATGAGGAACTGTATTAAAGGGTCGCGGCATTAGGAAGGTTGAGAACCACTGCATTAGAGCCAAAGAACTTCCTTTGGGGGAAAAATAGAAGAAAAAAAATTTTTTAAAAGAGGAAAGTGTCCAAAGATGAGGAAAGTAATCAGAAACATCAGGAGGACAAAGAGTAATTCTCCTACCTCAAAGGCAAGGATCAGAAGAGGGAGATTCAAGGGAGCAGGAAATGCAGGAGATTACAACAGACTTAAAGTAAAGAGGATGAGAATTTTTCATTAAGTATTAGATTAAACAAACAAAAACAGAAAGAAAAAACACACACAAAAAAAACACAACAGTGCAGAATGCAAGTAATTCAAGCAACAGTAACAGTCTAGTACCCTTTGGTAATTATTTCACTTTTACTAAGAATTCATTCTCACTTTAAATACAAAAATCATTTATTTACATCAAGGTAAATATCAGGTATTTAAGTGTAAAGAAAATATAGGAAGAAGTGTAATCTTTTGATGGCAAACACCTACTTCCCGTGATTATTAATAGATCAACCTCAGACCCTATATTTGCACCCTATTGGTGACCAAGTCAATATCCCAAAGCTGTGGCTCCTACAATTTCCATAAGGGTGTGATGAATAGAAAAAGTGCTGAGTCAGAGTTAGGAGGGACATGTAGGAGGATTTACTGACCTGGGAATTTGCAGTTTTTAAAAAATTGGTTAAAAATAAACCCATTAATTTAGGTCTCTAAGAACATCTTGGGTCTTAATAACAGAGTCCGCAAAGCTACTATGAGAGAAACAAAAGGAATAAACTTAGTTTGCCTTTTAACATAAAATTATTGTCCTATTAAATGTAAATTTAATCCCTATTTGAGACATGTAACTTAAATTGTGACCAAAAATATTATAGGCATGCTGAATGCTTCTAATTAAATCAGGTGGCCTTATTTTAATGAAGGGAGAATTTGGAGGCGATACCAATTGCAGTAACAAGCTGATGACTTGTTTTTCATAGTAAACATATCATTAGCATTTGGACCCCAGAAGGAGAGTAATTATTTTTTTAAATAAACTTTTACAATTAAAGACTTGGTATCATAACATAGTCCACCCCCAAGTTTCTTTCTTTCCTTAAGTGCTATTTGAAAGAGACATAGACTAAACAAATTAAAACCTGCAAAAACACACCTGGTCCTTATCTGACCAACAGCTAAATCTTGGTATAAGAACTACATAAACTTATCAACTGCTTTCTTTGCTCAGTTTGCATTGTCTTCTGGGTTTATTTTTTAAGACTTGGGGTATGCTCAGTAAGCACTTAAATGTTTAAGGCTTTGTTCAGCTTTATGGAATAAAATATAAATTGTTTATTGAATTGGGGTATGGAGAGGAGAGCTAAATTCTCTTACTTTTAATATTTCTCTTTGATATCTACCCTTCTGGACAGAAATTTCAAGCAACAGTTCCCAGCAAACATATGGGGAAGCCCACTGGAAATATCATAAGGTAAATTAATAATGGCAGATGCCGGCATGTCTGGATGTTGTTTATGCTGGAGAGTCCGGCATTCTTTATGTTTTGAAATTATTCTGTTGTAAACATTTTCAGATTCGTTTAGTTTGGCAATGTATTCTCTTCTCCAAAGGTGTCTGCATTTATTTGACTACAGAAAATATTTACTTTAGTAAAGGGCAGCTTAACCTTTGTTTAAATTTGAGGTGAGTTAAAGGTCACTGTAATTATTTGCTGTATTATTTGTGTCAGATTTGAATTACTATGAATACAGCACATGCATTGCCCTTTATTATGAAATAAGCTAAAAGAAACTCAACTTCTGCATCTAGCCAGCATATTTTATGGAACCAATCAGTGTTGCAGAACATTTTCAAGGTTTTCTCTTGGACGGTGATTGACTGAAAGTGCTTGAGGTTAAGGTCCTTTCCCAGAGGGAGGGAAGGAGGCGATTTAACATGGCAGCTCACTCTCCACCCCCCCACCCCCAGCTATGTTTTTGATGGCTAGCAGCCAGCATATGGACAGAGTGGGGTTCAAGGCTATTAGTGAAACACTGCAAGCAGTCACATTGGAAAAAATATATATAGACGGGACTAGAAGGGTGGAATTGCTGAGCAGAGGATGATTTCAGAACAGATACACTGGAATCCTCAGGTTTTCACCAAGGTAAACTCAAAGTTAAAACATGAATATTGGGATAAGTAAAGTCAGTGAAAAATAAGGAGAAAATAGTGAAAAAAATTTTGAACTACAATAGGTTAGGGCATAGAAGTGGGTGAGCCTTCATTTATGGTCTTTATCCTTCAATTAAGAAGAGAAAATAATGTAATGTAACATGTTGACTCCACACACAATGACACAGACACACAAAAACATACACCAAAAATATGCATGATTCTGGTGACGATGAGATATCAAGGCTCAATGAACAATTGAACTACATTAATAATTTAGGGTTTATTTACTTAGGATGCATGATGGGATGGAAATGGGTAGCACATTAATTATAGTGAGAACAATGGGATTTATTTTTCCAAATTAATCCAATGTTGCAAGAGTTTCCTTCTTTTGTTCATATAAAGATAATAGTGACTTTTCTTTTGTGTTGTGTGTATTAAGAAGACTAATATATTTATAGAACATAAGAGGTACCAGTCAGATGGTAAGCATTTTATAAATATGAGATCTTATTTATTGACACTATCACTCTATTGTTAATAGAATATTTAAGACTAAAAAAAAACCCTAAAGCAAATGCAAACTTTTGGCATAAGCTAAAGTGAAAACTGAAGTCAACTATACAGCTCTACAGTACTAATAAAATCTGATGAACAGTCTCATTAAGGATATGGAGAGAATGGGCTTATATGGTGACAAAAATGGTATTAATATGGTTAGAATAGAAAGGAAAATTAAAAATATCATTTAAAAGCATCTATAAATGGTGATAATGATTATAGCCTAATAGCAAGCCAGGATATTATTTCTATTCCATTACCACCAAAAATTCTTTCTTTGAGAGAAGATAGAGAAAGCGAGAGAGAGAGAGAGAGAGAGAGAGAGGGAGAGAGAGAGAGAGAGAGATTTGGTGTTCCACTTTATTTATGCATTCTTTGGTTGCTTCTTGTATGTACCCTGACTAGAGATCAAAACTACAATCTTGGTGTATCAGGATGATGTTCTAACCAACTGAGATAGCTAGATAGGGCTATAAAATTTCTTCCATTTAGATCCTTCATCTACTACAACTTACCACAATAAATGATTGTTAATAAATTTATATATTGTTAATGAATTTATATAGCTATACAAACATTCCCTCACTCCAAATAGATTAATGGCTTTATTGAAATGCAATCTACCTACTAAATTATTTACCCACTTAAATTTGGCTTTTAGTATATTCACAGAACCAGTTGAGCAACTAAAATCACTGTCTAATTTTAGAACATTTTCACCATCTCAAAAACAAAACCTGCAGCCTCTAACAGTTATTCTTATTTCTTCCAAACTCCCTTTCCCCTACTATTAGATAATTACCAATCTATTTTCTATCATTATAGACTTGACAAATGGACATTTCATTTTATGTATGATGGACATTCATATATACATAATATGAGGTGCATTGTAACTGGCCTCTTTCATTTAACATGTTTTCAAGGTTCAGCCATATTTAGTATTTTATCAGTGTTCCATTTCTTTTGATTGCCAAGTAATATTTCACTAATTAATACAACACATTTTGTTTAACCATTCATCAGTTAATGAGCATTTGGACTGTTTCCACTTTTGGCTATTAAGATACTACTGCCATGAATATTTAAGTGTAAAATTTTGTGTGGATATATATTTTCTTTTTTTATATATTTTATTGATTTTTTACAGAGAAGAAGGGAGAGATACAGAAAGTCAGAAACATCCATGAGAGAGAGACATCGATCAGCTGCCTCCTGCACACCCCACAGTGGAGATGTGCCCCCAAGCAAGGTACATGCCCCCAACCGGAATAGAACCTGGGACCTTTCAGTCCGCAAGCCGACGCTCTATCCACTGAGCCAAACCGGTCCCGGCATATTTTCGTTTTTATTGGGTAGATACCTAGGAGTGAAAATGCTGACTTGTAGGCAAAATTATTTTTAAAATTTTAAGAAACTGCCAGAGTATTTTCCATGGAATTTACACTATTTTATATTCCCATGAGCAGTACATGAGGTTTCCAATTTCTCCTAGTCAAAGTATTTCTTTAACCATTTAATTTATATATATATATAGTTTCATATATTGATGTAGATATATATATAGTTTCAGAGAGGAAGGAAGAGGGAGAGATAGAAACATCAATGATCAATGATGAAAGAGAATCAATGATCGGCTGTCGTCTATTGCATGTTCCACATTGGGGATCAAGGCAACCTGGGCATGAGCCCTGACTGGGAAATGAGCAGTGACCTCCTGGTTCATAGGTTGGCATTCAACCATTGAGCCATGCCAGTCAGGTTTCTCTGTTTTTTAATAAACTGAAAACTTGAGCCCCTAAATAAATACCAGGTGGTTTCAGATCCCTGTCTCTACAGTTGTTGAACTAATTGCAGTCTCTTTGGGGGTGATGATTGAGTGCTATGCCTCATTCAATTCACCTGGGGTTTAAAGTAAACTTACTAAATGCTTACAGAGTAGATTAGCAAACTTTGTGCAATACGTGGGAAAGCATTCCATTCTCATGCCTGGAGGAAGATATTAATTCCAGAAAGAGAGACCAGTCACTGGCTGCATAGATAGCTTCATTAAGCACTAGTCCTGAGTGGAAATGGGATATAATATCCATTGGGCAAAGGTCTGCATATTGGTAGAGTTTTTCTTTATAATTCCAGAGCTTACATACTAGTAAACATGAGTTTGAGGCAGTGTTTCTGGTTTAATACTTGGTATTTCTAGGCTATGGAAAGCTATTAGTCCTCTTACCCCCATAATAATACTAAAAAATGAAGATCACACTTAGACGATGGAAAGGAATATAGAGAATGTGTTTGAATGAGAAAAAGGTATTCCTTAATTAGCATATTGGGTTCATGTAATCTCTACTTCTTAATCTTCAGTAAAACTGCAATTTTTAACAACAAATAATCATACAATATTTTTTGCCCTGTTAAATTTTTGGATATGGAACCAAAGAATCATTTTGCATCAGTGTATTGCTATAGCTGAAATGGGAACCCAAATGGATGAAGTCTCCTCTTTCTAGAAGTCATGGCACAGTTAAAAAATGTGCACAACTTTTGTACTACAGCTGAGCAAATGCTTAACTACAGTGCTGTTTCTCATACTGTATATCCAGGTTTGTTAAAATAACGGCATCAACAACAAAAGCTCTGCATTGCAGGTTGGAATCCAGGGTATAATCAAATATAAACATGTTAAAAAGCTTTCAGCAGATGGAAGCCCATTTTAAATGTATAAGGATACCTAACTGGTATAAAGGAAGAAAAAATTATAAACTGGAGAGACCCAGATGTTGTTTTATAGCCAATCTAGTGAAGAGAAAATAACCCAGCTTACTTTGTAATTGGGGAGCAGTCGGAGGGGGAAGGCAAGCAAGCCGTATGAAGTGCTGATGTTATAGAACTCTTTATCAAATTATTTCTCTAGTTCATAAATAGGTTTCTTACTGTCAGGAGATATAATAGTAGACATAGGAATTTGTTAGCTAAGCAATTTATTAGCCATTCAAATAAGCTCAATTGGAGAAGTCTTGTGAACTAGAAAAAGGTCAAAAGGTTATGCTAAAAATAACATATCAAAACCAATATCAAAGGCTTATAGTGCTACTTAATAGCATTTTTTTCTTATTAACGTGAAGGAAAGAGGCCCACAGGTCACAGACTTTAAATCAATTTGTCAAACTTAAGGAAATGGGAGAAGGTAAAATGAGTCAAAATTCAACTTGTATATGATTAATAATATCAATTATTTCTTGCTAGATTATTAGATAATCATAATTTAGCAGTTGACATATCCACACTTTATGTTATAGCAATTATTCCAGGCATTAGTGTCATTATAATAATTAAATTAGTTGATAGAATAAATAACCTGGAAATGAGTATAGTCTGGAAATAAAGACCTGTTTTCAGAGCTGCATAGAGTTGTAAATAACAAAGAATCCTAACTTTCTCAGTCTTCACTTGCTACTCCCATTTTCTCTTTCCAATCATTAAAAAAAAAAAGGAAAACAAAAAAATATATAGACGTGTTATTGTCTATTCACCTTTGATTGAATAGAGATTCTGAGCTCTCATTCTAAGATTTCCTCTGCTTGTAATAACTCTCTTATCTTCCTTAATTTGGACAACTTTTCTTTAAGCATTAAGAATTTAGTTCAGACATTATGTCTCATAAAAACTAGTTTCTATACCCCACAGATTGTACTACATGTCCCCAATTTAGAAAACTTCTTTATGGTATTTCCACATTATACAAAAATTAATTGTTTATATCAGCCTTTTAGAACTAGTCTGGAACGCTATTGAAGATAAGGGACTATGCCTTGCATCTTAGCTCACTATGTTCTTCATAAGATAATCATTATAATGATTTTGTTTGACTTATTGTAAACACTTATTAAATTATACCTGCTATTGTTAATATTACCATTGTCGTTAGGAATAGTAGTCAATGTTCCATGGGTAGTAGTGATTAAGATTAAGTACAAAAAATATGCTGTGAATATTCACGGTGGTTAATGCAATTCTTTGGTTCTTTTAATGTGTTTAACCAACATAAATATAAATTAGTGTGCACCTTGCAATTTTTTTTATTAAAGGTTTACTTTCAGAGGTAGCTTTCTAGTTTTTTCTTTCAAACTGAATTTAAACCCCCTCCACTTGCCACCATAAAGTAACCAAAACATGTTCAGCCTCTTCAATGATTTGAACCAGATATTTTGAAAATTTTCATATTAAAAAAAACTATGTTATTCTCAATTTTTAAAATGGATTATAAAACTTCAAACATTGTACTTTCAAACTTTAAATAAATCAAAGTATATGTTGAAGTAATTGTGTTCATATAAGTCAATATTTTTATGGCAATCACTAAGAATTATATTGACTAAGGGATAATTGCTTTGGATTGCATTTATTTCAATAAAACAACACTTTTAAAATTAATAATGTACTTTATTTCATAAGGAATCCACTCCAACTACGTCTGAATATCCTTTAATTTATAATATATAAAAACATATAAAAATGTTTGATAAACATTAAGCTATAAAACAAGTTATATCTTAGTACATAAAGGATATTTTAATTGAAAGAAAACATTTGTTCTTCCCTTTCTTTATGATAAATCTGTAGTTCAATCAATTTTCTTTTATTAAAATATAAAAATATCAACATGAAGAATTTAAAAATAGAAAGTGGCTATTAAAACTTCCTAGCCAAATTACTATCTTCAATATGTTACCATCTCCTTTAGTAACATAGTATTTATTTTGCCATGATTGCTATAAATCCAAGTGACTCAACAGGCACTATGTGCTCAAATTGTTAGTATGATATAGAACTAAAGTATCTATCATTGGTTTTAAACACATAGGAAAATGGCTATCTTAACTGTAAATTTATTTTATTTGTATTAATCACAATTGCATTTTTCTGTCTATCTAGTCTTGGAAGACATAAACTCAATTAATTTACATCCTGCTTCATTCACAATGAGCTGTACCTCTGAATTTTAACATGCTATTCTTAAAACTATTAGCTGTGTATGTGCTTTATGGGACGTTCCTACAATTTGGTGTCCATACATTTCTCTGAAAGCTATATTATAATTAGAGTTTAGGTTAATACTATTCAGTAACCATAAAACAGACATAAAATAATTATAACTCATTTAGTGAAATTAGAAAAGGAACAATTATTAGACTCCCATTGTGAAGCTTTGCTGTGAGGGATAGATAATCTATCTGCAAGATGTACTTTCAGAACACCATTTTCAGAGAAATAAACTAGATAGATTACTGCTCCTTGTCTTTGTGCACTTGAGGCAGAAGTGGAACTAAAAACTTGTGTTGTATATGTGAGTTTCCTGAACTTTCCTGAATGTTTATGGGCAAATTAAAAAGAAAAAGATTCTAGACATAGTATATACTCCAAAAGAAATTTATTCTATTTCTAATTGTGAAGCTGAGAGATTATATGTGTGAGTTTGCAAATATATTACATAAACTTTGTATTAATAAAGTACATTTCACATAGATTTGCAAAAAAATATATATTTTTTACAGTCTAAGGTACTTCAAAGCTGTCTAAAAATCTTAATGATCAGTCATTTTTTCCATTGTACTTTGCTTTATAGTGATTGATTTGATTGAGTGCCAAGAGAAGTGTATTGGGCTTTACGATTTGCCTTATTATTCAATCATGAGCCCTTGGCAAAGGTATGTTCATCCATTCAGAGATAAATGAGAAAAGATGATGTCTAAGACTTGGTAACTATAAAATGGAGAAAATAATAGACTATCTCTGCATTCCCTTTTATTAAACCTGTTCTATCTAAATTGTTTTATTGTGACACAAGACTGCCAATATCCAGGAAAGAAAAAGTGATAGATATATAGATAGATGATAGATGATGATAGATAGATAATAGATATATGATAGATAGATAATCTTTTATACATTTAATTTCAATTGTTGCTGAGAAGAATGTCTTATGGCAAGAATTCATATGTATAGGCTGGGTGAAATGGCACATTTTACAATATGAAAGGACTTAACTAAAGATGAATCTATACCAACTCTATGTGGCATTGCAAGGGAAAATAAAATCTCTCAGCATTGGCTTTCAATCTCTTAGCAGAGGCAAGAACAAGGTCTATTCTTTCTCATTGTCTGTAATGATCTGGTAATATTTACTTTTTGATTTAATATGTCAAATCTATAGAATATTCCCAATAAAACAGAAAAAAAATAAGTTTTGACATTTTGTCATGAGGGTATTGGGTGACAAAGCAAAAATAGTTGGGATAAAGTGTTCAAAATTACTTGAGGTCATCACTAATTTTATTTGTTTAATAACAAGTAACTTTTGTTTTGATTCTCATTCAATTCAAAAGTAAAGATACATCCAGAGAATTTCCTCTGACAGCTAGGAACAAAAAGAAAGAAAAGGTTTCCTTCTGAGGGTACTTCTCTGTCATTTAAGCCGTTTACATATTTCTTTGCTTTTACCTTTCTTTCTTGCTTTCTGACCACCAGGGATCCAATGTTAACACAGGGTCACCGGGGTTCTGTCCAGCTCTAGACAGATGTTGCTATAGTTAGGGTTTTATGACAGAATGAGGTTTCCAGAATGCACTGGTGAGTTCTGTGACAATTGTTAAGCTTGTCATTTATGGTAAATAAAAGGCAATGCATTGATTACTTTCAACACACAACATTTTTTATGAGTGTGTGAAATACTTTTGTTTTTCCCATCTAAAAATAATAGCTATATAGCAACCCATCCCCCCAAAATAGGCCACATTATTTATAGTCTAAGACTCTCAGGCATCATCATTTACATTGAGCTGAAAGAAATTAAGACTTTTAAGATGAGTTCAGTCTTTCTAGACAAGTAAGAAAATTAATTGAATGAAAATGTAAAATTAAAAGGAAATGATGAATTTGGCTAATTTCTTCCTCTTCCAATGATCCAGTATATTCCTCTGACTATTCGCCAGGAACATTGCCTTAAATAACAGCTGTGAATTATAGGTTCTAGTAAAGTATGTAGGTTTTTTTTTTTTCTGTTAAAAAAAGCATCTGATAAACAGTTGTCTCAAAGATTTAAAGGATTCATCCCAAGTTTTAATAACTCCATGTGGTTTTAAAATATTTTAATACTTCCTCTCAACAGGTTCCTCACTATACAGCTGTGGAATTAGTAGGACAATTGAAATGGGAAAAGCAGTGTTCTTATATTTCTGTGTTACAAGTGTTTTTAAGGATCAGGTAAAAACTTAATAGTAAAACAAAACCAATGTTCTCAATAGTTTGGTAATTTAATCTTTATTAAAAATAACCAACTTGTCTGTTTCTTTGATTATAAAAATTAAAATTACTATCTATCTATATTTGAATCGTCAAGTCAACTTATTCAAAATTATCAGAGACTAAGTATATAAGATACAACATAGAATAAGAAAGTAACTTACTCTGACAAATTGTTTTATGTTTGCCATAAATATTTCCCTGACATATTTCTTAGATAAATAAAATATATAATATTTTAATATAGATAAAAATTTGTTAGGTGGAAAGAAGCTACAAAGGGAAAAAGGAGATTATAATGATTATCTAAATAGATTTATTAATAACTTCATTTAAATAGTGCTAATAATCTTTAATAAGATTTCTAAATTTTTATACACAAAACAACTCTTATAGTACATGTTGGAGGCATTAATGAAAAAAGAAAGAAAACTAAAATCTAGACATCAGAAAAATTAGAACTTTATAAGAAAGAGATTCATGAAATTTGTAAAAGGTGATTCTTATTATAGGTACTGCATTCCTCACATTATAAACACTTAATGCTACCCTTTGCATCATTTAAAAGACATTAAAAATGAAAAATAGTAATTTTTTAAATGTGAAAAAACACTTGAAGAATGCTATATTTTATGGAAGTTATCTTAAAAATTAATATGAGCTGATCTTTCCAAATGTTCAGGTAATTTAAATAATTCTAATTTAGAGATAAGATATTCATATTTTATATGAAAACTTAGGATCCAAAGATTTTTATACATTAAAATATAATTTTATACTGATTTGATTTAACTTTCAAATGCTTTTCCTTCAGTATAGTATAATAACAATTTATTTTTTAAAATTATAAAATGTATGTGTAATATTTATATGTATACTTTATAATGTATGTATTTCTTTATAATAGATACTCCTTTTAACACCTATTAGGAACATAGATGATCCTTTTAACTATTCAATAATTTATATAGAAAAATAATGTTTATATATAACATATTTCATATGAGCACAAAATGAAAATAGCACTTTACTATGTTCCCATCATATGAAATGTGATTGCTTGTCTTAAAAAAATGAAATTTTTAATCATAAAATAGTATCAGTGTTCATTATGAATGTGTGAGGACAGTGCTGTGTATATTTTAATGTAACCCTAACATGATAAAATAAGCATGACCTTCCCTCCTTACCCTCTATTTCCAGATCTCTTTAGAGCCCTATGGACCCCTTTAATCTCAACTTAGCCACTTGGAAAACTTTTTGTTAATTTACTTTATTTTGGTTATTTTTACTCTCCATTATACCTCAGTAAAATATTTTGAGATTTTAATATATTTTTATTGATTTTTTACAGAGAGGAAGGGAGAGGGATAAAGAGTTAGAAACTTCGATGATGAGAGAGAGATCAATCAGCTGTCTCTTGCACGCCCCCTACCGGGAATGCCTGTAACCAAGGTACATGCCCTTGACTGGAATAGAACCTACGACCCTTCAGTCCGGCAGACCAATGCTCTATCCACTGAGCCAAACCAGTTTTGGCTATTTTGAGATTTTAAAGATGAAAAACAAAGCAAACTCATGAAGGAAACAGTAAACAGTAAGAGTAGGGTGATGTTTACATCCCCAAACTTGAGTATCCTTTTCAATCATTAGGAATAATATTGTTAGAATAAAAAACTATATCTATGCCATTTTGAAACCAAACAACATGCACATCCTTTTGTAGTTTTTAATAGATTTACTTTTCCAAAAATGAATGTTTTATCTAGATTACTTAATCAAAGTATAATATGAGATTAAACTCAAAACTAACCAAGAAAGCCCTAACAGGTTTGGCTCAGTGGATAGAGCTTCAGCCTGAGTAATCAAGGGTCCCAAGTTTGATTCCATTCAAGGGCATGTACCTTGGTTGTGGGCACATCCCCAGTAGTGGGGTGTGCAGGAGGGAGCTGATGGATGTTTCCCTCTCATTGATGTTTCTAACTACCCTCACCTTTCTTCTCTGTAAAAAATTAATAAAATATATTACAAACAACAACAACAAGAAACTAACCAAGATATAACTTTAGTCATGAGATACAAAGAAATCTTCAACTGTATGTCTTCATAATTAATTACCAGTTAACTATTTAGAATGCCACAATTTTCCATTAGTAAAATTCAGTCACCAGAAGGAGAGCTGACACAGAAACCTAAATTTAAAGCTACCAGTTTGTTTAGGTTAGAGGAAAAATTAAAGCACAGACAAATGTGATTTTTTTTTCTCATACACTGTCAAGCAAATAATATAAACATATGACAGAGTTTAGTTCAATTTGCATATTTGAGTTGACACAATGATTTCTTTCTTTAGAGTTCCTTATTACATTAATTTTTGAATCCATGTCAGACCCACAGAAAATTGAAAGAAAAGAATAAAGTAAGGATGATAGAGAGGAAAGAATATAAGAAGGGAGAAAGAAAAAAAAAGAAAATTGGAAACAGGAGAGTAGAAGCAGAAAGCTAAACAAAATTCATATTGCTTTAATTTTGATACAATGTGCTGGTCAATTGGCCACGTAAACATACTTTTTATAGTCAACTCAGAATTTAAAAACACTTTGTTGTAGGATGATAACTCTGATGAATTTAACTAACATTTTTTTCTCAAAAAACAAATTTGTTTACTCTCTGTTTACCTTTTAATATTCTTTCTATAACCAATCTCAATTTTTATAGTGGTAAATTAATACAGATCTGTAATAGAAGGAGACTCTCCAAATAAATGAAGAAATCTGTCTTTTTGAAGAAGGACAGAGATCTTATGAGAGGAATGAAGCAAAAGGAAGAATCCCTTAGCAAGCAGAGCATAGCAATAGGCTGAAATGATTCTGACTTCTTCCGTTCAAAGCTAAGGTGCATCACTCTTATTATAAGAAAGGGAGAAAATTAATTGGGATGTCTATACATACAAAAATATATCCAAGGTAGGAAAATTACTAAGTAAAATATTTCAGTGCAAATGTAAAAATCACTGCATATCTTAAAATTATTATGAATGACATGAATTCTATACAGATGAAAAGCACAGACAGAAGTTAGACAGTCAGTGGTGACTAATTCCTGTTTTATGCCAAAAACAAGGTGCTGGATAGTGGTTAAAATAACTCAATACAAGCAGAATGGTTTGGTTATATCCAACCCACTTTGTTTAAGTGATATGATTTATTTCCTATGACCAAATAAAATAAATTTTTCAGAACTCAATATTCATGAAAAGTTTTGTAGTAGAAAATGTCTTAGAAAATATCAGAATCTGAAGACTTTTAAAGGAGAAAAAGACTTCAAAACTCTCATAGTCCATCATTTATATTTCAAAAATGAAAGAAAAAGACATAGGAGTATGAAATTTTCTTATCCAGAAATCTCTTAACCACTGATATAAACCTATATATAAGATAAATATTTTAAGACCCCCAAAATAAATGGAAAATAGAGATATAGATAAGATTCAGTAATAAATATATTGCTGTCTTTTCTATATTTATATGTCTACAACTATATCTTATCTCCATTGATTTATATGTCTATATAAAGTCAATTATAAACTTCTTTTAAATATAATATGACTTCTCCTAAAGAAAAAGTTGTTTCTAATTATGCCATATGACACCTCTCTTTTAAAAATATTTAACCTGAATGATTTCTTAAAATTTTTCTTTCAATCTTAGGTGTCACCTGTTTTGTTTTTTCTTATCTTTTATTTTGTTTATTTTTTTATTTTCAAAGTAAATCACAAACATATTTTTCATAGCCTCACATTTCCAATTCATTCAATAAATAAATCATTTTCACAGTGTTTCATTTAAACTTGAACTAATATATTTGAAATAGTGGAGAACTCTTCTATGTCAAGAATATATTCTTTAGCTTATTAGAAAGAAGATTGAATTCCAGTTTCTAATATTTAATTTTTTCTGAATCTATCTGTATTGCTTAGTCCAATCTATATTATCACTTACCTTTTGCATATTAACACCAATAGCAGTTCTTTTCTATTAAGTCTCTTGGTATTCATTGATGTTTTATGAATAATGATGCTTAATTTTAATTGAGCTCTAAGTTTCTATTTAATTATGAGGCTCTGTGATACCTTAAGCACTTTTTCCCTCTATGGTTACTGTGAAATTTCTATATAACCTCTATAAAATACTTCATGTATTAAACTAGTAGACAAGCCATTTTAAGAGAAAGACTAATTAGAATTTTGCAATTATCTTTATGTACTATTTTTGTTTTTTAGCAAAAGTTTTTTTTAAAAATACAACTTGAGAAAGAGTCTGAACACTGGTCTTTAATGGTGTGTTTTTGGCTTGGAAATCAAATATATATTTAAGCACAAAAAGTGACACATTTAAATTATGCTGTTTTTACTCTTGTTTAGTTGTGTTGAAGTGGTGCTTACTATTTTTCTTAGCTGATATCTCAGTGTGAAAACTAGTCTGATGAGTGAGGAGCCAGGCAGGAGGATGGAGTATGGACTGAGACCCACCCCTATGCCTACTGCAGCCTTACAGCCCACAGTTACTTTCAAGATATATGAATTTGTGCACTGGGACCCTAGTAATTAATGATAAAAGTTATCTTCTTCCTAAACAATCAACATGCAATGTGAGACAGGAATATGATAACTGACAGTTAAGTGGATATTGTACACATGTCCATCCATGAGGGGGGGAACTGTTACTCTTTTTTTTATCTTGGTATCATATAGCAATTAGCTTAAAGTAGATCACAGACATAAAGACAATTGCCAAAGAAAATATGGCATAAATATCCCTCTGTTAGGCAAAAATTGTCTTGTTACATGTATTCACATTTTTACATTTATATATTTATATATGATATAATATACATATATATAGCTACACACATATAAATAGAACTTAATCAAAGTTAGAACCTTTATGTTTAAAATGATACTGTTAAGATAAGGTAAAGGCAAATGGTAGGGAAAAGATCTTTACAAAATATCATCAAATGAAACACATATTCAAAACATTGAAACCATTTTTACAACTCCATAAAACCCAATGAAAAGTGGCAAAAATATGACACTTCAATGAAGAAGACATATGGATGGTGAATAAGAACATGAAGTAATTCTCAATCTTGTTAGACATTAGAAAATGCAAATTAAAACCACTACACACCAAGTAGAATGCTTAAAATGAAAATGAAAATGCTGAGTGTTGGAGAGGATGTGGAGTAAGTGGAACTTGCATATATTGCTACTGGGAGTGCTGTGGGAGCCCTTTTCCATGTCTCACGTGGTTCAGGGTTCCCGGTTCAAGGTTTGGGTTCTGGAGGAGGCCACATGCAAATGAAGAGAGAGACTAGAAAATATTAATTTGGCAATATTGGGGGGCCAGGTGGGAGCCTTCCTCTAGTGCAGCGGTTTTCAACCTGTGGGTCACGACTCCTTTGGGGGGTCGAACGACCCTTTCACAGGGGTTTCCTAAGACCATCAGAAATTGCAGATATTTACATCACGATGCATAACAGTAGCAAAATTTCATGGTTGGGGGTCACCACCACATGAGGAACTGTATGCAAGGGTCGTGGCCTTAGGAAGTTTGAGAACCACTGCTCTAGTGGAAAGGACTACCCCTTGTTCTGGCCTTTTTCTCCCTTTTATTAAGGCTTTGGGACACACCCATAGCCTTTAGGCAGGAAATAACAAAACAGAAATTAACATGAAACAAACAGGTAGAGGCTGCTTCAGCTAACAATGTTTCAAGTAAACAGTGAGTGATTAGCTCTGTCCTTTCAGAGCAATTAAGATTGACCAGTTTCTGGTCTCCTGTTCATAGTGAGACAATGTTTGGTTTCTGGCAAAGTGCAAAATAACATTGCTCTGTTAGAAAATAGTTTGTCAGTTTCAAGTCAAATATATAGTTATATACACATATACACACAGATATAAAATTATGGCCACCCAAATACTTGTACACCAAAATGCCCTTAACCTACTCCTAGATGTCTAGAAATATATAGTCTATAGAGGGACTTTCTTTATAGCCACCAAGTCTGGCAATGCCATAAATATCTATCAACTCATATACAATGAAACACAATTCAGCAATGTTGATGAATGAACTATTGATGCATATAACAATATGGATGAATCTACAAAGCCTTAAGCTAAGTGAACAAATACAGGCACAAAAGATTGTATACTGAATGATCCCAATTATATTGTATTTTCATTCTGGAAAAGGCAAAACCATAGAAAGAAAACTTAATGACTGTTAGGAGCCAGTAGTAGAAGAAGGTCATGATGTGAAAGTGTACAGGGAAACTTTTTGAGGTTGAAAATATTCTGTAATCTATATTATCGCTGTGGAGGTGATCATGGCTGTATGCATTTGCCTAATTTTACTAAAGTACATGCTTAGCCCATGTGAGTAGCTCAGTGCTTGAGCATTGATCTATGAACCAGAAGGTCACAGTTTGACTCCATGGGTTACAGGCTTGATCCCCAGTAAGGGGTGTCCAGGAGGTAGGCAATCAATGATTCTCTCTCATCATTCATGTTTCTGTCTCTCTATCCATCTCCCTTCCTTTCTGCTTCAATAAAAATACATATTTTTAAAAAGAAGTAAAAAGCACATACTTGAAGACAGTTAATTTTGGCTATATTTAAACTGCATTTTCAATAAATTTGACTTAAAAGCAAAAAGGAAAATACACTGAGAACTCCCAGTGAGCAGGATATGATAGGCTGCAATAGGCAATGCTCTCACTGAAGCATTTAAAAAAATAAAAAGCTGCCGAGACCGGTTTGGCTCAGTGGATAGAGCAGCAGCCTGCAAACTGAAAGGTCTCAGGTTCGATTTCGGTTGGGGGCATGTGCCTTGCTTGTAGGCACAACTCCAGTAGGGGGCATGCAGGAAGCGGCTGATCGATGTCTCTCTCATCGATGTTTCTGAGTTTCTATCCCTCTCCCTTCCTCTCTGTAAAAAATCAATAAAAATATATTAAAAAATAAAAAAATAAAATAAAAATTAAAAAAAGCTAAATGTATTTCAAAAATCATTTTCACAAGCATAAACTACTTTTATATTTCAATTACATTGAATATTAATTTACATTGAATATTACTTTATATTTGTTTCAGGTGTACAACATAGTAGTTAGACATTCATATACTTTACAAAATGATCCTCCTGCTATTTCAAGGACCCACCTGGCACCACACATAGTTGTTACATTATTATTTGCATAAACTTTTAAAGGAAGAACTAGGTGCACTAAAATTCCAGAAAGTAGGGAACATTTCTAAGGAGACTTCATGATCATCATATATTTCCCTAGGGAAATTAGCCAAATTATGTGCATTTTCCTATCATTGGTTGATGTTCAAGCTTAACCCAAACTTATATACTCTGGTGCGGTAAAGAAAAACCAGCTAAACTCTTAATGTTCTAGCAGCATAGAAGTTAACAATTTAGAAATTTAGAAAGCCTCATCACTAGACCAGTGTTTCCTAAAAGATAAAATTTGAAGACTGTGAAGAAGGATTGGGAGTTTATTTGAAAAAAAAAATGAAGGTGCATAAAAATATCCTGGAGTCTTATAGACCTTGGTAAAAAGAAATTAAAATAAATAAAATAAAAATCTGATAGGGAAATAGGCTATTTCAAACAGTTGACCTGCTTCACCTTCAAGATATTTGTTGGATAATGGCACATGAGTTTAAAAGCTTAGAGCTGGGTGGGAAAGGATAAAGTCAGTTTCCTGCAATCTCAGAGAGATAATGACAAAGAGAAAAAAACCGGCTTTATCCAAAATCTCAAAAGTGCCAAGTCCAATAAACAAGGCAAACAAAATACAGAATGAGTCTTAGTAAGTATAACCAAGTTCTGCAGCATATCAATCATGATTTCATTGAGATTTCAGCCTTTTCTATTTGTCTAGCAGAGAGAAGAACACTTTCAGGTGGAGAATGACAATACTTTGAACTTCTGTGTTTCCTTTGTATGTAATATTGGCATATAATAAAAAATGTTATATATTAGACTGAGAATAGGCAGGGACTTATGAAAAAAATCAAGCTAAAACAGACAAAGGACATTTACCAACGGATTACACAGAAATTAAAATTAATAAGCAAGTACTTTAAATATGATCATTGTTTAACAAAAATAAATATGAAAATATATATAATGCAGGAGAGGATATTTAAACAAATATTGAAAGATATAAAAAACAAACATCCTATAACTAAAAAATAAGATATCCAAAATTTAGACCTCAGTGGATGGGTTGAACAGCATATTGTAAGCATAAAAATACAGGATTTGTAATCTGAAAGAGAGTTCAATAAAAGTGTCAAAATTAGCCCTGATCAGTTGGCTTGGTTAGTTGAAGTGTCATCCTGTATACCAAAAGGTTGTGGGTTTGATATCTGCTCAGGGCACATACTAGGTTGAAGTATTCATCACTGGTCAGGGCACATACAGGAGACAATCTATGGATGTTTCTGTCTCACATTGATGTCTCTTTCTCTCTCCCTCTTTTTCTCTCTAAACATATCCTCAGATGAGGATCTATATATAGAATAGCCTAAGCAACCCTTAGGACCAGAGGACTGGCCAGTAGCTATGTTGCACAATGACCAAAAGAGGGCAGACGCTCAACACAGGAGCTGCCCCCTGGTGGTCAGTGCACTCCCACAGGCAACCTCCTGTGACCATCCAACCTCCTGTATTCCCTTCCCTGAGACTGGTCCCTCCCCCTGGCCGGCAGGCCAACTTCTGCAGTACCTCTCCCTGTCCATCCCCCACCCCCACCCTCACAGGCCAGCTCTGATTGACACAACCCCAATCAGGGTTAGGCAAGATGGCCCCAATAGGCCTTGATTGCCAGCCAGGCCTAGGAACCCAACGCATGTACAAATTCATGCACCAAACCCCTAGTGGTTGTATGTTAGAATCCTTTAGGAACCTGGTCAGTGTAGCTTAGTGGTTGAGCATTGACCTATGAACCAGGATATCAGAACCCCAGACTCCAGCCCTTCCCACACCCTTTTGATGCTGATCTTTCAGCAACTAGCTTTCACATTTATTCCATGGGCTGGACGATGACCATCTACCTTGTACTTTTCCTCTTATGAGTTTTTGTTTTCTTATACTCTTAATCTTAAATTGTTGATATTGGTTACTTAGAAGTCAGATAATTAATTACATGCCTTAATTACTTAATAGTCTCTTCAGAAAAAGTGCATTGACTTCTCTGGCACCTATTTGCAATTCAAAGCATAATCATGAAACTTCCTTGATTATCACAAATGAAACACATAATACTATTTATTTTTATTTTTGATTCCAGAGAGGAAATGAGAGGGAGAGACAGAAAAATCAATGATGATCGAGAATCATAGATCCGCTGCCTCCTGCATGTCCCTGACTAGGAATTGAGCCCACAACTCAGGCATGTGCCCTTGACTAGAATCGAACCCAGGACCCTTCTGTCTGCAAGCCAATGCTCTATCCACTGAGCCAAACTGACCAAGGCAATACTATTTTTTTAAAGTAGTTATCTACATGAATCCCATTCTTATAATCTTCTGTAAATGCTTATTCCTTTCAGGCAAAGAAAAAACATATACTCACTGTACCACATAAATAAAATGCTTGCTTCTATTCCAAATGAGTAATTAAAGTGTTATTTTGTAAGGGAATTTTTTTATACCCATGGGTATCTAATACATGTCACTTAAACTCATTAATCCACTGATGACTAAACAGTGAACAATATCTGCTTGTTAAGCTAGCTAAAGTTTTTTTTTTAATTCATAAAATAATACCAATTTAACTAACCCTACACTTTCCAAGTGAGTTTATCTTAAATGCTTCTTTTTTCATACAATACTTTTGGTGGGACATTATGACTCAGTTCTATGACTATGTATTGAGTGCCTTTTGTATGTATCCACTAAGTGAATGTCCATGTGTTAAGCGTTCTGACATTTCTGCAATGTCCATCAATGCTGAGGTGAAGGAAAAAATGGAACAGAAAACATGGTTAGAGCAGTAACTGACGTTTATTACAGAAAATAGCTAGTTGGATGATTCAGGAAAATAGAATATAGTGTTTTGTGTCTTGTACAAGGCTGAGAAATAAAGGGAAGGGTCTGGAAAATTCAGACAGTGTCCTGATATGTAATAATACATGTATATGTCTTGTTTCTATACTAGAACACTTTGAATGTGTTGACGGGGTTGCCATAAGATAATAGATGATTGCAGAGTGATTCTGAAAGATTGATTCATATATGAGGAACAATTACAAAACAAAGCAAAACAAACAAACAAAAAAAAACACCCCATAATGCCATATGTTAGGGCTGATTTAGAAATTACAGAAAAGGATTTGATGTAAATAACATGATGGTGTCTTCTACTTATAAGAGGCTGCAAAAGCAGTCATGATCATGCACAGTCAGCAAGATAAATAAATCATCCTCTTTGCCTTTTAGAATCTCTTAACTTAGGGAGTAAGACCTATAAAGAAAATACACAGTACCCAACTTGTGTGCTTCAGTGGTTGAGTATCAGCCCATGAACTAGGAGGTTCTGGTTCAATTCCTGATTAAGACACATGCCCAGGTTGTGGGCTCCATCCCCAGTAGGGGATGAGCAGTAGACAGTTAATGATTCTCTCTCATCATTGATGTTTCTATCTCTCTCTCCCTTTTCCTCTCTGAAATCAATAAAAATATATTTTAAGTCCTCACTGGTTTGGCTCAGTGGCTAGAGCATCGGCCTGCAGACTAAAAGGTCCCAAGTTCAATTCTGGTCAAGAGTATGTACCTTGGTTGCAGGCACGTCCCCAGGAGGAGGAGTTCAGGAAGCAGCAGATCAATGTTTCTATTCCTCTCCCTTTCTCTTTGTAAAAAAAAAATCAATTATATATATATATATA
>JAAGEH010000393.1:38392529-38448250 GCA_011751065.1 Lasiurus cinereus | reverse complement strand
TTCTCTTTGTAAAAAAAAAATCAATTATATATATATATATATATATATATATGTGTGTGTGTGTGTGTGTGTGTGTGTGTGTGTGTGTGTGTTTAAAAATACACAGTAGAGATTTGCCTGAGATAAGAGGGAGGTGGATGTCTGTGAAGGCCTGAAAGCTGCAGCTGGTGGATGCACCCACCGAACAGCCAGGGACCCAGAGCATGGCTCTCTAGGCTGCGAGGACTACGGGCGGCGGATTCGGAGATCCACATGGCACAATGAAAGTGTTTACCTTATTTGTGATTATTAACATCTTGAATACATTTCTACTCTGTGCCTTGTGTGCTGTACCTGGTCGTGTTGTAGTTTGTGCCTTTCAATCAATGTAGGACAGAGAACTACATAACCAGACACCCGGAGAAGAAAGACCATGGGCAGAAAAATAAACACCCCACATAAGACAGAAAGGCAGGTTTCACCAGAAAAGGAAGTAAACAAAATAGAAGCAGAAATAAGCCTGCCAGAGAAAGAGTTCAGAGAAATGATCAAAAGGTGGATGAAAAGAATGGAAGACAAGTTCGACAACCTGAGTAAGAGCCAAAGGAAATGAAGAAGACCCAAGAGGAGATGAAGAAGCAGCAAGAAGAATGCAGAAGAACCTAGAGGAGGTGCAGAATAAACAAGAAGTAATGAAAAATGACATCACTGCTATAAAGAACTCAATAGAAAGCATCAAAAGTAGACTAGAAGAAGCAGAGGACTGCATTAGTGAGCTAGAAGACACAGTAGGAAAAAATACCCAAGTACAGCAGCTTCTAGAAAAAAAAGTTAAAAAGCAAGAGGAGAGCCTAAGGGAACTTTGGGATAACATGAAACAAAACAACATCCACATAATTGGGGTTCCAGAAAGAGTGGAAACTGAATAAGGATTAGAGAACGTGTTTGAAGAAATAATGACAGAAAATTTCCTCAATATAGGAAACGAAAAACCCACACAAATCCAAGAAGCTCACAGAGTCCCAAGCAAAATGAACCTCAACAAACCGACACCGAGGCACATTATAATTAAATTGGCAAACACCTATGACAAAGTAAGAATCTTAAAAGCAGCCAGCGAGAAACAGAAAGTTACCTACAAAGGAACCCCCATAAGACTAGCTACTCACTTCTCAAGAGAAAGACATCAGGCTAGAAGGGAATGGAATGAAATATACAAAGTCATGCAAAGGAAGGGTCTGAATCCAAGAATACTGTACCCTGCAAGACTCAATCAAAATTAAAGGTGAAATCAAAAGCTTCACAGACAAAAACGGACTAAGGGAATATATTACCAGCAAACCAGTAATGCAAGAAATGTTAAAGGGTCTGCTGTAATAAAAAGAAGGAGGAAGCAAAGAAGGAACTCGGAGGGAAGGACTAAAAATGGCAACAGATAAGTACTTATCAATAATAACTTTTTTTAATTAAATCTTTATTATTCAGATTATTACATTTGTTTCTCTTTTTTCCCCTCCATAGCACCCCTCCACCCAGCTCCCACCCCTCCCTCTGCCCTTAGCTCCCTCCTATTGATCTCATCCATAGGTGTATGATTTTTGGCCAGTCTCTCCCTGTACACCCCTCACCCCTTCCCCCCTGAGAATTATCAGTCCATTCCCTTTCTGTGCTCCTGATTCTATTATATTCACCAGTTTATTCTGTTGATCAAATTTTTAATTCACTTAATTTTTAGATTCACTTGTTGATAGATATGTATTTGTTGTTCATAATTTTTTGGCTTTTACCTTTTTCTTCTTCCTCTTCTAAAAGAGTACTTTTCAGCATTTCATATAATACTGGTTTGGAGTTGATGAACTCCTTTAGCTTTTTCTTATCTGTGAAGCTCTTTATCTGCCCTTCAATTCTGAATGATAGCTTTGCTGGATAGATTATTCTTGGTTGTAGGTTCTTGCTATTCATCACGTTGAATATTTCTTGCCACTCCCGTCTGGCCTGCATCGTTTCTGTTGAGAAATCAGCTGATAGTCGTATGGGTGCTCCCTTGTAGGTAATAAAATGTTTTTCTCTTGCTGCTTTTAATATTCTCTCTTTGTCTTTTGCTCTTGGTATTTTAATTATGATGTGTCTTGGTGTAGTCCTCTTTGGATTCCTTTTATATGGGGTTCTGTGTGCTTCCTGGACTTGTAAATCTATTTCTTTTACCAGATGTGGGAAGTTTTCAGTCATTATTTCTTTAAACAGGTTTTCAGTATCTTGCTCTCTCTCTTCTTCTGGCATCCCCACAATTCTGATGTTGGTACGCTTAAAGCTGTCCCAGAGTCTCCTTACATTATGTTCACATTTTTGGATTCTTTTCTCTTCTTGCTTTTCCAGTTGAATGTTGTCTGCTTCTTTATATTTCAAATTTTTTACTTCATTCTTGCCTTTCTCTAGTCCGCTGTTAGGACTCTGCATAATATTTTTTATTTCAGTCAGTGTATGTTTAATTTCTAGTTGGATCTTTTTCATCTCCTCTTGGGTCTCACTAAATTTATCGAATTTTTCTAGCATATTCTTGAAAAACCTTATAAGCGTGTTTTTGAACTCTATATCCAGTCGTTTTTTTTCCTCCATTTCTTTTGTTTGTGATCCCTTCCCTTGTTTCGGTATTTTCACTATGCAGGGGAAACTTCTGTGTTGGATTCAGCCTTATGATACCAGACGCAAAACCGAAGAAGCCTCTGTTGAGCTTGGGATGGGTGGAGTCTCAGGGCTTAAGGGACCGCCTTGCCTTCCAGTCGGCCCCGCCCTCCACGGCCTCTGAGTCTCACGTGTCTGGGTAATCCCTGGAGCCGTCCTTGTGCGGGCGCGCAAAGGCATTGCCTCTAACCACTGCCTTTCCAGCTCCCCTGAGCACCAGGACCACACGAGTCTAGGTCCCCAGGGTTTCGCCCGAAACAGGGGCTTAGTGGACTCAGAAGTGGCACAGTTGGAAGGGTCTGTCTCCCGCCCACTCGTGAAAGCCAGCGGCACAATCAGCAATCTGTCCTGCGAGCAGCACCGTGTGCATGCGGTACCAGACCTGATCTTCTGTGACTCCCCTAAATTTCCGTGCGCCTCTCCCTTTTCACAGTCCAAACTCCCCCCGTATGAGTTTCGCTGTATCTGGGGTTTAGTGTCGTAGGATAAGGGGTTCAATGCTGTTGGGAGTCTCCATTTCCCTCCCACCAGAGAAAGCCAGCCAGGTTCTCCAGCACCCGCTCTCTCAGCGCGCGCGTCTCAGTACCTTGGCTTTTTGCAGCTCCTCTGGGTCTCCGTGAGCCCCTCTCTTTCCTTCTAGCTGTAAAACTTGCACTCAGCCAGCTTTCCTGTGGTTCTGGATGATGTCCGTTCTGCCTTTTAGTTGTAGTTTTGAAATTGTTGTGCGAGGCAGCAGTGTAGGTAGGTGTTTACCTATGCCGCCATCTTGGATTCTCCTCTCAATAATAACTTTAAATGTAAATGGATTAAATGCTCCAATCAAAAGACATAGGGTAACTGATTGGATAAGCAAACATGATCCATATATCTGCTGTCTACAAGAAACCCACCTCAGGAAAACAGATGCACACAGATTGAGGGTGAAGGGATGGAACATGGTATTTCAAGCAAATGGAAATGAAAAAAAAAGCTGGGGTTGCAATACTTACATCTGACAAATTAGATGTCAAAGTGAAGGACATAACAAGAGATAAAGAAGGACACTTCATAATACTAAAGGGAACAATCCAACAAGAAGAAATAACTCTGGTAAACATATATGCACCCAATAGAGGAGCACCTAAATACATAAAAAAAACTCTTGGAGGATATTAAGGGAGAGATTGACAGGAATACAATCATAGTAGGAGACTTTAATACCCCACTGTCACCATTGGACAAATCCTCTAAAAAAAAATCAGCAAAGAAACATCAGTCCTAAATGACTCACTAGACCAGATGGAATTAATTGACATCTTCAGAACATGTCACCACAAAGCCACAGATTATACATTCTTCTCCAGTGTACATGGGTCATTTTCAAAGATAGATGATATGTTGGGTCATAAGAAAAGTCTCTTCAAATCCAAGAAGATAGAAATCATATCAAGCATTTTCTCAGACCACAGTGGCTTAAAACGGGAAATCAACTATAATAAAAACAATAGAAAGAAATCAAACATCTGGAGACTAAACAGCATGCTATTAAACAACGACTGGGTAACCAGAGAGATCAAGGAAGAAATTAAAAACATCATGGCAACAAATGACAATGACAACACAACAATACAAAATTTATGGGACACAGTGAAAGCAGTCTTGAGGGGGAAGTTCATAGCCCTATAAGCCTACTGCAAAAAACAGGAAACAATGGTAATAAATTACCCAAACCTACACCTCAAAGAGCAAGAATGAGAGCAACAAGAAAAGCCCAGTGTACTCAGAAGGAAGGAAATTGTGAAGATCAGAGCAGAGATAAACAACTTGGAGACCAAAGAAACAATTCAAAAGATCAACAAAACAGATGGTTCTTTGAAAGGATAAACAAGATTGATGGACCTCTAGCCAGGCTCACCAAAAAAGCAAAGAGAAAAGACCCAAATAAACAAAATCAGAAATGAAAGAGGAGAAATAACAACAAACCCTGTGGAAATACAAAGGATTGTTAAAAAATACTATGAACAACTCTATTCCAACAAACTGGACAACCTGCAAGGAATGGACATTTTCCTAGAAAAATATAACCTTCCAAAACTCAATGAAGAAGAAGCCAAACATCTCAATAGTCCAATAACTATGGAAGAAATTGAAACAGTCATCAAAAAGCTTCTAGCAAATAAAAGGCCGGGACCAGATGGCTACCCAGGAGAGTTTTACCAAACATTCAAGGAAGAATTAAAACCTATCCTCCTCAGACTATTCAAAAACATTCAAGAAGAAGGAACACTTCCAAACACCTTCTATGAAGCCAGCATCACCCTAATACCAAAACCAGATAAAGACAACACAATGAAAGAGAATTATAGACCAATATCTCTCATGAACATAGATGGCAAAATTCTCAACAAAATTCTAGCAAACCGGATCCAGCAGTACATCAGAAAGATCATATACCATGACCAAGTAGGATTCATCCCAGGAATGCAGGGATGGTACAATATCCACAAATCAATGAAAGTGATACATCACATAAACAAATTGAGAGATAAAATCACATAGTCATATCAATTGATGTAGAAAAAGCATATGACAAGATCCAACACCCTTTCTTGATAAAAACTCTCAGCAAAGTGGGAATAGAAGGAGCATACCTCAACATCATAAAAGCCATATATGATAAACCCACAGCTAACATCATACTCAATGGGTAAAAACTAAAACCATTTCCCCTAAGAACAGGTACAAGACAGGGATGCCCACTCTCACCTCTCCTGTTCGACATAGTACTGGAAGTATTAGCCATTGCAATTAGACAAGAAGAAGAAATAAAACGCATCCAAATTGGAAAAGAAAAAGTGAAGCTGTCCTTATTTGCAGATGACATGATATTGTACATAAAAAACCCAAAGGATTCCATTCCAAAACTAATTGATTTAATAAATGAATTCGACAATGTAGCAGGATACAAAATTAATGCTAAGAAGTCTGTGGCATTTCTATACACTAATAGTGAAATTATAGAAAGAGAAAGTAAAAAAGCAATCCCATTTACCATCGCACCAAAAAAATTAAGATACCTAGGAATAAACCTAACTAAAGAGGTAAAAGACCTATATGTAGAAAACTACAGGACACTGAAAAAAGAGATAGAGGAAGATGTTAACAGATGGAAGAGCATACCATACTCATGGATTGGGAGAATCAACATCATTAAAATGTCCATACTACCCAAAGCAATCTATAGATTCAATGCACTACTCTTTAAAATACCAACGACATATTTCACAGACCTAGAAAGAATTCTTCTTAGATTCATCTGGAACAAAAAAAGACCATGAGTAGCTACAGCAATTCTGAGAAAGAAGAATAAAATTGGTGGGATCTCAATATCAGATTTCAAGCTATACTACAAAGCAACTGTTCTCAAAATAACCTGGTACTGGCACAGGAATAGACATATAGACCAATGGAATAGAATAGAGAACCCAGATATCCAACCAAACCACTATGCTCAACTAATATTTGAAAAAGAAGGCATGAACATTCAATGGAGCCAGGATAGCCTCTTCAATAAATGGTGTTGGGAAAATTGGATAGATACATGCAAAAAAATGAAACTGGACAACCAACTTACACCAAATACAAAAATAAACTCAAAATGGATACAGGACTTAAACATTAGAAGGAACCCATAAAAATACTAGAGGAATCCACAGGCAGCACAATCTCAGATATATGCCGAAAGAACTTCTTCACTGATACTGCTCCAAAGAAAATGGAAGCTAAAGAAAAAATAAACAAATGGGACTACATCAAAATAAAAAGCTTTTCATAGCAAAAGAAACCATCAACAAAACAACAAGAAAGATCAATGTATGGGAGAACATATTTGCAAGTGTTATCACTGATAAAGGTTTAATCTCCAAAATCTACAGCCAACATATACAACTTAATAAAAGGAAGATAAATGATCCAATAAAAAAAATGGGCAACGGACCTAAATAGAACCTTTTCGAAAGATGACAGAAGGAAGGCCAAGAGACACATGAAAACATGTTCAAAGTCATTATTCATCCGAGAGATGCAAATCAAAACGACAATGCGATACCATCTTACACTTGTCAGAATGACAATCATGAACAAATCAACAAATGACAAGTGTTGGTGAGGATGTGGAAAAAAAGGAACCCTTGTGCACTGTTGGTGGGAATGCAGACTGCTGCAGCCACTGTGAAGAACAGTATGGAGTTTCCTCAAAAAACTAAAAATAGATCTCCCATTTGACCCTGTAATCTCACTCTTAGGAATTTATCCTAAGAAATTACAAACACTAATCAGAAAGGATTTATGCACTCCTATGTTCATAGCAGCACAATTTACAATAACTACAATTTGGATACAGCCTAGGTGCCTGTCAGCATATGAGTGGATCAGAAAACTGTGGTACATCTACACAATGGAATTCTATGCTGCCATTAAAAAGAAGGAATTCTTACCATTTGCAGCAACCTGGTTGGAATTGGAGAACCTTATGGTTAGTGAAATAAGCCAGTCAATGAAGGAGAAGCATCATATGATCGCACTCATTGGGGGATAATAAAGAACATTATAAACTGATGAACAAAAGGATAGATACAGAGACAGTAAAGCTTCAAACAGACTGTGAAATTACAGCAGGAAGATTAAAGTTAAGTGAGCTAGATAAGAGATCAATCAAAGGACTTGTATGCATGCATATAAGCATAACCAATGAACATAGACACTGGGGGGTTGTGATATGCCTGGGAGCAAGGGGGGGCAATGGGGAGATATATATAAAAAAATTAATAAAAATTAAAAAAATACACAGTAAATTAAGATAACAAATAAAACTCTATTGTATGTAAAGTAAACACAAATTTTAGTAAACTTCTTTACCAAAATTAAAAAGTTTAGTTTAGGGACTGAATATCAAATCCAACTAATAATCTTTTCACAACAACTCTTAAGTTTAGTGGTATTTGGTATATTAGTAGAAGACTGAGAATATCTGCATAGTGATACAAATTTTAATGTTAGTATTTGGGGATCTTCTATATTTTATTTTATTTTATTTTTTTAATATATTTTATTGATTTTTTACAGAGAGGAAGGGAGAGAGATAGACAGTTAGAAACATTGATGAGAGAGAGACATTGATCAGCCGCCTCCTGCACGCCCCCTACTGGGGAATGTGTGCACAACAAAGATACATGCCCTTGACCGAAATCGAACCTGGGACCTTTCGGTCCGCAGGTCGACGCTCTATCCACTAAGCCAAACCAGTTTTGGTAATCCTATATTTTAAAAGAGGAGCTCTGGTTGATATTACTTAGGTTTAGTAAATTTACCACATTTGCCATTTATCCATGGGCAAGGTTTTAAACTCATCTGTGCCCTAATTTCCTCATCTGTAAAACAGATGTAATGATAGGAGCCTCTTCTTGGGATTGCTTAAGGTTAAATAAATTGGCATGTAAAGAGTTTAGAATTATGCCTGTCGTACAGTAAAGACTACAAATATTTGATATTATATTATTATGATCCAGTAGAAATAATAAATTGTGTATTAACATTACCATCATGATTCTATACTTTTTCCTATAAAACTTATAATATTTTTATAATATCCTAAAATTATTTTCCTATTAATATTAAAAACTACTAATGCTCCTGAATAACATTTAAAAGTGCTTATCTATGCAAATCACAATAACATCCTATTACTTATATTTTAAATTGAATTTCAATAAAAATTTTACAAATGTATATACTGATTAGACAAACACAGGACTGCTATGATGATGCACAGATATCTGAAATAGAAATTTGAACAAATCTAAGGTGTACTCAGAAACATAAATTAAATAAAATAGAAATAAATACAACCAATATAAATATGGAAATTCTTCAGACAGTTTTAAGATTTATTTATTTCAAAGACTAGATGCAACTACCCAGAATGCAGACTGTTGGTGATATTTTTGGCATAATAGAAAAAAAAAGAGAAAAAAGAAAATTCTGATAATTTATCCATGCAGATCCTGCCCTTTCTGACACCTTAAAAGCCTCTGAAAAATTTTCCTAATGTACATTCCTGGATAATGTTGCAATAGTACAAACTGAATCTTGAGATTTGAAGACCAATATTTTATTCTGGTTTTCTTTTTGTCAAGTGCAGCAAGTTAGATGAGCTAACCTCATTACAAACCACATTATCAAAAGGTGAAAATAGTAAGAGGTTTGTCTTGCAAAATACACCAGCTATTGAAATGTCAAAGATGAATTAAGTGAAAAACTCATAAAACAAGGGGCTCTTAACATTCTGAGACTGTGTAGAAGAAAACAGATGGAAAGTGAAGAAACATCTCCCCTGATCAGGAAAATGGTGGCATTTCAATACAGATAGAAGTATGTCCTACAACTTTGATGGCAGTGAGTGATACACAATTGTATAAAAGGTGAAAGAATGAAACCTTCAGTACCTTCACTTCGGGCCTCACTTAAACATTCCTCCACATGTCTTATTAAGCATTCAAACTACTGTAGGTAATGCCTAGTTGCTATTCTTAACATCCCCATAAAAAATGCTTTTATTATCATTTTATACCCTTTCAAATGAAAAGGAGAAAAGGAAAAAAAATTAAATATTTATGTAACACTGAGCTTTTCCTAAGTGATCCCTTCAAAGCTAAGTATCTTGTAATAACCAAAGTCAATTGTTCACTCCCCTTACATATTGGCTGAGTATAGGATGTGGCTCTTTTTTTCTCATATCCTCTTCATTATTGGATCAGGGATGAAGGAGCAGCTGCATTCTGGGACATATTATTTTCATGGAAGAGGAAAAAGAGGATGGATCAACTATTTCATGACAGAAAATTTCTGCTTAGATATGGTGTCAATATTTCAACTTTTATTCCGTTGGTTAAATTAAATCACATGCTATGATTTATATTAATGGGTCACAAATGTAAATGTCTTCCAGGGGAATTCACCTTCATTCACCTGGCAATAGAAAGTTATGCATAATCTCTTGTAGTGTACCCCCATCTTACAAAGTACGCCTCAAGAAGTCGAATTATGGAGTCATTTATTAAAAGCCAGTGGCATACAAGGGAGCAATTCAGCACTCCAAATCTCTCAGCTCCAAACAGCTTGCCACATTTGATTTATATTGAAAGAATATCACAAAGATATGGGTTACATCTTTGAGTCTGGAATAAGGAACCTGGTTTGTGCAAAGCAGTTACAAAAGTGAAATTGAGTAAGATAGTTACCTAAAGTATCTACAAATTACTGAATCAACAGAAACACATTATCTGGGACCACCAGGGCAATTTAGAATAATTGTACTGTCCAGATTCCGGGACCACTGAGTCAACCGAAACTTGTTATCTGTAGCTACTGAGGAAATGTTAGGATAATTGAGCTGTCTTGGTTCCCAGAAAAATGTGCTTAGATGACCAGTGAGATCAGAATCAATGGGATATTCAAAATCATCATCAATGGAGTACTGGGATAGCATACATAACTTCAGAAAATCAAAATAACTTACTATTGTTTTAGCAAACAAGTACAGAAACTAAACAGCAGTTTCTATCTGAGTTGATTGCTACCATACTTCAAATCCTCTTGATAAAGAAAAGTGAATTGGGAACAATAATACATTCTATTATTCCTTACCCTTATAGTCACATATATTCACTTGCTTTCTATTTATTTACCAAAAATAAAGCAACAACAACAAACATATTCTTCCCTAAAGAATGTGGCACAAAAGTCCCAAACAATTTTGACTCAAGTACAGGATCTTGTGCTCCTCTCTACATCATGAGGACTCCTCTCACTCCAAAGGTGTGTGAACTACAGAGTCAAGTTATCTGCACACCCTCCACCCATAGTGAACATTCAGTCATTCAACAAGGACACATTAACCTCAATAAGCACTGCATTAAGGAAGGAGAATGGAATGCACCAAGCAACAAGTGCATAGAAAACCTGAAATTATTCCAGAGATAGATCTGAGTGTCACCTACTTTGTGGAATAGAGAATCTTCCAGGATTAGTCCTCAGTTCTGTTTCATGGTTATATCACCATGTTCTGTTTGCTATGTCTCTATCTCAAACAGATACTTCTTTTTTCTGTTATCTTTGGACACATCTAGAGATAATATTAAAATTATTCCCTCTTTGGTGGCTGATTAGTATTAACAGAAGTCTCTTGACCTATAGATAGTTAAAGATCAATGTCATTTTAAGTCTCACGTTTTGTTTTGTTTTGTTTTGTTTTGGTTTTTAGTCTACACTACAAGTTATATTGATAGTAAAAACTTCTCTAGTATTCATCTATATGATTCTAATGAGTTCTATAAAGATGAGCTCCAGTAGATGTGCCCATGGTTCTTTTTGAAACGCACCTTTCTCCCTCTAGACATAATTGTCAATACCTTGAGTTTACCAGGTTGTGCTTGTTTGCCCTGGAAACCATGTTGTCCAAATGAAAGGAATTTCTGAGACCCAACTTAATTGCTTCATGTAGTTTAACTAAGGCAAGTCAGTAACCTGCTTGGTTTGATTTGATCCTTGCCCTAGGGCCTAGGCCAAACTTCAATCAGTCTTTGTTAATGGAATGCATTTCTCAATTTTAATTTAACTGGTTGGAGGAAAAAACAAACAGTTGTATCTTTCAATTCTGCAAAAGCTAAATCTGCTTTTCCCCCATTATTTTTAACATTTTCTTCCCTATGCTCATGTCTTTATTTTTACAGGACAATTTTTACCAAATGAGCCACTTGGTCACACACACATATCTTTCTTTAATTAACTTCGTTAATGCTGAGAAAAGCAATCAAATGGTTTCTGTTACATTTTGCTTCCCAAACTATTCCTCTAAAACCACAAGTTTGTTTATTATGTTAGCAGCCTTTCAGGTTATTTCAAATAAATGATTTACCAAATATATCACCATTTTATAAAGTGTCTACTCTGTTTTTGTCTCTGTGAACTGTTTCTCCACCTCTCACTTTATTTTCCTGAAGAGAGTGCTATGTATTTTTTAACTTTTCTATGGCAGCAATCCATTTATAGGTACTGATTTCCATACCAGTTAGATATCCCTTTCTGTGTTTTAGTGATAACAATAAACTATAATGAGAAAGATTTATTCCTTGCTCGCATTGCATTTAAGTTGGAGGTCATCTCTGCTTCACTTGCCTTTTTTCATCTAGGACAGTGGTTCTCAACCTTCCTAAGGCCGCAACCCTTGCATAAAGTTCCTCATGTGGTGGTGACCCCCAACCATGAAATTTTGCTATTGTTATGCATCGTGATGTAAATATCTGCATTTTCCGATGGTCCTAGGCGACCCCTGTCAAAGGGTCGTTCGACCCCCCAAAGGAGTCGTGACCCACAGGTTGAGAACCGCTGATTTAGGAGGACAGGATTAGTCCAAAGGAGCAGTCACCATGTAGGATGTGCCCATTCTCATGGAAGATCAAAAACTAAATGACATCCCTCATAGTTCTTATAGCTCTGCTTAGATATGATGAGTATCAATTCTGACCATATTCAATTGAGTAAAATAAGAAACACAATCAAGCCTCCAGGGGAGGGCTACAGTCCTATGTATCTGTTTGCTCAGAGATAAGCAGAAAACTTCAAATGACAATACAATCTACCATGACCCAATATTTAAAAATTAGTATGTTAATACTATATCCAAAGTTTCTAGGTATGTGTGCTTGTATGTCTTTCTCTGTGTGTATGTGTGCATTACCCATTTACACAATGGATAGCTATTTGCCCTTTTTAAAATATAATAATTAAGTTGAAACAATAAAATGTTATGTTGTGAGGGAGGATCAATAAAAAAGAAAAAGATGCTAGGTGATATTCTTGAAAGAAGCTCTTTAAACAATGATTATATTGTCTTATTATTACCTCATGATAGGGTAGTGAAATTGCATATAAATATGTTGTTGAAATGATGTGACTTTCAAAATAAACACAGAAAAAAAAGGAAAAATATAGTAGCATTCATAATTAACAAAATTTAAAACTTAAACTTCCCACTTTTGGTGACATAGTACATCTAAATCTTATATTTGTGAGAACTTATTAATTAAATGGTAGATATAGAAGATTAAGAATTGACCAGGAATTCTTTTACAGATAATCTTATAAATTTAAAAATGTTTGAGGTGCTAAAAAATGTGTTACAGGAACATATGTGCCATAGAAATAGAGTATTCAGATCTGGATTAAATGAATCTTGTCCCAAATAAAGAAACTGCAGAATAATCTTATTTCTGCACCAGCTGTTTCAGCTGTTAACAAAGTTAGCACCAATGGAAAAGGTGACATAGAAGGTTGATTCTGGGGAAGAACATGTAGGGCTTACTCTACCCTTGATAACTACTATTACTAGCAAATATCATCTTCAAGTATTGAACATGAACTGATTGTACTAGTAGAATTCAACAAAATCTGAGTGTATGTAGTCAGAGTTTAGATCAGGGTTATATTAAACCATCTTTCATAGCACAGTAACAAAGGCTAAAAATGATGCCAAGGCATACTGTAAGGGGTGTTATGAATGCACAGCAGCATCCTTTATTTATCATATTGGGTTGCTGACACTGGAGTTTTACTGAGTATTTCCACACATGTAAGGCTGAGAGGAAAGAACAGGCTTCATCTTTTCCGAAGTACTTCCTGATCACTTAACATTTTGCCCTTTGACAGGGTTTGTATTTTTATGGCAATCTTAGATTTGGAAGAATTGAAGCATAAGTATGATCAATAGAGATCTTCAAAGACAATAACAGCAACACTCTAAATATCCCATAATTAAAAATATTTGTAGCCTCTACCAATTCTCCCCAAATGACAAAGAAAATATTACATTTTTGGACAAAGGTAGTAGAAAGAAAAGAAATGAGACCAAACATTTTAAATGAATAACTGCATCACTTATATGCTGCTCTTCTGACTCCTTCTCTTAATTTTCAATGGACACAGGCACAAGTCTGAAACCATTCACAGATGGAAGGAACTGGTGGTTCCTACACATACATTTTTTGGGGGTGAGGGGTGAGAAGACAAAAAGAAACCATGGCCATGGGCTAGGAAACATGCATGACATCTTGATATACATTGCACTGTATTTGCCCTTTTCTCTGAAGTTTACAATATTACAATTCCCTTAAGAGCAGAAGCTGTTTGGTCTTTCTGAAATAAGACAAACACTTTGAATCCTGACTCTGCCACTTACTAGCTATGACCTTTATAATTTCCTTATCCACAAAGTAAATACAATAATTGGGCTAGATGTCTTTTCCCCATCCATACTCTACCTTTCTTTATTCTGCTTTATAGGCTGACCTTACAGATTTCAATGAACTCATTTGCTGATTTCTGATCACATCTAATCATTGGGTTTGGGAGATTATGTGTCAGAAGGAAGTGCAGTGAGAAGTGCCCTGTAGAGTTATTAGCCCCTGTAGGTAGTCACCTCTACAACATCCCTTTCTCTCTTCAAGTTTGGCAATCACTCTCTCCTCTTGTTCATTAAGGCCTAGAAATGGCAGTGCCATCCATGCCCTTTATTAAATTTTAGTTACCCATTAGCCCTTGTAGATGATCTATGCTTTCTGATTCTTTGAGTTAAACTTTTAATTAATTAATTGAAAAGTCTGAATTTGAATATGCCCCCTGTTTCCTTTAAAAAATGCTAACTGATAGAGCAATATATTCCTCTCTATATTTTAGAGGTGATAAGAATTTATGTATATATTTTTATTCTTAATACCTAGAAAAATTGTTGATATATACATTATACACCTAATTCATTTTCAATGAATCAATTCATTTATTAATTAAGTCAGAGTTAGATAATATGGTTTGTTTTCAAAAATATTAGTGTAGATATGTAATAATGATGGCTCCACAGAATATAGCTTTTTCTCCTAAAATTAATCATCTCCATATTGTCAATGTATGTACTCCACATCAAGAGGATCATTTATGAATCCGTATATGGTCATAAAATACAGGATCTTCAAAACATGGTGTTCATAGCTTGAAAGATGAGCAAAATTATTGACAAAAGAAGATATTTAATTGTACAAAAGCAATATCTCATTCCAGCAAAACATAGTCTGTCAAAATTTAAAATAGTATCCAATTGATCATATAACAGCCAATGGTCATTTTTACCATGAATGTTTATATGCAATGAGTCAATTCTGTCTATTAATCTTAAACTGAATCTTTATGACAAAATATCAACAATGGATAGCATAGGGTCTATTAATAAATTTTTATTCATTTTCTCATCAACTTTAAAGATAGTATTTAGGATTACAAGTACTTGTTGAAAGCCAGATACTGTGTTGAAACTACCTAGTTGATGAGAAAACTGTTAGAAGTACATGACCTAATGCAGAAAATTTATACTTATATTAATGTCTATGATGTAGGATGTGTGATTACAAACATATTTTTTATGACAACAAGTTATTCTTAATGTATAGAATATAGCACAGTTAAAATAATCAATACTTAAAAAAAATAGGTGCTTTACTGAAAAAGAAAATAGAATAATCAGTCACAGAAACTGAACAATATATTATATTAGAGAAACTAAGCAAGCCTTTGCTACTACTACTATGCATGTAGTAAAGAAGTGCACACACAGGCCCAGGAGAGGCAGCCATAAACTGGACCACTTTGTAGCTTTAAAGAGGTTGCCCAGGGCTAGTCATTGGCAATGTCTATGATTGGCCGGCACCAGAGTTCCTCCCAAGAGGTCCAGAACCAACACACCCAGTGGTCAGTTTCATACAACATCAGAATAGGATCCAATTAGCTTCTCAAGTATCGTATCTAAAAGGAGGTTTCTTCTATTCTTTCATTTGTGACATGTTACTTTGTCTCTGCACTTGGGTTGCTTCCTTGTGTTTGTTTCTATGTATTAGGTAGAGCTGGTATGTCTCCAAAAATTGATAGAATGGCCTTGTTTAGGGCCCAATGGCTCAGTGTACCCAGTAACCTGAGATGGGCACTCTAGATGTATCCCTGAGTGGGCTGTGTGCACAGTCTTATGGTAGTTGAGTCCTTATTGCTATGGGTGTCACTGGGAGGAATTGAACTTCAGGACATTACAGATGTGTTTACAATGGAAGCTCTTTACTGCTGTGCAATAAACTCCTATGGAGCAGGACTTGCTTCAGTGGGGCTTTGGTGTTCACTGCATCTAGTGCTTGAGTGTGTTGCTTGTGGATATATAGAGTTATATTCTGGTAAGGTCTGAAGCTGTCCACCAGGTGTACTGGCTTTGGGTCCTTGGGGAGTGCAAAGTAAGCCATTGCCTGTGTCATGCCTCGGGCTACCCACACAAGCTACAGAGGGATCTGCAGATGGCTGCTATTTATATTGGGCTTGGAAGTGACCAGGCAAGGTCCAGCTTGGAGCAAGAAAGGCTGGTGCTTAGTGCCTATTCTTGGGCCTTTTATTGACAGGTTTGGGGCATGCTGACACCAGTTGTTGCTTGTTTGAGAGATTTTAGCAAAGTCTGAAGCCTGAGCCAGGACAGGTCATTCATATGGAAAAGCTGCTACAAAAAGATTGGTTGAGACTGCAAATTGGATGTGGCCGAGTATCAGGGAATCACCAACACAGAGCAAATAATATTAGCCAGGCTGATGGAAAATTCTATATGACTGCCAGTTAGCCTTGTGACAGGGGAGGTCCCAACACAGGAATAATAATCTCTATAATCACCCTTGTCTAGGAAAAAGCCACCCCAGCATTCCTGCCCCAATCCAGACAGTAGAGTCCCTCCCTGTATGTGTATGGCTCTCCCAAAGCCACATGATGTTATGATTCCTAGTAAATTTGTGAACTGTCCTTTTGAAAGGGACACCTGGGTCTCCAGCAGCCACCATGTTACTCAACTCCCACTGGTATTTAAAGCCTATAATTATGGGGACTTCTCTTCCCAGCTCTGAAACCCTTGGTTGGAGTCTGGTGTGGGGCTGGGACCCCTCGCTCTTCATGGGTGGCTTCAGCAGAGTGATCTCCCTCCTGATTAAAAAATCACTACACATGGATGTTTGACCAGTTTATTCCAAGCCTCCATGCCTTTACCCCTCCTACCAGTCTCAGTATGCTTTCATTTTTACTTCTTACATTTTGACTTCCATTCAGCAGGCTTTCAGGTGGTTTTGAATGATGGTTGTTCTGTATTTTAGTTGTAATTCTGATGTGGTTGTGGGAGGTGGCAAATACAGGTGTATACTTACACTGTCATCTTGGTTCAAAAGGAAAATATGTATTTCATGCAAATGGAAATGAAAAATGAAAGCTGGAGTAGCAATACTTACATTTAACAAAATAAACTTGCAAACAAATGCTATGGTAGTATACAAAGAAGGAGAGTACATAATGATTTTTAAAAGCAATCCAATAAAAGTATATAACCCTTATAAACATTATGTACCCAACGTAGGATCACCTAAATATATAAAATAAATATTGATGAACATAAAGAGGAGATCAAGCCGAGACTGGTTTGGCTCAGTGGATAGAGCATCAGCCTGCGGACTGAAAGGTCCCAGGTTTGACTCCGGTTGGGGGCATGTACCTTGGTTGCGGGCACATCTCCAGTGTGGGGCGTGCAGGAGACGGCTGATCAATGTCTCTCTCTCATCGCTGTTTCTGATTTTCTATCCCTCTCCCTTCCTCTCTGTAAAAAAATCAATAAAATATATATTTTTTAAAATGAGGAGATCAAGAGTAATACAGTAGAGGACTTAAAAAATCCATTGACATCAATAGATAGATCTTCCAGACAAAACTTCAACAAGGAAATAGTGACTTTAAATGACATACTAGGTCAGATAGATTTACTGGGTAGCTTCAGAGCACTTTATCTCAAGCACACATGAAACATTTTCTAGGATAGTCCACATGTAGGACACAAACAAGTATCAGTTAATGTATGACTTTTGAAATCATAAGCATCATCTCTGATAATAATGGAATGAAACTAGAAATCAAGCACAAAAAAATTACAAAAACCTCAAAGACGTAGAAGCTAAATAACATGTTGCTTAACAACAAATGGGTTAACAATAAGATCTAATATAGAATCAAAACATACCTTGAAATAAATTAATATGAGAACACAGCAACTCAAAATCTATGGGAAATAGCCAAAACAGTCCTAAGAGGAAAATCCATAACATTATAGGCCTATCTCAAAAAACAGACAAACAAAAACCTTAAATAAATAATCTAGCTTAACACTTCAAGAAACATGAGAAAGGACAACCAAGTTCAAAGTGAGTAGAAGAAAGGAAATAATAAAGATCAGAGCAGATATAAAAAAATAGAATCTAAAAAATAAAACAATATGAAAAATCAATAAAACCAAGAGCTGGTTCTTTGAAAAGATAAATAAGATTGACAAACATTTATCCTGACTCAGTAATAATATAAAAAGGGAGGAGATATGAATCAAATAAAAAAATCAGAAATGAAAGAAGAGAAATAATGGTGACTAAGGATTATAAGAAAATATTATTATATGGCAAGAAATTGAACAAGCTGGGTGAAATGGATATATTCTTAAAAACATACAATCTTTCAAAACTTAATCAGGAAGAACCAGAACATTTGAACAGACCACTTACAACTAATGAAATTGAGTGATTGAAAAAAAATTCCCAAAAAAACATAGATCCAACACCAGATGACTTTACAGGTGAATTTTACCAAACATTCAAAGAACTAATACCTATCCTTCTCAAACTATTCCAAAAAATTCAAAAGTAGTTAAGGCTCCCAGGCTTATTTTACAAGACTGGCATTATCCTAATTGCAAAACCAGGTAAAGACACTACAAAGAAAAAAATATATAGGCAAATATCCCTGATAAATATGGGAAGCTAAAATCCTCAACAAAAATATTAGTAAATTATATCCAGCAAAAGATTAAAAAGATTATATACCATAGTCAAGTGGGATTTATTCTTAGGATATAGGTTTGGTACAATAGCTATAAAACAATAAATGTGATAGAGCACATAAATAAAATGACAGATAAAAATTACATGATCATATCAATAGATGCAAAAAAGCATTAAATAAAATCCAATACTCATTTATGATAAAATCTCTCAGTAAAGAGGGAAGAGCAAAAACATACCACAATGCAATAAAGGCCATATTTGACAAACCTGTAGCCAATATCCTACTCAAAGGGCAAAAACTAAAAGTGTTTCCCTTACGATCAGGAACAAGACATGGATGTCTGCTTTCACTACTTGTATTAAAAATGTACTAGAAGTCTTAATCACAGCAATAAGACAAGAAGAAGAAATAAAAGGTATTATTTTGAAACTAGAAATTAAACACAAGAAAATATTACAAAAATCTCAAAGGAAGAAGTAAAATTATAAAGGAAGAAGTAACACTGTCATTATTTGCAGGTGAAATGATACTGCATATAAAGAACCCTAAAAATTCCACCAAAAAACTAAAAAACCTGATAAATGAATTCAGTAAAATAGCAGGATAAAGAATAAATATCCACAAATTAGTTGTATTTTTATATACTAGTAATGAACTATTAGAAATGGAATCTAAGAAAACTATCTCATTTACAATTGCATTAAAAACATGTATTTGCATCCTAGAAATAATTTTTTATTTAATATTTTATTGATTTTTTACAGAGAGGAAGGGAGAGGGATAGAAAGTCAGAAACATCGATGAGGGAGAGACATTGATCAGCCGCCTCCTGCACAACCCCACTGGGGATGTGCCCACAACCAAGTACATGCCCTTGACCGGAATCGAACCCGGGACCATTCAGTCCGCAGGCCGGCGCTCTATCCACTGTGCCAAACCGGTTTCGGCCCTAGGAATAAATTTATCTAAGGATGCAAAAGATCTATACCTGAAAAATTATGAGACACTGAAGAAAAAAAAAATTGAAGAAGACACAAATAAGTGGAAGCACATACCATGTTTATGGGTAGGAAGAATTAACATCATTAAAATGTTCATACTACTCAAAGCAATCTATAGATTTAAGGTAATTCCTATCAACATATCAATGGTATGTTTCAGAGCTGGAACAAATGTTCAAAAAATTTATATGGAACCAAAAAGACCCTGAATAGTCATAGCAATCTTGAGAAAGAAGAACAAAGTGGGAGGAATCTCACTGAATGATATCAAATGACCACAGAGACCGTAGTAATTAAAACTGACATAAACTAGACATATAGATCAGTGGAACAGGTTAAAGAGCCCAAAAATAAATCCATACTATTACAGTCAATTAATATTTGAAAAAGGAGGCAAGAACATACAGTGGAGTAAAGATAATACATTCAATAAATGGTGTAGGGAAAATTATACATGTAAAATATAAAATTACTCCTTCATATTTTATATATAAGAATAAACTGGAAAGGAATTAAGGACTTCAAAGTAAGACTCAAAACCATAAGAAAACATAGGTAGTGAAATCTTGGATGTTTCTTATAGCAATATTTTTTTCTGACATATCTCCTTGAGCAAGGAAACAAAAGAAATAGGACTGCACAGAAAAGAAGCCATCAGTAAAATTAAAAGCCAACACATTGAATGGGAGAACATATTTAACAATGATACATTTGAGAGAGGATTAATATCCAAAATGTATAAAGAACTTACACAAATAAACACCAAAAAATGTAAATAATCCAATTTCAAAATAGGTAAAGGACCTGATAGACACTTCTCCAAAGAAGATGGCTGTTAGACATATGAAATGATGCTTAATGTTACTAATTATCAGAGAATTGCAAATTAAAACTACAATGAGATGTCATCTCACACCTGCCAGAATGGATATCATAAATCAATAATCAACAAGTGCTGGCAAGGATGTGGATCAAAGGAAATCTTCCTGCACTGTTAGTGGGAATGCAAATTGATGCAGCCACTGTGAAAAACAATATAGAATTTCCTTAAAAAATTAAAAGTGGAACTGCCTCATGACCCAGTGAGAGTATATATCTGAAGAAACCTGCAACTCTGACTAGAAAGTATATGCACCCCTAAGTTCATTGAAGCTTTATTTATAATAGTCAAGATTTGGAAGCAACCCAAGTGCCCATCAGTAGATGAGTGGATAAAAATGTTGTAGTACATTTTTAATTTTTTGAGGAAAGTCCATACTGTTTTCCACAGTGGCTGCACTAATCTGCATTCCCACCAGCAGTGCATGAGGGCTCCTTTTTCTCTGAATCCTTGCCAGCACTTGTTTGTTGATTTGTTGATCACCATTCTACCAGGTGTGAGATGGTACCTCATTGTCATTTCCCACTTCCAGGAATATATCCCAGAAACACTAATCAGAAAGGATATATGCACCCCCTATGTTTATAGCAGCACAATTTATAATAGCTAAAATTTGGAAATAGCCGAAGTGCCCATCAGCAGATGAATGGATTTAAAAAAACTATGGTACATCTACACAATGGAATACTATGCTGCTGTAAAAAAGAAAAGAACTCTTTTCTATTTGCAACAGCATGGATGGACATGGAAAGCATTATGCTAAGTGAAATAAACCAGCCAGAGAAAAATAAATATCACTTGATCTCACTCATTTGTGGAATATAATGAATAACATAAACTGATGAACAAAAATAGATCCAGAGACAGAGAAGCATCAAACAGATCACCAAACAGATCACTTAGGCAGAGGAGGGAGATAAGAGATCAACAGAGGACTTGTATGCATGCATATGAGCATAACTAATGGACACATACGCTATGGGAGTCAAGGCATGTGCTAGGGAGTGTTGTTGGCCAAGGAGAGGTCAATGGGGAAAAAAGGAGACATACGTAAAGTATATGTAACACTTTAAATGATAAAGATATTTTTTAAAAGTCGTGGTGCACTTACACAATGGAATATTGTTCTGTAAAAATGAAGGAAATCTTGAAAGGACAGACTACAGATGGGAGAGACTTGATGGGCTGAGTGAAAAATCTTGAAGGGACTAAGCAAAACAAACAAACAAAAAAAATACAAACAAACAACTTACAGACACAGGCGGTAGTTTGTATGGTGATTACCGAAGAGAAAGGGGTAAAGGAGTGGGGGCAATAGAAGAGAATAAAGGGGGAAAATGCTGTCAGAAAGAGTCTTGACTTTGGGTAGTGAGCACACAATATATTATACAGGTGAAATATTATAGAATTGTATACCTGGAACCTATATAATTTTATTAACCAATATCACCCCAACAAAATGTTTAAAAATAAGATTGTCTGTAGACATTATTTATACCCAGTGTCTAATAGTGAGCCAAGTTTTGTTTACTCTTCGAAATGACACAGTCTTCTTTGAGAAAACACACACACACACACACACACACCCTCCAAAGAACTTATCTCCCCTCTGAAAATCTTATCTGATAATAAACTTTCTTAATATTTTCTCGCTAAAGATTAATAAACTTCTCTTGAAACTTATATCTAATTTATGTGACTTTAAGGGTCATGCTTTAATAACAATGATGAAACACGATTATTACTTCCTAATGCTGAAATTACAGTTTTTACATTGTAAATTTTTCCTGCTATGCGCCCTGTGGCACTAACATCTTTATCACTCCATGTGTTTCTAGTTTTAAAACCTTTACCCCTGCTGTTTGAAAAATATTTCTCATTTTCGTCCCCTATGGAGTACAGAAATCCCTAAAGGCAAAGACATTAGTGATTTCTCTGCCTTTCCCCAAACACGTATTATGATCACCAGTGCTGCTCCCACTGCCTCATTGGCTTTTGGTAAAGTATGCAAATGAGATGTTCAAAATACACACTTTTTGCAACTGTGCAAGTTCATACTGATTTATAAAATGGGCAGGCTATTAACGTGACTGAAAATGTCAGCAAGATTTATGCATGGGTGACAAATTGTATTGGAAATGTTCATTTTTAACATGCTGCCCTGCTTTTTTTTTTTTTTTGCTTTTTTCTTTAACAACCTAGATATTCTCTGTGATACATTTGTTTTAAGGCCATTTTTTCCTACCCAAACATACTTTGACAGTGACTTTTTGACTGAAAAAATAAACAATGCTACTTCACAATCATACAAATTGTATTTTATCACAAGAAAGCAGTACTTGGAGGATAAAATAAATTTTCTTTTGACATCCATTTTCTCTACGTACCATTAGTCCACTATGTTTAAATAATTTTCCTTTAAATAGATATATTGAATTGCATGCATAAATATTTTATCACTAAGATATAAAATTATGTAACTATCAAAACAATTACCCAGTCACCTCTGAGAAAAATATATCATTCATATTAAAAATGCATAACTTAGGGGAAAAAGATAGGAGTGACAACTGGCATATATCTTCTGGAGTGTATAATTCCATCTTTGGAAAATTCCATGTTAAAAATGGTCTAAGTGATATTCAGAGGGCTTTTCTCTATTATTTGTGAATTTGTTTCAGTAGACTCCAGCTCTATGTGTGATATAACCAGGCAGTTATAGTAGTCTTGCGGGTCCAAGTGTGGTCTTTGAACAGAGTTCTTGATATTTTATATCTCTGGATTGCAGCCATTCATTCACTAAAGAAAGCAAAGAAACAGGAAAATAATACTGAGCCAGTTAATGCAACTTCATTTAAGCAATTAAGTAGACCATCCTATCAGACCACAAGATATATACGCACAGCAGTAATATCACCAGTATAACAGTATGGAGTATCACAATTACAGAAGAATGGATTATAGAAGTCGAATGCAGTAAATGAAGAACTGACTACAATTAATTTTACAAAGAACAGATCTTATGAACATTATTATGTAGTCTTTCTTGTTGGAAAAGTGTGGTATTAGAATTCTAATTCTACTTTTTATATTCAGATCAGTTTTTATCAATACTATTATTGCAACTGATTTTCCTAATTAGTTCATTAAGTTGCACAACAATTGGTTTACAACTAACAACTCTTCTTGATGTTAAAATGGTGAAGATAAAAGTGATTGAAAGCCCACTTCTGATCATTCATTCTTGCACATTCATATGTCCTGGAGTTTGATGAAGCTCTCCTTATATGACTTGCCAGCCTCTATGCCCTGTTTTCACTTAAGTGCGTGGCTGTATTTTTGCTTATTAAAATAGTTAGCATTATACATTGTACTTAAAAAATCCAAAAATGCTTAAAAAGAAAAACAAACAGCCAAAAACATCTGCTCTTCATCAAGGGGCGCCATCTTACGGCTTATAGGGATTTTAAGAGAAAGCAATAGAAATTATGAATAAGCAAAGATTTGTATAGGTGAAATGCAGCTACAGAAGAGTGGAAGAAGTAGTTTACTTTGTTGCTGTTGTTTTTACCTAAAAACTGTGTTACTTTAATAAAGCAAATGCAATTTTTAGGATATTACTTGTTCAAATATTTTCTGTTTAGTCCTAATCTGTTTGTCTCAGTGAATAAAGCCTTGGCCTGCAGACTCAAAGGTCCCAGGTTTGATTCCCATCAAGGGCATGTACCTTGGTTGCAGGCACACTGCCAGTAGGGGGTGTGTAGGAGGCAGCTGATTGATGTTTCTCTCTCATCAATGTTTTTAACTCTCTATCCCTCTAGCTTTCTCTCTGTAAAAAAAAATCAATAAAATATATTAAAAATATTTTCTGTTTAAATGAAATAAATGATGTTTTATGTTAATGCAGAAATAGTCTCATATTAATGTTTCCGTCTAGATTTTTTTAAAAATTAATTTCAGAGAGGAAGGAAGAGGGAGAGAGATAGAAACCTCAATGATGAGAGAGACTCATTGATGGGATGCCTCCTGCAGGCCTCCTATTGGGAATCAAGCCAGCTACCCAGGCATGTGCCCTGTCAGGGAATCAAACAGTGACCTTCTGGTTCATAGGTCAAAGCTCAACTACTGAGACATACCACCTGGGATCCCTCTTGCTTCCATAAGTATTAGGACTGATCAATCTCTTCACAACAGAAAGAGTTTGCCTTCAAGTAACACATTTTCTTAATTGACAGTTATTCCTATAGGAACATCTTTACCCCAGAAGATAGAAGTGAAAACATTAAAAAAAAAAAAGTGGAGCAGAAAGTATATTTAAAAATGTGTTGTATAACATCAAGAAAATCTGTCTACAGGACAAGCAAATTCCATTATTTTTCCTTATTCCTATGTTGAGATGCATTAGAGGATTAATTTCCTACAAGTGGCTCAGTCAGGAATTTCACTTATAAAACCTATGCTTAGCCTACCATATTAAAAAGAAAAAAACACATACTTGTATGTATATGTATATGCATATATAAATATATTTATATGGATATATTGTTTAATAAAATACCATTTTAAGTCATTTGATTTTTTTTGTCATCCTTAAAGATTGAATACATAAAATGAAAGACATAAATGAAATGAAAACCACAACACTGGTTGAGTACAAGTGGAGCCTTTATTTTGCATTCAATCTGCTGTTTGCACCTTTTGTACAATTGCAATGTCACTATTTTCTTTACAATGTTGCTTCTCCCTCCATAAATCTCAAATTGATTTATTTTTCTAGTAATAACTCCTTACTTGCAGAGTTAGCCTTGCTAGATTAAAAACAGGTTAGTTGAGTTGAGGAAACAATAATTGAGCATCTAATAAATTCTAGATACTTGAGGTAGACTATAGAAACAAAACATTTAACAAGACATGCTTCCCACCCATGAAGGAATAAGGAATAAGGGCAATTCATAAATGTTAAGGCTATCTATTAAGATAAAATTTCATTGTCAATACAGTTGTGGAAGACTTGGGGGTAGCTTACCAAGAGTTTAAATGTTGTTGTTATCCTTTCACCATAAAGGATAATATATCACACAAATTGGTGAATCTCTAATGAGATTATCAATTTTAATTAAATTATTTCTATGTTTTAAAATATAAGAATCCTCCACAATCCATCCTCCAATAATTTAGGCAAATTTCCCATTTCTCTAAAAATAACTCCTAGAAAAGCAGGCATTTTAACCAAGTCCTCCCCGCTCCACTTATATCATCCTAATTTATCTTTTGAAATCTCAGTCTTGATGTTATTGGACAGTAGAAAGGCTGCAATGGGACCCCTGTCAAAAGACAATTTTCTTACTTGAATGATAAGCAATGGAACATGTAAGAACAAAAAGCCAACTGATTAATGGCATGCAATTCATCTACAATTATCTTGCTCATGTTACACAGTCATTGTATAGATTAGACTGGATCATTAAATTATGTGACAGCAATCAGCCATCTAACTTTAAAAGAGGTGGGAAGAGCCAATTTAAAAACTTAATATCTCAGGATGATACAGTAGTCTGAGGAAACCGGCCAATTTAGAGAAAATTACCATATGTACCAACCAGGATGATAGATGTGAGACTTAGCTAAGCATTTGTTCTTGTGCTGATGATGTTTGGAAGTCAGTAAAAAACTGTGCTTCTTTAATACATGCTTGAGAATGGTGGTGGTCCAGGACAGTGTGAACTTAAAAAAGTGAAATTCATGCAGACTTCAGAAAGAAATATGTTTTTATGGTACCTTTCCACTCTCCCCAACTTTACTGGAAACTTTTGAATCACATTCTGAGATATGAAGACCAAGATTTTATTTTGTCCTTCCATGTTTAATCTTTATTTGTGTCTCATATGTATCCTAGCTTTATTCCATACATTTATGTTTTAGATATGAATTCTACAAAACTTATGGCATAAGGTTCTGATTCAAAATATGATCAAGGATTTAAATAACAATGTGAATTACTCCTATACTTACAATGAAAAAAATCCTTGGCAGTTAGAAGATAAGCCACCTGATATTTTGGGAAAATAAAACATAGGTGTCTCCATCTCATTTTTTTAGTTAAACCATCTTATTAAAAGTGTAACTTTGTATAAAACATGGTAGTAGGCACAGGAGTTTCAGGGAAATGTGGACCTGGAAGAGCTCAGAAACTAGTGAGGAAACAGAATATCTAATTACCTTTGACTTGGAAAAATGCTATGTGATGGGAAAGAGCAGATTGCAAGAAACACGATAGGAGAGAGCACATTGAAAGGAATCTAGCATTGGTCACTATCACAAAGAATAACATCACATAAATACCCTTGTAGCATAATAAAGCTAACTATAAGTTCCTTTGACTATAATTCCTTTAACTAATGCATAATGTCTTAGTTGCCCATACTGCCATAATCATATACATAGATTGGGTTGTTTAAACAATAGAATTTCTTTCTCACAGTTAGAGGCTGGGAAGTCTAAATTCAAGCTGTAGGCTGATTTGATTCCCACGTGAGACTCCCCCGTTCCCATGACCAACCTCTTGCTATGTCCTCAAATAGCAGAAAGAGCAAGCTCTGCTCACTCTTCATCATTTTATAAGGACAATAACACCATCATAGGGCTCTATCCTCATGACCTCATCTAAATCTCTTACCTCTCCGAGGCCCTATCTCCATCACATCAATATATCAATTTGGGGATATATCAATTTTTTAAAAAATAAACATTTGGTCTTAAACGCATAGTTGGACACACATGAACAATTTTTTCCCCAATACCTATGGTGATTTCCTTATATGTAAAAAATGACTACTTTTCTTTTTAATATTTTTATTGATTTCAGAGAGGAAGGAAGAGAGAGAGAGAGAGAGAGAGAGAGAGAGAGATAGAAACATCAATGATGAGAGAGAATCAGTGATAAGCTGCCTCCTGCACATCCCATGCCAGCAAGTGCCCTTACCAGGAATCAAACCGTGACCTCCTGGTTCATAGGTTGACACTCAATCACTGAGCCATGCTGGCTGGGCATGACTACTTTTCTTTATTTCAATTATGCACCTGCATCTAAGTTGAATATTATCATCAAATCTTCACACTGAATAAGTGGATGTAAGTTGTAAGTTTACAAGCAGTGTTCAGGGTCAGGTAGCATTTGACTTCCCATTGAAGTAGGAGTGACTGCCCAGAGATTTTCTCCTGGTGAGGAGTAAGTTTATCATATGGCTTTATTGGGATGTGATACTGGTGGGAGGGACCTGAGCAAATGTGTCTTGAATAGTGTGATTTCATCTCCAGTCACTTGGACACTCCAGGAGTAAATCATGTGCTATAACTTTTTTCTCCATTACATTGATAAGAAAATTTACCTTATAAAACTTCTGCCCTTTAAGTACAAGCAATTGAAAACTGAGTCAATAATCTCAGCTGTTCCTTTTCCTACCACTGGAAAGAATCCAAGATTCAGAAGACAGTCCAAATACAATCTGAATAGAGACTTGAGTAACTGGATGGTTCTCATTTGGCATTTCACAATGAGGCACACTTGAGGTCACACATTTTTCTTTGAGTGTCATAATTAAAACCTTTATATCTTCATGTAGATGTTCTCATGCAATAACTTGTAAATTATCCCTGAGATTGTGAGTCTCACATACTCACCTTTATACCTGATGTTTTATAATAAAGTAGATCAGGTGAATTTTTGGCCTAATGATAGCACTAATAATAATAGTAACAATATTGTTCATAATTTGCTGAAAAATACATCTGCTATTGTTTGAAGCATATGTGTCACTCATTTAGTCCTGATAATAATCTTATTTACTCAACTGAGGCACAAATAGAGCTAAGCAATATGCCTAAGTTACATGGGTAACGAAGAGGATGTGGTATGGATTGAACAAAGGCAATATGACACCACAGATAAATACCAACCATCATGCCATAATACTTAGTAACTGACTTGAAATCACAGGTAATCTTTTAAAACTGGAAAAGAATCAAGACCTGGAAGACAAACCAATACAGTATAAACATATCATTGAATCTTTAGATGACTCATAAGTCACTGCAGTAAACCTAGAACTTTTATAATTTTGGTAACTGTCTTATAGAAGAAAGATACAAAATTATGAATACATACATACTTATTTAGAATGAGAAGGCACACCAAATACCATTTTTAAAGAGCTGTTGCATATGGTAAGCAGCTCAATGTCTTGCAAAACTAATAATTTTATCAATTGACTATCTGACATATGTCCATAATCTTTTCTCCTCTTAAATTTTAGTTTTGCAGTTTCTTTTTTTAAATTATTTATTTATTTAGGTATTTATTTATTTATTTTTAATTTAATAAATCTTTATTGTTCAGATTATTATAATTGTTCCCCCCATCACTCCCTCTACCTGTTACCCACTCCACCCTCTGCCCTTATCTCCCCACCATTGTCCTCATCCATAGTTGTACGATTTTTGTCCAGTCTCTTCTCGTACCCACCTCACCCTTTTCCCCCTGAAAATTGTCAGTTCACTCCCTTTCTATGTCCCTGACTCTATTATATTCACCAGTTTATTCTGTTCATCTGATTTTTCATTCACTTGATTTTTAGATTCACTTGTTGATAGACATGTATTTGTTGTTCATAATTTTTATCTTTACCTTTCCCTTCTTCCTCTTCTTAAAGAATACCTTTCAGCATTTCATATAATACTTGTTGGTGTTGATGCACTTCTTTAGCTTTTTCTTATCTGTGAAGCTCTTGATCTGACTTTCAATTCTGAATGGTAGCTTTGCTCGGTGGAGTAATCTTGTTTGTAGGTTCTTGCTATTCATCACTGAGTATTTCTTGCCATTCCCATCTGGCCTGCATATTTTCTGTTGAGAAACCCACTGCCAATCGTATGGGTGCTCCCCTGTAGGTAATTAACTGTTATTCTCTTGCTGCTTTTAATATTCTCTGTTTGTCTTTTGCTTTTGGTACTTTAATTATGATGTGTCTTGGTGTGGTCCTCTTTGGATTCCTTTTGTTTGGGGTTCTCTGCTCTTCCTGGACTTGTAAGTCTATTTCTTTCACCAGGTGGAGGAAATTTTCAGTCATTATTTCTTCAAATAGGTTTTCAGTATCTTGCTCTCTCATTTCTTCTGATATCCCCATAATTCTGATGTTGGTATGCTTGAAGTTGTCCTAGAGGCTCCTTACATTACCTACCAATTTTTGGATTCTTTTTTCTTTTTCAATTGAGTGTTTTCTGCTTCATTGTATTTCAAATCTTTGACTTGATTCTTGCATTCCTCTAGTCTGCTGTTAGGTCTCTGTATAGTATTTTTTTATTTCGGTCCATATGTGTTTAATTTCTAGTTGGTCGTTTTTCATTTCCTCTTAGGTCTTGCTAAATTTATCCTTCTTTTATGGAAAATTCTTGAAAAACCTTGTAACCGTGGTTTTGAATTCTATATCTAGTCATTTGTTTTCCTCCATTTATTTTATTTGTGATCTATTTCTTTGTCTCCACATTTTTGCTGCTTCTCTGAGTTGGTAAAGTAGACTTGTGTGCTAGGTCTCCTATATGGTCTCATAGCTCCACCTATCCAGTTACCTGAGGTGGACACTCTTGGTGCACCCCTTTTTGGACTATGTGTACAGCCTTGTTGTAGTTAAGTCTTGATTGTTGTTGATATCACTGGGAGAAATTGACCTCCAGGCCAATTGGTTATAAGGATCAGCTATATTTATGCAGGGAGAACTTCTCTGCTGGAGACAGCCTTATGAGACAAGACTTCCAAATTACAAAAGCCTCTGTGCTCAGCTTGTATGGGGTGGACTCTCAGGGCTGAGCAGATAGCCTTGGATTCCTGTTAGCCCTGCCCTATGAGGCCTCTGGGTCTCAGTGTCCCTTGGTAATTGCTGCAGTCCTCTTTGTGAGCATTCGTATATGAGCTTCCAGACCTCTGCCTTTCGAGGCTCCCTTGAGTTTCTGTGCACTCCAGAGACCTGTATGAGTCTGGGTCCCCAGGATCTCACCCAAAACTAGAGTTCAGTGCAATAGTAACTATAGTTCAGCACAGTTGGGAGGATTTTCTTCTGCTCGTTAAAGAAAGCCAGTGGCACACTCCGAAGTCAGTCCTTCTGCGCGTACTCATGTACGCGTCTCCAGACCTCTGACTTTTGAGGCTGCCCTGAGTCTCCATGCACTCCTCCCTTTTCCCGACAGTCCAGACTCCCCTTATATGAGTCTCCACTGGAACTGGAGTCCAGTGCAATTAGAACTGGGGTTTAGTGCAGTTGGAAGTTTTGGTCTCCTTTCTACTAGAGAAAGCCAGCCAAGAACCTAGCTGCCCAGCCTCTCCACGCGCATCTCTGTACCTCAGCTTTTTGCAGCTCATCTGAGTCTCCATGAGCCCTTATCTTCCCTTCTATTTATAGAATTTCCAGCTTTTCTGTGGTTCTGGATGATGTCCGTTCTGTTTTTTTAGCTGTAGTTTTGAAGTTGTTGTGCAAGGCAGCAGTTTAGGTGTTCACCTATTCCTCATCTTGGTTTCTCCTAGTTTTGCAGTTTCTTTGATCATCTCTTCTATAATGATAATTTCTTAAGGATTCTAATAATGTTTCACAATAAAACTTACCTCTAGTGTATTTTTTATTGTTAGTTTAGAAAAGGTGTTTTAGGATCACACATCTCTTTTTGTAAGAACGAAGAATTTTTAGTATTGTCAAATTTGGGGAATTTTCTACCAGGCCTTTTTATTTATTTATTTATTTATTTATTTATTTATTTATTTATTTGTTTGTTTGTGTATGTGTTTGCTTGTTTGTTTATTTATTTTAGTTGTAAGATTTGGGAACAAACTTCCATAGTTTAACTTCTGATTTAGGAAATTCCAAACATTGTTTCTCTTCCATTACGTGCATTCTTCCTGGGCCAGGGCACCATAGGCCACGATCATTTTGCAATGATCCAGATGCAGGAAGATTAGGTACCATGGATGAGGGGCATACCTGTAAGGCTAGCAGAAAAGAGATAAATAAATATACAAAGCACGGTTTAGCAAATAAAAATACAGGATTTCCAATTAAATTTGTATTTTAGATACACAGATAATGCTTTCTAGACATACAATAAAAATTATATTATTTATATGAAATTCAAAATTAACTGTTGCCCTGAACAATATCTGTCATCTCCATAGAAATGTCTGTGAAATATATAAATATAACCCATTAACTCAATTTAATATATCACCAAACTTTCCCAGAGCAATATATCCAAATTACCTGTGGCTACTCCAATACAATCCTGACCAAAGGAGAAATGAAGAGAAAATTGGAGGGAAAATAGGCAGAAGTTTTAACCAATTGTTGTTAAAATATCCCACTTTTGTAAATTTTTGACCACACATGCAAATATATGGCAATATAAACCTGTTGTTGGAACTTCTATATATATCTATACCTATATCTATATCTATCCATATCTATATCTATCAATATATGTATATACTGCAGTTTTTCACAACTAGACTTTAAATTCTTCCAAGGTATTTTGAAAGCCTCTCCCCGACTGGCTTCAAATATTTCTTATAGTTACTCAACTAAGACCTAAGTGGTAGAAAATAAAAGAAAATAGGATAAGAATATAATATATTGTGTTGGTTATTTTTCTATAATTAAGAAATAGGGTAATTTACATAAAACAGTATGGCTTCTTTTTTGGGAAATTTGGTAGATGTCTCTGTAAGTGTTAAGACACACATTAGTGTGTGGTTTTGGAGTAGAAGGTAATATAAAGGGAGAACTGAATGATTCTATATCATCATAGGAGAATAATATTACTACAAGCAGCCCAGGAAAAAAAGGGTAAACAAAGACAAAGATATAGAAAATGACTTGGTGAGAATGGAGAGCCAAACTTTTATACAAAGAGGCCAATGTGATGTTTTTCAGGATGCAGGATAAAATTCTAGGTCTCAGAATTCCTGATATTGATTTTAATGTTTTGTTTTGTTTTTTTTACTTTATTAAATTCTATTAACCTTTCCTATTTAAATTATTTAATCAACATACAGTACATACAGTAAAATTGAGTTAGTTATAATCCTGAAGGACTAAAGCGAATAGATAATCTACTCTAAGGTGTGGTAGTCCAGTAGAATAGAAAGTTCTGGACTTAATATTAAAGTTGCTACTTTCTTTGAAGCAGGTTAGATTTTGGATTGATGAGGTAATGACCAGGCCCAGAAATCCATGGAAAAATTGAGACTATATAGTATTTGGAATGCTGACCTAGAGCCATAATTTTTTAAAACTTAGAAAAACTGGAAGCAGAGGACATGAAGATATTATCAAGTGGGCAAAATTTATCAGTCTATGCTTATTGACTTACCAACTGTCCATTCTCCCTCTTACCTACCCAGTTTTTAAATTGTCATCCTTCACTCTCCCTCTATCATTTTCAGGGGTAAAATATGAAGAAAAAAATGACTTTTTTCCTAGCTGCAGACCACTTTAAGCAATGTCTACCAGACAGTGCAGTCTATTTCCAATCCTGTTGAATACCTCTTTTCTCACTCTCTTTTATTTATGGAACTTCCAGCTACATGCTCAACACAGGTAAAGTGACAGGCAATGTAAACCATATTTTCCTGTAACCTTTTGGCCATAACATAATAAAGAAAGCACCTTTAATTTAGCATATCATCTTTGAGTGCTCAAAGCTGTTTCACTTAGCAGAGCTCAGCATCCTTCTGTGGAAGGCTGGAAGCAATGTGACAAGACTATGAAAGGAAGAGATTGCATGGCCTGATCTCTAAGATCCTTCCCAGACCTAGCATCCTGTGTTGTTGTGATTCTATTTTCCACAGATAAATGATCAGCTGTGTGTAGAAGGAAATATCCATATTTTACTAATATCCTGTGTTAAGGGCAAGAATACTTGTCAGGTTGCTTAATTCCTAACTAAGTATTTTCCAACTAAGCTATAATATATGCTATGCTATAACATTCTAAAGCTGAAATTAAAATTTTGGAAATGTCAGTTGTGGTATTTAGTACCTATCCATACACATTGTTGAGGATTTGTAATGGAGGAGTTTCTTGGAAGCATTATGTGGCACCTACTGAAAAAAATAACCTTGAAAAAATAAATATATTTCCAAGAGTAATTTTATATTTATTGCACTTAATTTAACAAATTATTGCAGGAAGCATATAGACAGCATTTTCCCAGTAAAATTATTATACTTAAATGAACTTTTGTCAATGTATTAATTACAAGGACATGACCACATTTATTTTGCTGATCCAGTAATTACACGCATTAAAGAAATATTTATCCACAAACCATGCAGTGTACTTCAGAACAGCATTTATTGCCAAATTACATTTCCTGGATATCTGATTCCTATTTCCAGTTACCAATAATTTTTTTTAAGAGGAAGAGAGAAGTGACGAGAAATTTTAAAAACACTGTATAAAGAAATGATGACTGCTGTGAAAAGATTGAAATGTAGGTTTTTTAAGTCATAGACCTAAAAAAGAATAATTCTGAGGTACTTAAATTCATGTGTTTTAGAAAGAAAGAGGATAACAACAATAATATTTAAGCTCCCTTTCTCCCCTATTTTACTAATGGATAAAAACATAGCATAAATTTTAAACAAAAATATAACTGTTCCCTAAATAGGAAGATATTTAGCATAAATGATATCTACCTAAAAGATTCAAATATGCAGCCTATTTCAGAAGCTTGAAAACTCTTATGAAATACTAGCAATTGTTTTCAATACAGCCAGAACACTTCTACCACTGCAGCCGTCCACAGATACAAACATGCTCAGGAACTGTCTATGCAGGAAGGGACAGCTAGTCCTCCTTAGGGTCACACAGCTGGTGAGAGGCACAGAGGATTCTGAACTGAAGAACTGGTCCATTAAATTTAACCAAAGAGATTTTCTTGTTTTTCCTTCAGTGACATACTTTATCACACTTACCAATAAACAGTGGAAACATGCCTGTGAAGGAATTCAGATATCTGATAGTAAATTATCTTCCCCATGACTCTGGAAGAGCACCTGTTTCAGACTCTGAGTATATAGCACTTACATATTTTAATCCCTTGGGTATTTAGAAGAGGATTGCAGAATTTACCTTGATTTTCAATTTTCTATGACTGGAAAACCCACAATCTTATCTAATTCATAATTCTAGGTGATAAAAAATTAATATAATTAAAGCTTGGCATTTAGTATTAAAATGAATAGTAGCAATAATAAAACAACAATGAAACCAAGTAGACAATGGAATATCTATTTTTAATGTCTTTTGAAGAAATATTTTACATATATATTACATCATATAATCCTCCCACATTTTTAATAAGATTTAATGGCAAAATGCACATTTTTATAAAATCAAAACTAGTATAATATGTGTCATGATCTGACTAAGTTTGAGGGGATCCTTAAAGCACTAAAAATACTATGCAACATATTGTTGGCATTTTTTTTTTGCACTTAAATGTTTCAGAAAATAAAGTAGATCATCAGAGTGATGCCTATACTTAATAAGGTATCTACTCCCCCTAGATTCCTGTATCAATTCCCCAAAGCAATTGATAAATCTTATCATTGATGAAGTAGGAAGTAGGGGAAAGCTAAAAGAGACAAGCATGCAGAAGTCTGGATGATGATGGTCATCATTAGCAATCACTAACTTTTGCAGAATGTATCAGATTCCATCAATGCATGCAAAATATCACTTTTTTTTGTTTGCAGCAAATTGCATCAGAACATAGCAGAAGGAAGCATACATATGATTAAAAAGCCTACCCATAGGGCAGAAAACTTCAATTTTGGTTGTCTTTCTGCTATGGAAGCACAAATAAATTTGAGTTAGGTGATCTCTAAATTATTTTTTTAGCTCTAAATTCAATGAAGATATATTTTTTTAAAAATTACATAGCAATATTTAAATATAAGTATGCATGTATTTTTAAAAACTAACTTGTAGTTTTGCTGGTGTGGCTCAGTGGTTGAAAGTTAACCCAGGAACTATAAGGTCACTGGTTTGATTTTCCTGTCAGAGCACATGCCAGGGTTGTGGGCTCCATCCCCAGTAAGGGATGTACAGGAGACAGCCCATTGATGTTTCTATATCTCTTTCCCTCTCCTTTCCTCTCTCTCTAAAATCAATAAAAATATTTAAAAAGTAAAATAAAATTAACTTGTAGATTTAAGAATAGTGTATGCTTTAAGCTGTATAGACAATTCATGTTATAACATTTAAAGTATTAGTTTTATTAAAACACAGAAGTGAGTTCTTATAAAAGTAAGTGTTAAAATATTTGTTCATAAAATCAAGAAGATAATTCTTGCATTGGGGAGAAAAGTGAAAGGGCTCTTACATGCACAACTCTATATATTAATATTTGTACACTGCTACCCCCAAACAACCACCCCCACCAAATCTAATTAGAATGCCTTCATTGTATTTCTGCCTGAGCTACTATATAATCTGTTTCTAGTGCTGGCAGTGATTGAGAAATAATATGAGTTAAAGCATGTTAGATCAAATAGATAATTGTAGGCACAGCTAAAAAGGCAAATGAAAGATTAATACAAATTATATTCATTTATTTTTAAAAGCCTCATTTTGATAGCCTTCTTTCTGCAAAATTATGTGTAGATGAACAGTCAAAGAAAGCCTAAGAGTTTAAAAAGGTGTTTTAGATGATTTCTTCTTTATTTAATAAATTATACATTTATTGTTCCTGAGTCACCACTACTGATATTTTTGGCTTTCAAACCCTTCTGTAAAAAATTCAGTGATAAATGCTCTGCATTGACTTCATACACCAAAGTCTTCCCTATTCTCCCCAAATTTATTTTTGTGGGTTTTGTGGTTTTAGATATTAGGCTTCTACATCTCATTCTACATGTCTTAAGAGTCAGAGAATCTGGTCGTTACAAAATAAGTTTCCCAGCATAGAATTCTATTATGGTGCAATTGATGGAAAGATGTGCTTCTCTTTAAAAAAAAATCTATTAATTTGTGGAGCTCTTGATCCAATATTTCCTCCTTTCAATCACTGTTTTCTCATCATCCATGACAACCAAAGAGAGTGTATGGCAAGAACAACAGAATTTTAATGAGAAATTAATCATTAATGATACTCATACTATATCAATAAGCAAAAATGAAGCACATCTATTATGTTTAAAATGTGATAAAAGTGAACACCATTTCTTGAAGAGAGGAAACACTAAAAAATATTAGGTTTAACTTTTTGTCTGAAATTTAGAGAATACATCATACTGTTTGGTAAAATTATAAAAACAAGAATAATTGAACAGATTTACTTTATCAAAAACAGTTATTAAACATTACTTTGGAAATTTTGATCATAGGAACAAATAATAAAATGTAAATAAATCAAAATATTGAAAGTAATGGTCAAAAGTTATTTTATTTCAATAATTTTCTCCACATCAACAATAACTAGTTAAGTAGTAACAGCAAAAAAATGTAGCTGAAATATCAAAATTTAAAAATAAACTTTTTTTCTAACAGTAATACTAACAACGTTCATATAAAACACTGGCAGTTGTTTTTTTACAAAAAGCAATCTCCTGAAAAAAATACCAATAAGTATACATTAATATATAGAAAATAGAATCCATATATTTCTAATTAGGAAAAAAATGTAAAAATAGCAATTACAGGTTTATGATTAAAATTATAATATTCATAGGCCTATTTTGTGGATCTTGTCACGATAATCCTAAAATTCATATAACCGAACAAAATGTGTTTATAGATATGTGTATGGGAAGTCAATTAAAAAAATTATCCTTCCTTGATATGTTGCATGAGGATCCTCTCTGACAAACTGTGGTTATGTAAAATTCATTTATTTCTTCTGAATTTCCATGTTTTTATTTTAAAATGTATTGATTATTTGACAATTCATTTATAACAGAGCATGGATAACTTTTTATATTTTCTAAAATACCTATAATTCTTATCAATAACCTGGATATTTCTGATGATGATAGTGATAATGATGAAAACTAACCTTTAGCAATCATTTACTATAGGTCAAATACTGTTTTAAACAATTTCACAAAATTAACTAATTTAATAATCACAACAACTAATTTATAGATTGGAAAACTTGGGCATCATTTCCTCTGTGCTACTAAGTGGCAGAGCAAGGATGTTAGCGTAAGGTATTTTTCCCTAGTTCCTAAACTCAGGAACAAGTCCTAATCAATGACATTGGCCTTCACATAGCATCAGGTTTCTCACTGTTGATATATGGCCTTGTGCTTATTAAGCTAACAGGGAAACTTCATTCACTGATTCACTTTCAATAAACTGCAAATACACACCCAGTTAAGTGAATTTTCTGAGTATATTCTTTTAACTAAATTACCTAAATGGTTTCTAAGTAAAATATACTACTGAAACATTGATCCCTAAGCATGATTTTAAGTTTGTATAGCTTTTTGTCTTTTATTTCTATTTCACATAAAGAGGTTATAGTTTTCAGTCAGGACAATGAAAGTGCTCATATTTCATACTCTTGACAGGTGAGAACTGGATGAACGTAGCTACAGAAAAGCATGATATGTGTGCTTGCAAGTTCTGTTGGTCTGCTAAATGCTACCATTTTCCAGACAGTACTCAACTATCTGCCCCTGACTGAAAGAGCAGTTATTTACTTAGGCTAAAATAAATAATTAATATTAAGGGCTGAATATATATTAATAGCAACAGATACAAATAAATAAAACTTTGGAAAGAAGGAAGGAAAGAAGGAGAGAGAGAGAGAGAGAGAGAGAGAGAGAGAGAGAGAGAGAGAGAGAGAAATAAACTTTGTGTTTGCTTCGTTCTTTCAAAGAAAAAATACTTTGGTCCTAAAGCAGCACATGTCAAATGTTTTGGTCTCTGAATCAAGATTCTTAAAACTTTTTAAGGATTTCAATGAGCTTTTGTTTATACTACTTGGCTTTATAACTACATTTAATATAGTAGATATTAAAGTGAATAATTATTAAATTTTTATTTGTTGGATCATTTGTAAAGAACAATAACAAACACATTGCATAACATAAATAATATTTTGGTATTTTATTGAAAATCATTCTGATCTCTCTCAGTTCTTTGAGTGAGAACCACTGTCCTCAAGTATAATGTCAGTTTATTTCAGACTGTGTAAAAGCCTAATAAGAGAGAAAGCTTGGAAATACATTTTATTTACCTTGGTCTACATCTGTAAAGAAGTGCCAAAGGTGTTAAAATTTTGTCAAAGTTCATTTTATCTTATTAGGCTTACTTCCTGGGTTTACTGATAAATACCTTTGACTACTGCATGAAATATTATTTTTTACCTGTGTTATGTAATCTGCTTAAAACATTTCATATTTTATCAGAAATTTGCCTGTACAGTGGTACCTCGAGATAAGAGTTTAATTTGTTCTGTAACCTTAAGGCGTGGGAAACTATGAGACGCTCGAGTCACAGTAAACGGGTGGGTTGTGTGCAGCCGGCCGATCCACGCAATTACTCGTATCTCAACTGCTGCTCATATTTCAAAGCAAAAATCGCTCTCTCGACGGCTCTTATCTCAAAAATCTGTTAGGGCACTCATATCTTGAGGTACCACTGTATTTTCATTTAATTAATTATGCCCTTAGTTATTAGAGAAAAAAGAAAAATGTTCCCTTATAAAAGATCTAGGTTTCTATAGAATCACATTATCTTTTATGTTTATTGTTAAATGTTTTCTTGTCACTGTGATTAAATAGGTAGCCAGTTACTTAAAATACCAATGATTCTAACTTATAAGTGTCCAAATCTTTTCTGACAAATATTTTTAGTTTGTCTTCCCCAAATTCAATCTCAAATATGGAAAATAATGAAAGTTTCAGCATAATTTTAACACTTAAAACCATGTTTAAAATTTCCCAGAGTGCCCACTGGATAATTACAATGTACTTGTTTTACATCTTATAAAATAGAAATTCTAGAAATAGATTTGCTTGCTATAATACTATTGTGTTATATGGGAAAATCTTTCAAATTAGAAGAGATAAGCTATATAACTATGTTAAATTTGTGTAGGTAAATTATAATTCATGTAAATATTTCATAAATTGTATGTCATATGAATTTCCTAGAGATTTGTTAATGTTATTGCTGGCTATACTGTTTTACTTGCAGAAACACTAATCAAAATTCTTCTAAAATGTTCTTTATCTTGAAAAACAACTATGATCTCCATTCTGATATTTTGGATTATACTAATAGGTAAAAGTCATTGAATCTCTGTCATCTAAAATGCAATTAATTTTAATTTAGCACTTGCATGAAAGCTCTGATAAAAAGTTGAGGTAAGAGTTTCTGTCTTCCAACAAGGACAGTTTTAGAGCCTTGTGAGAAATTATATACCATGTACTTTGAACTGTTGATACCGCTATGCATAAACTCTTGAATATAGGCTTCTGAACTTACATCAGTTATAAGATTTTTATACTGTATCAGTGGATTAAGTCAAGCTTTTCAGAACTAATTTTGGTTGAGAAGCAGATGGCTTTATCAAAATATATTACAAATCAAAGATTGGCAGAAGAGGGATCAATTACATAGAAATGTTAGTGATGAGAAAAATTATATTGCTCTTACTTGTCTAGAATATTGTTGATATTGTTTCAATGCCATTGTTTTTCTGAGTATAAAAATATGCATTTCCTCTTTCTACTTGTTATCTCAAACCCACAACTTATCTATATATATATATAAAAGCCTAAGCGACCAGCTTACCAGCAGACCAGCTTACTGGCCGACCAGCTGGTAGCTATGATGTGCACTGACCATCAGGGGGCAGATGCTCAATGAGGAGCTGACAAGTGACAGCAACTGTGCAGAATGACCTCTCACATTCCGGGACCCCTGGAGGATGTCAAACTGTTGGTTTTGGCCCAATCCCCACAGGCCAGGCCAAAGACGTCCTTAGCGTCTTTCATCTCTGGACTGTTTCTACTCTTAGCTTCATGGTTGGCACAGACCTGTCAGTTCCCTCTCTGTTGCAGGAGTCCACTGGTCTTGGAGTTGTTTTCTGAAAGTACATAAACATATTCTCAACCAAGAGTTAATAAGGAAATCTTTTCTATAAAATTGACTTGGGGTCCTTTTTATTTTTGCCTATCCGCTTTTCCTTTGGCTTATTTTGACACCATGTGTGTTTTTCATGGGTGTCTTGCTTTTAGTATTGCAAATGGAAATTAATTTTCTAAAGTGAAAATTTCTAGATGTAATTTACTTATCAGATATTTTTCCTTTCATGATATTATCCTATTCTCCCCCTCTTTTTTTATTAATGGAGAATTTGGTAAGCATTTTAATGCAATTTTGATAACTTTAAATTTTAACCTTTCCACTAATATTTACAGGGTAATCTAAGATTGTTGGTAGAGTATTATATTTGATGTAAAAGAGTTATCAAGCTTTCAGATTAAATTGGCGAATTGAAATAATTGAACACCCAAGAAAATTTAAGTGTACTGGACAAAAGCTGTTTCTAAAGTATTAATTAAAATTTCTATTGATAGGTCATCTCATGGTAAAATTGCTTAATATGTAATGAACATAAAACAGGCATATTTGTGTGCAAAAAAATAAAATATAAAGTTATCAAAATTGCATTATACATAAAACAGGCATATTTTTTTGATTGATGGAAAATTTGGTAAAATTTTTTTAATGCAATCTTGATAACTTTAAATTTTAACTTTTTGCACACAAATATGCCTGTTTTCTGTTCATTACATATTAAACAATTTTACCTTGAGATGAGCTATCAATAGAAATTTTAATTAATACTTTAGAAATAGCTTTATGTCAAATTTAATATTCTACCAACAATCTTAGATTATCCTGTAAATATTAGTGGAAAGGTTTATTTGCATTGAGTAGGCACTGAGCATTCCTAGTGCTAGGCTGAATTTAGATATAGGGCAGCTGCTGTTGGCATGTTTCTGTCTGTTACTTGGGTCCTGATCAGAGCTGGGCATGTCTCTGTTACCTGAATTCCCTGAGATAAGTGATCAGTGCCGGGGCCCTCCGCCAGCAGGCGAGGGGATCCCCAAGGCAGGTGCTGGGTGTGAAGGCCATGGGGCATAGACTACCATGCAGACAGAACTCACAACACCCTGGTTGGCCCTGGAGGATGACTGATTAGCCAGAGACAGGTAAGATTCCTCAGGGAAAGAACAACCTAAGACAGGCACAGTCACAGAGGGGCCATCAGGAGAGAACTTGAGGGTTAATAGAGGTTGGGCACAGACCCTCACCTCCTCCATCCTTGCAGGGGTCTGAACCTTCACCCCTTCTGAGGGAGGTCTCCTGCCCCCAGGGATACCTTGTTTCCCATGCTCAGCACAGATTGGGACCTAGGTAAGTTTCATTTTAATCTCAAAAGAAATGATATAAATACGTAAAGGTGCTTTAAAGGTGGGAGATGGAGATAGATTTTAGGTACTTAGATTTGATTTAAAAGAGATGACATTGTGTATTATGGGTAATTAATTGGAAAGAATACTCTACAAATAGTCTGTTTTAATCTAATTGAGATATGATAAAACCTTAAAAAAGTAGTGGTAGAGGAGATAAACATGCATTGATTTTAGAGATATTTTCTAAAGCGAATAATTAACTAAGGAGTAGAAACAACCTAAGCATCCAATGATGGATGAATGCATAAAGGAAAATTGGCATATCTATGCCTCTGATTCCATTTTCTCATCACTTTATTTTGTTCATTAGAGTCAATATATAAGTAGGATCATAGGATGTTTGTCTTCCATCAACTGGCTGTTTTCACTTGGCATAATAATCTCCAGGTCCATCCATGCTGTCACAAAAAGTAAGAGTTCCTTTTTTTTCATAGTCTCATAGTATTCTATTCTGTAAATGTACCACAATTTTTTATCCACTCATCTACTAATGTGCACTTGGAGTGTTTCCAGATTTTGACTATTGGAAATAATGATACTATGAGCATAAAGATGCATATATTCTTTCTGATTGGTGTTTTGGGATTCTTAGGATATGTTCTCATAAGTGGGGTTGCTGGGTCAAAAGGCAGTTCCATTTTTAATTTTTTGGGGGAGGGGGGCAGTATAATATCAGAAGGGTGGCGATGAGGGGACTAGATCAAAGATTGTGAAGATATTATCCAAAGACACAGACAACAATGTGGTGATAGCCACAAAGATGTGTGTGGGGGGAGCAAGCTTGGGTGGGAGATGGGCAAAGGTAGATAGAAATGGGGCACATCTGTGAAAAATAAAAATAAAGAAAAAAAGTATAAAATATTATATATTCAAACATAAAAAAGAAGGAAATCCTGCCATTTGCAACATGGATTAATCATGATGGCATTACATTAAGTGAAATATATCAGGCATAGAAAGACAAATACCATATGGTCTCACCTATATGTGGAATCTAGAGACAACAAAACTAAAAAAAACAACGATCTCATAGATATAGATTGATGGTTGCCAGAGCAGGGGGTGGAGAGTGGGCAAAATTATTGAAGGTGGTCAACAAGTACAAACTTCCAATGATAAAATAAATAAATCATAGGAATGCAATGTACAGCACCATAACTATAGTTAATAATACATATAAAAGTTGCTAAGAAACTAGATTTTAAATGTTCTGATAACAAGAAAAAAAACACAGTGATGAATGTTAACTATTATTATTGTGGTATTCATTTCACAATTTTTATAAATATTGGATCATTATCTTATACATTTGAGACTACTATGTCAATTATATCTCAATTAAAATATTTTAAAAAGTCATACAATTATTAATGTTTCTTGTTTTGCTATTCATATATTCAAATTTGCTTAACAATAGAATCCAATGACAAATGAGAAATAGTTTATAATTTCAAATGTGTATACATACATAGATAGACTTTTATTTTTAGATATGCATTTGGTTCACTATTTGATAGAGGAGGGGAAGGAAGAAAACGAGATGAAAACAATTAGTAAATTACCTAGGACAGGTAACACTTGTTAGGAGTGTTTTCTTAGAAAAAAAAAAAAGATTGAGTTATTAGGAGTGTTTTCTTAGAAAAAAAAAAAAAGATTGAGGCAGAAGTATAACCCAATGCCATCAACCAGCAAGAAATACAAATTTATCAGAATATAAAAATGATGTAAATAAATTATTTTCTAATGATTGTGTGTGAGTTTGTGTGTATGTGTGTGTGTGTGTGTGTGTGTGTGTGTGTGTGTGTGTGTGTGAGAGAGATGAGAGAGAGAGAGAGAGAGGTTTGAGTAGAGGGGGTAAGGTGTTGATATTAGTGGGAATTCCAGCCAGTCTCAGAGATATAAAACAGGCTCCTTTCTCATGTAATTGAAAGAGGTGGGGTTGAGAAAGTTGTGTTTCTGAATCATGAGAACAGCATTACCCATCCCAAAGGAGCTTGAGAGGAACTGCAGCTGCCAACTTCACTCACCTCCACCACCAATGATCTGAATCATTACTAAAAATAACTAAAGAAGTATTCAATAATTCACAAATGTTTTATTTTAGGAGAATAAATCTTGAGAAATAGTTCACCCCCTATATACAGACATTATTTCCATTCCAGTTTCTAATATCTCCATGCAAGAGGCTGCCTTGGTTTGCAGAGTTCCCTAGGTTTGCCAGGAAAAGCAAAACAAAATAAAACCAAACCACAAGAAGAACATTTGTTTGATTAGGGAAATAGCAAGGTGTAAGAGGTATAATATTTAAACTGATCTGTTTCATGTTTTGAGTGTTTTAGGAAGCCTATGTTTTAAACATGAAACTATATTTCCCAGAAATTATAATCTTTTAAAATTATCTTTTATGATTTTGGTGATATTATTTTTATTAAAAAACAGTGCTATCACCCCTATATATTTATTATTCACAAAAGGAAAACAAACCAAAAAAAACACCTTTAGTATTGAAAAATCTGGCAGATACCACCTTAATTAAGTGCTCACTCAATCCCCTCATTTGTGGGGCAAACTGGTATTTCTTACCCTTACTGTTGGACAAAGAAGGACCTATATATAGTTCTACCAAAATATTTAATTAGAGTCTAATCATGAGGAAACAGACACATCCAAATTGAAAGCTATTAGGCCTTGAGTCTTAAAATATCAGTGTTACTGATGCTAAAAAGGCTGGAGAACCAATAAATTCAATGTGTGATCCTTGATTGCATCTTGAAATCAAAACAAAACAGAAGCATTGAAAATGCAAAAAACAACAAGAAATAGTTACAAAGAATATTATTAGGATCATGAGAGAAAACGGAAAATGTAATATATATTAGAAAATACATTTAGATAAATATTAAATTTCCTGAATATTTTAATATATATAGTTATGTAGAAAAATGTTCTTGTTCTTAGGGTATCTAAGGAATGATAAGAGAGAGTAAAAGAGAAATCCATATGGTAAAATGTTAACAAGTGAAGAATTTTGGTGCAGAGTTTACATGTATTCATTGTACTAGTTTTCAAAATTTTTGTAGGTTTGAAATTTTTCAAATGTTAACTTAGGAAAATGAAATAATTGAAAGTTTTATTTTAGTTTTTACAATGTATTTTTATTGTTGAAAGTATTACAGATGTCCCTTTTTTTCCCATTGACCCCCTCCACACCATCTCTGTTCTCCATCCCCAAGCCTTCACTAGTCTAAAAGAGTAGGAGATTCTTCTTTTTTATAGCTACATAGCATAAATGTACCATGGCTTTTTTTATACACTCACCTACTAATGGGCACTTGGGCTATTTTAAGATCTTAACTATTGTAAATTGTGCTGCTATGTATGAATGAACATACATACGTTTTTTCTGATTGGTGTTTCAGGTTTTTTAGGATATATTCCTAGAAATGGAATCACTGGGTCAAAATTTTGAGGAAATGTCATACTGTTTTCCATAATGGCTGTACCAGTCTGCATTACTACCAGCAATATTCTAGAGTTCTCTTTTCTCCACACTCTTGCCAGCACTTGTTAGAATGGCTTGCTGATGCTAGCCATTCTGATAGATATGAGGTGATCCCTCATTGTGGTTTTAATTTGCATCTCTCTGATGACTAGTGACTGAGCATTTTTTCATATGTCCCTTAGTCATCTGTATGTCCTTTGAAGAAATGTCTATTTAGGTTTTTTGCCCATTTTTTAAATGGGATTATTTGTCTCCCTTTTACTATCCATTAGTTTTAGTGCACAGTTGTTTTCAGAGAAAAATCAGTGTGGGGTGACTTTATTTGGTTTTAGATACATGGCTTACTATTAAAATAAACCTTAAAGTTACAAATGCCTTTCTTTATAGATGAATCTGAAACCAACAAGAGCTGTAAGTCAATTCCACATTGCAGACTCCAGTGTCATTGATCTGTAGACTTATCAGGAGAAAGGCTGTTTGCAACCATTCTCACCACCACTTCTTTGATCTCTCCCAATACCCAGCTTAGATAAATTATTCTTCTTCTTCTTATTATTATTATTGTTTTATTGAGAAGTTATTATCTGGCAGATACCACCTTAGTTGCACTTTAAAAAAATTTTACAGATGTCCTTTTTCCCTATTGACCATTTTTAGCCTATACTTGTCCCTTCCCTGCCCCAGGCCTTTACGACACTATTGTCTGTGCCCATGCATTTTGCATATATATCCTTTGTTTTATCTCCTCCCACCTTCCCACTTATCCCCACACTTCTAAAAACCAGAGAATGACAGCACTGAAAAAAATTAAAAATCAAAAAAAGAAAATTTGGTTTTATTTCTGTCTTACAACCCCTATCCTATCATTCTTACTATGAAAAACAAAACTGGGAGAATCCAAGATGGCGGCATAGGTAAACACCTATACTGCTGCCTCGCACAACAATTTCAAAACTACAACTAAAAGACAGAACGGACATCATCCAGAACCACAGGAAAGCTGGCTGAGTGGAAGTTCTACAACTAGAGGGAAAGAGAGGGGCTCACGGAGACCCAGAGGAGCTGCAAAAAGCTGAGGTACGGAGACACGCACTGAGAGAGCGGGTGCCGGAGTGCCTGGCTGGCTTTCTCTGGCGGGAGGGAAACGGAGACTCCCAATGGCATTGAACCCCTTCTCTTACTACACTAAACCCCAGATCCAGCCGAAACTCATACGGGGGGAGTTTGGACTGTGAAAAGGGAGAGGTGCACGGAAATTTAGGGGAGTTGCAAAGGATTGGAGGTCTGGTCGCGCACGGCACCACGCGGAGGACGGATTGCTGATTGTGCCGCTGGCTTTCGCGAGTGGGCGGGAGACAGACCCTCCCAACTGTGCCACTTTTGAGTCCACTGGGCCCCTGTTTTGGGCGAAACCCTGGGGACCTAGACTCGTGTGGTCCTGGTTCGCAGGGGAGCCGGAAAGGCAGCGGTTGGAGGCGCTGCGGGTGCGGGTGCGCGCGCACAAGGACCGCTCCAGCCATTACCCAGTCACTGAGACTCAGGGGCCGTGGAGGGCGGGGCCGACTGGAAGGCAAGGCGGTCCCTTAAGCCCTGAGACTCCACCCTCCCAAGCTCAGCAGAGGCTTCTGCGGCTGAATCCAGCATAGAAGTTTCCCCGGCATAGTGAAAATGCCGAGACAAGGGAAGGGATTACAAGCAAAAGAAATGGAGGAAAAAAAACGACTGGATATAGAGTTCAAAACCACGCTTATAAGGTTTTGCAAGAATATGCTAGAAAAGATGGATAAATTTAGTGAGACCCAAGAGAAGATAATAAATACACTGACTGAAATGAATACTATTATGCAGAGTACTACTAACAGCAGACTAGAGAAAGGCAAGGATCAAGTCAAAAATTTGAAATATAAAGAAGCAGAAAACATTCAACTGGAAAAGCAAGAAGAGAAAAGAATCCAAAAATGTGAAGATAATGTAAGGAGCCTCTGGGACAGCTTCAAGCATACCAACATCAGAATTGTGGGGGTGCCAGAAGAAGAGAGAGAGCAAGATACTGAAAACCTGTTTAAAGAAATAATGACTGAAAACTTCCCACATCTGGTAAAAGAAATAGACTTACAAGTCGAGGAAGCACACAGAACCCCAAAGAAAAGGAACCCAAAGAGGACTACACCAAGACACATCATAATTAAAATGCCAAAAGCAAAAGACAAAGAGAGAATATTAAAAGCAGCAAGAGAAAAACAGTTTATTACCTACAAGGGAGCACCCATACGACTGTCAGCTGATTTCTCAACAGAAACGATGCAGGCCAGACGGGAGTGGCAAGAAATATTCAACGTGATGAACAACAAGAACCTACAACCAAGAATAATCTATCCAGCAAAGCTAATCCTCAGAATTGAAGGGCAGATAAAGACCTTCACAGAGAAGAAAAAGCTAAAGGAGTTCATCAACTCCAAACCAGTATTATATGAAATGCTGAAAGGTACCCTTTTAGAAGAGGAAGAAGAAAAAGGTAAAAGACAAAAAATTATGAACAACAAATACACATCTGTCAACAAGTGAATCTAAAAATTAAGTGAATTAAAAATCTGATCAACAGAATAAACTGGTAAATATAATAGAATCAGGAGCACAGAAAGGGAGTAGACTGATAATTCTCAGGAGGACAAAAATCATAAAGCATCAAACAGACTGTGAAATTATAGCAGAAAGATTAAAGTTAGGTGAGGTAAATAAGTGATCAATCAAAGGACTTGTATGCATGCTTATAAACATAACCAATGATCACAGACACTGGGGGGTCGGGGTATGCCTGGGAGGGAGGGGGGCAATGGGGAGATATGTATAAAAAAATTAATAAAAATTAATAAAAAACTGAAAAAAAAACTGTATTCTTCAAAGCCCTTTTTACATAAACAATAAATATATTTTTCTTAACATCTGCCTCAGTTCCTCTCAGAATTCATTGTAGTATTTTTCCTTAAGTCCTGAACTTCAAGTTTCCTACTGAGTTTATCTACTAAAATGTCAAACAAGTCTTTCTCCAGTTTAAACCATGTCATGGTCTACCCAATTGATTTCTCAAATGCAGCTAACATCCCCGTAACCTCTAATGTCCACCCTGCAGTTATTATTGTGTGATCCATACATGCCTTCCCTCAGAGGCTGCTCCTCGCTGCTAACATTAGGCCTCACCACTCTCTTTCCCAAGGATTTGCTGCACAGAGCTCCGGGCACTGCAGGAACCAGCACTGTGCATCAGCTGGCAGAATGCCTTTTGCTGCTTTGTTCTTGTCATTTTGTAAATTCTACTATAAATCTGATGTATGTACAATCGTCACTTTGCTTTTTTTTTTTTACTATTTTCAGCATGATATGTGCATGTGTATATGTGTGTGTGTGTGTGTGTGTGTGTGTGTGTGTGTGTGTGTGTGTATGTTTAGGACTTATTTTGAGAGCAGTTTCTGAAATATAAAACCAATAAAACACAATTAATTTTCAAAATATCTTCCCCCTTTTAGGGGGAGGTAGAAATTTCAGCTTGACCATTAGCTAATTTTTAAAAAATATGTTTTATTGATTTCAGAGAGAGGAAAGGAGAGGAAGAGAGAGAGATAGAAACATCAATGATGAAAGAGAATCATCCATTGGTTACCTCCTGCATAACCCCTGCTGAAGATTGAACCAGAAACCTAGGAATATACCCTGACCAGGAATAGAAATGTGGCCTCCAGGTTCTTGGTTGATGCTCAACTTCTGAGCCACACTGACCTGGCAAACATTATCTAATTTTATAATTCAAGACCATCTACATTTATCTGAAGGCTATGTTAAATGGGATTATTATAAATCTATTTGGATAGACTGTTTGAAGTATGGTCATGGAGACAGGAGGCATCATAAAGGAAAAGAGAGTTGGTCCAAAAATAATGGCTTTGTCAACCAAGTTTGAGTCATAGTAGAGCAATGATATGGCTCACCCTTATCTCCCCTGGCCCACCTCCTGTGGACTCAGGACTGACTCTCGAGGGAGGAAAACAGTAAATGAATAAGACTCATTTTTCTAGAATTTCCTCCGACAGTGAGAACATTATCTCACCACTGGTGGAAGTCTTAATGACTAAAGCAAGCTTGGCAATGGCAAAGGGCTGAGATATAGATGTTGACAGTAGTACAGCTGACTACCATGGCTCTGCTGTGGATGACAGCAATCTCTTCAAGGCTTGGCCTAGAAAAAATGTGTGCTATTGCCAAAGTTATCCATGATTCTAGCCTTCAGAGATAGCAGCCTTCGTTTGGCTTTTATGAGCATAAGCAAGAGCAGTGGAAACTTTTGCAAATATTGGTATGATCATGATCACTTTAGTTATTGGCAGTTAACAGAAATATGGCAATGAGCCAGTAAAGAAAGAAAAATAATTATACTCCATGTGCTAACACAAAGAGTTTTTAGAGCACATATGAGCTCTCTTATGAAATTTCAACAATTAATTTAGAGATAATTAGAACTTCAAGAGATCTTGTATACTGGGTGGAGGAGGAGAGGTCAGACAGAGAAAAACTATGTTTGGCTTCAACTTTTATCATATTATTACCTCAAATTGGGAGGCCTAAAGGTACAATTGTTAAACTTTATGTTATCAGAAACACACACACACACACACACACACACACACACACAAACATACACACACGCACATATACACATATTTTCATAGCTCTTCACACCACTTTGTCTTAGTGGTTAATTTCTTGACTAATAAACTGAATCACATCTACCTGTGGAGAAACTCTTAGAAATACTACCAAATAGAAACAAATCACCAAATATCTGAGACCTTGAAGAGTGGGGGTAAGAAGAAGAAAACATAGAACTCAGTCAGAGAGACCAAATTGATCGTGAACTGAATTTGGTATTAGATGCATCAATTTTAGTGACACTAAAATTGTTTCAGTTTTAGATGTATATATTCAGTCTTTATCTTTTCTCCATATCATATCTCCCCATAAAATAAAATCTCATTAACCTATTTTCTTTTTCCATCTCCCAATTAATCCCCTGTGTTTAATTCAAATAATATTTTAGTTTTAGAAAATTCATTATTTTATCATTCTGCACCAAGAAACATTAATATTAGCTATGTATTTATTCTTTCTAGTGTTTTATCAACATTTTTGTGCTCTATATCTTCTTTTTAAAAGTATTATTATTATTATTATTGTTATTATTATTATTATTATTATTACTTTGCTGGAATACCCCCTTTAGAATTTCTTTCAGGTGCAGCCTTGTGTAGGAAAATTTTTTGAGTCTACATTTCTGCAAATGTCTTTGTTTTAACCTTATATTTAGTGTTAGTTTAGCTGTAGTAGTAAGCTAACAAGATCCTAAGTTTAAATTATTGTTTTCCCTTAGGACTTTAACGGTATTGCCTTTAAAGGTTGAAGTGCTTCTGATTCTTGTTCATTCATTAAGATTTAATATTTGCATGTTTCTTTGAGAATTTGCTTTTACCTTCTCTCTCCCTGTATAACTTTTCAACTTTATACATTAATGGAAGAATCATACCATAATCCCTGAAAACATAGGGGAACTTGGAAGTTATGTCCAAGCAGATGGCAAAGCTCTGGAAGTTAGGTAAAGGAATTTTTATTAAAGCTATTAAGTACTGCCTTGTTTGAATGAGGGTTGGGAGAGCCAGCTGTAAAATCTCAAGACAACCCCACCGCTTGGGGGTACCAGTAAAGAGATTCTCCTATGTGCCTCTATAAATAGCTGATGATCTTTCTCTCCTCATGGTAACATGGTAAAACAATATCCATGTTGCCTGATCAGGTAAAGATTATCTGCAATCAGTGGTACATTCTTTTCTCCAGTACCTCATTTCTTCCAAAGTACTTGTTTTATCAACATCTGTGGGAAGCAATATAGAAAGAAGCTTTTAATCCCAACTTTGATCATTTAGTTAGAATACAAAAGTTTATTTTACTGTGACACTATGAAAGCTTTGCACATCTAGATAATATAATGGTTTATGTTTTAAAATCCCCCTTGAAATATCAGAGGTATCTGTCAATTTACAGAACTATACTTTTGAATTTAAACACCATGGAATACTCTGTATTGGTCCATTTTTATAACTTTTAATGTTTTTGCTATAATTCTAATACATGTTGAATATAAAAATAATGAAAAATAGATGTAAACAAGAAAATAAATAAAAATCACTGTGTTCTATTATCCAGAAGTAATCACCACAATATTTTGGGTGTACACCCCCTTTCCCCCTCCCTCTCTAAGCCTAATTGGACTAAGTCTTAAAGAGAGGAGGTTTGTCTATGGGAAATGTTTTTAAGAATACATTTTAAATGATATTTTTTCTGTTTTGTTTGCTTTCCTAAATGCAATTTTAGTTTTAGTTTCATGGGTCTTAGAATATAATAGATAGGAAATAGACCTTGAGTCTCACCTACACCCTGAATGTAGTTTACACAAGAAAAGTAAAGGGCATTTCTTTTCCAGTAACTTCTCTGGTTGTGTGGCCTGCATGTGGCTGTGACTAAGTTTCCTACCAAACTTGCTTCTTTACCTTGGCCTAAGGACAGGATGGGTAGCTAGGAAATCACCTGAGGTCTTGTTAATACTGTAGAATCTGAGGCTCACCACTGAAGTACAGAATCAGAATCTGCCCTTTAACAATACCCCAAGGTCATTTTTATACCCTTGGAATTTTGAGGAGCTGTTTCTTCAGCCACAATCTCTGCCAGGTTCAAGGTTCTAGCTCCTCCAAGCTCTGGAAACATCAACTCCTCCCTTGTCACTTCCAGCTCAGAGACAGTGATGGCTTTCACTCTCATCCCTCCCCAGTTTCTTATTTCACCATTCTTTCCTTAAACCCTACTCCTACTTCCATAAACATCTCCTTCCATAAAGCACCTTTTTAATCCCTCCAAGATGCCTTTGGTTTCCTTCTAGGAACTTGACTGGCCACTGATGAGTGGTCTTAGTGGTGGAGAGTTGGTAGAGTGCTTCCTCTGTTTTAGCCTTTTTAGCGTCTTTAAATCATCAATTCACAAAATTCCACTTTTGCATTCTGCATACTTATTTCTAGTATTTGATGAGTTATTCTGAATGAACACTAATGTGCCTTGGTTAGTTTCTTTCCCATTGTTTGGTCACAAGTCATGATATTAGTCCCTGTGGATTGAAATTCAAGTACACTTCAGACATTGCCCTTCAAAGACAATTTCCTGGCAGCTTTGCTTTGGCAAATTCTTACTTAATCCTTATAGTAAATTCAGGTTGTATGTACTGTGATAGATGGGGAAATAAAAAACAAAAGGGGGCTACATGACTTTCACAGGTTAGCTGACAAGGTTTTCTGAATCCAGAGGCCATTCTGTTAACAGCAATGGTGTCTACCTGCCTACACATTTTTTTTCTTCTGGTCACTTCCAGGTAAATGTTTGCTGATGAAAGCTAATTTCTAAAAGAAGGTTTTATTGTTGGTCTTTGAAAATATACTATATCTAACAGTCAGAGCTATGATTAAACAGTTCTACCCCATTCACCAACCCTAGGTTCACCTCACCTTACAGCAGCGGTTCTCAACCTGTGGATCGTGACAGCTAACAGGGTTGCCTAAGACCACTGGAAAACATAAATATTTACATTACGATTCATTAACAGTAGCAAAATTACAGTTATGAAGTAGCAACAAAAATAATTTTATGGTTCGGGGTCACCACAACATGAGGTACTGTATTAAAGGGTCGAGGCATTAGAAAGTTTGAGAACCGCTGCCTTACAGTGAGGCATTCATTCACTAGAGGTTCATTTCTTTTTCAATGGATGCATTTTTGATCTGCTAAGAGCAATAAAGGTGGCCCTGAATAGTCATGGATGTGGCTGTAGATGAAACCTAATTTTCCTCCAGAAACTCAAGTCCTAGACATGTCCTCAGGATGTATGAAGATTCTAGAATCTGAGGGTAACATCCTAACCCATTCATTCATACTTGTCTTCCCATCCACCTGTCTCCTGTTAGAACTCTACTCTTCTAGGTACACAGGGGCCTCTGCATTTTTATAATCCTGGCAGTATTATGCCCCCCAGAGTATAGGACTAGATCATAGTTTTTTATTGGGGTTGGAGGAATAGTGTTTACCTAGGATCTGAGGTCAGTTTATTTTGTGTCTAAATGGGCATGATGGGTAAGCACTTACATGTAGCCAAGTGATACCATTAATGGTGCTGCGATATTTAGACCCTAAGTGAGCTTAAGAGTAATTAAAAAAAAAACACACAGTTCATTGACTGTATTTCATTTTTTGAGAAAGAATTCTCATTTCATTTGTATTAGTACAAAATAACATAGGCATGTAACAATTTTGTTTTTTTATATATATGTGAACAGAGAAACTCATCATTTTGTCCCTAGCATTCTGGCTGATGAAAAGGTTCAATAACTATTTTTTCTTAAATAAAGGAATGGTATTTGTTTAAGAAAATAAGTGGGGGAATCCAAGATGGCGGCATAGGTAAACACCTACACTGCTGCCTCGCACAACAATTTCAAAACTACAACTAAAAGACAGAACGGACATCATCCAGAACCACAGGAAAGCTGGCTGAGTGGAAGTTCTACAGCTAGAAGGAAAGAGAGGGGCTCACGGAGACCCAGAGGAGCTGCAAAAAGCTGAGGTATGGAGACGCGCACACTGAGAGAGCGGGTACCGGAGTACCTGGCTGGCTTTCTCTGGCGGGAGGGAAACGGAGACTCTCAAAGGCATTTAACCCCTTATCCTACGACACTAAACCCCAGATCCAGCCGAAACTCATACGGGGGGAGTTTGGAATGTGAAAAGGGAGAAGTGAACGGAAACTTAGGGGAGTCACAAAAGATCAAAGGCCTGGTGGCGCGCACGGCACTGCACGCAGGTCAGACTGCTGATTGTGCTGCTGGCTTTCGTGAGTGGGTGAGGGATAGACCCTCCCAACTGTGCCACTTCTGACTCCACTAAGCCCCTGTTTCCGACGAAACCCTAGAGACCTAGACTCGTGTGGTCCTACTGCACAGGGGAGCTGGAAAGGCAGGGTTAGAGGCACAGGGACTGCACCAGCCATTACCCAGTCACGTGAGACTCAGGGGCCGTGGAGGGCGGGGCCGACTGGAAGGCAAGGCGTCCCTTAAGCCCTGAGACTCCACCCATCCCAAGCTCAACAGAGGCTTCTTCGGTTTTGCGTCTGGTGTCATAAGGCTGAATTCAACACAGAAGTTTCCCCAGCATAGTGAAAATGCCGAGACAAGGGAAGGGATCACAAACAAAAGAAATGGAGGAAAAAAAACGACTGGATATAGAGTTCAAAACCACGCTTATAAGGTTTTTCAGGAATATGCTAGAAAAGATGGATAAATTTAGTGAGACGCAAGAGGAGATGAAAAAGGTCCAACTAAAGATGATAAAGGACCAAATAGAAATTAAACATACACTGACTGAAATAAAAAATATTATACAGAGTCCTAGTAGCAGACTAGAGAAAGGCAAGGATCAAGTCAAAAATTTGAAATATAAAGAAGCAGAAAACATTCAACTAGAAAAGCAAGAAGAGAAAAGAATCCAAAAATGTGAAGATAATGTAAGGAGCCTCTGGGACAGCTTCAAGCGTACCAACATCAGAATTGTGGGGGTGCCAGAAGAAGAGAGAGAGCAAGATACTGAAAACCTGTTTAAAGAAATAATGACTGAAAACTTCCCACATCTGGTAAAAGAAATGGACTTACAAGTCCAGGAGGCACACAGAACCCCAAATAAAAGGAATCCAAAGAGGACCACAACAAGACACATCATAATCAAAATACCAAGAGCAAAAGACAAAGAGAGAATATTAAAAGCAGCAAGAGAAAAACAGTTCATTACCTACAAGGGAGCACCCATACGACTGTCAACTGATTTCTCAACAGAAACGATGCAGGCCAGATGGGAGTGGCAAAAAATATTCAACGTGATGAACAGCAAGAACCTACAACCAAGAATAATCTATCCAGCAAAGCTATCATTCAGAATTGAAGGGCAGATAAAGAGCTTCACAGAGAAGAAAAAGCTAAAGGAGTTTATCAACTCCAAACCAGTATTATATGAAATGCTGAAAGGTACTCTTTT